>CM077647.1:17207609-17807609 GCA_039707465.1 Rhabdophis nuchalis
GGCCCTCTTTGAAAAAAGTTTGGACACCACTGTTATAGTCTAAACCTCATACCCATACATTACTATTGGGAAAACTATGACTATACAAACCTTTGTTGACAAGGTGGTGTCTAGTTTATGTGTGATGACTAACATCAATTACAAACAAAGTGGTAAGAATCATTATCATCATGACTATCTAATTAGTTTCCTCTCAAATGGATCTCTAAAGTAGGAACGGGCAACCTGTTACACTTCACATACAAATTAGTAGCACACAAAACTGTTTGAAATTGAACAACCTCAAATTCAAAACAGGTGTGTTCCAAGTGGAAAGTATTCTGTTTTCAGCTCAAATCACCTCTAAAATGCTCAGAACCATCTGTTTCAAATTGAAAACATACGTTTTACATTCATTGAGGTATTAGGAGATTTGGAGCAGTTGAGTTAAAAAGTGTTGTGTATTCTTGCTCCTGTGTTATATTCTCCTAGAGAATCTGCAAATTCTTCTTCAACAACATCTAGCGTGTTACAGGTGGCTTATCTTTTGCTCAAGATAATGAACAACACCAAAAAATTAACAAAATACCCTTGCATTTATATTTAAAAAAATCATTTCTAGAGTACCACAGGTCATTGGGCAATGGATAAAATAAATTGCATATAATATACATACCATAAAAAATAAATCAACAAGAAACATGAGGAAAAAAAGAGGTAAGAATATTTTTAAATAATCACAGAAAAAATATTATTAGCCAAGGTGTATTCAATGTACTTTCAATTAATTCAATTCTAAAAAAACTTCCCAACGTCTAAGAGAAAGAGAGATATTTGGTCCAGAAAGAGCATGAATAAATATGGATTCTTGTCATTTAGCAAAGACAATCTCAATCTTACACGGGGAAAGACCTGAATACAAGAAGATCAGCATGCATACACACACACAGAGCACACAAAATTCACTACTACCTTGTGTTAGGCTTAAAGTAGCAGCCCACTCCATCCTATACAGACTGCAAGCTTCCTTCAACGATAACTGCATATATCGTAAGTTGGTAGAGAATCCACATTTCAATGGTCTGCATGCAAAAGTAAGCTGGGTCAAATCCCAGCCCTACCATATAGACTTCAGGAAAAGACCTCCCTGAAAAGGAGGCTGCAAATCATTGACACAATGTTGACTTAGCTTGAGCAACAGTTTGAATTTCCATAAGACAACAAATGATACTGCTAGGTTTATGAGCAGCACGGTGGAACTGTTTAGTTTATGCACTACTTTTCAAAATCTAAGGAAGGTTTAGGTGAAAATTGCTATACAAGTGGAGAGCTGTACTTGTTCATCAAGCTTCAGCACGGAACAACAAGTATAATTTAGCGGAAGCAATATCATCAGTTTGAGATGGTTAATTTCAAGCAAGTGCACAGAGTATTTTACTCCCTATTATTTTCTCAGAGATAGAAAAAAAGTAATTAGCACCAACACAGAACACCTTAAGAATGGCAACTCAGGAAGGAAAACATTAGCACATCTTCCCCTTATGTATAGACAATTCTGCCTCTATTAATTCGTCTACTGTAGAAATCATTCTCTTCTTGAATGTCTCTCCCCTGAAGAGCCATCAAGGACATTTATTCATAAGAAGAAAGATGGTACTTCTCACAATAAACAATTCTGGAATAATCAGTATCTATGTACTGATATATTTGAGTGAAGATCTTTTGTTGGGGTCAGAAAGTCCACTGCATCAAACTGCACAGTATTTTACAGTAGTTAAGTAACTATAAATTTGTGAGATAAACCAAATCTTTCCAGAAACATAGTAAAGAAAATCAAATGACCACCAAGTGTAAACATTATTTATCTTTACTATCATTGACTGAGGGTTAGGAATATGGCAGGAACTCATATAGCCTTGAAAAATAGTTCGAAGTGACAGCCATCTAGTTTAAAACTACACAAATGTTCTCTGAATTTATTGCATCAGTCTGACTATAATTCAACAAGGATGTTAACTATTTGCAAAATTGATCAATAAATAAAGGGACATATAAAGGGATTCAACTACAGTAGATCATTTGATGTTGCAAAAATATGCTACTCGGGCCAGGACTTCATGCCAACTGCTTAAAACATACATAATTTAGCAGAATGATTCAATAGTAATGAACAATTCATTGAATAAATAGATACCCAAAATCAACAGAAGCATTTGGGATGGGCATTGCAAATGACTTGCCTGGAATACAATAGCACTATTTTATTTCAGGGAGGGAAGGAACTTTGAAATACTTCAAAAGGAATAATTTCATGACATTGATAGAGTATAATTTATAGAAGCATTTATAGATAGTCCTCAAATTACAACAGGTCACTTAGTGACTGTTCTAAGTTACAACAGACCCCCAAAAGTCTCTTTACAACCCAGATTGAAAAGTGGAATGTCTGCAACCTTCCCCTGTAAAATATAACTACGTTTTGGCACTCAGCAATCAGCCCACATTTATTGCTATTTGCAGTTACCATAGTCACATGACTACGCCTTAAAATGTTTTTATGGAAACCAGGATTTATTTCCAGTTCTACATAAAATGCCCCAAACAATAAGTTCCTTTATCAATGCAGCATTTATTTAACGACCACTGCAAAAAAGTTGATAAAATTGAGTGCTATCACATAATAAGTTGCTTAATGACTATCATAACTTGCAACCATAATTGCAGTTTCAATTACAGTTGTTAAGTCATGGACTACTGTAGTTTTTAGCTATTAAATTCATACAATGCACTAAAACAATAATGTGGTTTATTCAATTTTGACTTAAAGTTTGTATGAGTTCAATTATAATGATTTATGAAGTATGATGTGTGAAGTCAGCTATCATACTTTATTTGGCAACCCATGGTTAAAACAAACAGGCTTGCAGGGATGAACCAGACCAAGTGTTTCAAGTATAACAATTCTTCCTGAAGGGTACTCTTCTTTACAAGACCTCTTCCAGAAGACTATATGTGATGAAATATGTGATGAAAATTTGTCAATTTACGACCACAATTGAGCCCAAAATGTCTGTGTTGAGACATTTGTTAAGTGAATTTTGCCCCATTTTACAACTGAATCACTGAAGTTGTTAAATTAGTAATATGGTTGTTAAGTGAATGTGGCTTCCCCATTGACTTTGCTTTGCAAAGGTAACAAAAGGTGTTCATATTACCTTGAGACACAGCAACAGTCATAAGTATGGACCAGTTGCCAAGCATTTGAATTTTGATCACATGATCATGGGAATGTTACAAATGTTGTGTTAAAAGGGACATAGGTCACTTTTTTTCACTGTTGCTTTAACTTTGACGGATCACTAAATGAACTGAGGAAAACTTGTATACAAATTATTAAGGGTTTCCTTACAATGACACAAGGAGCTCTGTGGACATATGAGAATTTGTACCAAAATCTCAAACAATTTGCTGATAATTTTCTCATTTATAATTATTTTTATTAAATTTTGGAATCCTATAGAAGTTGTCAAGAAGTCACATGCTACCAAGGTTGCAACATTGGTGGGATTCAAAATATTTTTCTACCGATTCTGTCCGCATGGCTTGATAGCTGTGACATGGTTTGGTGAGTATGGCGTGGTGGAGGTGCAGGGGAAGGATACTGTAAAATCTCCATTCCCTCCCCACTCCCTTCCGATTTCCTCCCGATCAGCTGGGACTTGGGAGGCAGAGAATAGATGGGGGCAGGGCCAATCAGAGGTGGCATTTACTGGTTCGCCGAACTATTCAAAATTTCCACTACCGATTCTCCAGAACAGGTCAGAACCTGCTGAATACCACCTCAGGGTTGCAATATGCTGATCCCATTGCATAAAGATTCTCACAAGCTTTAGATGACAATATAATTATCCATATTTTAAAAAAATCAAAACTTGTAGTATATTTAACAAATTGGATCACTTCTGTTTCAGTGTACTTCTGCTTCACAAGAACAGTGAAACTTCAATTTAACAGATTATTCAGGAAGAACAGGTGTTTAATGTCCATCAAATCCAAATTTACATCATTTGCATAACAACAGAAATCAATGCAAATTGTGTTAATTTACATTAATTATCTGGATTATTTTGGATGCAATAGACTTTGTCTATTATTTTGTATGGATACATTATTTGTCCATTGCATCCAAAGTCTGTCTAACGACTGCTAGGCCCTGTTAAATCCAAGTTTCATTGTATTGTCATTTTGCAATGAATTTATCTATACAGGCCTCTTTCAATGAGAAAAGTTTTAGGCAGAAAAAATATCAAAGTAAAAAAAAAGTTCCTATAACTTAACCAATCTACAAGGAGCACAAGTCTAATGTGTACTTATACGGTATCGTTACTAGAGGAATTTGTATAAAGTTTTGGCTGGTGTCCAAAGAGGTTTTTTTACTGGGTGTGCTCAGTAGAATTGTGTATATATTTCTCTCCATATGGATTTGTGAACAGTTTCTTCTCCAATTCCACATCACTAACAACTTTCTGTTACAAAGGCAGATCGAATGGTAGATCATTCATTATAGTTCATGTTTCCATTACCCAAAGGATTATGCAGGCTCTTTCCATTCCCATCACTGCAATACATGATATTTTTCCATGTAATATACTTATATTTCATGATAAATCTTCTCTGAGACTTTCTCTGAGAAAACAAGAAATTTGCAGATGTCGAAGACAGACTTCAGGTATTGCTCGAATTATGATCACAACTTCAAAATTTTGGACCACAAGCCCAAAATTTCCATTGTTAAACAAGGCAGTTGTTAAGTGACTTTTGCTCCATGTTACGACCTTTTTTGCTACAACTGTTAAGCAAATCACTGTAGAAATATACAGTCATTAACCAAATCTGGCTTCCCTGATTGACTTTGTTTATCGGACGCCAGTTGAGAAAGTTACAAATTGTGATCACATGAGTGGGTCAATGCAATGGTCATAAATACATGCCATTTGCCAAGTGCCCATGGGAATACTGCAATGGTCATTATTATGAAAGTCAATCATAAATCACTTTTTTATTGCCATTGTACCTTCAAAATGGTCTAAATGAATGGATGTAAGTCAACAATTAGACACAATTTGACACTATAGCAAAATTAATTATCTAGGGTTTAAAGATTAATATCGCTGCAACATCCCTGCAACAAATATATGTGGAAGAATTGTTTTCCACTGAAGATTCACAGTATTTTACAAAGAGAGCATAGCTTTGGCTTCTTTGATACACTCCACTAATTGTGTAAGCATTAATAATAATACAATAATGATACACCAATAATACACGGATCATTGCACACTCTTATCTTAAAGAAGGAAACTTGATAGGCGGTCCAATACACTTATTTACTGAAGTACAACTTGTCAACCCCACATCTTCAAAGCAAATAAACAGTATTTATTTGAGTGTAGAAGAGAGTTTGACAGATTCAAATAATTACAAATAATAAATAATAGATGAATCTGAGACTAAAGTCTCGCTCCAATCTGGGTGAGGGTAACTCGTTTTTCAATTGCTACGTCATGTCTGATTCTTCGTGACCTCATGATCAGAGAGAGCATGCCAGATTCCTACAGAGTGCCTTAGCATTTGGGAAAAGCAAAACTTTCAAATTGTTTCAGAATTCCAAGAAAAGGGAATTTATTATTAGAGGAATTCAGGAAAACATGCTTCAACAATGTTGAAGAGAAGGTGCATCTAGAGCAGGGGCGGAGGACTATGGTCCTTTTAGAATTTGTGAACTTCTTAGTGATGAAATTCATTTTTTTTTACTCCCGGTTCAGTAGGCGTGGCTTGGTGGGTGTGCAGGGGAAGGATACTGCAAAATCTCCATTCCCACCCCACTCTGGGGCCAGCCAAAGGTGGCATTTGCCGGTTCTCCAAACTATTCAAAATTTCCACTACCAGTTCTCCAGAACCTGTCAGAACCTGCTGAATTTCATTCCTGCTTCTACTCTCAGAATTCCTGAGTCTCTATGGCTGGCTCAGGAATTTTGGGAGTTGAAGTTCAGAGGTCTTTAAAGGGGCCATAGTTTATTTATTTTATTTATTTTATTTTATTTGTATACCGCCCTTTCTCCCATAGGGACTCAGGGCGGTGCACAGGGAAAATAAAAGGTACATTTAAATACAGTCAATAGATAAATTTAAAGTTAAATTAAATAAATTTAACCTGAGTTAGAATAAACTTAAGAAACCCTATTAAAATGATAGTAAAAACAAACTATGCCAGGCCGGCCGCATGAAAAAGTCTTCAATGCTTTACGGAAGAGGCAAAGCTCTGTGGTAGTGCGAAGGTCGGGGGGCAGGTCATTCCAGAGGGCTGGACCCGCCACAGAGAAGGCCCTTCCCCTGGGAGCCGCTAGTCGGCATTGTCCAGCGGACAGCACCCTGAGGAGGCCCTCCCCCTGGGAGCGGACAGGTCGGATAGCGGTATGAGGCAGGAGGCGGTTCTGCAAATAACCAGGACCAATGCCATGGAGCGCTTTGAAGATGGTTACCAGAACCTTGAAGCGCACCCGGAAGGCCACAGGCAGCCAGTGCAGCTCGCGCAGGACAGGTGTTATATGGGAGTGTCTTGGTGCTCCCAAGATCCCCCGTGCAGCCACATTCTGCAATAACTGGAGCCTCCGAGTGCACCTCAAGGGAAGCCCCATGTAGAGAGCATTGCAGTAGTCACATTGCAGTACAAATGACAAGAGCTTGCATGACTGTGCACAGGGCATGTAGAAAGCATTGCAGTAGTCACATTGCAGTACAAATGATAAGAGCTTGCGTGACTGTCCAGAAGGGGCGCAACTGGCGTATCAGGTAAACCTGATAAAAGGCCCCCCTGGCTACAGCTGTCAGATGGTCATCCAAGGACAGTTGAGAGTCCAGGAGAACGCCCAAGTTGCGAGCCCTCTCTGCAGGGGCCAATGATTCGCCCCCAATAGCCAGGGATGGAGCCAACTGGCTATGTCGTGGCGCCAGAAACCACAGCCATTTGGTCTTGGACGGGTTGAGTCATAGCCCGTTCCTCCCCATCCAGGCTCGCACGGCCTCCAGACACCGGGACATCATTTAGATTAGGGGTAGAGATGTACAACTGGGTGTCATCAGCGTACAGATGGAACTTAATCCCAAAACTACGGATGATCTCACCCAGCAGCTTCATATAGATGTTAAACAGGAGAGGTGAGAGGACCGACCCCTGCGGCACCCCACAAGTGAGGGGCCTCAAAGTCAATCTCTGCCCCCTGCCAACACAAATGACAAGAGCTTGCGTGACTGTGCACAGGGCGTCACGATCCAGAAAGAGGCGCAATTGCGATCGGTCGGAGAGGTAAGAGGAGAACCACCGAAGTACGGTTCCCCCAACCCTAACCCCTCCAGCCGGTGCAATAGGATACTATGGTCGATGGTATCGAAAGCCACTGAGAGATCCAATAGGACCAGGATAGAGGAGCAACCCCTATCCCGAGCCCTCCAGAGATCATCTACCAATGCGACCAATGCCGTCTCTGTGCTGTGTCTGGGCCGGAGTGGCATGAGTCTAGATAGGCAGTTTCCTCCAGGCACTGGGGGAATTGTCGTGCCACCACACTCTCAACAACCTTCGCCAAAAAGGGAAGGTTGGAGACTGGACGATAGTTGGATAATAGAGTTGGGTCCAGGGAGGGCTTCTTGAGGAGGGGCCTTACCACCGCCTCTTTCAAGACGGCCAGCAAGAACCCCTCGCTCAAAGAAGCATTTACAATTCCCTGGAGCCATTCTCGTGTAACCTCCCAGGAGGCCAGTACAAGCCAGGAGGGACATGGGTCCAATAAACATGTGGTGGCCTTCAACCGTCTCAGTATCCTGTCCATGCCATTGGGGGTCACGGGGTCAAACTCATCCCAAACAGTGGTCTCAAGGGCTATCTTTGTCATCCCATCCAGACTAGTCCAATTGGAGGTCAGCTCGTTCCGGATCTGAACGATTTTATCCTGCAGATAAGATCCAAATTCCTCTGCACGGCCCTGTAAGGGAGCCTCCCGTTGCCTACTGGCCTAGAGAATGTTTGCTTTATAAGACTATCAAAGGCACATAATTGATAAATACCATGTTGTCACATCATGCTAAGCCAAGGAATGCGGAATATATCACAACCAAGTTGACCCAACATAATATATTCTGGTTTAATGTAAATGTGGATTCAGCCACTGGAGTAAGAAATTAATTACAGCTTCTTCACAAATAACTCTGTCATCATTGCTCTTCTCCCTGTCTCATTCCCAATGTTTGGGAAATGATGTATGTTTTTTAAACCATGGGGATGGTTATATTCATCTTTCCCAGTTGAATATCATCTGGCTTCCCAAAAGGATATCATTAAAGTAAAAGAACTCATGGTGACTGGACCGGCCCCCATGTTGATTGAAGTGTAATAATAATTTAAAAAATTATTATAAATACCATTTATTCTATATATTCTATGAAGTTGCCAATCAATTATTACAAACTTTGACATAATACAAAGATTTTTATAGTGTAAAAACAACACAGCAGCTGGTAGAAAGCTCAGAAAAGAGGTACAGGTAGTTCTCAAAACATAACCATTCTAAAACCTAATTTTATGAATTGTTTTGTGATGGTTGTTAAAACAAATACTGTGATTGTTAAGTGAATGCTCCAATTATTAAATAAGCCAATGGTTCGCTATGGCAGTTTTGCCAAAAACTGAAAGAAAGTGCCAGTTTCTAGCAAAACCATCATAAAATGCAATCCTTGAGATGCTACAAACAGTTCTAAATGCAGCTATGTTGTCTAATACCTAAAATATGGTCATGTGAGAGGGAGCCCTGATTGTTAGAACTTCAAATCTGGCTCGTAAATAGCCCAAAGGTAGGCCCACTATAACTTCAAATGGTTGCTAAGCAACTAATCAAGGAGTAACTGAACATTTTCTCTTAAAGAAAGAGGTTGGGCCAAACCACATAACCTCCTGTCTAAAACTAATCTATGCATGAAACTAAGGGGAAAGAAAAGAAAATAACTTCCAAGCTTTTTGTACATATTTATTAACAAAATAGCTTCTCCATGAGAAGAAAAAATACGGCATCTGGAAGGGAGGGAAATCCACATGAGCTACCGGTAGATTGAAGACAAGACAACGTTTAAGTTCCAGAAACATTTAGAGCATTTCCAATATTAAACCATTTCCTGAGGTGCTGTTTGGCCATTTCAAAGGGATTAATTTGACATCACCCAGCAAGCATTTCCACTATGAGCAAAAAAATAAAAATTATATAAGGCTTTGACTACTGACCCAGTTTTTGAAAATCAATGCCACAGCAAATATAGCTTCTATAAAAATTAATTTGGAAATGGAACAACTAGTTCAATAGAAGTTTAATCCCTTGAACAAAGAATTAAGAAAAGACCTATGTGGTAGTAGGGCACTGAGATTAGACACTGATGTCTGACTTTGCTTTAAAAAGTACTAAGTTTCTCCATATTAGTGTTCAACTGCCGTTTATGTCTGCTTTCCTCTTTTTTCCTGATCTCAACACAAAAACTGTAGACATCATAAATTAAATGGCTAAGCAGCCAAATATAATCTTGAAGTGGCAGATAATAATAGTTTAATTATACAAGAGCTTTACTATATATTGAAAACAATTCACTATGAAATCCTATACTCTGACTTTGGGGTTACTTGTACCAAGCATCTGGAAGATGGAAGCATACTATGTTTGTTTCTGTTATTAAAATCTGTTAGCCTCTGCAGGAGAAACCTTTAGCGGTGGTTTTCTTTCCATTAATTTGCCTTTTTAGATGTTTACGAATATGTCCAGCAAACTGACCAGAGATAGAAACTGTCATTTTAAACTTCTACAGTGCCTGAATATCACATGACTGTGATAAGTACAATGTCATATGTCACTTTTCAGTGATTTTGTAACTTTGAATGGTTTCTAAATAAATAGTCGTAAATTACCTGTAGTACTAGACCGTCTTCGCATGCACATTTTGGTGTAGAAAGGCCCACTGGGCAATGAAAGTTTTGAGTGCTTTTAAAATAGGGGAAGTTAATCTAAATCAATGAGCAAATATAACTAGCAGCTTCCAATTAATTTGTACAGATTTTAAGGCAGAGCTTTTCAAAACTTTTTGGTGCCTAAAATAATAAATATATTTGTGTCACACCCCATCTCTCTGAATAAGAGTCCTCAACTTACGGCCAGTAGTTCCAATGGACCTCCCAAAGGTTCTTATGACCCAGTTCCAAAATACCAACAACCAGGGCTCCCCGGGGTCATGTGACCACATGTTGGTTGCTCGGCAACCAAGGTCTAACCTACGGCTGCTTCCAATGTCCCACAATCACATGACCACATTTTGCAATTTACTTCTATTTTTGGGGGGCAAAACTGCCCATAACAAACCATTGCTTCACTTAACAACTATGGCAATCGGCTAATGACCAAGGTAATCACTTTACTATGATGGTGTTCACTTAATAACTGCCACCAAAAGAATCATAAAAACAGGTAGATGATCTCATTTAAGATCGTCACAACTTATGACCATGAAGGGCAAACTCCATTACTGTCAAAAGTCAAGGACTATCTGTATGGTGAATCTCACAGGTTTCATTCAGGTGATTCAGGTAAGTGGATAACTTACCAATGGCTGATGTCAGGGGAAAGCCTATATCCTCATATTTGTAATCTTTGAATGAACATTTCAACATGCAAAGCTCCCTTGCTGCAGATAGTCATGCTGTACTCATCAACAATCAGCTCTTCACTGACATCACTCCAGCACTTATACAAGCAAGGTGTCATAGCTTTATCGGGGAAGTGGCAATAAAACTCTCGTACGTTCATGAACTTAAGGACAGTAGATTCAAGGATGAGATTTAAAGTGCTTGTTTTGCTGCAGCTAGGCAGCTATAATAATGAAAATCAGTGACTTCAGAGTTCAGGAAACGGCCTAAATTGATAATGTCAGATCCAGCACTTAAAACCTAAGACTTTTTTTGCCAGCAATTATATGGTACGCTTGGGTTTTTTTATCAGAAGAAAGATAATTGGATTATAAGTGATTCTATTGATGAAGCATTAGATTACATAGGCCTCAGCCTATCTAGACCTCCCAGGGACAAAACCAACAAAAAATGTGGGGTGAATCGGGGTTGCAATTAAGGGAAATACACAAAGATAAGCCGCTTCTGAAATTAACAAAGGATTATGCAGGTTAAATGAAAGAGAAATATCAGGAAAGCTAGATAAAAGATCAGATCATTAATAAGACCATGAAATTTAGTTTATTGAAATTTTACAGATTCAGAGTTGTTTTAAGTGTGATGAAGAGATAAGAACTAAAATACAGCTAGTTCCTAACTTATAACCGAAACTGGGACTGAAACTTCCATTACTAAGTAATGTGAGCCACCATGTGACTGAATTTACGACCTTTTCTAGCCACAGTTGTTAAGCATAACAAGTCTGGCTTCTCCATTGAGTTTGTGGATGTAAAGCAGGGGTGTCAAACTCAAGCCTGGGGGCTTGATGCAGCCCATGGGATGCTTAAATGTGGCCCATGGGGCTGCTCTAGAAACAGCAAAGGGCCGGCCAACGGACCCTCTGCCAGCAAAAATGGGACTTGGGGAGGGCCACCTCCATTTTCAGCAAGAGTTTTGCTGGCAGAGGGCAGCAGGAGGCCGTCACAGCTGAAAACGGAGCTCAGAACCCCGTTTTTGCTGGCAGAACTCTCAGGCCACCACAAAGCCACCAACACAAGTGACATCATGTCCACCCTGGCCACCCTGATGCAGCCGTCAATGAAATCGACTTTTGACACCCCTGATGTAAGATGTCATGAAGGGTTGCAAATAGTGATCACGTGACCATGGGATCCTGTAACTGTCATAAACACATAAACACATAAACCTATACATGACATGCTAGGAATAGTCAGAGATGCTAGGAAATCTGTAAGTGTGATGACCAGTCATGTCACTTTTTCAGCACCATGGTAACTTCAAATGGTTTCTAAATTAATGGTCACAAGTTCAGAACTACACCTAGTGGCACTCTCTAGAATAAAGAATCCATATAATAATTTACCAATGCTACAATTCAACAGCAACCTTTCCTAATAGCAACCTTTCCTAATAAGATGCCCCTCAGATAGGAGGAACTGTGACAATCATTACCCCGTAGCCAAAATGATTGAAAGTTTGGAGATGGAGGGAAAACTGAAGTAGAATTTCTCCCTAGGATTTCAGGGCACTAGAATTAGTCTTCTCATTCAGCCAAAAAAAAAAAAAGTAATTATATCTAGGCAACGAGTTGCTTGAGCATTAACAGATGTAACAGAATAACAGAATGGGAAGAGACCTTGGAGGTCTCCTAGTCCAACTCCTACTCAAGCAAGAGACCCTATCATTCCAAACAAGTGGCTGTCCAGTCTCTTCTTTTAAAGCCTTCAGTGATTGAGCACCAACAACGTCTAAAGGCAAGCCTTTCCACTGGTTAATTGTTTTCATTGTTAGGAAATTTTTCCTTAGTTCTAGGTTGAGTCTCCCCTTGGTTAGTTTCCATCCATTGCTTCTTGTCTTGCCTTCTGGTGCTTTGGAAAATAAGCTGACCTCCTCTTATTTTGTGACAGCCCCTTGAACATTGGAACAATGCTATTTGTGTAGGGAATAACTATAGTTATTAATTCTCAGTCTTTTATGTGGTCTTTACTTCCTAGATCCTACTGGACCCCTGCTTATCTCAGATAATTTGTTACTATCTCTCAGACAATTCAGTCCTTAAGGCATCTGGCCAAACCAGAAGGCGGTGAATTTTAATATTGCCTTAGGCATGCAAGCCAGCTGGGTGTCTTTGGACCAACCACCAATCTCATTTTAGGAATGGAAGGTAGTCGGGTGACTTTGGGTTAATCACCAGCACACTTTGAGTTCTAGTCCTGCTTTAGGCCTGAAAGCTAGCTGGGTAACTTTAGACCAATCAGTCTGTTTGAGCACGATCTACCTTACAGTACTATTGTTGTGGGGAAAATATGAGGAGGAAGGTGAAATAGGTGTTCCACTACCTAATAATAATAATAATACTAAATAATAAAATTGGAATTAAAAATCTTTGCCTAGAAGAAGAATGGTGGTAGTGTCCATATATATATATATATATATGAACTGCTACTGCCCTGCTGAATTGCCTCAGAGCGTATAAACTTGGCTGTTCTACAAAGTTTGAGAGATGCTTATCTGAACTTGCTCCTCAGAGCTGACATTTTTGTAAGGTTTTTGGGGGGAGAGGAAGGGGTCTGTTAACACTTCATAATTGTTCATGTTTCTTGTGTGTGGCTCACAGCCACTTTGGCATGGAACAATACCACAGTCCTAGTTAATAATGAATAATAAAAATAAGACACCATCTTGACCCATCTAGTCATAAAAAGTATATAATAATTATGAAAAACAGACTTGGCTCTCTGAGAAGGAAGGAACTGTTCCATTCATATTAATTCAATGTTTTTGAAATTTTTATTTTTTTGATTACAGGAAGAATCTGAAAATCATGTCACGTAAGAGTGGTTTTGGACAGCAAATTTATTTCTGTCTAGGGCCATGTAGTATAGACTTTCTGGAGTCAATATGAAAGGGGAAAAAATCTGTAATGAATTATGCAGTGAGAAGCTGTTGCATAAAACATAGAAGGCACATTTATAGAGACTACCAATAGTGGCATGCAGAAAGCTTCAGGTAGGAACTGTTTAATCAAGTAGAGTCCTACTGAACTGGTGTTACTATTAACATACACTTTTTCTTAATGAGCTTATTAAAGCATTTGGGATATTTCCTAAAACATCTTTTACAAACACAAAAAAAAAAAAAGTTCATCCTTAGGTTAGAAATGTTACATTGCAAAGTTTAAAACTAGTACACCTACATTTTTTATGCAAACTACATATTGAGACAATAAATAAAGACATGATTAGGTTGTAAACCTATCTCATTTTCTCCTTCTGAAGAGAAAGTGCTTACCTTAAAGGAATCTCTACCATTGGCTTGTCTTGCATTGTGTGTGCTTTTTTTCAAGCGACCCTGGAAAGGTTGCATAGCTCTAAATGCTGGTATATAATTAATAAAATAAATATATTTAACAGTTTTGAAAAAGGCATACACTATTAAATTCACATATACCTGCCTTTGGCAATCTAGGCCTATTACCCTACCCAAGAATTGATGTTGCCTATATCAACAAATACAGGAAAGGTTGGGAAGACTTAAGTATATTTATAGTAATTATGAAATAACTCACTGAAATTACTATAAGCAATTACAATTCACAGTATACCTTATAGAAAATCAAACATAATTGGACCTACTTTTGGTGACAATGCATAGGTCCTTGACTTACAAACATTCATTTAGCAACTCTTCAAAGTTACAACAGTAATGAAAAAAGTTAATTACAACCGGTCCTCACACTTACAACTGTGGCAGGATTCCCATGTCACATGATCAAAATTCAGGAGCATCACAACCATCATGGTTGAAGCATCCCAAGGTCATGTGATCATCATTTGTGACTTTCTCAGTTGGCTTCTAACAAACAAACTCAATGGGGGGAATTTGGATGCACTTAACAACTGCAATGATTCATTTAACAACTGTGATAAAAAGTTCATGAATTTGGGCACAACTCAGTTAACAATGACTTTGCTTAGCAGCCAAAATTTTGGTCCCAATTGTGGTTGTAAATCGAGGATTATCTGTATAGCTTGTTCTGAATCCCAAAAATGTTTTGAAGGGGAACTGCCTTTTAGGTTGTGCCTATGGGTAAGTGTTCAGGCTTAATTTGATAATCTGATAATTACAAAGACGTTTTTTCATCCTTCTTTCATTCTTGTTGTTTAGCGATTAGATCAGCTTGAACATTTCATGACCAGCATGTGAAAGGCAAGAAGCAAAGAAAAAAAAAGGGAAACAGCTGAAGTAATTCGAGTTGCGTAGTAATCTAACTTGGAACGAGCGCAAGACTGCTTTCACTGATTTTGCATTCTTGATGGGAGGCCCTTGATTAAAAAAAGAAAAACCTAGCTTATGCTTTTAATAACGTCCCAACTATTTGTGGCCCACAAGAATGTCTACGATGTCAAGCAGCAAGTAAGGAAAACAACTGAAGGCAACTGATGACACAAAAGAAGTGAGTATTTTGTGGAGTAGTTTTCTAAAAACACAGGTGCTCATGTAGCCCCATAGCACGGACATCCAGCAGATTAAAAGAGTAATTTTGCATAAATGCATATCTGCAAATGGTGATCTATATCAAACATGCAGGGACACATAACACGGGTGAGATGTCTGGAACTCCCTTACTAGATGGAACATCTGTTTAACTCAGGGATGGCAGATTTTTTCGGCTCGGCATGTCAAAAATTCAGAAAATGACTAACTTTGCTCCCTCAAACAAAAGACAAATAATTCTTTTATTTAAAAAAATACATTAGAATAATGTGTAGTATGCTATGTGTTATATAAAGAAATGTCAAATTGTTGCAAAAAGGAAATGTAAGAAAAACAAACTTATTTTCAGGGATGGGATCCAAAGGTCACATTGAGAGTATCTCTTGTGTGATTTCCTGGGATTGTGCAAGAGAACACCTCATTATTGTACAGCCTATGTAGCCTCTGAAAATTGCGTAAGAATGGGACATGCTTTCAAGAATAATTCTTGTTGGGTGTTGGGTGATACGTAAAGATGGCTCACCTTTGACATGCATGTCATATGTTCATGCATGTCGTAAGTTAATCACTGATTAACTGGACTGGATATAGAAAAGCATCTATTCAAAATGTTGTGGGTGTTACCTTTGAAGCCCCACATGGCATGAGTCCAGGATATCCGAAGAACCATCTTTCCCCAATGAGACACGGCCAACCTAATCTGCCAGGAGAAGATTTTTTTTGAGTTTTATTTGATTTATATACCGCCCTTCTCCAAAAGGACCCAGGGCGGATATGGATATAAGATATCTGCTATGGATTCTGTCTGCTGAGGAATTGAAGCAGGTATGTTCAAGGAGAAGAGCCTTTTTCTCTGTGGCTCTGGCCCTTCTTCAGAAATGAAGAAGCGTCTTGGATGAGAAGCAAAACGTCTTTAAGCAAAAACAAAGCAAGTCCAGTTGCCTTTTGAAAAGCACCTTTGAAATATTCTACCACTGAAGGTGGAACTGCACCCTTCCTTTTGACCTTCCAGAAGGATACCAAAACCTGGTTTTTTGCTAGATGGTTTGGTGCCCCCCCCAAGGGGGGAGAAGGGGAGTTCACCACTGGGTTCCTCATTCCTGTCCTAGCCAGCTCTTACTTCTCCTAGTTCAGTTTTAATATAATTCTTAATAGTATTTTGACTCTATGTTGTTTTAATCTTTTAATCTTTCAATTGTTTATTTTTTTCATTTTTAACATGTAAGCCACTCCGGGGCATCTCGTAGGGGAAAAGAGTGGAATAAAATTAAATAAATAAATAAATAAATAAATCTATTCAAAATACTCATATATCAGACGTGGGTTGCAAATCCCTGTGCTACCGGTTTGCTCATACTCACGCAGAAGTATCCAAGCAGGTGAGCAGAGCCTCCCTCCACCACTACTACTACTTCGCCTGAACCAGACCAAACCCGGAGTCACCCACCTCTGTCATATATGCGTGGGCAACATTTTTGTAGTCACAGCTATAATCATTGCACATCTGAATCCTGCAAGGCACATTCTGTGGAGTTCTTTTCTAACTGTCAATCAAGCCTAGTTCAAGTCCTATGCTTGAGAAAAGGGCCCAAATTCCTGATGAAAATTTTACTTTATATCTCAAAGTCAGTAATATAATACAGCTCAGTGTTTCTCAATGATGGTGACTTTAAGATCTGTGGACTTCAACTCCCAGAATTACCCAAGCAAACATAGCTGATACAGCCAATGACTAAATAAGATACTGTCGAAAACCATTCTGGCCTTCAGACAATAAAAGTCTCTATTATATGACATTAGTTTATATGCAAGATAACAATGAAGATCTTTTAACATAGATAATTGAAATTTAGTTATTTAAACTTCAGAAAACATTACAGATCAAGCTATTATATAAAAGAATAAACCATCATATAAAAGCTAAATAACTATAACTGAAGTACTATTTTATAGTAAAGGTAGTTTAGATTGAAAATGTAAAAAATAACAGAATTAAATAAGCAAACTTCAACCTGCAAAATAAAAAAAATTAAAATGAAAACATCAAAATAATGCAGCAAACCACCCAAATACATTATTTTTTCTAAATATGTGCTTGTATGTGTATGAATGTGTGAATACATGTCTATATGAATATGTATGTATATAGAAACAAAACATATACACAAATACTCACAATATACATATATATGCATACATATGGTATAAGGTTCCTGCCCACGCAGGGGGTTGGACTAGAAGACCTACAACGTCCCTTCCAACTCTGCTATTGTATTATTGTATTGTATTATATCTGCCTCACTCACATATGCAATATACACATACACACCTATTGTTCTACTCCTTTGATTTTTATGAATATTGTTAACTTCACAGTGATTTTTTTTTATCCTTCATTCTGAACATTAACATCTATGACAGTATAGTCTTGGGGTGTATTAAGAATAATTGTTTTGCTCTTATCTTCCTCCACCTGAACAATTCAAGCCAAATCAATATTTGCATGCCAAAAATACAGATCCTTGAGAAAAGTTGATCATATCATGCAATATTTTACATGATTAACCTGTCACAAAAATTAAGTCAAATCATAACACAGCAGAATAAGTTCATATTTGTAATGAATCAGAAGCAATAAAGACTGTTAAAATGGCAGCTTAGTTAAGGAAAATTCCATGACAGTGTCAAATTTTAAGCTTGGATTCAAATCTAACAAGATAGCTAATATTCTACAACTGTAATCTGAATTAAAAGGAACATAATATAAAATATTTCAAGGCTATTTGAGCCTCCTTTCTAAAAATTTAGTTTCCAATCATATTTGGGAGAGAGGGATTTCAGATGGTTGGTAGACAAAAAAAAATCACCTAAATGTTTGGCACTGTAAAAAAAAGTAAGAAAAGATCTGTCTTCAGCAATAGTGCAAAAGCCAATTTGCTTCACTGGATACAATAGAGGAAAATATCTGAACAGAAGAAAAATAGAAAGAAATGGGTTACAATCTACAACATCAGAAATTGGCTTTGGTCTAGTCACTTTCTCTCAGCCCAACCACCTCATAGAGGAGATGTTGTGGGGTGGGGTGGGGTGGGGAGGAAAATGCATTGGATATGTCAACTGCCTTGAGGTATCTGTAAAAATAATAAAGGCAATAAATGATTGATAAATGAATAAACAAACAAACAAATAAATAAATAAATAACTCTTTAGAAGTCACAGCTGCAATTTTATGCTCACCTAAATAGAATTCAGTTGGTCTAAATTCTGAACAAGCATACATGGGACTACAATTTATAGAAATGGGATAACAGATAGCTTGCTAGATAACAATCATACTAAAGAGATAATATTCCTGAAGTTGCTATTTTTTGAATTGCATATTACTCCATTTTAATCCTAATGTTTCTGGCTATCATGAGTCATTCTATTTCTACTGTTCCAAAAACAAGATTGTTAGTGAATCATCCAGTGGAATATTATAAATGAAACCAATGTTACAATAAATTACTGAAAAATCTTACACTGAGTAAACTATTTCTAATTAAGTAATATGCTGCATACGTATGACTCTGTTAAGAAAGGTAGGGTTCTTTTTTTTTCATGCTGAACGATGTTGTGTCATCTGCAGCTTACGTTTGGCACAAATAAATCTGAAATAGGCTTAGAGCTTGAAAGAACTAGGTGATTTAATCTGAAGGCTAGAAGAGTACCGTAAGAGCATTAAGTGGAAACTGAATAAAACACCTAAGAAGTCAAACATTTCTTGTTGCTAGTTAGAAGTAACAGTTTGCCATCCAAGTTGTTTGAAAAAGGTAAACAGGGTTTGATACCTGAAAAGAAGACCACCAGGAAATGTCAAGGCTATGTAGAGAAAGCAGGTAAATTGAAGAAACATAATTGAATAAAATAATAGCACAGCATTTCATTACAGCCAATAAGACAGCTTCTTCCAACTTAAATTAAAAGATAAGAGATTTTGAAGGTTAGGAGAACATGAAAAGCATCTTCTTGGTAGTAAGAACAATCTGATCATTGAACCTACTATCTAGAAAAAATATGGATTAACCCTTATTGAAGATTTCCAACTACAAGCTTCAATAGCTTAAGTGTGGCTTTTATCTAAACTTTCTATATTAAGGAAATCAATCACCCTCAAGATTATGTCTGATTCTCAGGACCTTATGAGCTTCATAGATGTCTTATCACCTAAGTGAAGATTTGGTAGATCAATCTGAAAATTATAGTTTAATAAATAAATGAATGAAGTTTCATCTTGTTGAAGAAATGTGTAAACATCACATAATTTGTCTGTACAGAAGATATTTAGAAATTTTAGGTGGTATAATAACATGTTAGAATAAAAATTGGCATATATTTTGAACATCACTTAAAAATATGATGGCCTTATTTTTTCCAATTAAAATGTTCCCACCATCAAAGGCCTAAACAGTTCTGAGACTGGGTATATGAAAATAACTTCCTTTTATGTAAGCTATTGATACTATCCTTATGTTTTTCAGAGGTCCTTATGTTTTTCACTTATCCCTTTGGGACAAGTTATTCTCTGCTGCTGTATTATTCCATCTCTGAAGAGGCTGTCTTGGCACCAAGGTGTCTGCAGAATCTGCCAACCAGATATTATTTTGCAATCTGCACTCTTTGTATGCCCTTCTGGACATTTGTGCAAGGGCAGTTCCACATAGAGGTTCAGAGGGGACCAAAGCACAGATTGCTTTAGCAAACTCCATGATTTCTAGAAAGGACTGTAGCTATTAAGCAGCAGCTGGCATTGGACAAAGCCCAGATTTCAATAGCCATGTGATTTGGCAGTGACTAGCGGGTCTACTGATCAGTAAGATCTCAGCTTGCATCTGGTTTGAGTGTATTGGACCACATTCAGTTGCCACCAGATTCAAACAATAGTTGGAGTTCCAGTTGAAAGAGTAACATCAGCATCACAATGAGATTAAACCACAAACTTCGTCCAAAATAACCTGGTGTAGGTATTCTCACAAAGTTACCAAAAATCTTTCTTTACTAAAACAGGACTTAATTTAGATATGAAAGAAAGTGTTTAAGTATTCACATCAACCTTCCATGTTATATCCTCAGTTCATAGATTAAATAGGATTTCAGCAGGATTTCCTAAATGCAGTACTTGGAAAACTTATTGCATCATTCAGAAATCCTGAATCCATCTTACCCATGTGTAAATATCATGAAGCTACCTTGCTTCATAATTTAGAATAGAATAGAATAACAGAGTTGGAAGGGACCTTGGAGATCTTCTAGTACAACCCTGCCTAGGCAGGAAACCCTACAGCGTTTCAGACAAACAGTTTACCCAATCTTTTCTTAACAACTTCTAGTGTTGGAGCATTCACAACTTCTGGATGCAAGTTGTTCCACAGATTAATTTTTTTTAGTGTCAGGAAATTTCTCCTTAGTTCTAAGTTGTTTCTCTCCTTGATTAATTGCCTTCTGCCAAACAGATGTGTAATTATGAGTCCAAAATTGATTTAAAAGAATAACAGAGTTGGAAGGGACCTTGAAGATCTTCTAGTCTAACTCACTGCTCAGGCAAGAGATCCTGTACTATTTCAGATAAATGGATGTCCAGTCTCTTCTTGAAAATCTCCAGTGATGCAGCATCCACAACTTCTAAAAGCAAACCAACATACTGATTAATTGTTCTGTCAGGAAATTTCTCCTTAGTTCTAGGTTAGTTCTTTGTGATTAGTTTCCATCCATTCCTTTTTGTTCTGTCTTCAGGTGCTTTGGGGAATAGGTTGATCCCCTCTTCTTTGTGACAGTCATTTAGATATTAGAACATTGCTATCATGTCATCCCTAGTCTTTCTTTTCACTAGACTAGACATACCCAATTCATGTAACCATTCTTCATGTTATAGCTTCTAGGCCCCTAATCATCTTTAGTGCTTTTCCCTGCATTCTTTCTAGAGTCTCAACAAGTTTTTACATCATAGATGTTTTTATATCATAGATACATTCCTCAAAAGAAACCAACCTGAAAGGCTTCCAACATTCCTACCACCATCTGAAAGCAATTCATCAAGGTCATTTCTGACAATTACATCAATTAAACTAAGCCAGATAATTATTTTATTTTAGCTATAATAAAGATAAAGATTTCAAGCTAATTCAACATGCAAGCGGAGCAAGTATTTTGCAATGTAGATGAGCTCTCAATAAGGATTTCAATTAGTTTTTATTTACTGTTTCAGAAAACAATTGAACCAGTTCTACTGAGAGAGAGAATAGTTCTACAGCTGGTATACAGTATCATTATTTAAAAACAGAAGGGCCAATAGCTTAAGAATGTAGCTTCTTTCTGCAGGTTAAACAATCTATACACATCTATATGGTACAACCCTAAATAATTATATTTGCATGTTTGCTGCAGTGAAAATGTTTGCTCTCTATAAAAACATGGCAAGCATCAAACCTACCTTTGGGCTTGGAAGCTGCAAATATTGGTGGCAATTTGCTATAATATCTACTAAAAAGATAAAGAAAGAGGGAGCATTATTTGGCAACTATGTAGCTAAAGCCCCTAGAGCAGGGGTCGGGAACCTATGGCTCGCGAGCCAGATATGGCTCATTTGATGGCTGTATCTGGCTTGCAGACAAATCTATATAAATAACACAGCCGCGCGTGCGCCGCACAATTACAGCCCGGAGCAGGACCACAGCCCCTCTCCAACTGGTCCTTCCTTGCTCGGAGGGAAGCTTCTGCAGAAGCCCAGGCGAGTGAGAACAACTTCCCGCCATTACGAAGTCTCAGAGGGCTGTAATTGTATGGGCTGTGCGCACGCGCCTATGTTTTCCACGGCCGGTGCTCCACGCCATGGAAAACATAGGTGCGCATGCACAGCCTATACAATTACATCCTCGGAGACTTCGTAACGGCGGGAAGTTGTTCTCGCTCACCTGGGCTTCTGCAGAAGCTTCCCTCTGAAGCCCTCCGAGCAAGGAAGGACTAGTTGGGAGAGGGGCTGTGGTCCTGCTCCAGGCTGTAATTGTGCGGCACGCGGGCGGCTATGTTTTCCACAGAGTGGGGCTGCGGCCAGAAAATGAGACAGGCACAGAGGGAGGGAGGGAGGGAGGGAGGGAGGGAGGGAGGGAATCAGAAAGAGACTGACAGAAACACAGAGAGAGAGAGACACACACACACATACACAGAGTGAGTGATTAAGTGAGTGAGTGAGAGACAGACAGACACAAACACACATACACACACAGAGTGACAGAGAGGAAGGGAGGAGAGAGACACACACAGAAAAAGAAAAAGAAAGAGAAAGAAAGAAAAAGAATTAAGAGACTTATTGTACTTTAAAAGTGTTGGTCTTACATAAAATGCAAACGTTTACTTGTATTTAGTTTTAAACATATTGTATGGCCCTCACGGAATTACATTTTAAAATATATGGCGTTCCTGTCTCTCTTAGCCAAAAAGATTCCCGACCCCTGCCCTAGAGTATCTTATTTATTATTTATTATTTATTAAATAAATTTATATAGCTGCCCAAGGCATGCATGTGTTGGTGTTCCAGGCAGCTTACAACAATAAAAAAAAATCCACCACATAATAAAAACCCATAAGAAAATCTGAACACACCTTCAAAAACATGGTAGCAATAACACAATCAAATCAGCATCAGTTGCATCTTCATTCATGATCTCCATGCTCACTGACAACACCATGTTACCTAGCCTATAGTCTGTATCTTTAAATTGTTTTAATTGGGTTTTAGATGGGGTTAAGTTTTAATGTTTTAAATTTTTAGCGCAGGGATAATTTATTTAATTCGGTTTTAATTATTTATATTTGTGATATCTATGTGTTTTTTAATTTCCTGTGCACCGCCCCGAGTCCCTTTGAGGAGAGGGAGCGGTTATATTATGGGGACCACTAGGTTCACCCACGTTACACCGCTCTTGCGCGAGCTGCACTGGCTGCCTGTCGTCTTCCGGGTGCGCTTCAAGGTGCTAATTATCATCTTAAAGGCGCTCCATGGCTCGGGACCTAGCTATCTGCGGGATCGGATCCTGCCCCATACATCCTCACGGCCGATTCGCTCCCACAGAGAGGGACTTCTCCGGGTGCCGTCCACTAGACTTTGTCAGCGGGCGACGCCCAGGGGAAGGGCTCTCTCTGTGGCGGGCCCGGCCCTCTGGAACGACCTTCCCCCCGATATCAGAACGACCACTGACCTCCGCTCCTTCCGTACGAAATTGAAGACCCATTTCTTTCGACTGGCCGGCCTTGGATAGTCTCTCTGTCTATAGATTTCAAATGTATTTTAATGGGTTTTTAATTATTTTTAGCACGGGATAATATTGTTTAATTGTGTTTTAAAGTATGTATTTTTGTATTTATTGTTTATATTGTTTTTAGTTCCTCCTGTGCACCGCCCCGGGTCCCTGTGGGGAGAGGGAGCGGTTAATAAATTCGAATTTATTATTATTATTATTGTTGTTGTTATTGTTATTGTTATTATTATATAAGTCTAATAAATAAATAAATAAATAAATAAACAAACAAACAAACGTACGTACGTACGTACGTACGTATGTATGTATGTTTTAGGGCCTTTTGGAACAGCAGCAAGGTGGGAACCAACCTGACCTTGGGGATGAATGACATTCCATAAAGAAGGGCCAATTCTGAAAAGGCCGGTTCTTGTGGTCCTGCCAAATATATAGCCCTCTTAATGAGCCCTCTTTCCACCCTGGTGGGCTGGATAGATGTAACAGGGGAAAGCAAAATAACTTTCCAATAAAGTTATGCAATGGCAGATTAGCAATAGCTGTAGCACTTAGATTTGCATACCGCTTCCTAGTGCTTTTACAACCCTCTCTAAGCAGTTTACAGAATCAGCTGACAGGGCAACACCTCGTGTGCCCTCAGAAATGGCTCCATGTGCCACCTGTGGCACACGTGCCATAGGTTCGCCATCATAGATATAGGCAAAACCCGTAGACCTGGGCTATCAGAGAACTTGAAAATAAAATCACAGAGTGTTGATATACATAGGAACAGAAACCTGTTCCTATCTCCCTTCGGGGAGATAGGGCAGGATATAAATCCAAATAAACTGAAACTGAAACCTATTTTGTTAGCATTGCAATTTAAAATAGGTTCACTTTTATTAATTCATTTTTCTTATCTGGGCTAAGCAGGGTTGGTCTAAGTGGTAGGGTTGAGAAGCACTTTAGATTTCAAATCCAAAAGGTGTTCTGGAATATATGGGTCATATAACTATCTGCAACTTCTTAAACAAAATACATCTTTCCTTAGGTTTTCACTGCAAGAAATTTTACAGCTGCTTTAAAGGATTTTCAGGACAGTGTTACATTTTCTTCCATGTTCTGGACACTTTTTCGACTGTAAATCCACAAGTGCTTTACACAGTCTGACTAGGCAGTTGTTCAGTGGGAAATTAACAGGGGACACCAGGCAAGGCTGGAAAGCCAAAGAATATTCTGGAAAAACAAAATGGTAAATCATTTCTGTGCTTCTAACAAGAAAATGTCATAAGCAGGTCATTGAAATGATCAGGAGTCAAACTTAATTCAGATAAATCTTTAACTTTACAGTCAATTTGGCGGAAGGCAACAATTTGTAGTTGACTGTGCTGGACCTGGATATTTGCTGAACTTCATCATCTTGAAAATGTCTCATTACCAAACTGCTGCCATCACTTTGACACTGAGGTTATTTATACCTATGTTTGAAATGCTGAAATTTTGAGGTAAATGTGCCATTACCAAATTACGTAACCAAGCAGACACCAAGATCCAAACATTTCAACTGTATGTATGCATGTATGTATGTCAGTGACGTGCACTCAGGTGAGGCAAGTGAGGCACAGCCTCACCATTCTCATCATGAAAAGAAAAAAAAATGTAAAAGGAAAAAATAAATTAAATGCTTGTATTTATTTACTGATCTGTACCATAAAGTTATTTTCCATTTAACTTCACTAGTTTTACATTATTTGGTATTAAAATTGCAGAATTTTCACATTTACAGTTCAACTAGTCAGGCGAGAGCTGAGGTGAGGCTGAGCTAACCGCTGTCTCACCATGGATGACTCTGCTTAACTGTTTTACATGATCTGTAATGAGACCATATTGCTGTCTCTCTGTATGTCGCTTTTAAGAGTTTAGATGATGTATATAATATAAAATGGAGTGCTTTTTGTCAACAACTATGTGTGGAACGTGTTTCTTGTGCTATCATAAAACGCCTAAAAAATCAGACTAGGTGAGACACACAGTTCTCCTGCCTCATAGTAGAGGGCGCTCATTCTTCCTGTGACACAGCGGCAGCAGAGTAAGTGATGACAGCCACAGAGTGCGACTCATGCGATCAAGAGTTAAAAAGTCAAGTGCAGTCATTCATTTTTTCCCTACCTTTTCCACTTTCGAAAATGGAGGACTACGTTTCAGCAGCAGATGGACTTCATTTAAGACCCGTAAGACCCATAATAACTTCAATTTTTTTCAATTAAGTGTGCTTTTTTGTGTGCTACAGTATGTGTAAAGAATACTGATATGAGACTTTAAACATAATCCGTTAACTGCTGCCAATCAAATATTGAATAAGATAATTTATAGGATTTTAATGTTTGTAAATCTGATTGTGATGATGCCAGTGCCTCACCAGTCATAAAGCTCACCGCATGTCACTGGTATGCGTACGTGCGTGCAGAGAGAGAGAGAGAGAGAGAGAGAGAGAGACAGAGAGAGAGAGAGAGAGAGAGACAGAGAGAGAGAGAGAGAGACAGAGACAGACAGACAGACAGAGACAGAAAGAGAGAGACAGAGAGAAATACAGTAGGTAGGTAGAGGGATAAAGAGAGAGAGAGAGGGAAAAATACAGTAGGTAGGTAGGTAGAGGGATAAAGAGAAAGATAGGAAAAATACAGTAGGTAGGTAGGTAGAGGGATAGAGAGGGAGAAATACAGTAGGTAGGTAGAGGGATAGAGAGAGAGGGAAAAATACAGTAGGTAGGTAGAGGGATAGAGAGAGAGGGAGAAATACAGTAGGTAGGTAGAGGGATAGAGAGAGAGGGAGAAATACAGTAGGTAGGTAGGTAGAGGGATAGAGAGAGGGGGGGAAATACGGTAGGTAGGTAGGTAGGTAGGTAGGTAGGTAGGTAGGTGGAGAAAGGGGGAAATACAGTAGGCAGGTAGGTTGGGGGTTATACGGTGGTTGTGTGTACGTTTTTGTGTGTGCAGGTGTACATGTACACACAGATTGGTTGGCCATTTAACCAGACTGGGCCACAGCAACGCGTGGCCGGGTACAGCTAGTATATATATATATGTAGGTCTTGGTGTATTCGTGTCTTTTCCCGTGTAAGAGCACGAAGCCAAAGGCACCAGCCTGAAGATGACGAGTGTGACCTCATCGAAACATCGCCAAGATACTTTTAATCTTACAAGGGAAAAGACCCGAATATACCAAGACCTACATACTTATACCCATGAAAATCTATAAAAAGAAACCCAATGTAATTTTACAATGATTTTGCAAAAATAATAAAGTGTTAAATGACTTTAAACAGAATTACAGAATGGAGAGAGAGCTAATCCATTATGTAGCAGCTCAGGACTTACAGTTGGATTTTTTATATATTTATTGGGTATCTGGGTTTCAATTCAGAACCCCAAATCTCTGAGCTGATGTCAATCATTTGGACATTCCAGGTATCAACCATGATGTATGCCAGAAATTAATGCATCCCAATTTAATAATAATAATAATAATAATAATAATAATAATAATAATAATAATAATAATAATAATAATAATAATAATAATAATAATGTTGATGATGGGCTTTGCAAGTCTGTAGTTGCATTAGAAACTGGCCAAGCAGAATGATCCCATATGCATGCGTGTGTATGTATGTGTGCAACCTTTTCTTCCCCAAACCAAGAGTAATGAAACAAGACAATGTGAACCATCCAAGGGTTTGTTATTTCCCACAGAAAAGCAATCAAAGGTCTTTTCCCTTTTCCTCTAAGTATCTTTTACATAACTCTTGGGGGGGGGGGGGGGACAAAGCTGCTGTGAAGATTGAGAAGGCTCAGAAAGATAATCAGGTGTTCCCACCCCCCCTCTTAATTTGGACAAATCTATAAAAGAGGCTGCCAAGACAGGGAGGACACAAATGTAGGGCACTCTATTGAATAACCCCAGGAAGGGGGAAATCTTGAAAGGACTTGAAAGTGACAAAGAGGTCATTACTGATTTAAGGACGATATGGAATAGCAGAGTCTTAAAAGGATCCTTAAATTTTAAACTCAGCACACTCTTTCCGGATTTATGGGCCTCAAAAATTGAATTATGTTGTCAAATGTGTGTAGACTCTAGAAGATGAATGTGTCTTTTATCAGTATGAATCCTTGGAGTGTATGTGGGTGAATTTTTTTTAAATTAACTATCATTTTACTTATATAACTGTGTTTAATTGGATAGGATATTCCATGCTGCATATTTATCTAAAGAAGAATTATGGGCTGATTCAAATTTACATTAGATTTTGTAAACATATTTTACATGTATTCAATGTCAATCTTATTCTGGCGAGTATTAAGTAGTATTCCATACCTTAATTAATTCTTTAAAAAAGTTTTTAATGCATTACTGGATGCAATTCTATACATTTCATTGACTGTGAATGGGATCCTGATTTATATATCTCATTCCGATCCATAATATGATTTGTTTAGTTTTAGCGTAGTACTGTATATTGCATAAAACCAATCAAGGGCATTTTATTCAATAAATCATTGTGACATCAACCCAATCAATAGATTTGAATGATTAAAGAGATAGGTTTTATAGCTGCAGCCTCCAAATCCTATTCTTGAAACTTGTAGGATTATATCATTCTGCATTTGAAAGTAGTGGTTGTTTTACTTCCTTGTAACCCGAGTTGGAATCAGCTGCAGTGCATCAGCAGCACTATCATATTAAAAAAAGGAAGAAATAACCCTCCTCAAATATATATTTATGCTAAAGATACTCTAGATGGTAAAAAGCTTTAATTATCTAACAGGTCTCACTGTAGTCAGAGCTATTCACCTATAAATATATTGGTAGCTTTTGAATTTACCACTAAACTTAAATAAACGGATGGACTATTTGGGCTGCTAATGGGAATTTATCTCAGATTTCCTGTTAAATTCTCTTCCAAATTCCTTACCAAACCAAGATAAGAGGAGCTGCCTACATTTCTTAGCTGCATAAAGTGCTTGTAATATTTGGAACACAAAGGTGTAAAATTTAGCAACTGTTTGCTTTTTGGCTTTTTTATTGCCCCTTGAAACTATTAAAATATTCAACTAGATAACAGCATGTAACTTGAGCTTTATGTCACAAAATAACTGATAACATTCAACACATAAAATCATCAACCACAATTGGGACCTCCCAGTCAACAAAAACTATCACACCAACTCTCCGTCCAAACTTATCAAGAGTTGCCATGAAAATTCTGAATAAGAATGTTATAACTATTAACTGATTCTATTGTTAATACAATACAATAGCAGAGTTGGAAGGGGCCTTGTAGGTCTTCTAGTCCAACCCCCTGCATGGGCAGGAGCCTTATACCATTTCAGACAAATGGCTATCTAACATCTTTTTAAAGACTTCCAGGGTTGGGGAATTCACAACTTCTGGAGGCAAGCTGTTCCAGAGGTTAATTGTTCTAACTGTCAGGAAATTTCTCCTTAGTTCTAAGTTGCTTCTCTCCTTGATTAGTTTCCACCCATTGCTTCTTGTCCTGCCCCCAGGTGCCTTGGAGAATAGTTTGACTCCCTCTTCTTTGTGGCATCCTCTGAGTTATCGGAACACTGCTATCATGTCTCCCCTGGTCCTTCTCTTCATCAAACTAGACATACCCATGTTCTCAGCCTAGAGCCACTGAGAGCCGGCCAGCATAGTAATGCTTTCAATAAAGCAATCAATAAACAATTGGGGGGGGGGGGGGGAATCATAAAAACAAAAAGCAAAGCACTTCTTTATGTTGACAAAAAGGCTGCATAGCTATAACCATAAATTGAGCCTGACTTCAAAAAATATTTGCCTTTTTATAAAGCTTTTTTGTCTGATTCTTTGATATACTATTGAATTAGTCCTAGGTCTAGTTAGTTAAAGGACTAACTAGTTAAAAGGTGACATGAACAGTAATGTTCCAATATTTGAAGGAAGGCCACACAAAGAAGAGGTGTCCACCTATTTTCCAAAGTAAGAAGGCAAGACAAGAAGCAATGGATGGAAACTAATCAAGGAGAGAATCAACCTAGAACTAAGGAGAGAACAATCAACCAGTGGAACAGCTTGTCTCCAGAAGTTGTGGGTGGTCCATTATTGGAGGTTTTTAAGAAGAGATTCGGCATCCATTTGTCTGAAATTATATAGGTCTCCTACTTGAACAGAAGGTTGGACTAGAACAGGGTTCTCCAACTCCTGGTCCATGGGCCGGCACTGGGCCACGGCATGCCAGAAACCCGGCTGCACAAATAACTGAAACCCCATCCATGGGATGCAGGCAGCACAGGAAACCATGCTTCCTCTGACCTGCAGAAAAACCTTTCCATGGAACCATTATCTGGTGCCCATAAGGTTGGAAGCCACTGGACTAGATGACCTCCAGGTTCCCTGCCAACTCTGTTATTCTGAACGGTCCTTGCAGTTTTCTTGGCTAGATTTCCATAGTAGTTTACCTGTGCCATCTTCATAGAGTGGAAATAGAGTGACTGGCCCAAATTCTCCCAGTTGACTTCATGCATAAGTGGGAAGTAGTATTCATAATCTCTCAGGTACTAGCCTTGTGCTTTAACCACCACACTGGCTCTCTATAGTCATATAAATGAGCAACACTGAATGGGATATTTTAAAAGCGTCACTATATCAACTATATTATTCAGATACACAAAGCATTATAGAATGTCCTTGATTTATGACAATTGGGACCATAATTCTGTTGCTAAGCAAGGTGCGTGCTAGGTGTGTCCTGTTTGATTTTATGACCATTTTATCATAGTTTTTAAACAAATCACACAGTCATTAAGCGAATCTAGCTTCTCCCATTAATTTTGTTTGCCAGAAGCTGGCTGAGAAGGTCACAAATGGGGATCACATGACTCTGGGACAATGCAATAGTCATAAATGCATGCTAGTCGCCAAGTCCTCACATTCTGATCACATGACTATGAGGATGCTGCAATTCACTTTTTTCAGAGTCCTTTATAAATCTGAATGGTCACTAAACAAATGGTTATAAGTCAAGGACTACCTGTAATCACTCACTTCTGAGGATGTATAAATTTCAGGCAAACAATGATAAACCTAACCCTGAGGTAAGATTGGCTTCTACCCTCCTGACTTCCACAAGAGCCTTCTGGCTTGCTCTACCAGATGGCTTGGTGACCTACTGGGGAGTAGTGCACTGGAGGTGGTTGATGAGTTAAGAGGCAATCTCATCTCCCCACCACATACACCATACACCACTTTCCAGTGGTGGGTTTCAAATTTTGTTTACTAATGGTTATCTGGGTGTGGCTTATTTTGTGGGTATGGCTTGGTAATCATATGACTGGGTGGGATTGGCTTGGCGGTCATGTGACTGGCCAATTTAGCTGTTCATTTTGCTGGGGTGAGTAGCCAGGGAATCGGTTTGGGGCCGTGGCTGGCTTGGTTCCAGCAACCCAGGCCACCATTACTACCCGTTCTGCCGAACTGGTCCAAACCGGTACGCACCCACCTCTGGTTCTTTCCTACCCAAGCCTTTAACTATAATTTTATTTCGACTGTGATTTCCATTTTTATCACGAGATCAGAAAAATGAGAATCCAGATTGTTGGGGACAATATGTTGACTGTGTAAACTGCTGAGAGTGCTGTAAAGCAGGAGTCCCCAAACCTTGGGCTATGGCCCAGTACTGGGCCATGGCCTATTCAGAATTGGGCCACACAAATTAATGGCTAGAGTGTGTGCAAGCATGTGCATGTACATCATTCCACCACTCGCACTAGTTGAGCTGCACACATGCGTGCCTGCCCACTGTTTATATGGCCCAGTTCCCCTGTCCTGTCCCGTCCCCCCGCCAGACCGCCAAGCTGAAGAGATTGGGGACTACTGCTGTAAAGCATTATGGAGGAGTATGTAAGTCTATGTGCTATTCCTATTTTAGAAATATTTATCTTTTAGGATTTCAATATTTTAATATTGTTAGCCCATGATGGCGAACCTATAGCACACAGGTGGCACACAGAACCATTTCTGAGGGCACGTGAGGTATTGTTCTGACAACTCCAGCGTGCATGCATGTGCTAGCCAGCTGATTTTCAACCTTGAGCCTTGGGAAGGCGAAAAACGAATCTACCAGACCCACCAGAAGTTGGAAAACAAGCCGTTTCCGGCTTCCGGACAGCCTTGGGGGGGGGGGGGCAGGAGAGACTGCTGTCGTCCTCCCCGGGTTTCAAGAAAGCCTTGCACACATGCATGGGGCAACCAGGGAAGGAGAGTCACGCGTGCATGCACAGGGGGCATGGTGTAGGGGGTATTAAATTATGGGGGTGGACACACTATCATGCACACGCTTTTGGCACATGAGGCAAAAAAGATTCGCCATCCCTGCTGTAAGCCATCCAGAGTTGTTTCAATATGAGATGGGCAACAAATCAATTTAATAAATAAAATAAAATTAATAATAATAAAGAAAATTCATCCCTATCTTTTTTTCATGGACAGGTATTGATTGCTACATTTTCTACCTTTTTGCTACTTGATATTTAGGCAACTCCCCAATCATTTTCAAATGTTACTCTGTGCAAAAAGTGAATCCATCTGGAATAGGAATGATGGCTTTGAGCTATAGAACCATCAATGTTTCAACAAATCCACATTCAGCAAAGTCTATCTTCGAAAAGATATAAAGACATAATAAAAGGCTGATCTAATAGCAATAGCACATATACTGCTTTATAGTGGCTTACAGCCCTCTTTAAGTGGTTTACAGGGTCAGCTTCTTGCCTCCAACAATTTGGGTCCTCGTTTTACCCATCTCGGAAGGATGGAAGGCTGAGTCAACCTTGAGCCTGGTGAGATCTGAATTGCCAAATTGCAGGCAGCCGGCAGACAGCAGAAGAAGCCTGCAGTACTGCACTATAACCACTGCACAACTGCAGCTAATACAGTGGTACCTCGCTTCACGAACGCCTCTCTTCACGACCAATTCGCTGTACGACCAGAAATTTTCCCAAAAATGTGCTCCGCTGCACGAACCCCGCCTCGCTTCACATACCGGAGCCGCGGACATTTTATCTACGAACGAATGTTGTGAGGGGGACGGGTGTGTGTGTGGAAGCGAAGGCAGGGGGGGGGGATTCTGCTTGTCGGGACGTTTCCCGAAGCTGGCCGCGGGGCTGCTGGCTTCGGGAAGTGTCCCGACAAGCAGAAGCGCTGAGCGCAGAAAGAGACGGGCGAAAGTGATGCTGGCAGCCGCGCGCGGTGTGTGTGTGGAAGCGAAGGCAGAGGGGAAGGAGCTGCCTTCCCGGCCGGGCTCCGCAGCTGAGGGGCGATGGAGCAAACCGCGCAAACTGCTCCATCGCCCCTCAGCTGCGGAGCCCGGCTGGGAAGGCAGCTCCTTCCCCCCTGCCTTCGCTTCCACACACACACCGCGCGTGGCTGCCAGCATCACTTTCGCCCGTCTCTTTCTGCGCTCGGCGCTTCTGCTTGTCGGGACACTTCCCGAAGCTGGCCGCGGGGCTGCTGGCTTCGGGAAGCGTCCCGACAAGCAGAAGCGCCGAGCCCAGAAAGAGACGGGTGAAAGTCATGCTGGCTTGCTCCATCACCCCTCAGCTGCTTTACATTGAACCCAAAAAACAAGGTCAGAACGGAGTAACCGGATTTACATTGAACCCTATGGGAAATTGTGCCTCGCTTCACGACCAATTCGCAACGCGAACAGAGTCAGTTCACGAATTAAGTTCGTGAAGCGAGGTACCACTGTATTCTGTGAAAGGACCAAGGGTATATTGTTTTTCCATGTAATAAAATATGAAGATAGAAAAAGAAGCAAGGTCACCTGAAATTAAACATACAAGTAATCCTTAACTTACGACCACAACATTTCCATTGCTAAGCAAGATAGGTGTTAAATAAGTTGCATCCCAGTTTATGAACTTTTTTGGCACAGTTGTTAAACAAATCGCTTAATATCCACATGATCCACAAGTGAATCATGTGGATAGTAAGTGAATCCAACTTCCCTCTTAGACTTCACTTGCTGGAAGACTGCTGAAAAGGTTACAAATGGCCTGGGCCAGTGCAACTGTCATAAATACATGTCAGTTGCCAAGCACCCAAATTTTGATCATGTGACCATGGGGATGCTGCAATGGTCATCAGTGTAACAACTGGTCATAAATCATTATTTTTAAGCGTCACTGTAACTTTAAATGAACGATTGTAAATTAAGGATTACCTGTATTCTGAATCAGGAGTCTCCAACCTTGGCAACTTTACGATTTGTGGACTTCAACCCCCAGTATTCCCCAGCCAGGATGGCTGCCTGAGGAATTCTAGGAGTCAAAGTCCACAAGTCATAAAGCTGCCAATATATTCAACTCTTCTGACGAAAAGAATTAGAAACTATCACTCAATAGCACATAATCTCAAATGTGTTGCATATGAAGATGGAGCCCCAGCCTTAAACATTGCATGAGAAAGCAACTTTGGAGACTACTCCACCAATCTAGCTAGCTAGCTTTGTAAACATAAAATCATGCAGAGATTACTAAACTAGAGCAATAGACATGTGCATCTAGTGACACTGAAAACACTGGCTCAAATCCAGAACGAATCCTGTAACAAGTCCCTCCTGATGGTTTTTGAAGAAGATGCTAAGAAGGAACTGTAATGTCTGCTCATGTCTAAGCCTAAACCTAAGCCCAGCCCCAACAATGTTAAAATTTCTCTGCAGCCACATAATGCTTGAACAAGAAAGATGCGTTGAAGCTGAAAATTACTTACCTCTTCAGCTATGCCTGTGACTATGACAGCTTGAAGGACACACTCCAATGCGCAAAGAATGGCCTCCTAGCCTTTGTAGCATTCTGCTTCTGCTTCTCTGGGTGTTTCCATGACTGCCATTTCATTCCTTGTCTCATAAGGAGACCAAAGGCAGAGAGGCAGCTGCCCTTTCCTGGATCCATTTACAGATCCTAAAATATTTGCCACAGAGTCTGGCATTCTTATTTGCTAACAGCCATTTGTGTTCAGGACAGTTCAGGGTGGTTTTGTGGGATTAATGAAGCAATGCAGATCGAATTCTTAAATGTCTGATCTTGACCAAAGACTGCTCTTCCTGTTGACCTGGTATCTTCTGACATGCAATTTTATGTCACTGATTTTATCACTTCCTGCCCAAAGATCAGAGAGACCTAATTTCCTTTTCTGCAGCTGCATGTTTAGTTTGGAAAGGATTCCAAAAACTTTCTCCATCTTTCCACCTGATTATGGAGTCCTAATTCTTTTTTTTTTCCCATTAAGAAAGGTCTGGTTACCAAATCAGTAAAAACTACCGCCAAGACACTAGATATTGAAACAGTGTTTAACACAAATTAATTTCAGCAGTCCATTTGGCTGCCATCATGCAGATAATAGTTAAAATTATAAACCAAATTTATTCCACTTTGCTAACTGTGCTTACTGAGCAACATGGAATTGCATCTTACAGAATTCTTACTCAACGATTATTAAAGTTGGCACCTTGGTGCATGGGACACCATCTGACTGGGTAGGGAGAACTTTTGACTTAAACTGGTTATGTATGCAATGTAATATTAAATGAGTACCAAACATACTAAAGAAGAAACCCCTATAGCGTAGTGGTTAGTGTTGAACTAGAATTGTGGAGATCCTTATTTAAATCTGGACTCAGTCTGGAAACTTACCCCAACCTACCCCATTGCAGGGATAGTCTTGTTCTAGGAGGAGCAGAAATTAATTACTTTAATACTTTTTCTTTAATCATTAGTAGGAAGAAATGTAGGGCCTGTTTTTGATACTTCTATATTTCTGCACAACTACAGGAGCTTCTTGTTGACCACAAAAATATTGAACTATATTTGTAAAAATATATTTGACTATATTTGTCAAAATATATTTGAACATAATTTTTCAACTGAGCTTTACCAAAGTTTCAGTTTGGGCTGAATTTTTAGGCAGCATTTTTACTGAAATTCCACATAGAGATTTTGAAATGTGAAATACTGAATTATAAAAAAATTGAAAATTAACTATAGATTTTAAAAGCAAAATTTCTCTGAATCGGGTAAAAATCCTTTAATTTAAAATCAAAATTCCTAATTTTTCATTTCCATTACATCAAATATTCTTATCAGAGTTATATATTTATTTGATTTTTCAATCACACTTTTATAAATAACTAAACGCAATGAACATATCACATACCCCTTTCATATCCTACTTTCCTACTTTCTGTGAGGTAGGCTGGACTAAGAGTATGACTAACCCAAAGATGAGTTGGACTAAGGGTTGGAGGTGGGTTGAACTAAGAGTATGACTGACCCAAAGATGCCTTCAATAGTACTAGAACTCAGACATATGGTGATTGACCTATTGTCACGCAGCTGGCTTTCATGCCTGAGACAGAGCTACAACATAAAGTCTCCTGTGCACAGGCCTATAATTTAACCACTAAATCAAGCAGGATCCTTATTCTACCTTATATTTCTTACCTTATATATCTTATTTACCATGCTATGAATGAGGGAAAATTATTTCTTTTAGAGTCTGGTCTAAATGTTTTCTGGTCCTCACAGTACCATTGAATCTGTGTAGTTTTCTTCCTTCATCTGTCTCTGAAGGACAGCTATATTGCTACTGCAAAGTCAACAAGGAATCTGGTGGGACTTGAAAAATTAAGAAATCTGTTATGGCTGAAACTTTTATGAAATAGAATCTATTTCATCAAATGCAGTCAGTCTCATTCTCAGTTGGCACATATATGCATATATGAGTATCGCTACAGACTGGAGAAAAAATTGTAAATAACACAGGAAAAATCAAAGCAATTTCTCAAAGAAGCCAAAAAAGAAAAACAAGAAAATACTGTATGGAAAAAGCAAAAAATATATATTAGAAACCATTTTCTGACAACCTGAACTGAGAATCACAATTGCACAGCCTGCAGAAGTGCACATATGTTTAACTGTTTTTTACAACTAGATCCTCTCCTCCTTTTTATTCATCTGATTAACATAAGATTGTGGAAACATGTGCATTACAGCTGCATATGAAAGAACATCCTTTTTCCCTTTATCATTTTATATAATTTCAACCAAACATGGTACACAGATGACTTACTCTCTGGAGAAAAATACTGTGGGGGAAATATACCCTGACAGTCCTTTGGGGGGGGGGGGGGGATGTTCTGTTAAGATGCAGCCTGTTGTGCCTTTAAATGGATTCTAGTGTACTGCCATAAAATGGCTTCTATTGCACAGTATGGTGGTGTTTCCATGGTAACGGCTTCACAATACTCCACAAGGGGTCTCCTTCTGGTAAGGGGAAAATCCAACATTATAAATTACGTTTGGTCTGGACATTTTCCCCCTATAAATAAATATCCAGGCAATGCTGGGTTATCGGCTAGTTTGCATATAAAAAGGAATAAAAGGAACAGTAGTAGAACTGGAAAAAGAAGAAAACCCTCCCCAAACTCCATGACATTTCCAATGTCTAGTCCCAATTTCAATCATTAAGTTGAAGGCTATGTATGTATGTATGTATGTATGTATGTATGTATGTATGTATGTATGTATTTGTATATGTATATACACGTATATACATATTCATGCATGCTTACATACATACATATATAAAACGTGCCTTAATTTATTAGGAATGTATGTATATATATATCCGTGGTTTTGGGGTAGAATACCATCAGTACGCTGATGACACTCAGCTGTACGTATCTACCCCTAACCACCCCAACGATGCCGTCGAAGTGATGTCCCAGTGTCTGGAGGCCGTCTGGATGGGGAGTAACAAACTTCGATTCAACCCATCCAAGACCGAGTGGCTGTGGTTTCCGACGTCCCGGTACAGCCAGTTGACTCCATTACTGGCCAACGGGGGTGAGTTACTAGCCCCCGTGGAAAGGGCCTGCAACTTAGGGGTCCTCCTGGATTCACGGCTGTCCATGGACGACCATGTGACAGCCGTGGCCAGGGGGGCTTTTTACCAGGTTTACCTGGTATGCCAGTTGCGCCCCTTCCTTGACCGGGACGCACTGTCACTCAAGCGCTCGTTACGTCCCGCCTGGACTACTGCAATGCTCTCTACATGGGGCTTCCCTTGAGGTGCACCCGGAGGCTCCAGTTGGTACAGAATGCGGCTGCGCGGGGGATATTGGGAGCCTCATGGCATTCCCATGTAACATCTCTCCTGCGCGAGCTGCACTGGCTACCGGTGGCTTTCCGGGTGTGCTTCAAGGTGCTGGTAACCATCTTTAAAACGCTCCATGGCATGGGGCCTAGTTATTTGCAGGACCGCCTCCTACCGCATACCTCCCTCCGGCCGATCCGCTCCCACAGAGAGGGCCTTCTCAGGGTGCCGTCTTCCGGGCAATGCAGGCTGGCGGCCCCCAGGAGAAGAGCCTTCTCTGTGGCAGGCCCAGCCCTCTGGAACGACCTACCCCCTGAACTTTGTACCACCACGGACCTTCGCCTCTTCTGCTGGTTACTCAAAACTCATTTTTTCCATCTAGCCAGCCTAGCTTAGACCTTCGAGGTCACCCCTCACAGATTTAGTTAGTGATTTTAATCTTTATCAGTTTTAACTTACATTTTAGCACAGGTTATTGGATTTAATTTATATTTTAGCGTTTGTATGTATTTATTATGGTTTGTATGCTTGGTTTTTACTTTCCCTTACTGGGATTTGAACCGTGGCTGTATTACATGTTAGGCAGATGTTTTAGTAACTAAGCCACCAGGTTCTCCTCCTAATCAGCTGAGACAGGGAAATAAGTATATGCTTGTGTCACAGGAGGAGAACCTGTGTGTGTGAGAGAGAGAGAGAGAGTAGGTAGATAGGGAGAGGGAGGGGGGAGAGAGAGAAATACAGTAGGTAGGTAGGGAGAGAGAGATTGTAGATAGGTAGGTAGGTAGAGGGCTAGAGAGAAAAACAGAGAAAGAGAAATACAGTAGATAGGTAGGTAGGGAGAGAGAGAGAGAGAGAGAGAGAGTAGGTAGGTAGATGTTTCCAGGTGTATTTACCCATGTGCTGGAGAAGGAAATCACTGGCCACCTTTGGAACAAATCTTTGTTTCTGCAGGCACAGTAGTTGACCAATGTAATTCTCATCAATCACTCTAACTAAACAGCTTTCCGAAAAGGAAAAAAACCACCTTTTGGCACTGTGTAAACCTCCCCCAAGCGTTTTTCGCAAAAATGGGCCCATTTTTTTTTCAAATAAAAGGCATGAACAGCCTTGGGGGGCTTGCAGAGTGCTCCTGGGGGGGCCAAAATGAGGAAAAATGAACCGTTTTTTTTTTTTTGTTAAAATGGGCCATTTTTTGGTCAAAAAATAGCATGCGTAGCCTTATGGAGTGCTGCTGGGGGCAAAACCACCCTGTTTTTTGCTCATTTCAGCCCTCCCCAGCCCCCAGGAGCTCTCTGGAAACCTCCATAAGGGTATGCACGTGGCTATTTTGGTGAAGGGGCGGGGTTTCAGGAGGCAAAAAATGCTGTATTCGATGTATAAGATGCACCCAGATTTTCAGCCTCCTTTTAGAGGAAAAAAAGTTGCATCTTATACTCCGAAAAATACGGTAAAAGCTTTCTGTCTGGATGGTCTCTGGTGATGAGCCGAAAGAGCGAAAAGGAAAGCAGTATGCTTCCTCCCTTAATTGGGGCTTACCAGGGTGTTGTGACACAAGAATATACTTATTCCCCTGCCTCAGCTGATTAGGAGGAGAACCTGGTGGCTTAGTGGCTAAAACATCTGCCTAACATATAATACAGCCACAGTTCAAATCCCAGTAAGGGTATGGCTAGCTGATGAGAGCTAAATAGCTCAAAATAGATCTATCTTAGTCTTCCTTGTTTATTTATTTATCAGCTCAAAACCTAACACCGCCCTGGGTCCTTTGTGTAGAAGGGCGGGATATAAATGTGATTAAAATAAAAATAAATAAAAATAACACACCCACACACATACACACACACTGTTTATTAAAAAGGTCATGTTTCTTCATGGACTTATTTTAAATCAGACATCAGGCTTACATTAATTATCTATAAAATGCTATAATGTGAATTGGAGATAAAATGCTTTTAAAATATTACAAGAGAAACAGCCTCTCAACAAGCCCACCATCTCCATATTCCAGAAAAAAGAAGATACCGTTGCTAGAATCCTCCCAGTTTTGAGATGGACAGGAGAGGGAAATTTTTTTTTAAATTACTGAAGCATCTGCTGCTTAAATGCTTTATCCTAAAAAAAAATTAAATGTTCTTCAAACTGGCTTGGAAAATTTATATTGAGAGTCATCATGAATATTTAAAAAGAGGAGCAAATCATTGTTTGTGATGGACCCATGTCATAAACAACAGCAGTCAAGATTACTATCATGCTGTTGCCGTAACAACATGGTTTATTCCTCTAAGACATGAACAAACAGTTTCTCATGCGGGGTGTTCAAAAAATTATTGGAAAGACAGCTCATTGTTTTGCTGCACCTACAATTATGATGTCTTATTATATTACAATATGATTCAACGATATAAGCTGATAAAGGAAAAATCTTAGATAAAATTCCAGACTTAGTTGTTCAGTTTTCCTTTGTCTTTATAGGACATTTTTTCAGTAAGGCACTGAGAATACTAGGCTTACTTTGGCCCTGATGGTTGTTTTTCTACACCACTTAAGAGTCATTTCACTGCAGGATTTTATAAATGCATAAATAACGGAAGTTAAAACCCAACATATCAGGTATCCGGCTTCACACTAAGCCTGGGCACTAATTCCAGCTCTCCAAAATCTCATCCTCTTATTCAAGGAGTGGCTTACTTAGCAGGACGCTTCCTGATACAATTCAGGCCAATTATGACAGAACAAAGCCATACACACGTAGAAAATTTCCCCACAGCAGTATATAAAATTCAAAGCCTATGTTCTAGGTACTCAATTTTAGTATTTCCCCCCCCCCCATTGCTATTCTAGTTAATCGGCTGGTCCCTTGGCATCTGACTCATGATGACACAATCATTCTCTTTAGCATGTGAACTGCTAGTTCCTACCTGATCACAGCTTCATTCCATACATCAAAAGGCTTGGAGGCCTGTTGTAATACCCTGTTTCTTCCAAAATAAGATCTCCCCAGATAATAAGCCCAATTGGACTTTTGAGCACATGTGCTAAAATAAGCCCTCCCCTGAAAATAAGCCCTTTCCGAAAATATTGCAATGCAGCAGCAACGAGGTAACCACGCTCGCCGCCTCCTGCACCTCAAAAATAATAAGAACTCCCTGAAAATAAGGCCAGGGGTCAAAAGAAAATAAGACCCTGTCTTATTTTCGTGAAAACACAACACAGATAATCTTATGGCCACAATTGAGAACCAAATTTCCATTTGCTATTAATTTGCAAGAGTTTATTTACTCTGAATGAGAAAGTTTTGATTTCTTTTAGAATTTCAAAGAATAGGGTAGGCAACGTGCTCAGATATCTGTGGGTTCCTTATATGAGCTAAAAGTCTGAAATTCCTCACCACTCTCATCACAAGAACACACTGCAAATACTTGAATGCGATGGCACAAAAATTATACCATGAAAGCAAGGTCAAAAATCATTTAACAGAGAAATAGGTGACATATAGATTTAATAAATAAAAATATAAATAACAGTAAGAGCAAGTCATTATTTTTTTTTTTAAAGAAAAATTTCAAATAGCATCATATTTAAATATGAACTAGATAAACTTTAGGAGACTAAAAACTCAGAGTCACAAAGAAAGTAAAAGTAAAAAAATATATAACTTCAAAGATAAATTCAGAGAATGGAGCAAAGATTCAGGTTTTTTTTTTCCATAGCTCTGCGAACAATGTCATTTATCTGCTATTCTGGACATCTGGCACCTACACCTGGATACCTACTTAGTGTCTAGTTTAATAAAGACTTTTTAACTGTAGCTGAAACAACAACTGTATTATAGTCTTTGAAGAGTAATTTTTTGTGACATTAGCTCTTATAAGTAACATAAAGTGACAGCAGGACAATTACATTTTATATAAGCATCGAATTATTTCATCTAAAATGGTGATCATCTTTATAAAATTATTATTTCATTTTGTTAGCACTTAGCTAGTCATTCCTTTATAAACATGTGCAGCAAAAGGAAAAACAAGTACATAAAGTAAATTTCTTTAGAAGATAACCAAGGAGAAAGGTTATATGTGTCATCAAAAGCAATAAAAAATTTCAATTGTCTATACTATGGTATAAGGAGAGAAAAAATCTGAATGTTTACACTTCTAGATTTTCTAAAAATGAAGTGAAAAATATACAATTAATAAAATGTACAGGCTTATTATGTGAAGGAGCAAAATGTTTTCCTAAAACTTTCTCTACACAATAATGTTCAAGCAACACACTGGATGGGCAATTGTAAGATTTGAAGTCCACAGACCTTAAAGTTGGCAATGCTGAGAGACCCCGTGAAGGAATCTTTCTCTTATCTACTAATTCGCTTCATGTCTCCACATTAAAAACGGAGCTCTCACATTTTGCTAAAGTAGCATTCCTGGAGTTACCCTCCATCGACAGTGGTCCAGTCGAGCGGGTCGAGGCTGATCTTGTGATACCATCTTGGGAGGAGTTTGATTTTGTTACCACCGAGGATATGGACAAGTTGTCAAAGAGGCTTAGGGCTACCACATGTTTATTGGACCCGTGTCCCTCCTGGCTTGTACTGGCATCCTGGGAGACGACACGAGGCTGGCTCCAGGGCATTGTCAACGCATCTTTGAGTGAGGGGTCCTTGCCTGCCGTCTTGAAAGAGGCGGTAGTGAGGCCCCTCCTCAAGAAGCCGTCCCTGGATCCAGCATTATTAGAGAACTATCGTCCTGTCTCCAACCTCCACTTTCTAGTGAAGGTTGTTGAGAGTGTGGTGGCCCAACAGTTTCCGCGACACTTGGAGGAAGTTGATTATCTAGACCCGCGCCAGTCCGGCTTCCGACCCGGGCACAGCACTGAGACGGCATTGGTCGCGTTGGTTGATGATTTCTGGAGGGCGCGGGATAGAGGACATTCCTCTATCCTAGTCCTATTAGACCTCTCAGCGGCTTTTGATACCATCGACCATGGTATCCTATTGCGCCGACTGGGGGGGTTGGGGTTGGGAGGCACCGTTTTGTGGTGGTTCTCATCCTACCTCTCTGGTCGGTCGCAATATGTGTTGACAGGGGGGCAGAGGTCGGCCTCGAGGCCCCTCATATGTGGGGTTCCTCAGGGGTCGGTCCTCTCGCCCCTACTATTCAACACATATATGAAGCCGCTGGGTGAGATCATCCGTGGTTTTGGGGTGGGATATCATCTGTACGCTGATGATACTCAGTTGTACATATCCACCCCAGACCACCCCAACGATGCCGTCGAGGTTATGTCCCGGTGTTTGGAGGCCGTATGGATCTGGATGGGTGGTAACAAACTCAAGCTCAACCCGTCCAAGACTGAGTGGCTGTGGCTTCCGGCGCCCCGGTTCAGCCAGATTATTCCAACACTGGCCATTGGGGGCGAAACACCGGCCCCCGTGGAGAGGGCGCGCAATTTGGGTGTCCTCCTGGATTCCCGGCTGTCTATGGAAGATCACGTGGCAGCCGTGGCCAGGGGGGCGTTCCATCAGGTACGCTTGATGCGCCAATTGCGCCCCTTACTGGATCGGGGTGCCCTACGCACAGTCACTCAAGCACTCGTCACCTCTCGACTCGACTACTGTAATGCTCTCTACATGGGGCTTCCCTTGAGGTGCACCCGAAAGCTGCAGCTAGTCCAGAACGCAGCCGCGCGGGTGATTATGGGAGCGCCTAGACACTCCCACATAACACCTATCCTGTGCGAGCTGCACTGGCTCCCTGTGGTCTTTCGGGTGCGCTTCAAGGTCTTGACGACCATCTTTAAAGCGCTCCATGGCTCGGGGCCTAGTTATATGCGAGACCGCCTCCTGCCCCATACATCCCTCAGACCGATACGCTCCCACAGAGAGGGCCTCCTCAGGGTGCCATCGGCTGGACAATGCCGACTGGCGACACCCAGGGGAAGAGCCTTCTCTGTGGCTGGGCCAGCCCTCTGGAACGACCTACCCCCTGAACTCCGCACCATCTCTGACCTCCGCCTCTTCCGCAAGTGTCTGAAGACACATTTATTCCATCTAGCCGGCCTAGCGTAACCCCCTGTATTGACCATTAGACAGTTTTAAATTTGGGATTTTAATTCGGTTTTTAGCACAGGTTTTACTAGAATAAGTTTTTTAAATTTTATATGTTTTGTATGTATTTTAACATTCCTGTGCGCCGCCCTGGGTCCGTTTGGAGAAGGGCGGGATATAAATTTAATAAAATAAAATAAATAGATAAAAAATAATCTCAAAGTTTTCCAAATGTATGGATTTCAGATCCATTATTTTTGTAGTTAAGAGGTTGGCGTAGAAACCAGAAAACTGTGAGTTCTAGCTATGGATTAGGCAAGAAAGCCAAATAGTAGCAACAAGTCTGTTGTGAGGAAAATAGGAGGAAAGACTATTAACCACCTTAAGTTACTTATAAAGTAATACAGGCAGGATAAAAATCTAAAAATATGTAAATTTTCACCTATGATAATGCTAACTGATCCTTAGGTTGTGCACTGAACAAAAGGCAGGGAGAATATTGATGTTTTCAATTTTAGTATTGGAGAACATTCGTGAGAATACTGTGGACAACCAAGAAAACATACCTACATACATACATTAAACAAATCAAACCAAAGTTCTCACTAGAGACACAAATAACCAGGCTCAAATTGTCTTACGTCAGACACATCTAGGAAAAGTGGAAGGAGCAGGAAGAAGAAGACTACTACCAAGGAGAAAGGACTCAGTTATAGTGGTAATGAGGACCTCATTGGAAGACAGAAAATCCAGATATGAGAAAATCCATGTAGTCACTATGGGTCAAATCGATTTGATTGTGCATAATCAAATTACCTTTTAGAAGATACAGAAGTCTACTTCATATATTATACTAAATCATAAATTGTGGTTAATAAATCATAATGGTGAAGTTCATGTAATAGGCATCAAACAAATGACATTATAATTTAGCACAATCTATCAGCCAAAGCACAGTCTTTGAGACCTGCCCCAAATACTTTTCATTTTATGCAATTTCAGATGTCCACTACCTTATAGAGAAATATTCCTTTCCCCAGGCAGTTTCTTTTTAGTTAACTTGGAATATGGAAAATCTCTCTCTTCCTCAATCAACACTGTTTTATGCTGAATCCATCAATTTACAATTGCAGGTTTCTCCAGGTCAGGTCTGAGCAATCCTTCTTGAAATCCCAAATAATCACTGCAGAAATGGATCAGCATTCTAAAATCCAGTGCTCCCCCCTCCCCCCCCCCGAGATGTCCCAGATATCAGTTCCCACAATTCCCAGCTCCCAGCAGAGAGAAGTTCAAAACATTTTGGAGAGTTCTTGGATTTGGAAATATGTAAGATTACAGAGCATTGTGAAAAAAGTTTAATTCAGCTGCATAGGTAGCTCTCAAGTTATGACCAATTGGGACAAGAATAACCCAATTCTCCTAAACAAGGCAATTATTAAGTGAGTTGTTCCAGATTTACACCATTTTTGCCATAGTGAATTACTGCAGTTGTTAAGTGAATCATGCTGTCTTTAAACAAATCCAGCTTCGTCCATTCACTTTGCAAACTGGAAGCCAGCTGGGAAGGTCATAAATGGCAATCACATAACCATGGGATCTGCAATCATCATAAATGTATATCAAGTGCCCCAATTTGATCATGTGACCATAGAGATGTTTTGATGGTCAAGCAGTTTTCTTGTATAAAGCAGAAAATTATCTCAACATAAGAAAATGAAGTGGTAGAGCACAACAGCAGCATCTGCCCAACTTTATGAATTGATATCTATAATAGGATATCAAACTAAGTAAAAAAAAAGCTTCTACCGCTTTAGCAAATGATGAGGTTATTCAAGGAATAATGTTATAAAATAGCAAGAAATCTATTTTCATTTAAAAAGCAGAGGAAAAACTTAAGGCATAGTAAAAATAAATCTGCCAAAATTCATTTATTTCTAGATCTTTCAAAAGAAATTACTCTTACAAATTAATAAATTTAATCTGTCTTTTTAAATTTACATTTTAATTGAAGTAATTATTGCTGGCATTTAAACGTATTTCACAAAAAATCCTGTCTTCTCCAACACTCACTGAATGTATTAATTACTGCGGCAGAATTTTAAATAATTTTGTAAATGAATTCCTAAGAAAAGAAAGCACACCTATTTGGTCTTAACCGATTAAAAATATAAAAGTTTCCCCACCTATTTCTAAATTTATTACAGTAAAAATAGGCTTCCCTTGTGTATTTCTAAATTTTCTCTGCAAAACTATTTAAGAGCTTATATTACCAAGGCTATAATATTCCATTTTTTGCATAAATAAAATTATCTATTAGTTCAAAGTAATCATTTGTGTATGCATTTAATATCTCCCATATTTAATCTTGGCTTGAATTATTTTAGAAAAATGCTTGTGATTAGGTAACGTATATGTGAGTGAAAGTTACATAAACAAACATTCTTACTCCAACAAACCACTTATATTAGTAGTGATTTGCCCCATTTTACAACCTTTTTTGACACAGCTGCTAATAACTGCAGTTGTTAAGTGAATCATGTGATCATTAAGCGAACTTGGCTTCCTGCATTGACTTCAGCAAAAGTGTCAATAAAAAGAAATGATTTGTATAGAGCAGTATTCTATCCATACAAACATGGAAATTTAGGAAGACCTTGACATATAATCATTCATTTAGTGAACATTCAAAGTTACAATAGCAGTGAAAAAAATGACTTCTGGCCATTTTCATACTTATGACCATTGCAGCATCCCTATGATCACATGATCAAAATTTGGGTGCTTGACAACTGGAAACTATGTATCACAGTTGCAGTGTCCAAGGGTCATGTGATCATCATTTGTAACATTCCCAGCAGCTTCCAACAAGAAAAGTCAATGCAGGAAGCCAGGTTCACTTAATGATCAACTGCAGTCATTAGCAACTATGGCAAAAAAGGTTGTAAAATGGGGCAAAACTCACTTAATTGCCTCATTTAGCAATGGAAAATTTGGGTTCAATTGTGATTGTTAAGTTGAAAACTGTGTGTACTTAATCATACACTGTAAATCAGAAGGCAAGATATACCCTGTTAATTGTAAGAGTTTGCTTGAGTCAAACAAACTCAAACTTTTCAGAAGTTCATTTATCAACTTATAAGTGTTTATCAATTAAACACGTATAATTTATTTCAGAGACAGGATAGTGTAAAAGCATTTAATCAGATCTTTCCCCTTACATACTAAATACTATATGCTAAAAATCCTTCTGTCTGTTTTAACCTTCAAATGGTACATTTTAGTGCAGCAAGTTTGAATCAACTTATCTCAAGTCCATTAATTTAAAATATGAATACAAAATTCCAGAATCCATCGCCCTCAGGAATTGAAATTTCAGAGACTCTTCAGACCAATTGCATATGCAAAATTGTGGCGGCTGCAGCAACCTTTGGTCAGCCATAGTCATATGACCATGATTTCCAATCTTCCCTGCCAGCTACCCCAACAAACAAATTCAGTGGGGAAGCCAGTAGGAAGTCACATGTCACACTTGCTCCCATTGTTGTTTTGTCCATCTATAGTCATTCTATCTCTTTAGATAAATAAATATTGACAGACAAAGACCCAATGATCAAATGCTGTGTAGTATTTCGTTAAAATCTACAACTTCCACCTTTAGCACAACTTGTTAGTTTGAGTAAAATTTATACCTTATCTACACGTACATGCCGTATTAGCTTAACTGTATGGGGGGAAATGAATTAAAACATCAAAAGCAACCCCAAAAGATAATCTAAATTGTGACCGTATTTTATTTCTCCATCAATAGAGAATCCTCTATGTGGTCTGGTTGGCATGAAAATTCAGTGGACAGACCAGCTGGTTGGAAAATCAGATTCTAAAATCCCATGACGTAAGACTAAAAGCTTTAGAAATTCTCAGCCTCAAGAAAATAAGACTGAGGGAGAAAGATATCACTCTTAAAACACCTGAAAGAATGTCACCCAAAAGGCAGCCAAGAAACAGTCTCTCACATCCCAGAATGTAGCATATAAAATAATAGATTAGGTTACTGAAAAGAAAAAAGTAGTGTGAGGAACGGTATATAATTTCTGGCACAAATAACTTGGCTGCATTTTTTAACCTGATGTGACAGTAGATGCATCAGTTCAGCAAGAGTTTAAATTGATGAACTGAATGATATTCTTGAACCTATTCAAGATGGTGGCGCGCTTAGGCGCTGCGGCTTTGAGCTCCTGGTATCACAGTAGAGTTAGGCAAAAACTAGTCTATACCCGCAGGGAGTTAAGTTATTATTAAAGATTGTATCTTCTAGTCGACTCGATATTATCAGCGACTTCCAGCAGTCTCATAATATACCGAGTGACATAGTAAGACTGCCAGGCTCTCCATAGATCGTTGTTTAGCCTAGGAGGCGGCGAAGAGAGCGGAAGCAGAAGCGGGGGTGCAGAGCAGGTTTGCTAGTTTGATTATGGAAGCAGCCTCACAGACCAGCATTACCAAGCATTTCCTAACCAACTCTAGATCCTTTGTCCACAAAACTGATGAACCAGAGCTACTGCTGGATGGCAGTGAATAAGCTCATTCGTGACTGCTGTGTGATGATCATCACATAGACCTGGCCTCATCCAATGCGTCTGTGGAGCTAACTAATCGCACCACACACCGCTTTGACAGAAACAACAACTCTGGTAAAAGCAAAGGTGGAGGACTGTGTATTTACACACATAATAACTGGTGTACTAACAGTAGAGTTGCTTATACACACTGTTCGGCAGACGTGGAATTCTCAACTGTCATTTGTCGGCCATTTTATTTACCTAGAGACATTTCTGTTATAGTTATCACTGCTGTCTATATTCCACCTGATGCAAATGTTAGCACAACACTCAAACCAATTTCATTGTAATTTTATTACAATGACAATAAAGATGATGATGATGATGATGATGATGATGATGATGATGATGATGATGATGATGATGATCATTATCATTATCATTATTATCATCATTATCATTATTATTATTGGGCTATGCAATGATAATATCAGATTGTGAGGGGCTACCTCAAAGCACAGAATTATGCACAAAGAAGCATAATTTGGGAGCACTGGGTTTATATTTATTTTTCTTCTGTTCAATTATGTCTAATTCTTGGAGATTACGTAGACAAGACCCTCCAATTTTCTTGGTGAGGTTTTTCAGAAATGGTTTGCCAGTGGCTCCTTCCTATGGCTGTGGGAAAGTGATTGGCTTAAAGTCATCATGTCAAGTTAGGACTAGAATTTGATGCCTCCTGGTTTCTAGGCTGATGCCTTAATCACTACATCAAACAGGATCTTGTATATAGTTTTACAATATAACAATCATAGGAATAATAAATCCTCTCCTCAAAATCCAATGCTTTTTGCTCAGAACAAATTACCTTTCAGTTTCCAAATTTCTGCTACATTGAATTATACCAGATAGATTTTCATGTGGTTTTTTTTACTAGATCCATCTAGATTAAGGCTATTTCCTTATTTGAAGAGTATTTGAAAATCATTATGGTGTGCATATTAATTTTAATCCCATTTATAACATTATTGGGAGAAGAATTGTCTCCATCATGGTACTATACCCACAGCAAAATACTTTCTTTGAACAAAATGCAGCATGGTGTATTATACCTGTTATTTATTTAGCCTTAAGCCTCACTTTATAAAATTGTTCTTTTTCACAGTGAGATTTTACTAGGATTAGATAAAACAAAGAACAATTAAATTAATTGCTGTTTATTTGTTAGGGGTCTTCATCTGACTAACCCTTTCCAACTCTAATTTGTAAAAAGAAGTTCCAGTCATCAAATCTGGAATATAAGTAACCAAGTACTGGCGAGTAATTCCTCTGCTGATCCTTTATCATCTTTGCCTAAAGATAGACACTGAATTATTAAGAGTAATTCATTCCATTTATCCAACAAAAATTAATACACAGTGTGTGGTTCTCCTTTAGCTCTTCATTATGCAGAGGGCCGAAATCACACTGTTCCAATGCACTTCATCATCTCACAAAGCAATATTGCTGCTAAAGCTGCTCACAGTGAAATCAACAAACTTTAAGAACATGCCTTGTTCTACGTTTACTTTTATGGCTTAATGATCTTCCAGGGGTTAATTTTTCTGAAAATCTCTTTCTTTGATATAAAGCACAACACAGGTAATCCTTAAACCCAGCAATTATAATTTGTGATGGTTATAAAGCAGGTCATCTCATAATCAGACCCAATGAAACTTTCTTGTGATTGTCATTAAGCAAATGAGGCAGTCGTAAAGTGAATGTCATGGTCACTAAGTTAACCCATTGTTCACTATGGGTTCCCTCCCCCCAGAAAATAGAAGTAAACACCGGTTTCTGGGGGGAAACATAGTAAATAGCATAAATGTCCATTTGCAGTGTCCCACCAGTTGGCCAGTTGTCAAATATCCAAAATGCAGTCATGTGACTATGGGGTACACCAGATGTGAAATGCTACCAATTCGGACCAGTTCACCTGAACCGGTAGTAAAAAAAATGCTGAGTAAAAATGCTCAGTTTGGGCGAACCAGTATTTCTGACGATCTGCTGTGATGTGTGATTTATATTAGCTAGAATGGGCGTTGGTCCTGACCTAGTACGCCCGTTCTCCGGACGATGGAGACAGCAGCCAGAATAGGTTATCTCTGTCCAGTGACCAATCGGACTGAGTCTACAGCTGTGACATCACTGGTACCAGTGGTGACTCCTACCAGCTTTAAACTCAGTCTGATCAGGACTGGACCCATAAATTATCTCTCCTCCAAAATAGTTAATCAGGTCCATTTTTTCAAATTTAATTCCCAAAATATTTCTGACGATCCACTGTGATGCGCAATTTATATTAGCTAGAATCGTCGGATTTCCTGCTTTCTGGCTAATCTAAATCACGTGGCACAGCAGATTTCGCTGTTCTACTTACCTTTGCAGACTCAGAAGGCTTCAATATGTTCCTTTTCTAGTGCTGCTGAGAGTGCCTCAGGCGCGCAAAGTGCGTGCTTGGTAGCAGACTTACTGAACTGGTACAGACTTCAGAAAAGTTCACCACTGGGGTACAAATTGACATTTCGGAACCATATCCTATGTTGTTTTTGGGGCAGTGTGTCATAACTCTGAGCAGTCAATAAGCACTTTGTCATAAACTGAAGTTCATCTACAGTGAGAATACCACTTATCTGACAACTAACATGTTTGGGGAAAAGTTCAGTTTTTTAATTTTGAAGAAAGAATTTGTTAATTTCTTTCATACAGGAATCAGTACCTATCCCTACACAAGAGATGAAGACTTTTTGGTTCATTTATTTACCTGCCAAGATGTCAAAAACCCTGCCCCTTCCAAAATCTCCTCTTGAAAGATATTGCTCCCTTACAAATAATCATTTTTACAATGATAGTGTATTTTAATGAATTTAAAAATAGGAGCTACATTGCCTATAATATAAATGTTTTCCTTTATTTTACTCTGTTTTAGGTATCTGAAAAGGCAGGATGATAGCTACAACCACACAATCAAAACCTCATACCTTTTTAATGTGTGTCAAGCCTGCATATGCCATGCAGAATACAAAAAAGTTCAGGTGAATTTTTTGGTTGCTTTTATATCATGGTTTGAAAGTGCTTTCTCCCAATAATATAAAGATTGAATATTTCTTTGTTTTTAAAATTGCTAATATGGTTTTCAAACAATGAAAAGCAAAACAATCCATTGATCGTGAGATGTTTGTTCTGTTTAATCAGAAAGATCTGACAGAAAGATTGGCTCCCCTGCTTTGTGAACAGATGCATCCTGCTACAGGTTATTTTTTTTGTTATTGTTGTTGTATCCAATGCAACTCTCTTCAATCCTCTTCCTAAACATATTTTATCTCCTGTATCAGGTAGAATTTTTTCCAAATGAATTATAAATTACAAATACATAAAGTTTAAATAATCTACTGGTCTAAGATTGTTGTTATAAAATTAGCCAATGTAATATTGACATCAACATTAAAAGTTATATTGGTGAACATTTAAGTGAAAACCCCTTGTGAATTTTGTCTTGTTCAGTTCAGTCAAAGCCTACTTATTTTTCTGGATCGCTCCTGATGTACAGTTTGCAACCTACAGTGTGCCTCAGTACACTGCACAGATCACTGAACTGGTGGGACCCAAGCAACAGTATGTAAAGAGGAATCTGAAATAGAGAGTTTAGCTTACATAAAACAGCCTGACATCTCTGAGATAAAACTGGCCTTTGGCTATGCTTGCGGCATGCTGACCAAAATAGATCAAAACTGACAAATAATACCATCTTTATCACAAGGGAGGATATGCTGCATCTGGCATGGTTACAACTATTCTACACCTTCTCTGGCTTCTAAAAAGTGTTATGTAAAAGCCTCCCTTGTCACAACTATGAGGAGTAGGAGAGGCACATTTATGGCTCATATGTTGATAACTGGGATATGGAAAACTGTAATTCGGACGTCAGAGAGGTAAACAATGAAGAGCATAAATTAATGAATGAATGAAAGACTAAGAGGAATGCTTTGTCTGTGAAACTAAAAAAAAAAGGGCGGGGTAAGAATGTAATAGAGGGAACCTTCAACTTACGACCACATTGTGCTCAAAATTTATTTTGCTAAGTGAGAAATTTGTTGAGATTTATCCCATTTTGCAACTTTTCTTGCCACATTTGTTAAGCGAATCACTGTAGTTAAATTAATAACACGGTTGTTGTCACTGTTCCTCATTGGCTTTGCTTGTCAAAAGATTGCAAAAAAGGATCATATGACCCTGGGACACTGCAATTGTAGTAAAGATGAGTCAGTTATCAAGCCTCTGAATTTAAATCATGTGTCCATGGGAATCAGGGGTGGGTTCCTGCCAGTTCTAACATCTTCTCTAGAAGAGGTTCCACAAATCTACAGTTCCATTTAGAACCAGTTCCAGCTCCCTCCCCCCGCCCGTCCACACATCATCAAGATGAAGAGCAAGAGGAGGAATTCTGGGACTTGAAGTCCACAAGTCTTAAAGCTGTCAAGTTTGAACACCCTGGGGTTGTTTTTTTTCTAAAGGGTTAGGGGTGCAAGGGTCTTGTAACTTGACAGCTTTAAGACTTGCGTACTTCAATGCCAGAGTTCCTGAGCCAACATTTTGGTTGCTAACAAGAGCGTTGTTAAGTGTGTTTCACCACATTTTACAAGTTGGCCATGCCCACCCAGTCACATGACTGCCAAGCCACTCTCACTCAGTCACATGGCTGGCAAGCTACTCCCATCCGGTCGCATGGCCAGCAAGCCACTCCCACAAAGCAGGCCACACCTACAGAAGAGGTTCTAAAAAAATTTGAAACTCACCATTGATGGGAATGCTGCAATGGCCATAATTGTGAAAAATGGTCATAAGTCACTTTTTTTCAGCGCCATTGTAACTTTTACTCTGATTAAGTAAAAGTTGATGGATGGTAGTACAGAAAACAAGGAGATCACTGCCATCATTTGTCAGGCAGCGTAGATGGTCTACAAGAGCACAACAAAAAATAATGCTGGAAGGGAGTTCAAAATCTTCTCAAAAGATTTGCATACAAATACTAGTGATTTTAGGAAGTATGTCAAAAATCCATTCTGTTACCAAATATGATAATGTTACAGAGATGGCAAAAGAGATCTTTGTGGGATCTCCAAGGGAAGGTGTTTCCAAAGTGCAGAGACTTTAACAGAAAAGACACTTTGTTGAGGACACACAAGGTCATACTGTTAAGGGGAAACTGTTGGAATATGTTTATCCTATCTGTTCTGATGCGCAGATACCTTCTGGGAGATATGGCCCTATAGATAACCTCCTCCCAGGCCATATAGGGCCTATGATGTCCGTTGTTAGAGATAGTACAGACAATAGCAATAGCATTTAGACTTCTATACCGCTTCACAATGCTTTACAGCCCTTAGGCGGTTTACAGAGTCAGCGTATTGCCCCCAACAGTCTGGGTCCTCATTTTACTGACCTTGGAAGGATGGAAGGCTGAGTCAACCTTGAGCTGGTCCGGATCGAACTCATGGAGTGAGCAGTAGGTTAGCCTGAAGAATTGCATTCTAACCATTGCACCACCATGGCTCTTACAAGAACCACCAACCATGAGTACTAACACTACTTTTACCATAAGGTTACATTAACAGAATCTTGCAAATTTGAAAGTATTTGAAAGTATTTCATCTTTCCCCCACAAGAAACAGTCCGAGAAACCTGCCTGGGTTCCTTCTGATAAGTTGGTCCTGCCCACTTTTTTATGTCTAACTATTGCCTGGTTGGCTGATGCTTTCAAGGACCTTCTCACAGACCACAGCATCACCTTGAATTGGTCCTGGATAGAAACTGGGAGCCAGTACAATGTTATAATATAAGCTAACATGGAACATTAGCTGTGTCGCTGCATTCTGAATCAGTTGTAACTTCTACATGGCCTGCTTTTGTTACTGTTGCTGTTACCCTGTGTCTCATTTCAAAGGGCGGAATCATGCCATATCATGGACTGACAAAAAGAATCTGACATCAGCACAGAGTTAACAAAGATAGGAAAGCATTGTATTAACTACGCCATAGCTTATAAGGAGGTAATATTATGTAGTATCTGTCTTTGCTAGCAAAACAGAGGCTACTTGAGGCCAACCTATTTTCTACATTTTCAATGTGATCAGATTGTACCATTAATCTAAACAATTTCTTAATACAATTTCTTTCTGCCTATCTCTAATAAGCTCCATGCTACATTTTCTCCCTGACCCAAAAAAATAAAGAAATTTGTTTACCATCATGGCACAAAAAGACTAAAGCTCCTTAGTGTCTGCAAAATTGTTCCTCCTCCACTGAGGGATAATAATAGCTCCAGTCAAAGAACATCTGGAGAGCCCCATGATGTCTGTCTTACCTTAATCCAAAGCATCTAAATCTAAAGCAGTAATGCTTGACCAAAGGGTTATGTAGTTTGCTGGCTATATCCAGATATTCAAAGTATATGGCACAGGCCTGGTTGCTTGAGGGACTGCCCGTCTCCCATAATATCTGCTTGGATATTTCAATCCTGCAGAGTTGGTACACTCCAGGTTCTTTTGATTAAATCCATTCACTAAGACTCCCAGAATCACTCCTTCCCTGTAGCAGTCCTTATGCTCTGGAACTAGGCTCCCAGGTGAGTTGTTGTTGTTGAGAAAAACATGTTTGTTATTTAGAAAAACCATGAAGACCTAAATCTTTACCCAGGCCTTTGGCAAGGGAGAATTATGTCTCTCACTCCATTGTGCTTGCCACGTTTTATATTTGATTTTATTGTAATTTCTTTGACTGTTGTGAGCCAGTGGCATCCAGGATTATGAGAGTAAGTCACATAGCCAGAGGGATGATTAGGCTGGGATTTGGCATTTTCATCCACCCATCGAGTCCTTCCCAAGGGCATGGGATAGGTAGATATTATTTGATGGTGTTAAATGTATTGTCTCAGGATGTAAAGACAGTAAGGCTGTCTTTGGCAATTGACTGATGGTGATTTGGCCATCAGTGTTCAAGTGGAGCTCCAGAGCTTTTTGGGCAAGACACCTATTATTATTGGTACTATTTTGCTTTTGCTTACCACAGTCATTCTATTTCTATTTGCAGGTCTTTGTGTTTTGTGAGTTTCTCTAGTTCTTTCTTTTTCTAGTCTGTCATTTTTACGTACTGCAATGCATATTGTTGTTGTTGCTGTTGTTTACACAGCCAGATGTTTACACTGGATTTGGCTATTGAGGAGCTGGGTTTGGCAGAGATTGTTGTTGTTATTATTGTTAAGATCTGAATGGGAAATGTAATGGGAAGAAAATGGGAAGTAGTGGCCGAGAAGCAGTTAGCAGCCAATAGGAATGCTGGTGAGAGGAGAAAGATGGAAGGCATGACAAGAATATAGAAGAAGCTGGATACAGCCTAGGGCAGCGATGGCTAACTTTTTTGCCATTGCATGCCAAAAGTGGGGGGAGTTTAGGGGGGGTCATGCATGGGCATGTCAACACCCATAATTCTATGCGCAACCCCCATGCATGCACACATGAACCCCCATGATTGCATGCATGACCCACACCCTCCCCCCGCATTTTGTGCGTGATAGACCCATTTTTCACCCTCCCCCAAGCTCCAGAGGCTTTCTAGGAGCCTGGGGAGGGTAAAAACGGGCCTCACCCCCCGCCGAGGGGCCCTCTGGAGGATTCAGGGGGCGAAAAACAGCCCAACATGCAAACTGGAAGTCCATTCCCGAACTTCCGGTTCGCACATTGGATTGTTTTTTGCCCTCCGGAGGCTTCAATGAAGCTTCCTGAATTCTCCAGAGGGCCTCTGGGGAGAGGGGGGGGGAGAAAGGTTTTTCAGGGAAGCCTCCAGAGGGCGAAAAACTGGCGAAAATAAAGGCCAAAGTGAGCTAGGCAGCGTGCACATGCATGTTGGAGCTGACAGGGCAATGCCTCGCATGCCATAACAAATGGCTGGGTGCCAAATGTGGCATGCCTGCCATAGGTTCATCACAGGCCTAGGAGACTGTAGTATGATACTTCTATTGACATGGAAAAGGGCCACTGAGTATTATTAATTTCTTTTCAAGGACTGGCAGCATTAAAACCCTCTTTACAGATTTTCACACCCTTTTTTTTACGAGGCAGTAGTGCATTGTTAAGGGAAAACACCACTTGTCCTATGTGCAAAATACAGTGGTTTATCTAAGTGTGCTTGTGTTACCAATACATTCATGGATGAAGGGATTACGAAGAACAGAAATATATAATAACAAACATATCTTAAAAAGAGCAGGGTAGCTGCTGTCTCTACATTTATTCCCTTCATCAGTTTCTTTTTGTTGCCCATAGTGATGCCTCCAATTTGCAATTAGTAACCACACCTGGGCATAAGCTGGGCAGGTTAGGGCAAATGTTGAAAAGCACACTGCAGAATCCTGATGCAAATCTCCAAAGTAACTGAATCAATGTCAGCATGAAAATCCATGAATCCATTAGTGGTGTTGTGAAGCCATCGTATATTTTCCATTAGTTTTCACCTACATCATCATAGAAACTGTGTCCCTACAGCTTAATAGCATAGAGGTACACAGGAGTTCATATGAAACAATCTGATTCGTTAGTAGTAAGAGTGTAATCCAACAGTTTTTTTCTTTATAGTGCTTCAAGGTTAAAACCAAATATTAAAAGGAGATTAGCAACTTTATTACTTCAAATCACCCTGAAATTTCCCAGCACAGTTTTATCTCTATTCTACTTCTATTTCTATTATGGGCCTGTCAACACCAGCTACCAGACAAGCTTTTCCCAAACTTACAGTGGAATCAGGATACCACACCTATATTTTGCTCTTATCATAATATGTCATTTTGTTATTTAAGAATATTTCTGAACATGTCAGGTGGGAACATGAATCGCATGAAAAGAGTTCAATTAGCTATTTTAGTACTCAAGTCTATAACACAGAAATCATCTCATATTGGCAGTTTTCACCTTGGGCTAGAGATTGGATCTAGCCCAATCTCAACCTGGGCTAGATTGGTTGATTAATCAACCAATCAAAGATAAGATTGAATGGCACACAAGGGGGATCTCTTTTCCTCCTAAATAGAGATTCCAGACTAATTTCTCACTTGACACAACCCCCTCAATCAGCCAATGAATTAAAAAGCAATGTTTATTTTACACTCTGTCAATGAATAGTAGTGTCCTATGTATAACAAAATGTATGTTGAAATTGTATGAGTAACATCTACTGATAGAAATAAATATCTCTACAAACCATAGTTAAAATGTCATTATATTTTGATTGATGCTACTTTAATGTCTCTGTGAAGCCAGTTTAGTGTAGTGATTAAATCACCAGGTGGGAAACCAGGAGACCTTGAGTTCTAGTCTCATGTAGGGCACAAAGCCAACTGGATAACCTTTGGCCAATCATTTTGTTTCAGTCTTAGGAAGAAGGCAATGGCAAGCATTTTTGAAAAATCTTGCCAAGAAAACTGCAGAGACTTGTTGAGGTAGTCTCTGCAAATTAGATACCATTAAATGGAAGGAAAATGTCTTTATATGCCAACAACATCATTACCAAATTATTATTTAAATTAATATAATGAATATGCATGATTCTTTATAATGCAACACGATGTGAGAAATAAATTCATACATGAGATTTCACCCCATTCCATATTCCAAATATGTACAGTACCTTTAAATCAGTGTTTGGCAACCTTGGCAACTCTAAGTTGTGGAGACTTCAAATCCCAGCTAGACAGTGTTTTCCATGATGACAGGACCCAGGTGGGTAGAGAATCCAGTACTCAATATTTGATGTCACACTTGATTAATTTTATAACTCAATTGATAGTACATGTTTTATGAGAAAAACTCATATGTCCTTAGAGATTTCCTTCCCTGGAAAAGTTTCTGTATTGCCTCATTCAAATATTCACAACAAATATCTAACTGGCTAGATTGCATTTACTTTTCAGCCACACCTATAGCTAAAAAATGTTGCAAATACGAACATAAAATTGTTTAAAACAAATCTGAATTATTTCCCTGTGGTTTTTTTATTAAATTAATACAGTGTAAAATGTTTCTCTAGAAACATTATGCCTTCCAGCATTTGTTAAGAAGTTAGATGCATACAGAAAAATCTTGGTAATATGATTAAAGCATTTACTGTAAATTTATAAAAAAGTATTTATAAAGCAATAATTTTTACTGTACATTACTCCAAATGGAAAGGAAGTTAATAGAATAATTACAAAACAAAAAGCAATTCTGATACCAAAGTGAAATAATTGTCTTAATTAATCCTTACAGAGAAGATAAATCCTAAATGCCTACATGTAGGTAAGCATAGATTTTAAATTAATAAAGAATATTCCATAATCATTCATTAACAGACATAGCTGACAGAATTCTCCAAAGTAACATATTTTAATGGCTGCTGCACTGTGTAGATTAAAAATAAAGAATTGTATTCTAAGTAAACTAACAGATTAATTGTGACAATAGCTTTCACAAATCTATTTGGATTTCATTACAACAGTGCAAATTAAAAAATCTAAATTTCAGGGAAACTAAACTACTTGATTCATTTTTAATATGAGATTTAAAATGATAAAGTAGAAACAGAAGAAAATCCCCAGAAAAACATAGCTCTCATATGCTGATTGATAATAGATATATTATATACATAAATTGTAATGCTGCACTATTACAATTATTAACATTTAACTCAGCTTATTTAAAACTAGGAAAATGGAAAATTAAGCATAAAATACAATATGTGCAGTCCACATTTCTGAACAGACTATTCTTTATCTCTATTCTTGGGAATAAAATGTTTATTTAAAAGCATTTTACTGATAATCAATAAGAGAAATGGATAAGCTTCCAAATTATCTTTTTTCCTCAGCATAAAAGCATATACTGTTCATTTTGTTTGTCTGTGAATTTCCAATTTTGGGGTTTATTTTTCACAGAAAGAGTCTTCCATAACATAATTAGCATGTGAAATGATTCTATCAAAAAGAATCCATTACAGCACAATCCATTTTATGAACAGATATTAGATTTTAAGCACCATTTCACCAATAGCTGAATCCATCTAAAAAGATGTCCAGATGTCTAACAGACATGCCATAATACTTTTTCTAGTCAATTAATCAAAGATTTAAAAGTATAGAAGCATAGCGCGTAGATATAGAAATGGCCTTCCCTGCCTAGAGATGCTTCAGAATCATAGAGAGTTGCCTACTAACATTTCAACTTATTTCATTTTTATCATCATTATTCCTTCTACAGGTAGTCCTTGATTTACTATCATTGGTTTAGTGACCAAAGCTACAAAGGCACTGAAAAAAATGTTATGACCATTTTTAACACTAAGTGAGAAATTAATTGAGTAGTTTTGCCTTATTTTATGACTTTTCTTGCCACATTTATTAAGTGAATCACTGCAGATATTAAATTAGTAACACGACTGCTAAGTGAATTGGGCTTCCCCATTGACTTTGCTTGTCAGAACGTCACAAAAGATTATCACATGACCCCGGGCCACTGCCACTGTCATAAATATGAACCAGTGGTCAAGCATCTGAATGTAAATCACATGACCATGGGGATGCTGCAATGGTCATAGGTGTGAACAAGTCACAAGTCACTTTTTTCCGTACCATTGATTGGAACTTTAAACAGTCACTAAATGAACTCCGATAAGTCGAAGACTATCTGTGTGTTATATTCCTTACGTGCATATATCAAAGTGGAAATCATACTGCTCTTCTTGTCAGTAAAAGTTGACAAACTATCCACATGAAAACATAGCTTAAATAAAAGTCCAACAGTCTCACTTTTATTGTTGAAGAAAAAGAATGAATTTTTAAAATTCCTAAGAGAAAGGGGAAATAATGGAAGTAATAAAAAAATAAAGGTTATCTAGTTTTATGAAAGTGTTCTATGAATCCAATGAGCTAATTTTGGCTGCATCTATCATAAGAGTTAGTTAAAGTACCAAGCTAATCATCTCAGTATATCTATCCCTTGTCTCTAACAATAAATCCTGCTTGATTTGGATGGATCACACTTGTTAATTCTTTTTAGAGTCAGTTAGCAAGAATCTAGATATTTTTAACATTCATTATACTTTCATTAATGAAATAGTGATTAGTTCAATATGTAGGATGCATATCTGATTTATGGACTACAGAAATGAAAGCTTGATTAAGAATAGCTGGTGGAGCATACATTCTGATAAAACTCAGAAGTCAAAATATCTGTATATATGCCTTATAACATTCAATTAAAGAAATGGGAATCATAGAATTCTCTCACTTGTCACTATTAATTATATATTAATTATAACAGAAGTTCTAGATACTTTCTATCTAGAAAAGCTCAGAAAGTAAAGTGTAACGTGAAGTAAAGTGAAAAATTGAGTTTAAATTGGTTTGAAAAAATACAGATAGAAAAATGGACTACGAATGTAAGGGGAATATGTAAAATAGGTAGAAATGAAACTGAATTTGAAAACTTAGTATCTTAAATTATTAAGGACGAAATTGGGTTAAAGGGACTCGTTAGTAAGATATACAAGATTATAAATTTTAACGAGAAACCACAAATGGCAATGAAGATGAACTGGGAGGATGAACTTAAGATTAAAATATCAGACGTGGATTGGAATGTGAATTGGAAGAGTCGAATCATGAGGATTTTATCCATAAGGATTAAAGAGCATAACTTTAAGGTGGTTTGGAAATGGTATCTGACTCCATTGAGGTTATCATTGATGGATAAAAAAAACAAGTAATAAATGTTGGAGGTGTAATATGGAATTGGGAACGTACGAACACATGTGGTATAAATGTGATAAAGTTAAAAAGTTTTGGCAGAAATTGGAGGAAACGATATTTGAAATGACGAAGAAAAGGATAACATTGAGATTAGAAACTATATTATTATTGATAATTAAGGAATTAGAATTAACAAAATATGAGAAAGAACTGATTAGAATTATGATTATAATGGGCAGAATTATAATAGCAAGATATTGGAAAATGGAGACGAATATTAAAATAGAAGAGTGGTATTGTGAAATGTGGAAATTAGCTTTAAATGATAAAATGACATGTGATATTAAATTTAGAGAGGGCGTTTATAAAAAAGACGTTTTTTGGAAGACTTGGAAGCCATTTGTGGACTATGCACTTGGGACCTTGGATGTTTCGACATCTGTACCCAGAGAACGTGGATTTTGGAGGACTTAAAGATATTTGAAGATACCTGAAGAACCAAACTTTCCTTTCCATTGTATAGCACTGGGTGAAATATTGTATTGTATATGTTATTTTTGTTATAGTGTTTATAAAAATAAAAAAATAATATAAAAAATAAATAAATAATAATAAAATCTTTTAAAAAAAAGAAGTAAAGTGTAACTTTCAGAAGATTTGACTTAGAAAAGGAAAACATGTTATCATTCTCTGGACAAAAATTTGAAGTTCAATGTATTTCTTCAAAGATTATACTTACGATTGCCCTGAACAATTAGAATAAAAGTTTAAAAGCCTTGTCCTACCCAAAATTCCAAGAGATGATAGCCCAGCTTCTTCTTAAGAGCCTACAGTGATGGAGAATCTACAAACCCTCTTTGGACTATTTTATTGTTGTATAGATATTTTTGTTAGGACGTTTTTCTTTCTATAAACAAAATCTAGATAGTTCCAATAAGTGCAATCATTTCTGGTCCTAGTTTCTATGGCAATGGGGAATAGTTCTTAACCATCTTGTCTTTGGAACCCTTCCATGCACTGGAATCATGCTTCAAATCAAGCCTTATTTTCTCCAAAAAAGCTTGGCAACTTGAATATATGCAGACTGCTGGTTGGGGAATTCTGGGAGTTGAAATCTATACAACTTCAAGTTATCAAAATTGAGAAACGTTGCTCCAGATTAAACATCTCAGCACCAGCCGTAGCGCATGTCTTCAAGTCTTTGTATTATCTTTGTCCCCATTCTCTAAACCTATTCTAACCTATCAGTATTTCTCTGGAAAAGTATTCCAGGTATGGTCACACCAATTGTTAATAAAGGGAAATAAGTACTCTCTTTGATAGAATGCTTCTTCTAAGGTTGATCAAAATTCCTTTAACCAGGGGTGTCAAACTCGATTTCATTGAGGACTGTATCAGGATTGGTGTTTCACCTCAGGGGAAATGGGGTGAACATTGCCAGCTTCACATCACTCATATCAGCAGGCGCCTATGGTGACCCAAGTGCTGTCAGCGAAAATAGGGTCCTGAGCTCCGTTTTTGGCTGGGATAACCTCCTGCAACCCTCTGTCAACCAAAACGGAATTCACGCATGCAGCCCTCCCAAACTGCATTTTTGCTAGCGGAAGAACAGCAGGCTGGTCCTTCGCTGTTTTCAGGGTGGCCCCACGTGCCAGATCTAAGCAGCCTGCCTATTCTAGCAACTGTTTCATGCTTAGCTTGTCAGTGACTACTTCTTTTCTAAATACAGTCCTTGCAAATCATAAATCACCAGTCCTGTTTGTGTGCCCTACACATTTCTTCCCTATATGTAATACCTTATATTTCTCCCTATTGTTCCTGTTTAGTACAGATTTTCTGATAAAATTAGATTGCAATCTCATTTTATCATCCTCTATGTTGGCCAGTTTTGGATCATCTGCAAATATAATAATAAACAAATTATCCAGATTGTCAACACTGACTACCACATCTCCCCCCTCCCCAGCTTCATTAAATTGTTATATCAATTAAACTGTTATATACTAATACATGAATATTTTGCTTTATCTTTTTTCCTCCGAATTTTACAAACCCTAAGCCCTGTGTGATTGTAGTTTTTTATTCTGTACCTCTTCCACTATCTTAATGTCCCTTTTGAGATATGGCAATTAATTGGCACAAACTGTGCCAATTAATAGATATATATAAAGTGTAGGAATACTGATAATTTTATTTTCAAGTTCTTATCTAATGATCTCAGGCATACATTTATTTATTTCATGGACATCATATTACAGGAAAATTTTTACAAGCTCAAGTCCGTTTTCTCATTAGACATATAAAAAAATAAAACAAACTTCATAGCATTTTTTTAAAAACAGAGAAAAAACTTTCATCACTTGACCTTAAGTCATTCCCAATAGTAATACTAGCTGGTAGTAGGAAAACTAAATTTCCTGTTTTAAGCAAATAACAGGAAGCAGGCGAAGATAGTCCCTCTGACAAAACTCAGCAAGGACAGTAAATTGTGAGGATTTGAAAGTGGACTCTAGATGGGAATATTTGACACTATCACTATGAAGGAATGGTTGGTGAAGATGACAGATTTTATTGAAATAGATGAATTGTCTTCTTTGTATAAAGAAAGGCCATTATCTACATGTATTGGTGACTAAAAGCTTCTAATGGACTTTTTGGGTAAAAGTGACAAGAAATGAAGTTGTGAATTACGGCTTTGATGATCAGACAGGATAAATTATGAAAGGAATGGTATTATGATGCAATTTGAGAGAGAGAGAGACAGAAAGAGAGAGAGAAAGGTTAAAGTATACAATTATATGCATAAAGCTGCTGTGAATAATATGGAAAGCCACTTCTATCGGGGTTTTTTCTTTTCTTTTTTTAACTATTTTTTTCTTGCATTTTGCTTTTCCTTTTGGAGAGAGGGGGTGGATGGGATGAGAATCAGCATAGTTTGGGCCCTCTTTAATCATGATCAGTTTTCAGTTTCATCGAAACCGAAAGTCACTTTAATTTTAAGAAAAATTTTGCCCACATGAAAGACACCAGAAAGACACTGAGGTTTGGAGAATTACCAGTCATTATTTTGCACTCTCCTATTTGCTACGATGTGCTTATTTTTTTCACTTTTTTGTTGGACAAAAGCTTTAAATCACAAAACACAGTTGCAGCCTGTGGCTGCTTGCTTGCTGAATCATCTAATGATCACATCTGCAATAACTACAGCAAGCTCAGGGCCAAAAACACGAAGAAAATGCTTCTACAGCTCTAGAGTTTATGCATCCTTAAACAGAGGTTGGTTTTAAGATGCTTTTCTCCATTTTAAAAAGGATACACTATTAGTTAAATCTTCTATGGATCATGGAAAAACTCATGCTAATTCCTCCAGCCAGAGAGCAATTACAATTTATTAAAGTGACTAGGATGTACTGTACTTGGAGCAAGAAGGGAAATAGTTTTCTTTGAAAACTTTTCGGGGGGGGGGGGGATGGAGACCTAGTTGGCACCTCCTTAAAGAAACTATTATTTCCTAAGCTTGCAATGAAATCACCACCACCCCAAAAATGCAGCTGGTCCTCAATTTACAACCACAATTCAGCCCAAAATTTCTGTTGCTCAGTGAGACATTTCTTAAGCGAATTTTGTCCCATTTTACAACCTGCCTTGCCACAGTTGTTAAGTGAATCACTGCACTTGTTGTTAAATGAATCTGGATTCCCCTTTGACTTTGCTTATCAGAAGGTGATTACATGACACTGAAATCGTCATACCATATTTTTCGGAGTATAAGACGCACCTTTTTTCCTCTAAAAAGAGGCTGAAAATCTGGGTGCGTCTTATACATTGAATACAGCATTTTTTTGCCTCCTGAAAGCCCGCCCCTTCACTAGAATGGCCACGCGCATACCCTTATGGAGGCTTCCAGAGAGCTCCTGGGGGCTGGGGAGAGCAGAAATGAGCAAAAAACAGGGCGTTTTCCAACGCCCCCCTCCCAGCCCCCAGCAGCACTCTATAAGCCTCCATAGGGCTATGCATGCTATTTTTTGACCAAAAAATGAACCGCTTTTCCTCGTTTCCCCCCCCCCCCAAGTCCCCCAGGAGCACTCTGCAAGCCCGCCAAGGCTATTCATGCCTTTTATTTGGGGGGGGGGAAACGGGCCCATTTTCGTGGAAAACGGGCCGTTTGGGGGAGGTTTGCACAGTGCAAAAAGGGGTTTTTTTCCCTTTCACAAAGCTGTTTAGTTAGAGTGATTGATGAGAATTACGGTGGTCAATTACTGTGCCTGCAGAAACAAAGATTTGTTCCAAAGGTGGTCAGTGATTTCCTTCTCCAGCACATGGGTAAATACGCCTGTAAACATCTACCTACCTACCTACCTACCTACCTACCTACCTACCTACTCTCTCTCTCTCTCCCTACCTTTTTACTGTATTTCTCTCTCTATTTTTCTCTCTATCCCTCTACCTACTTATCTATCCACACACACTCTCTCTCCCTACTTACCTACCTACTGTATTTCTCTCTCTCTCTCCCTATCCCTTTATCTACCTACTTACCTAACTACACACTCTGTCTCCCTATCTACCTACCTACTGTATTTCTCTCTCTCTCTCCCCCTCTACCTACCTACCTACCTACCTACCTACCTAACTACTCTCTCTCTCTCCCTATCTATCTACTGTATTTCTCTCTCTTTCTCTCCCTCTCTATCCCTCTATCTGCCTACCTACTTTTTTTTAAATTTGCCTTTTCAAAACCTGGGTGCGTCTTATACTCCAGTGCGTCTTATACTCCGAAAAATGCGGCAATTATGAATCGGTTGCCAAGCATCTGAATTTTGATCACATGACCATGGGGATGCTGTAATAGTTGCAAGTGTGAAAAACGGTGATAAATCCCTTTTTAAACTTCAGCCACTAAACAAAATGTTGTAAGTTGAGGACTACCTGTACATGTTTGAATGAAGGAAATATCAACAGGCCATCTACCCATTAACTAAAATATATTTTCTGCTACCTATGAGCCCAAAAACACAGATGTTTTAAGGAGGCACCAGGAAGCATCTCTTCTCTCCATCTCCCAAGGATTCCCACATACCCTTGCAGTATGTAATGTAGATACTGCAGACTAACTTGTTTTTAAGTTTTTTTTAAAAAGAACATTCCATCCATCTTTCCTTAAACAGTGTGTCGTCTGCGTATAAATATCTCTATGCATTAATCATCAAAATTTACAACATCATTCATATTGATTTAATCCTATAATCTTAGAATTATAATATATTAAACATATTGAACTTGTTCATTTTCCCCTCTTAATGTATCTTCTAACAAAAATGTAATAATTACATTAAGCATAATAATCCTCATCCTCATAATACTAACAATTATCATATTGTTTACATCTCTATCTTAACATATTTTCTTTTCTTTAAACTCCTTTTATTTCCAACTTCCATTTTTATTTTCTAACAATTGATAAAATAATTCCCATATCATATAATATTCAGTCTGTTCTTTCTCCTTAATCACCAGTGTTCATCTGTTCATTTCTGCACATTCTAATATTTTTCTAATCCCCTTCTCACCAGTAAGGATCTCTTCCAGTAAGGAACTTTTCCAATGTTATGCAAATACAATTCTAGCTGCGGTTAATATGTGAATAATTAAATATTATGTTAAATATGTGTTCACTTTACTATAGGTTTCCGGATACTGGAGGCTAACTTGATTTCCATGTAGACCCCTACTTTAAATGTAGTCAGAAATGCATTGCTTAGAAGGGTGATCTGTCATGATCTTCAGTATTAATTTGTCAGATTTTTATTGCACCCAAATCCTAACCCCCAAATTATTTTTCTTTTTATAAAATTATGATTAACTATAATTAATCATCACAATAAAACTTACAACCACAATTGAGTCCAAAATTTTTGTTGTTAAACAAGACAGTTGCTAAGTGAATTTTGTCCCATTTTACAACATTTTCTGCTTCATTTCTTAAATGAATCACTGCAGCTGTTGGCAACATGATTGTTAAGTGAATCTGACTTCTCCATTGCCTTTGGTTATCAGAAGGTTTTCTTCACACCTACGATGGTTGCAGCATCCCAATGGTCATGTGATCAAAATGCAGACTTTGCATTTGATTCCTATTTATGACAGTTGCAGTGCCTGGGGGATTTTTCACACCGTCATAGGTGTCAAAATGGTCATAACTCACTTTTTCAGTGCAATTGTATTTTCAAATATAAATCCTGTGACCATGGGGATGCTGCAATGGTCATAAGTGTGAAAAATGGCCACAAGTCACTTTTTTCAGTGTTGTTGTAACTTAGAATGGTCAGTAAATGAACTGTTGTAAGTCAAGGACTATGTGTAAATAGCTACAAATCACCTCCAGATACAACCAGCTGGTAGATTTTCTTCCATTTTCACAGAGATAGCCTACATTTTAGCAACAACTTTTGAGGGTAAAGTTAACCTATCACAGAGTTTCACATGCTGGCGAATTCTGGGAGTTGAAGCTCACACAGCTTCAAGTTGCTGAGGTTCAGAAACACCGACCCATTCTCTAACCACATAGGAGGAATTATATATTTTTGTTCTTATAAGAGATAGTCTCAAGAAGACTTTGGACTGCCATTTGTCGGAAATGGTGTAGAGGGTATCCTGCTTGGGTGGGTGGGGGGTTGCACTAGATGACCTACAACAGTGATGGCTAACCTTTTTTGGATCGCGTGCCAAAAGCAGGGGGAGAGCAGGGGGGATTGTGCGTGGGCGTGCCACACCCATAATGCTATGTGTACAACCCCCTGCTTTTGGCGTGCTTTTTTCGGCCTCCCCAGGCTCCAGAGGCTTTCTAGGAACCTGGGGAGGGTGAAAACAGTTTTCCCCCCCACCTCCAGAGGCTTCAGGGGCTTCCCTGAAGCCTCCAGAGGGTGACAATGGCCTCAAAAGAAGGCCTAAATCAGCTGGTCAGCGCACACATGCGTGCTGGAGCTGACAGGGCAATGCTTAGCGTGCCCTAAGAAATGGTTCCGTGTGCCACCTGTGGCACCCATGCCATAGTTCGCCATCACTGACCTACAAGGTCCCTTCCAACTCTGTTAATCTGTTATCTGTTTGTTACCACATCAATCTAAATTTCAGCAGGCCTTTGGAAAAATTCTGTGCTATTATGTTAGTAGAATCTTTATGGATTCTTACTAATCACTTCTGTAATATGAATTCATTTCTTCCATCAATTCCAACATGCAAAAGCCAATGTGAATTTCTGTTTATCTAAATTGATGTTATTTACACAAAGGAATGCATACATAACCAAAGATTTCAGATTTCCAAAAATCCAGAACATCTTTTTTTTAAAAAAACAAAACAGACTTAAAAGAACTGTGCTGCTCAATAGTCAAAGAACACTTTTGAAAGAGGGACAGAAGGCTACATTAAAATATTTTGCTGCTATTCCCACATTTATTTTAATAGTGCACAAGTTATTATGCACAATAAGTATGAGTAACACAATATGTATGCTATTATTCACTAGTAAATAACATTATAAATAATGCATACAGATCAAATAAATGCAGGCTGTGCAACAGTAGAATTGCCTAGTGGATTGTTCCCTGCTGTTATTTATTTATGTGCATATATACAGCATTCCAGCATTAATGTACAAACCAGAGTCCTGAATTACATTATTTTTCTTTGCAAATAAGATGCTGTATTCTAAGGAGGAGATTGTGAGGTAATCATTTTTTAAGATCGACTGCTATATCCAACTATTCTATTCCTATCTATCTTCAGGCTCTATAATTTTATGCTACAGAGACATTCAGGCTACACATATATTTCAACCCTGAGGAAAAAATGTTGTCTTTCCTATGCTTTTGGACAGCTAAAACCAAGTTTTTTTCACTGGCAATTTAGGCAGCCAAGATAGCGTTGTTGGAGTGATGACAACTCAAGACATTTCTTTTGGAGAATTAAATCTTATCCTACTAAATGAAGGAACCTCAAGACATACAGGATACCATGAAATACAATGATGTAAAGTGAAAGCATTGTTCCTCTAAAAAAAAAGTCCTGATAACAAACAAAACTATTCTGCCAAAGCCCAGACTGAGTATATATCAGGAAATGGCTTTTTCCACAACAAGCTTCGGAAAGAGACAATGCATTTCTATTCCCCATAATAACAACACTCCTCTGGAAAATGGAAACAAAACCCAAAACAAAACAAAACACCTCAGCAATTCTGGAAAATAACTGAACTTACTTTAAGGCAAAGTCCAGAAAGTCATGCAATCATTCCTATAAGATAATGCAGTGATGTTTATTTTGATCAGCCAAATTTAAAATCAAATGAATGAGATAAAATATTAATGTAAGTCCCTGTCCAGCCAACGGTGGCAATGGGGGGGGTAGAGATGCCCCACACACAACTGTCCCAGTTTCTCATATGGCCCTCTCGGAAAATTAACTGCCAAGTCCTAGATTAGCTGTACATATGAAAATGAACCTATCCTTGAAATATAATAGAATACTTTCTGTACTTAATGTTCTGGATATAGTATGCACTACAGACATCTAAGAACAGGAAAGAACTACAAATTGAAGTTGCTAGATAGCGATTCTCCTTGAGCATCAGTTCTAATCAACAACCACAGGAGAATAACAAGCAGGAGCAGCAAGAAGCATCAATACATACATCAGGAGAAATGAAACGAAAGGGCCAAATTTATAGGACTTATTTCATAGGTGCTTCACCTGGCTTGGCATAACTTGCCAGATTCAGCAAAGAAATAGATAATCTACTTTTCCAGCTGAACCCTTGCTTTTTTAGATTGAATCCACAAAGGAAACAGTAAGCAAAACCTGCTGGCCAGTGCAATTTTCCTGCCACTAGCCTAGCTATAACTATGTGCCTTCACTTCAAGAAGCATGCTCTAGAACAGGGGTCTCCAACCTTTGCAACTTTAAGTCTGAAGGACTTCAGCTCCCAGAATTCTCCAGCCAGCAAAGCTGGCTGGAGAAGTCTGGGAGCTGAAGTCCTTCAGACTTAAAGTTGCAAAAGTTGGGGACCCCTGCTCTAGAAAACAGTACTAAGGATAAGGAAAATTCCATAAAATATATTATTTTATCCCATATAGAAAAAATGGAAGAACATCAACAAATTAAAATTAAAATTAGATTAAATTAAAAACAAATTAGAAACTAATCAAGGAGAGAAGCAACTTAGAACTAAGGAGAAATTTCCTGACAGTCAGAACAATTAACCTCTGGAACAGCTTGCCTCCAGAAGTTGTGAATGCCCCAACCCTGGAAGTCTTTAAAAAGATGTTAGATAACCATTTGTCTGAAATGGTATAGGGTTCCTGCCCACGCAGGGGGTTGGACTAGAAGACCTACAAGGTCCCTTCCAACTCTGCTATTGTATTGTATTGTAAAAAATTTCATTTGTGATAGGTCAGGAACAAAAGGAAAAAAAACATTACTTGAAATTGTGATGAAGTAGAAAAAATCAATCAATCTGTAGGATCAACCCATCAATGTTTTAGTTTCATGTTCCTCTACTTAAAGCCTGGAAGGAAGTGACACAATTAGATCTAAGGCTCTTGAAGGGAAGCAGTAATTCCTTGAGGGAAATAGATTATCTGGACCTTTTTAGGGGTTTTAGATCTGGTTATAATTATGACAACTTTGCTGATAAGCTTTGGTTGAATCAAGATGAAGGCAGAGCATCCATCTGGTCCTTCATAATCATGATCATAACATGATCAGGGTCAGTTCAGAGGAGTGGGAAGCATTACTCACATGCTCCTTCCTCTAGATATGTGGTGGAATGTAGCAGGATTGATTCCTAGGAAGAATGGGGTACGTACCAGAGAAATAAGAAACAACTCAATCAGAATATTTTGTGTGTGAGAAAGAAGGTGAAGTCGGACCCTCCCTAATAGTTCTCAGATATATGATAGCTGCAGATGCAGTAGGGTGCTTCGATTTGGCAAAATTCTGTCTTACAGCTGTGGAAACAATAAAGAACTCAATATGGAAAAATCATCATACATGATTTGTGACTTTTGGGCATGACAAGACACTTGTTTTGCAGGATATATCTGGATTCTACTCTCCCTCCTTCCTTTTTAACATCAATGTCAAGTCACTGGCTGAAGTCATTTTCAAACAAGAGTGAGGCAATGTACAATTCAGTATCATCATAAACTGATGATATTGAATTGTACATTACTGGTCCAGTTCACCCAAGTGATGATGTCAAGGTTCTGCAGACTCTAGAAGTCTATCTGAGGAAGAACAAGCTTTGATTGTCCATAGGGTTTCTAAGCCAAGCAGACTTCCTCACTTTAATTCTGAATGGAGTTGCACTCTCCCACAGTTGGTGCAATTTGCTGGTGTCAATTAGACATTAATGATATGGCTTTTGTCTCAAAAATTACATCCAGGGATGATAATTAAATTACTGTTACTTTTCTGCCAGTATGCAAAATTTTATCTGAAAGTCCAGACCTCTGTAAATTGATTACTATTGTACCTGTTCTAAATAGTTTGGGATTGCTATGCTTTTTTGTTGTATTAGATTCTAATAACCCTTAGAATTAGATAATCAGAACTGCAAATAAATTAGATAAATAAACAAATTAGCCATTCAGAATCATGGTAATGAGATAGGCAGCTGTACATTATGTTTAAATAAATAAAGCTGAAAAAAGCCCTGCATACACATTTCAGAAATTATCACAAAATGGATTTTGTCCCATTATCAAATATTTCCACCTAGTTCAGGTGGCTCTTGTCATCTGTTGTCTTATTATTTCTCATTTGACAAATCTGTGATTAATACGACCAAACTATGGTATAAGCACAAAGGATTTTGCACACCTGCAGTTTTTGCCTTCGGGGTTATTGTTTTTTTGTTACTTTATACGGTATCGACTATTAATGTTTTTTGCACATATTTTGCACATATTTTTGAAGGTTAGGTAATCTGAAACATGCTTACTGACTTCTTTACTGAGTCACAGTGGTTCCTGCTGGGTCAGCCTAGTAGCTATGTTCCATGCGGATTCCTTATTGCATCCAGTGTCCCAACCGAGAAACCCCTCTACTAAGGTTGTGAAAGGGCCACATGGAAAGAGATAAGGCAACGTGAGTAATGTGGTGTACACAGAGTAACTCCCTTGTTTGTTGAGCAAGAAAGAAAGTTACACCTACTACAAGGAAATCACATAGAACACTGTGACCCAATTGGACTCACTGCAGCCGAGAGGATGAAGAAAGAGACATGGACATCAAGACTATTTCTCTGACAACATGAGAATTAAATACATGACCGTTTTAAAATATGTATCGTATTTTTCGGAGTATAAGATGCAAAAAAAAAAAAAGGTCATGGATAGCCTTTAGGAGGCTTACAGAGTGCTCCTAGGGCTGGAGGGGGGGAAACGGAGCAAAAAACAGCCCCTTTTTTGCTCATTTCTGCCCTCCCCAGGCTCTATAAGCCTCCTAAAAGCTATGCACGGCCATTTCAGTGAAGGGGCAGGGTATCAAGAGGCCAAAAATGCTGTATTCAGTGTATAAGACACATCCAGATTTTCAACCTCTTTTTTGAGGAAAAAAAGTGTGTCTTATATTCCAAAAAATACGGTAAGTTACTTACTTACTCCAAAATATGTTTCCTGAAAGAATACTGACCACCACCACTACCAGCATATTTTATTGAAGATACCGGGCTGCCAGGACTTTTTTTACTACAATTTTAAGAATTCTGAGCATGAGTGATCTAAACTCAAGATAGACCTTTTGACACGAATCATTTCTCTTGCATGAAAATTCATCCTTCAAGTCTTTTCATGTTGTTATGATCAGAAGTATTAATTGTAGATGTAATTATTCCCAGGTTATATCAATATGTGATCATGACAATCTAAAAATTTATCTGATTGTAATGATATTTTATTGTTTTTAGAAATATTTATGTGTTGTAGCTTTTAATGCCAAGAGTTACCCCAAGATGGGCAGCAAAATTAATATAATGCAATGCAATAAATACAATACAGCACAATACATAATTAAATAAAATGATTTGATTTCCTTCCCGACTACAAACTTACCAATGACATGAAGTTTTACACAAAGTCCTGCTACTTCTGTTCTGGTTGTAGGGGATGGCTAATATCTTTTAGATTTTCCTTCCACTTCCCATTTAAACAGGAAATCATGTGTTGTCCGGTGTGTGGGGGAGTCTTTCATCTATTAAACTGCTTTTTCAATTTCCTGCTATTACTTTCATTAATGCTTAACTTCCGTCTCTAAGCAGATTACAAAGATTTGGCAGTAATAATTAAATAGCTGCTTCTTATCAGAGAATGCCATTATATTTTCACTCAGAAAAGAAGGTCTGCATAAAAACAGAAAAAGAGAATTGCATCATGCAATAATTATAAGGAATGTGTATGATGATGAGTGATGGACCATGAAAATGACAGGAGCAACTGGATGACTGAAGGCCCTTTATCTTTTCAACGTATCTTGTGTGCACTGCACATTCCTAAGAAGGGTACACTCATCCCAGAGCAAAGATGTACAAATGGATCAACACATTGATAATACTTAACCATATGCCATGAAAGTCCTCACTCTATATCTTAATTCAATGACTTCATGTTGAACAGGAGCATAGAGACAGCCAAGTCCTGAAGCATTCTGCAATGCTATGATCTAGGATTGGATTTCTTCTGACAATATGGATTGAAACCAGAAGAACTGTCTTAAAATTGTGCTTCCTGCTCCTCTCCAAGCTGACAGTACCAATGGTACTGAAGGCCTCTGAAAAAATCAAGGAAGATCAGAATGAGTATACCACCCCATTGTTAATCCAGAAATGTATCCAGAAATGTGACCAATGTTATCTCATTATTATAAGCTATCCTAAAACTAGCCTGAACAAGGTTTAAATAACCTCTTTCCACCAGGACATTTTGGAACTACAACCCCACCACCTAAAAGCAGAAGGTTGAAAACCAACAAAAAGTTTCCAGTTCTATCAGATCTAACAACAGTTTCTTGAGAAGAACGCAAATCACCATGTCTTTCAAAACTGGTGAGACTGCACCCTCTCTCAAAGAAGTATTTGCTATTACCTGGACCCAACTACACATCCTCTTCTTGAATGCCTTAACTCAGGGGTGTCAAACTCAAAGGCCAGGGGCCGGATCTGGTCCATGGGGTCCTTAGATCTGTCCCATGGGGCCATCCTGGAAACAGTGAAGGACTAGTGCACGGTGCCTCTGCAATGAAAACAGAGCTTGGGAGGGCTGCAGGCGGCCCTCTTGAGTTCCATTTTCACTGGCAGACAGTTGCAGGAGGCTGTCGCAGCCAAAACAGAGATCAGGACCCCATTTTTTCTGGCAGAGCACTCGGGCCACCCCAGGCACCCCCAACATGAGTGAAGTCAAACTGACCACGCCCATCCCGGCCCCCCAAGGTCAAACACAACCCTTATGCAGCCCTCAATGAATTTGAGTTTGATATCCTTGCCTTAATTGGTCATGATGGATATTGATCTAAACTACAGATGGAAGAACTCAAAGCTCCAAGATCTCCACTTCTTTTTTCAGGGCCAAGAGTTTCAAAAAGATTTCTCAGATGAATAGAGCCAGTCTATGCTTCAAGCCAATTTCACAGGACTTGCCCAGCCAGAGTCTAATTCCAAGCATTTCTGAGACACTACATATGCCTAGAGCAATCCTCACAGCAATTCTGCAAAGATTCCGTCAGTATTTGATTACTCAAAAGGACTGATTGGGTCATCCTAAACCATAGTGGGCTCCTACCGGTTCAGCCGAACCGGTAATGGTTTGGTGGCCTGGGTCTCTGGAACCGACAGCTTGAACCAGCAGCCGAGGCCTGCCACGCCCCAAACTGGTTCTCTTGTTTTGTTTGTCCATCTTGTTTTTCAGTTCTGCGCATGGGCAGAACATTTTTAATTGCACTGCACATGCAAATGCAGAACATGCACAGTGTGCACACGAGTGAACCGACAGTAGTGTTTGCCGTAACCCATCCCTGCCCTAAACGGTGCCATTGTCCAGCTCTATAAGAATGGAATATGAGTACTTTTTGCTGCTCGTCTTGACACAAATCTATTTATTTATATTTTCATATTTCTAAACCACTCATCTTCCTTAAAGAGAGGCTCTTATAATCCTTAATAAAAATCCTTACCTGTGCTCAGTAATTATAGACCTCCTCTGGTTAAAAAAGGAAGCAGTCAAATCATGTCATAAATAATGCAGTTATGGCTCAAACTCCATTTGAAGATACAAAAGAGAGAGAAAATATATAATCCAACATAACTGTTAGTTGTAATTAGTTGCAATTTCAAAAGCTAGAAATGTGTTTTTAAAGAGAGGGGCAGGATTTTTTAGTTTGTGAAATCTGTACCAGATGCCCTTATATACCATATGTTTCTGCTTTGAATCTTTTCAGCTTCTAGAATGTCCCCACTAAGAACATCATGCCTTAATATGTGTTCAAACTGTTTTCCTGTTAACTATTGTCAAAGAATGACAATAGTTAACAAGAGTAGTGTTACTTAGACAAAGGATAATGAAATAAATTTCTGCCTTCTCACTGTGTCTTGCATTATATTTCGGGTGTTCCAAATGGAGAGAAAAATATTTATATTATTAAACGATAACAAAATCCAATAGGGAACATCTTTCTTACCAAATGTTCAGAGCCATAACTTTCTAAATTCAGAATACTATCACATAATAAGACACATAATCAACAAATATAAATATATTGATAGTGGCTTGTGAATTTGTTTAAATAGATGATTAGAAGTGTGCTGCAATGATAAAACAAATAGAATAGATTTTATAAGCCTCGAAGAAAAAAATTCCTTTGTTCTTCAATGGTTTCAAATTGATTTATTTGTTTTGTTGACTGGTCATATGATTTTTTTTTTGCATTCTGTAATTAGTTAGAGATATACACTATTGTTCGATATTTTGTTTAGATTTCTATAGTATGACATGTATGCAGCATATTGCATAAATCCATAAAATGCATAAAAATGCTTTCAAAAAAAGAAACTGTGCAGCAAAATAACAAATTGATTCCAAATTGCAGGACTGATTTTATTCCTGATTTTTGCAGGCCTTTTTAAAACATGTGCAGGCCTTTTTAAAATAAAATAGTGCCAAATATTTCTTTACTGCCTAATACTTCACTGCCTAATTCATTCAGATAGAAAAGTTCAAGTGAGAGCTTTAATATTTAATTTATATCTACCGTTTCTATTCTGAAATTCTTCATCTTTTTAGTGTTAGAATTTTTTAGTTGTATAACAAAATACACATACACTATTAAATATGGGTAGAGTTAGCATTACCTGCATAGTCATAACAGCCAAATAATGTTCTGTGCCTTTCTTTCCAACTTGAATTTCACTATAACACTTGCTAAGCCAGAAATGCCAAAATCTTAAGTTCTCTCTCCCATAACACTTCTAGCTGCCTTTTAAAGGCCATAAAAGGGAGATTTGGTAAATAAAATATTTTAATATTTTTAGATGGAATCCAAGATTAGAACACTCAAGAAATGCTGTGAATTACTCTTAACATTAAGCTCCCAACCATTCTGCCTCTCCCATAAAGCTTTTATCTTAGCGGCCACCACAAAAATCAATCAACCATTAAATATATATATATATATATTCTATGCTATTAGAACCTGCAAGGCAGGGCAAAAGAGATTTACAAAGTCAATATATCACAATAAAGTCTGCATATTCTAGTAAGTTCATAAATGCCAGGGTTAATAACTTAATGGGAAAAAAATACATTACTTCTCATTCTAGTAGAAAGTTATCTGATCATATGAACCGTTTACTTCTTCTCCAAATGCTAAGGGATCATTTTATAGGCAGGATCAAGGTCTTGTCTTTTCCTTTATCTTTAAATTGGATTTAGATCAGAATCCAATCAAACAGGGGGTAGAAGAACACAGTCTTCTAACCACTGTTCCCTTTATAAAAAGAAAAGGGACACGCAACCACTTTGCAGAAAGGGAGGAAATCTCAAGAAATATTCTCAGAAAAATATATTTCAAAAATGTTCAGCTCAGCTGCAGAAGAAACAGAGAAGCAGCACTTAAGGCACCATAGCTACACATGCCTCCCATTTGATGGTATGCAGGCTGCTAAACAATGGAACATTTCATATATTATACAGAAGGATCCATTGTCCGTTGCAAATTAACATTCCTTTGCCAGACAAAAATCGCCTTAGCAACAAAACTGCAGATTTCATACAAGCTGAACATCTTTCCATGTACTTTGATGCCAATAAACCTGTCTACATTTTCACAAGTAAAAATTAGGATCAGAAGTTATTGATGAGAGTTTCATTTGACTCTTCACAAAAGACAGCTATTATTTTACCTTTCAGGGGGATTTAAACTCTTCAAACCTATATTTCAACAGACATTATTTTAAGATTTTGTAATGTTATTCTTATGAATGCCAAAGGGAGGGAATTTTCAAAGCCACTTTAACAAAAATGGGAATATGCGTTTTTAAGCCAAAAATAAGCAGTGTGCCAGAATGAAAATGGATATGAGATGTTCCTTAATGGAACAGAGGTTGGTTATTTTAAACATGTTCTCAACTACCTTATTTGTTCCTCTTATATTTCATTTGTTCTCTTGCTTACTTTATTTGTTCCTCTTATAATTCTTATTTTACATTGACAAATGTAAAAAGCTCTTGCTTTTTACATTTGTCAATTATTCAGAGAGCATCTCAATTAATCCATCAGATAAACCATCACTGTTTGCCTGTGCTTAAAATTAAAAAAACATGTTGCTGGAAGCACATGACTTGATATAATGATACTGTTCTTTTAAAACAACTGCTAACATTTCCAACGACAGAGAATACGGAATTAGCTGCTGTATCTGAACCGTAAAACATTGTGATAATAACAATAGTAAACAGGAGAGAAGTTGAAAAACATGCTCTCACTGGCTATGTGCATCTTGCAGTCAACTCACCTCTGCACCAGGGGTGGGTTGCTCCCAGTTCGGCCCGGATCGGGCGAACTGGTTGTAGCAGCGGCAGGAGGATCCACCCACCTGCGTGCAAAGGGGAGCACACCCAGTAGTAAAAAAATTGGCAACCCACTATTGCTCTGTACTAAAATTTAGCCAGTTAAAAACATGGATACTTCTTCTCCAAGTCCATCCCAATAGATTTTTTTTCTCTTGCAAAACAAATTTAACCTTTCTGAGTTGGGGAATTTGCCAGTAACCCACAGAGTGATGGTCTTCACAGAGAATTAGGATTTATGGAGCAATTTATTATTTCCTGAAATCATTCAGTAGCTGGAGGGGGGTACCCTCCCTCCCCAACTCCAACTGAGAACTCTGCAAGCAGCGGGGGAAAGAGAAGAAGCCTTCAGATCTATCTTTTATTATGCACTGCTCTCAAAGACAGGATGTTTATGGAGGTCCAGAAAACATCTTTCCTTTGTAAACCTCCTAAGCTTCCCCATTATTTGCTTTTTGCTAGCTGTAAATAAATAAAAAGAGAAAGAGAGATGGAAAAGTTGTGCAATGCCTTTTGAGAGGAACAGCTAATGGAATTGCTTGTCTGGAAGCCATTCAAGCTGGAGACAGCTTTATGAGGAATTCTAGAATATCCAACAGCATGCACAATTGCTGATGAACGTGCCCAAAATATGCATGGGAGAACACCAGCATCACATAAATCGTGGCATTTGAGATGCTACCAAATTACAACTATCAATTTTGTTTGTTTGTTTTCATCATCCATCATCACTGTCCCAAAGATGCGGGGAGTTTTAGTTCCGCAGCATTTATCAGCCAAATACATGTAGGAGATTCCACCCCAAATGTATTTGTGTGACCTCAAGTGCAAACCATTGGACAAATTCTATATTATGCATTAAAAAGTTAACTGATCTTTGTCACATGTGTGTGTGACTTTTTCTCAGCTTCTGGGCCCCCAAGCCAGTTGCAAAATGTGGGACGACTTGACAGGATATGCAACCACTTATGGTCAGCTGTAGTCCCATGAAATGTAACACATATTCTAAGATGAACTGCAAAGATTTGTGTGGGCTTCTATGCCCACAATAGTAAGCCATTGCTATATTAACACCAGATGGCATTATATCAAAAAATTCCCATGATTTAGCTCTATGTACAAGCCCAAATTCAAATCCAAATTAACATTTGAGAAATAATTCAAAGTAACTGCTTAGAATAAATGATTCTGACATATATTAAAGGAAGTGAGACCGCACCAATTAGCAATCTTAATTAAATGCATTTATCTGTGTTGTTACTATGCAGCACCTATTTTTATCAGAATAACATCAACCACATTTCATAGTCCACCCAAGTGTACTGAATTAGAATTAATAGTTATATTTTGCCAACTCACACTTTCAGATTAAAAGATGCACTAAGATTTGAGATAAAATAAAGTGTGAAACTATATCTTTATTCTGAAGAAAATGAAATGGTACTGAACTGTAGCTGTGGGGAAGACACCAATGCTAATGTCAAGAATGGTGCAATGCGTTGTAATCATGGACAAATTGCCCGTGGATTTCACCCTTGTGCTTACTTAGCAGTGGTATTGGCAGCAGCATAGCTAGAGGTTGCCAGTTAATATTCTACTGTGTCCCATAAAATATGATCTAGTGTCTCTCCAGAGAACTGGGAAAATTAAAAGGGCGATTCTGAAGATCAAATTTTAATGTAAAAAGCAGAGGACAGATCAGTAACTCTTGGACCACAACAGATACCCAAGAATGTTAGTATCTGATGTGAAGCATGGCCACTGCTCATTAATGATCAGTAATACTGAGGTAAAATTTCTGAAAGTCCAGGTGCTTTAAGAGTTGACAGACAGACAAGAAAAAACATCAATTTCATTGAACCCAGGTTTGCTAATCATTAGATAGTTCTTAAACTGCATTATGAGATTCCGAAAAAAGCAAGAATGGAGCAAGCATAATACACTTGTGTGCCCACTTTCAGTGAACTTAGAATCAATGTGTCTCAGAATCAATGAATCCCATCAATATGAAGAAAGATGTAATATACCCGTGATGGAGAACCTATGCCACAGGTGGCACGCAGAGCCCTCTTTGTGGGCACATCAGCCATCGCCCCAATCCAGCTCCACCGTGCATGCGCATGAGTCTCCCACTAGTGAGCTGATCTTTGGGTCTCTGCCATGCATGCACGGGCGTGGCACATGCGGAATACACATGTGCATAAGTGGGGGGGGGGCGCATGTGTGTGAGGTGCTCGCTTTGCATTTTGGGGTTCACATACATGCGTGCACCCCCTGCACCCCATTTTGGGCCTAGAAAGCCTCCTGTACCAACCTGGAAGCCAAAACAGGGGGCAGGGGGTCGTGTATGCCCTCCCGCGTCCCGTTTTGGACCCAGAAAGCCTACTGTACCAACCTGGAAGCCAAAAATGGGCGAGGGGGGCGAATGTGCAGGAGGTATGCACAGGGGGCATTCGCATTGCATTTGGGGATTTCATGCACATGCGCGCTTTGGGCACTCCGCACCAAAAAGGTTAGCCATCACTAACCTCACTAAGCAATATTCTATTATTATAATTTTAAATTCTGATACATATTGGATATATCGTAAATATTTTCACAAATGCCAAAACTAATCAAGATCTACTGGTATGATTAAAAATCTAATCATTATAACTGTCATTTGTTCTCTAAACACCAAGGATTTCACATGGGAAAAAAGTTCTACATATACTAAATGCATGTTTGTTTTATATTTTACAACAACATAATCACAATTTTCAGACAAAATATGGATATAAATGGTAACTTTTTCTTTTTTCTTTTTCTTTTTTTTTGGTACTTTCATACATACACTGAGTGGTAAAATCTCAATTATTTTGATAGCTTTACTCTTCTATTTACATGAAGTTTAAACCAAACTTTGCACACTATGTCGAGGGCCAGATAGGGGTGTCAAACTTGCTTCGCCACAGAATTGTCACGTGATGTATTGAGACTTTTCCCCCTTCACTAAACTGGGCGTGGCCAGCATATGATGCACCCAGCCCGCAGGCTATGAGTTTGACAGCCCTGCTCTAGAATTTACTTTGGAAGGCTTTCGGGAATTTTAAGAGATAAAATGGGTACTTTAAGAATCTGAAAAGGTTAAGGTTTTGTTCCTTAAAAGCCTCAAGCTGTTTGAAGTGCAAAAAAGAGTCAAAAATGTTTCCATGTTCTTTCAGATTTTGTCTAGGATCTCTGGCACTTAACTATTGTATGTCCAAGTCAATCTAGAAACTCTGTGGGTAAGACTATCAGGCCAAAAGAATGGTCTAACAGTAGGCATATGTTATCGGCCTCCGACCCAAGCCCCTGAGAGAGACTGGCAGTTGGAGAATGTTGTAAAGGAGGCGTCAAAAAAGGGAAGCCTGGTTATAATGGGGGATTTCAATTACCCTCACATAGATTGGGCGAACTGTTGTTCAGCACATGACAAAGAGATAAAGTTCCTAGATATGCTAAATGATTGTTCCCTGGAACAGATGGTTGAAGACCCAACTAGAGATACAAGAATCCTTGACTTGGTTCTGAGCAATATACAGGATCTGGTGCAAAGTGTTAATGTGACTGATCCAATAGGGAACAGTGACCACAACACAATTATTTTTAACTTAATCATAGACTGCAAATCACCGATAAAATCTAACACAGAGACCTTAAATTTTCATCAAGGAAATTTCCCGAAGATGAGGAAACTAGTAAAAAAGAAGCTGAAAGGGAGAACTGAGAAAGTCCAAACACTCCATGAGGCATGGAGGCTGCTCACAAAAACAATAACAGAGGCCCAATTGGAATGTATACCTAAAAGGAAAAAGGGCACCGCCAGGTTCAAGAGGACTCCGATGTGTCTTACAGGAGCTGTTCGGGAAGTGATCAAAAGCAAGAAAAGCTCATTTAAAAGATGGAAGGCTTCTCCAAACGAGGGCAAAGGCAGAAACATAAATTCTGGCAGAACAAATGCAAGGCAACAATCAGGAAAGCAAAGCAAGACTTTGATGAGCGTTTAGCTAAAAACACTCAAGGAAATAACAAGGACTTCTTTAAGTACATTAGAAGTAAGAACCCAACTGGAAGGCCATTGGACCATTAGATGACAATGGAAGGCAAGGGATTATTAAGGAGGAAACCGAGATTGCAGAGAGACTCAATGAATTCTTTGCTTCAATATTCACTGAAGACAGAGATCACATGCCCAAAACAGAGCCTATCTTCGTAGGGAGGGAAACTGAGGAATTAACCCAGATAGAAATAACCAGGGAGGAGGTCCTTGCATGTCTTGTTAAACTAAACACTAACAAATCACCAGGACCAGATGGCATCCATCCACGAGTTCTCAAGGAACTTAAAGATGAAATTGCTGATGTCCTTGCCAAAATATATAATCTTTCCCTCAAATCAGGCCTTGTGCTGGATGACTGGTAGGTAGCGTATATAACACCAATCTTCAAAAACGGATCCAGAGGTGATCCAGGAAATTACCGACCGGTAAAGTGATGGAAACCATCTTAAAAGATAAAATTAATAGGCACGTAGAAGAGAAGGTGCTGCTGAAGGAGAGCCAACATGGCTTTTGCAAGGGCAAATCATACCTCACTAATCTGCTGGAACTTTTTGAGAGTGTCAACAAGCATGTGGACAAGGGAGATCCAGTTGACATTGTTTATCTGGACTTTCAGAAGGCCTTTGACAAGGTCCCGCACCAAAGGCTCTTAAATAAACTTGCCAGTCATGGAATAAAGGGACAGGCCTTGTCCTGGATTAGCAACTGGCTAAGGGACAGGAAACAGAGAGTAGCATTAAATGGACACTTCTCCAGGTGGAGGGAGGTAAAGAGTGGGGTCCCCCAAGGTTCAGTACTGGGACCCCTGCTCTTCAACCTTTTCATAAATGATCTAGAAGTAGGAGTAAACAGCAAGGTAGCCAAGTTCGCCGACGACACTAAATTATACAGGGTAGTGAAAACTGAGAGAGAGCGTGAGGAGCTCCAGAGGGATCTCTTGACACTGGGGGAGTGGGCAAACCAGTGGCAAATGAGCTTCAACATTAGTAAGTGCAGAGTGATGCACGTTGGGGCAAAAAACCCCAACTATATCTATAAACTGATGGGGTCTGAACTCCTTGCAACTAACCAGGAAAGGAACCTTGGTGTCCTGGTGGACAGCTCAATGAAGGTGTCAACCCAGTGTGCCACAGCAGTGAAAAAAGCAAACTCATTGCTAGGGATCATTAGGAAGGGTATAGAAAATAAGTCAGCAAGTGTCATTTTGCCTCTTTATAAATCTATGGTGAGGCCCCATCTGGAGTATTGTGTACAGTTCTGGTCATCATACCTTCAAAAGGATATTATGGAAATGGAAAAGGTGCAGAGGAGGGCAACCAGAATGATTAGGGGGCTGGAACACCTTCCTTACCATCTGAGGCTGCAATGGCTGGGCCTCTTCACTCTAGAACGACGGCTCATGAGAGGTGACCTGATTGAAGTCTATAAAATCATAGTAGAAAAGGAAAAACTGTTTTCCCTATCGCACAACACTAAAACTAGGGGGCACTCCATGAAACTTTTGATAGCTAGACCTCAAACAAATAAGACGAAGTACTTTTTCACCCAGAGGATCACTGGTCTATGGAACTCCCTGCCAGAAGAAGTGGTGACAGCTGTCAGCCTCCACACCTTTAAGAAAGGATTAGACGAGTTCATGGAGAACAAGGGTATCAATGGCTATCATTATGGATGCCTAAGGACACCCTCCAGGATGGAGAGATAGACAGGATATTTCTCAATGCCATTTGCAGGGAATCATAAGCAGGTGAAGACATCTGCTTGGGAATACCCTGAAGCAAATGGTGAGCCACTGTGTGAGACAGAATGCTGGACTGGATGGGCTGTGGCCTCTTCCAGCAAGGCTGTTCTTATGTTCTTATGTAATTCTGTAATCTGTATACAACTCTATTATTTCATTCCTTTTTGTCAGTTCCCATTTTGGAAACTTTTGCATTATTTTGCAGTTTGTAGAAAAGAAGTCTAGTTGAGAAGCATTCTTATTAGGAAAGTCTTCACGGAGTTGATGGATTTCTCATCCCATAATTGTTCACGCATATTGCTGAAGTTTTCTCTTCTTTTCCATGTATTGAGGTCATTGCTGGGCTCCCTGACAATTTAAAAATTATTGCTTTAGGTTTCATCATGTTCACTAAAAACAGCTCGTTTTGAGCCAGATTAGTTCTAGTGTTTGATCAAGACTTTGAATCAGACTTTAAAAATGTAATGCTATCAACAAAGCTAAAGAAAATACCAAGCCAAATTACATGGATGGAACATTTTCCAGATATCCTGGCAAAAGCTACAAGTATGCCTGTTTATTTACATTGGTAGTGACCATTTTCTTTTGCAACATGAAGCAGCAGCAGGAAGTTGGATAAAATATTCTTGAGATCTACAGTTCCTGCAAGGGACGGATGCATTGTCTTCCAAGGTTGTTCAGGATCATTGTGTTAATTGAAAGGGGCTTTGACACTGAATCAATTCCTTCTGTCTGTCACTTGGCTCAAAGCTCATTCAAATTTGAAGCTTGTTTGCTTTCCCCTGGAGTACTAATCCATTAAATTGTCTTAGGTGTGATGAACTTGAAACAGTTTATTTGGATAGAAATTTGGTCACTCAGACTTTCTTCTTCTTCTTTTAATCTGAATTTGCCACTTTTGAAGTGACATAGAAGATGGACCAGAAACATTTTGCATAGATTCACATTTTGTGTTGCAATTTCTGGATTAAGATTGGGGAGATCTAATCAGTGTACTGACAACTTCTACATTAATTTCCCAATCTTGACAACTTTAAGATATGATATGTTGACTTCAATTCCCAGAATTCCCCAGACAAAATGAAGAATAGCCTGGCTGGGGTATTCTTAGAATTGAAGTCAACATATCTAAAAGTTGCCAAGGTTAGGGAACATTATTCTATATCAATACTTCCCAAACTTTTTCCTTCATTACCCAAAACATTTCCAGGTTCAGCAAACAGTTTGTTTTGTGTTGTTTATGAAGGCAAAAGTGGAAAATCTGACTTCACACGCTTGGAAATCACAGGAAATAATTGCACTATGGCCTTCTCAGCTATCGCAGGATATTCATTGTGAATTGTTAACCAGAAAGACTCCAGAATGGTCCTTTTCTTCAGATAACGTTTTGTATTAACTGCTTGACCCAAGCTCATCGTTTGCTCTGCAAAACCATTGATGGGTTTATATATGTTGTTATGCAAAGAAAAATCACTTTTTACCCAATTTTGGTTATTTACCCAGGTTTAGGAAACACTGATTTATATCATGAAGTAGAAGCTGCTCAAAAGAACAGCAAAACCATATATGTATGGGGCAAGCTGTTCTGGATTAATTTTTCTTTGCCTGGATCACTTAAAAAGTACTCTGTAATACAGGGTTTTGTTTTGTTTTTAAACAAACTTATTTTTAATACTCACTGAATATATATGTAGGCAGTGACTTACAACCATTTGTTTAGTGACTGTTGAAATCAATCAGAATAGAGCTGGAAGGCATTTTGGAGGTCTTCTAGTCCAACCCCCTGCTCAAGCAGGTGACTCGGTAACCATTTTAGACAAGTGACCATCCAGTCTCTTGTCTGAAATGGAATAGAGCCATGATAGCGAACCTATGGCATGCGTGCCACAAGTGGCCATATTTGCTGGCATGCGAGCTGTCAGCTCTGGCACAAATGCGTGCACTGGCCAGTTGATTTTCAGCCTTTCAGAGGGCCAGAAGAGGCTGTTTTCACCCTCCCATGCTTCAGGAAAGCCTCCGGAGCCTGGGTGTTGGTGGTGAAAAACAGGCCCAATGGGCCAACCAGAAGTTTGGAAGTGATCTGTTTCTGGCTTCTGGAGGGCCTCTGGGGGACAGGGAGAGCCATTTTCGTCCTCCCCAGGCTTCAGGAAAGCCTCTGGAGACTTGGGAGGGTGAAAAAATTTTCCCCCACACACACAGTGTGTTTGTGTGTGTGTGTGTGTGTGTGTGTGTGAGTGATGCATGTGGGGGGGATCACATGCACACGTGTAGGTGGACAAGGCACATTGAATTGTAAGTGTGGGCACATATTGTGATAGAGCGCACACAATTTTGGCATGCCTTTAGAAAGAGGTTTTTCATCACTGGCGTAGGGTCTCCTGCTTGAGCAGGGCATTGGACTAGAATACTTCCAAAGTGCCTTCCATCTCTATAAGAAACTGTCCAGTCGCTTCTTAAAAAACCTCCAGTGATGAAGCACCTACAACTTCTGACAGTTGTATAAGCAAAGTTGTAACGGTGCTGAAAAAAGTGACTTACAACTGATCCTCACATTATGACTGCCACAGAATCCTCAGGGTCACATGATCAAAATTTATGCCTTGGCAATCAGCATGTATTTAAGATACTTACAATATACCAGGTTATGTGATTGCCATTTGAGATCTCCCCAGCAGCTTCTGACAAAACTAATGGTGAGAGCCAGATTGATGATTCACTTAACAGCTACAGTGATTCACTTAACAACCATTGCAAAAAAGGTTATAAAATTAGACCTGACTCACTTAATAATCACCTTGCTTGACAACAGAAATTCTGCTCCCAATTGTGTTAGTAAGTAAAAGACTACCGGTACGAAGTCCTTAAATTTAAAGCAGTTATTCTGCAGCTAAACAAATTCATTTTTTAAAATCAATGATCAACCTGAAAATATCCAATTTGCATATCAAATTCAAGACGTAAATGTAGATTACCCACTTATTTTATTAAATATCCAGTACATTTTGAAGTAAGAAAAAATGGTAACCATATCTGTTACGTTTCTTCTAATAACAATAGTTACAAAAATTCTTGTATTTATGATGTCTTACTGTAATCTACAAGATAATTAACTTCATTATATTACTTGGGGGTTGCCAATTTTAAATGATTATTTTTAGATTTGGTTTTATTCATGTAAATATGGGTGCATATACACATAGTCCTTGACTTATAATACGTACATGACTTTTTCTCAATATACTGTAATCAAAACACGCAGAAGGTTTGAACACAAAATTCACAATGTAGGAAGAAAAAGCACGGTACATTTTAAGGTAACATAATGAATGTATCATTCTCTGAAAAATTCATATATAGGAACATAAATACAGATGACAGGACTCTGATTATTTGTGATTTATGCAAGGTAGAATTGCACAGCTGCATCTTCTATAGAAACTCTGCTTCTTCAAATAAGAAAGAAAGAAATTTGCTTAAAGAATTCATTTTTATTCCTAACTTATGTCTTGAAATGCAAATACACATTACACACACTGCATGTTCCATGGTAAGGAGAAGAACATTATCTTTATAAACTATTAAATCACCATTATGAATCTGTCTGAACATGCTACCTCTTGATTTCTTACTTGTAGCATACCTAACAAAGCTATGAACGGAACACATTTAACTTTCAAGATTACTCAAAAGAATACTTTAATTGAGAATTTTTCAAAGTACTTGTGAAGAAAGTTCAAAATTCCATGTATAATTTGAGCTCTCTATTTCAACTTGTTATATAATAGCCATAATATCAACAGCTTCTCACATATTAATAGTTTATTACTTATATTTCTCACAGTGACCTGCATTGAATTTTTTTGGACTCCCTCATTATCACTAAGAAAAAAAATCTGCATAATTAGAAGACTTTAACATAGTTATTAGAAGGTGATAAACATTTTATGTTATGCAACCAATTTGAAACCAAGTCAGAATTTGACCACAATTCTTACTAAAAAGAGATGGGAAGCATATAATAAATAAATAAAGGAAAGGCAAAAGTCTGCATGTCAGCCTAGGATTTATATTATCAGAATACATTTTCCTAGTATCTCTCAACCACAGGGAAATGAGAAGATTCAGGCAGTTCAAATGAGTATAAAGATTTATTGCAAGAGTAATTCTCTAGATTAGAAGAATTTGACCAACTAACAGTCAAGGAAAATGACCAGGAGAGAAGAGAGGCATTAAGGTGGGCTAGATTATATCTCTTGTGGGTGCGCAGGGACTCGTGACTTATGACACATTTGACCCCTCTCTCGGGCTCAGCCTGGTCATCTACTGCAGTATCAAAAGCAACTCAATTAATATTCCAAAATTCCAAGACAACAGCATTATGCAAAATCAGTTTTACCAATAAAGGAGAATATTTGTAGCTCAGGGATGAAATGAGGGGCTCTTGGTGTCCTCTGAGCTTGCTTGTTTTATTGCAGATGTTTCAATACCCTAACATCATAGGTAACATCATCAGTGCTACTAAGAAGTGCTGTTTGCTGTTAGTTTATATTCTGGTGCTTTGCCTGTCTATCTGGGTGGGTGAGTGGTCTTAAAGATTCTTTAGTTGGGCTGGTTCTTTGGCAGATTGGGGTATTTCTTACTTAATTGTTAGTCTGAAGTAAACCTTGGAGTTAATCTATGCTGATCTGAGTTCTGATTACTGCAGGAAAAGTGCTGGATAAATCAGTTTGATTCAAAACTTTACTCAATATCCTACAGAGTAATTCAACTCTAGGCAATTGCAGAAATGTATCCTTAGTATTTAAAAATGCTTACACTGACCATTTGGGGGGGGGGCTCCTCCCTTTCTTCTATCCTCTCATTTCAGCTTGATAAATCGAGGCGCAGGACAAGAGATAGGAGTTTTCTGTACCAATTACATAGCAGCTGCTTTCATAAATATTCAAATGTGATTGGAAGCTATTTCATAATCTGGATTATATAGCCGAACAATGAAATATCTGTCAAGATGCAGATACGAATGTGAAATCCGAAACAGAACTTGTTTTTAGTGTTGCCTCTACATAAAAGGAGATGCAAGTCCTTATAACTAATGTTTAATGTACACCTGTCTGGTCGATACCAATTTAAATCAAAACCGTGCAAATAATAGTTATTCAAATGATCCTACCTAATGCTGATGAAAAAGAAACTTTACAACTAAATATAACAACTTTCACAAATCTGTAAGAAATAAGATTTTAAGCACAGTTGTAGTTTTATTTAATGACCCTCCACCCCTTCCCTTAACAAACAAGATGCCAGACTCAAAGGATCATTAAACAAATATAAATTGTACTTTATTCTGAGCATAATAGGCTTTATTAAGTAAGCATTTTGGAAATCAAGGCTCTTATTTAAACGAAATTAAACCATACTGGGCATACTGAATCATACATTTTGGTATCTCATCTATTCATAGTGTCAAGGCCTAGTTGGCAAGGCCTTGGCAAGGCCTAATGTCACCCTTGCTTCGAAGATCAGATACGAAACATGACCGATGAGCTGATACTATAGGTAGTCCTCAATTTATGACCACAATTTATGTTGCTAAGAGAGAAATTTGTTAAGTGTGTTTTGTCCCATTTTACAACTTTTCTTGCCACGTTTGTTAAGTGAATCACTGCAGTTGTTAAATTAGTTACACAGCTGCTAAGTGCATCTGGCCTCCCCATTGACTTTGCTTTTCAGAAGGTCTCAAAAGGGATCACTTGATCCCAGGACACTGCAGCTGTCATAATATGAGTGAATTGTCAACCATACAAAGGTAAATCACATGGGGATGAAGCATAAAGGTGGAAAATGGTCATAACTTACTTTTTTCAGTGCCGTCATACCGTCGAAGTGAACAGTTATAAGTCAAGGACTAACTGTATGTTGTTGTAAGGCTACATTAACAGAATCTTGCAAGAAGTCTGAAAACACAAATATCCCACCATCATTTTTACAATCAAAAAAGTTAGGGAATGTCCCTTCTGAATCGCCTTTCCTCCTTATTATGGAGTCAAGGTCTATAGCCTTTCTTATCTGATCATTCCCTGGACTGCATCTCTTCCTCCCTATCTCCCAAGGCCTTTTGCACATATCATTACACCTAGAAACTCCAATTTCTTTAACCTCAAACATTTGCAAAATATACAATGTAGGTGTGTCTGTATACACACCAAGAGATCATTTAAGATTCTATGATGTGGCAAAACAAATTGTGCAAGGCCTTGTTAAGAGTCAGCTACTTTGTACAAAGCCTTAATCTTAAAATCTGGGGGGGGGGGGGGGGGGGACCTCAGCCAATTGTGATTTACTAAACAAATCATGATGAACCAAGCCAGGGATTAATCTAATTTGTGAAAACAGTCACAATCTCACCAATCTAAGTCACTCTGCTCGGTGACTAATCTGTTTGTAAACTGCAGCTTTTATTGGATCACAGAGACCACAACTCAGCTCTCAATCAGTTAATGCACATTTGGGCCAAATCACCGAATGGTGGGGCCAGGGGTGAAATCCAGCAGGTTCTGACAGGTTCTGGAGAACTACCATATTTTTCAGAGTATGAGATGCACCTTTTTCCCTCAAAAAGAGGCTGAAAATCTGGGTGTGTCTTATACACTGAATACAGCATTTTTTGCCTCCCGAAACCCTGCCCCTTCACAGAAATGGCCATGCATAGCTTTGTGAAGGCTTATAGAGGCTGGGGAGGGCAGAAATGAGCAAAAAATGCCTGTTTTTTCTCAACTTTCCCCCCCCCCACCCCCAGGAGCACTCTGTAAGCCTTCTAAAGGCTATCCATGCCCTTTTTTTTGGCAAAAAAGGGCCCATTTTCACAAAAAACAGGCCATTCTTGGGAGGTTTAGAGTACAAAAACTTTTTTTTAAAAATTTGCCTCTTCAAAACCTTGGTGTGTCTTATACTCAAAAAAAATACGCTAGTATCAGAAATTTTGAGTAGTTTGGGGAGCCAGCAAAAACTACCTCTGGCTGGCCTCTGAGTCAGGTGGGAATGGAGATTTTGCTAAAAATTAAAACTAAAAATTCCTCTGCCATGCCCACCAAGCCACGCCCACAGAACTGGCAGTAAAAAAGTTTGCATTTCACCGGGTGGGGCTATCACCAGAAGGGTTGGAGCTAATTTTTTTTTTAAATTTTATTTGTATACCGCTTTTTATTTGATCCCCTTTCATAATTTTCTAAATGAATTTAAGTACAGGTAGTTCTCAACTTGCAACCATTCACTAATTGCCATTTAAAGTGGCAATGCACTGGAAAAAAGTCACTTATGACCATTTTTCGCACTTATGACCAATTCAGCATTTCCATAGTCACATGATCAAAATCTGGGCACTTGGCAACTGGCATGTATTTATGACAATGGGACTATCCTGGGGTCACGTGATCGCCATTTGTAGACCTTCCCAGCTGGCTTCCGATGTGGGAAGAATGGGAGAATAAGATTTGCTTAACAACAACGTGAGTCACTTAATTGCAGTGATTTGTTTAGAAACTGCGGTAAAAAGGTCGCAAAATGGGGCACAGCTTATTTAACAACTGCCTTGCTTAGCAACAGATATTTTGGCCTCAATCATAAATCAAGGGCTACTTGTAGTAAGAATGAGAGTTGGGTACAGAATAGGTACACTTGGTTTGCATTTTTAAAGAACTGAGACAGAGATTTTAATGGAGGATGTAACAATTTCCTCCCCAGAGGGCTTCTTTTAAGGTTACCACAAATGTACTGACAATTCTACATTAAATAAAGAATTCTAACTATTTGCTGCCACTTTGTGACTGTCCAGATTTTTCCAGCCCAGATTTGGTAGCTCTATCGCCATATATACTGGGGTGGGGCTAGGGGCTAGGGCATGAATTCATACTGAATTTTGTCAATGCAATCTCATAGATTGTCCATAATTGTGCTGCACTGTATGATAAATATCTCACAAATTGCTGCAGAGAAAACATGACGAGAATGCTGGTGACAAGGACAAGCACAATAATCTATATGCAGAGAAAGGATTACAGAGGAAGGGATGATAAATTTGGATTAATTGCTAGAGGCAGAACATCTAAATCAGTGTTCATTAACCTCAGGGATTTTAAGATGCATGGATTTCACTTCCTAGCTAGGAACTCTGGGAGTTGAAGTCCATGCATCTTAAAAGTTTCTCTAGTTGAGAAACACTGATTTAGATACAAACTTAAGCCCAACCAGTTCAGAAAATGAACTAGGATGGCATTCTGCCATGTACAGATAAAGCATCCTGGAAAAGATGCAAAAATGGGGAAGGGCAGATGTTTTCATGAGAAACCACACTAAAGAGAATAGCAAAAATGTTTTCTATTTGACAAACAGTTCAATCTCAGATAGAAAGGCTAAAGCAAAATTCACCGCAAAGAAATATTTTTGTGTAACAGCAAAGAGCTTTTGCTCCCCAGAGAGACATTTGTTAATATAAAAGTATGCAAATAAATTAAATAGATATCAAATTGCATACACATTAGGGTCAATGGGTTGTATGAAAATTTACATAATCATCTACAAATTGGTCATCTGGTTTTAGAACAGAAAACAGAACCTGTATAACTACAGTGGAAAAAACCCATTAAATTACGGCTATCATTAGAGAAAAACAGTATTCAAGATAATTAGTAACCCTATTAGCCAGGGATATCAGAACCTGCCAAAGATTTCCAAATCAACTGGGTCTACAAATTATGGCACAACTGATACAAATGTGCTGTAGAAGTAAAAACAAAACAGAAATCTGCCAATGAGATTGTGGAAAGAAATATCCATCTGGAAAGTTCCAAGATGGGAGGAAGACACTGGAAACATGGAGACTGATTGGAAAAATGGTTTATTGATGAAGCAGAACCACCTGGGTTTTATAGCTTATTTAAGCTTTTCACTTGAGCTTCTTGTTCCTGTGCAAGAACATGTGTTCTATTGGCTGTTGTCAGATTCCCATGGGGCCATGTAGGGGTTATGTAGGGTTCATAGCTGGCTCTATAGGCAAAGTACAAATCCTAGGCCGGTGATGGCAAACAGAGCCATTTCTGAGGGCATGTGAGGCGTTGTCCTATCAGCTCCAGCATGCACACGCTGACCAGCTGATTTCGGCCTTGATTTTTGTCCATTTTTCAACCTTCAGCAGGGAAGCATCCTGAAGCCTCCATAGTGAGAAAAATGGTCCAACATTGAACCCGGAAGTCCATTCCTGAGCTTCTGGTTCGCGTGTTGGGCCATTTTCACCCTCCTGAGGTTTCAGGGGGCTTCCCTGAAGCCTCCAAAAGGCGAAAAGCAGCCCATTGGGCAAACTGGAAATCGGGAAACATGCTTTTTACAGCCTCCGGGGGAGGCCATTTTCACCCTCCCCAGGCTCCTAGAAAGCCTTTGGAGCCTGGGGAGGGCAAAAAACGGGTCCACTATGCCATCACGCGCCAAAAGCAGGGGGAGGTGGGAGGGTTGAGCGCACATGTGCAAGGGGTTGCATGTGCATGCTTGAGGGGGAGGGCGCATAGAATTATGGGTGTGGGCACACACACGCACAATCCCCTCGCGTTCCCCCCACGTGCTTTTGGCACGTGATGGCAAAAAGATTAGCCATCATTGTCCTAGGTATTTGTCCCAGTTAAGTTTGGTTGAAGTTTCTGAGGGTGATACAATGAAGGAGCTTCTTAAAGGGGGCTGGGCAAAATCTATTTTGCCTTAATGGCTTTGCCCTGTGTTGGATCTTGAGTGAAGGTATTTGCTTATGAATGGAGCTATCTAGTTCGCAATAAGCTCTTTTTTTCTTAAGTGCTGACATCTGCTGAGGGCTATTAAGAAAGTGGGGGGAGGGGCTTTCTGTCTCCAAGAGCATGTTTCTTCATTTCTCCCTTTAGGGAAATATATTCTGTCTTATTCCTCAAAATATTTCATTCTTCTAGGAAGGTGGGTGCAGACTTTCTACAAGATTAAAAGGCAGCTTCTAACTACTCAAATACCTTTAAAAATGAGTGTTTTATTGCAAAGATAAATATAGGAACTCCTTAACTTACTATCACAATTGGGGCTAGAACTCTTAAGTGAATCATGTCTGATTTTATGACCTTTTATGCTAAGCGAATCATTGTAATTGTAATTGTTAGGGGAAGCTGGCTTCTCCCATTGACTTTCCTTGTCAAAAGTCGGTTAGAAAGGATGCAAGCGACCGGATTTTGATCACATGCCCTTGGAGATGCTGTGATGGTCATAAGTGTGGGGACTGGTCATAAGTCACTTGTTTCAATGCTGTTGTAACTTTGAACACTAAAATGAATGACTGCAAGTTGACTGCCTGCGTAGGTGAGCAGCTGAAAAAGTCATTGAGAAAAGATTTTTATAAGACAGGCTTGTAACGTTCACTGATTTATATACTATTTCTTCTTTGGATTAGGAAGAATAGATTTATGCCCACAAAGACAGCCAAAATAAATTTTAAGACATATTATGTAAATGTATGCAGGAGTTACAATATTTGTTAAGTATGTATCCCTGTAATTATCTGTTTTTACAGTGTTGCTTAGTTACGCTCAAGCTACTTACCATACTAATTCTGTATTTCTTACTTCAACTAACAGAGAAAGACCACTTCAAAGAACCCATAGCATTTTGGTTTACCAGATAATTCAATCACCAGTGTGTAGGGCTGCTCAGAGTAAGAGTTTTCACATGCCAAAATATGCATGATGAGATCTCATCATCAACTCTGCCCCAAACCACGTCAGGAGGCATATTCATCATTTGCTGTCACCTCTAACCTTAACCCTTGCAAATGCAGGTGCCTCTATGTGTGGTACAGAAAAATCCCAATGTTCAGAAAGTATTAACCAAAAAGCACATTTAAAAATTATTAACTCGATTCAGAACTACTTTTAGACTTGGTAAGTGACATACCTTCCACATGATCCCAGCCGGTTCAGCTCAAATCTAAGAGGAGTATTGTATCATAAAAATCCTCATATTATACTATAAAACAGACCTGTTCTTTTGTGTAAGTTGAAGCATTTTGTGTTTTGGCATTTATATATCTCACATATGCCTCTCACCTGGCACCTTCCAAAATCCCCTTCTTCACCAAAGAAAGTCTGTAAAGAAGTAGTTGTCAACATATTTGGGAGATTTCAAAAGAAAGCTATGAATACATTTAATTTTTTCATGTGTGAAGCAAATAATGTAGCCACAAATGAAGACAACTCCCAGGAACCCAAGGGCTGATATATAATTGACCACTTACTCTTTGGAATTCCACCACATTTCCTTTCCATTGCTAGATTCCAAAAGAATAAATTGACATTTTGCTGATTTATATGGACTAAGGTCCAAAATAAAAGTCATGTATTTAAACAAACTTTTTATTAGCATTCTCTGTCCATGAATGTCCCTATTAATTGCCCCCATTAATTGATCAACAATTGATCATTTACAAGCTCAATTTTCCCAATCTTGTACCTTCCAGAAGGAATGAAAACTTACAAAAGTCTCAGCCACTTTGGTCATAAGTCCTACAGGTTGGAGCACGTTGAGTATATTTCACCGGATAAAGATCTGCACAATTGTCAATATTTCATTATCAGAGCAGTAGTAATTGTGAGAAGGATCGTGGTGTCCTAATGGACAGTCACTTCAATATGAGCCAGCAGTCTGATGCAGCTACCAAAAAAGCCAATGCAATCCTAGGCCGCTTTAACAAATGCATAGAATCAAGATCCTATGAAGTGTTAATACTACTTTATAATGCCTTTCTAACAGTAAGATCACACTGGGAATATTGCTTCCAGTTTTGGTCATGATATAAAAAGGATAATGAGAATCTAGAAAGGAGTGCAGAGAATAACAACAATGATGATTGGGCTGGAGGTTAAAACATATGAAGAACAGTTGCAGGAACTGGGTATGTCTAATAGTTTAATGAAAAGAAGGTCTGGGTGATGTGACAGCAGTTTTCCAATGTCTAAGGGGCTGCCACAAAAGAGAGGCTGTCAACCTATTCTCCAAAGCACCTGAAGGAAGAAACAATAGGATGGAGACTAATCAAGGGGAGAACAGCCTACAAACAAGGAGAAATTTTCTAATAGTTACAACAATTAATCAGTGGGAAAGCTTTCCTCCAGAATTTGTGTATGCTCCATCACTAGAGGTTTTCAAGAAGAGATTGGACAATCATTTGTTTGAACTGGTACAAGGTCTCCTGCTGAGCAGACCTCCAAAGGTCCTTTACAACTCTGTTATCCTATTATCCCATGATCTCATTAATACTACAAGAATCATATGGAAGTATTCTGGAAGCATCCATATGAAATTCAATAGGCACTTCCAAATGTTATAAAAAAGATAAATTTTATCAAAAAATCTGAGAAAAAGAATTTTTTATCCTAATATTTGGAGAGAGAAAAAATCATCCAGCTTGTTAGATTCTTTGCAACAGCACAGAAAAGATAGAAGTAGGGCCAAAATATGATAAAAAATATAACCATTTGATTTCTTTTTAAATAGAGATAGAAACTATACAGAACTCCTAATATAACGTGCAATATGTGGCAACTCCTGGGTGAAAGTCACTTAACAACTGCATTGCTTAGAAATAAAAGTACCGGGCCCCTAGTATGGCTGTAAGTCAAGAATTAATTATATGCACCAGCAAGGTTGATATTACAAGCTAAGAAGAAGGAAGCAAAAGACTGTAGGCCAGCGAGCAATACTTTGGTAGAACTTGGAAAGATGTGTTGGACTTCCCAATTTTCCACGTATGAACCTCATCTGTTACACATTGTAAATCCTGTAAAACAAAATGCTTTGAAACATCAATACGGTATTATACAGATTATAATCCTAGGTACAAATGCCATTGAGTGGATTCCTTTGAACTCAATCATGTTTACCTTGTAGTTTCAGAATGAAACAGCAAGCACTCTTTGTCAAGAGTTTAAACAAATGTGCTTTCCAAGCAAAACAGTTATGGGACCCCGAAGTACAATGTATTTCCAAATTAGAACAGGGGCCCTCCTGCTGGTTTACTACACACAACCGATGGTGCCTGTTTGCATTGGCTAAAACAACAGTCAGATTAAGGAGTAGTTTTTTGGGGAGAGGGGAAAAATGCACGGAGCTCTGATGTAGACTGGAAGTTTCCACTATTGTGGCCCCCACCCAACAAAAGTAGCTGGGTTAAGCATCCGTGACTAACATTGGATCAGATTTCATCAGGGAAGTTGTCTGCATCCCTGATTTCTGAAGGAAAAAGAAAGAAAAGATCTTTGTATATAGTTTCACGGGCTTCAAAAGTCTATCGTGCCCCCTTATGTCCGAGGGCAACATTTTCTCCAGGAGATCCAATTATCTTGCCTTCCAGTTACTGTAGAATTAATGTACAAACATTAAATCAGAAAAGAATACTGATCGTTAATCTTTTCCTTGGTGTTTACTTTAGAGAAAGACAAGGAAAAAATAAAGGAATGAAGTGCAGCTGGCCCAGCTGTCAAACCAGAAGAAATACTGCACCTCTGAGTTATGAATTCAAGTACACACAAATACACATAAACAGATTTATTCACACACATGCACACACACTGAGATAAGTACTTTATTATGAAAACCTATGAGGCCTAAAATACATTTTGGGACATATAGCTGCTCTTCTATAACATCCTGTTGATACAGATTGTGGTGATGTAACACAATAGTGTGGTTGGAAGTTATCCATGACACTCTTTTCAATAATCCTTTAGGGAGACATCTACCACTGATTGTGTAACCGGCTAAGAGGTATTTTGAATTGCCAGGCCTCATCTGGAAACACCAATAAATATTTAAAAAGCACATTTTAATATGTACTTGTATATTCACTCTTTTTAACTGCTATCCAAGTTAGAAATGAAGTCAAATTATTTCCATTTGATCAGTTTTAATTAATAGGTCAAATCCCAATTATTACAACAGTGAAAAAGGGCCTTTACAGACCAGTTTTAGCATATTTTAATTTATCACTTAGAATACAAAGCTAATTTTATTTGAATACTGTATCCCAATGATATTACAACCCGGCAGGGAGTTCTGTAAATGTGTGATTATATTGTAATTCTAAAAGGTGATTTACAAGGAGTACCAACAACCCCAATTACAGGTGGTCTTCAATTTACAATCATAATTGGGACCAGAAGTTCCGTAGGTAAGCGAGGAAGTACTTAGGATAGTCACACCTAATTTCACAGCCTTTTTGCCATGGGTAAGCAAATCACGTGCCTGTAACATGAATCTGGCTTCCCTCAACAACTCTGATTATTGGCTGGGAGGTTTGCAATCAGCAAACACTGCAACCAGTTTAAATATATGCCAGATGTCAAGCATCTGAATTTTATTCATGTGATTGTGGAGATACTGCAACAACTGTGATAAGTGAGAGGACAGGTTATAAGTTTGTTTTTTTCTGCATCATCATAGCTTTCAACAGTTGCTAAACAAATGATCTTACCGTATTTTTCGGAGTATAAGACGCACCTTTTTTCCTCTAAAAAGAGGCTGAAAATCTGGGTGCGTCTTATACATCGAATACAGCATTTTTTGCCTCCTGAAACCCCGCCCCTTCACCCAAATGACCGCGCACATACCCTTATGGAGGCTTCCAGAAAGCTCCTGGGGGCAGGGGAGGGCAAATATGAGCAAACACAGGGTGTTTTTGCCCCCCCCCCAGCCCCCAGCAGTACTCTATAAGCCTCCATAAAGCTACGCGTGCTATTTTTTGAGCAAAAAATGGCACGTTTTCACGAAAGAAAACGGGCCGTTTTTCCTCGTTTTGGGCCCCCCCCAGGAGCACTCTGCAAGCCTCCCCAAGGCTGTTCATGCCTTTTATTTGAAAAAAAAACGGGCCCATTTTCGCGAAAAACGGGCCGTTTAGGGGAGGCTTGCAAAGTGTAAAAAGCACTTTTTTTTTCCCTTTTGAAGAGCTGTTTAGTTAGAGTGATTGATGAGAATTACGTTGGTAAAGTACTGTGCCTGCAGAAACAAAGATTTGTTCCAAAGGTGGCCAGTGATTTCCTTCTCCAGCACATGGGTAAATACATCTGGAAACATCTACCTACCGACCCTCTCTCTCTCTCTACCTACCTACCTATCTACTGTATTTCTCTCTGTTTCTCTCTCTCTGTTTCTCTCTCTATACCTCTACCTGCTTACCTATCTACACACTCTTTCTCCCTACCTACCTATTGTATTTCTCTCCCCCCCTCTATCTACCTATCTAGCTACTCTCTCCCCCCCCCCCACCTGCCTACTGTATTTCTCTCTCTCTCTATTTCTCCCTCTATCCCTCTACCTACTTATTTATCTACACACACTCTCCCTACCTACCTACCTACCTACCTACTGTATTTCTCTCTCTCTCCCCCTCTACCTACCTACCTATCTACCTACCTACCTACACACTCTCTCTCCCTACTTACCTACCTACTGTATTTTTCTCTCTTTCTCTCCCTCTCTATCCCTCTATCTACCTACCTACTTTTTTAAAAAAATTGCCTCTTCAAAACCTGGGTGTGTCTTATACTCCGGTGCGTCTTATACTCCGAAAAATATGGTAAGTTGAGAACTATTTCAGGTATCAATATAACATGAAATATATGTTCATAAAACAACATCACAAAATAGACCCAACTTGTGTCAAACGAAGAAATTATATTTCTCAAGATGCCATTCATTTAAAGGATTAAAGACCCCATGGAATCCAAATTCTGCGACAAAGCTTTCACCATATACAACATGCTAGAATTGCATTTCCCCAAATTTTCATTCAGTATGGTTGGTGAGATGGAAACTGCGAGTCCTAACACATTTGGAGGGCACCACCTTGGGGAATCTGGTGCTAAAACAAATCTTAACAAATCTAAATCTGGCTGGCTATTTGATATTCCCAAAAGTTTTAGATAATTTCAACTATCACTAACATGTTTTTTTTTAACACATCTATGCTGGTAAACCAATATTTCCAGGCTAAAATAATTTGGATGACAGATGGACAGATAGAAATAATAATGGATAAGAAGGAAAGCTGAGAGTCCAATTCGAGATCCAACTGCTGCATGACAGGATGAGCTCCCATTCCTTGCCTCACCTCCTTGCAGTTAGAAAGCATGTAAATGAAAGTAGATAAATAGGTACCACTTCATTGGGAAGACAGGAGCATTCTGTGCGTCTTGGTGTAGACCCATGCTGGCCACATGATCACAGAAGCATCTTCAGACAATGCTGGCTCCCTCAGCCAAAAAATGGAGGAAGCACTGCCCCCTAGGGTAGGATATGACCGGAGAGGGAAAACTTTTTATCTTTAAGGTAGCTTAGTCCAATTATCATAATTTCCTTTTATCTTAATGTACTTAAACTCTTTTCAATAACCATGCAAAATAGACATAATTCCTAGAAGTCATAACTCTTTTATTGACGCCTTGCAGTACTAACAGATCAATAAGAAGTTCTGAGACATCTGAACAAATTCTTTGAGACAATGTCAACCAATCACAAATTTAAAAAACCAAGTACTGTATACATAGATATATCTGATATATACAGCTATTACCAGATATAGTAACTTTTTTCTGTCTTCCGACAGAAGGGGTTTGGAACTATGGCCCTTTTATGACTTGTGAACTTCAACTCCCAGAATCCCTGAGGTAGCATAAAGGAATTCTGGGAACTGAAGTCCACAAGTCATAAAGGGGCCATAGTTCCCCACCTCTGGTTTAGATGATACCATTTCAGCGCATACACACGCCTTTCATTAATAATACCATTATGTGAAAAATAGTTTCTCATCTCCATGTTTTTTTTAGTGAATAGGAAACAGCAAGGCCTCTTTCATCTAGCGGATCTACTTTCCACATAAATTATTCAAGGACTTTTATTCTTTATATTGTGCTTAAAGGATATCTGATTAAGCATTCAGGTTTAATGAACAGGCTGACTTTCTTTAATGGTTGAGAACCTCTCATCAAGTCTAGTAAAATCTGTAGGATTTGCTAAAGCAAAAAGCTGGGCGCACAATATTTATTTCTTTGAACACTCCTTCCCCAACAAACACACACACATCTACCCACATGCATTCCTCCACTACTACTCATTACTATTCATGATAATATTCAGGGATGTAACTACTATAATACCTGTTCTCTTCTCTAGCGTTTTTCAGAGAAAGAGAGTAATGATTTAAGGGGCATTCCTGGAAAATCAGAACTTTGGAAATAAGTTACCATATTTTTCGGAATACCTTTCCCCCCCCCCCACACACACACAAAAGGGGGTGAAAATCTGTGTGCTTCTTATACACTCAGTACAGCATTTTTGGCCTCCTGAAACCCCGCCCCCTTCCCAAAAATGGATGTGCAGAGGGTTTGGGAGGCCTGCAAAGTGCTCTTGAGAGCTAAGGAGGGCAAAAATGAGTGAAAAATTGATCATTTTTTGCTCATTTTTGCCCCACCCCCAATCCCACAGGAGCACTCTACAAGCCTCCTAAAGGCTGTGCATGTCCCTTTTTTGGCAAAAAAACCGGCCCCTTTTTGTGAAAAATGGGCTGTTTTTTTGCTCATTTTTGTCCACTCCCCAGCCCCCAGGAACACTTTGCAGGGCTCTCAAACTCTCTGCATGCTCTATTTTTCACAATAAATAAGGCGTGCAGAGGGTTTGGGAGATCTGCAGAGTGCAAAAAAATATTTTTTTTAAATTTACCTCTTCAAAATATTGGTGCGTCTTATACTCCGATGCATCTTATACTCTGAAAAATACGGTAGTTATATCATTGAGCTTTATGATACCTTATTTGCATTTTCTATTCTTAAAACTGGCATAGTTGGCAAGTCTCAGAAAGTTAACCAAGGCCTCGATCTTGAACTAGTTAATCAATCCACGTATGTGTATTGGGTCTTTTCCTACATACATAAATGGAATAGTGCCAGCCATATTCCTTTCTGGACAGCTCTCTTATTTTTGCTGACAGAACAAATTCTGGTGCAATGAGACCATACTTTCCCCACCGCTGAAGGAATCACAAGTTCTGATACGTAACAAATACAAGAAGAAGAATAGAAAGGAAGCAAAAGTTGCCAAACCAACCTGGAGCAATTCAGGACTCCAAAGAGATCTAATAAATCCAAAACAAATTATTCTCTCTAGAGAAGCTAAAAGATGTAATCCAAACATCATGGGTCTGAGAGTACATTTGAAAAGTTTTTTAAACTGTAGGTAGTCTTTGACTTAACAGTTCGTTTGGTGACCGTTTAAAGTTACAACAGCATTGAAAATGTAACATGATCATTTTTCACCATTATGATCTTCGCTGCCTTCACATCACCATGTGATCAAAATTCAGACACTTGGTAATTGGTTCATATTTATGACCATTGCTGTGTCCCAGGATCACACGATTCTCTTTTGCGACCTTCTGACAAGCAAAGTCAATGTGGAAGCCAGATTCACTTAACAACTGGGTTACTAACTTAATAAGTTCAAATGGCTGCTAAACAGATGGTTGTACATCAAGGAGTACATATATACTGTGTTTCTCCGAAAATAAGATCAGGTCTTATTTGGGGGGGGGGGGGGCAAAATAAGCATTAAAACTTATTTTGGGGGGGAGGTCTTATATTATTTCCATGTGTTAGAGGCTCACTTCTTCTGCATGCTCGCGGGGGGTGGAGCTGTCCCACGTGTCCCGTACCAACTTACTTCAGGGCCCTGGCAGCTAGGCTACCCGTGCTGAGACACCTCACCCGCCTCAGGGCTGCACCTCGAGGAGCCCTGTCCAGCAGGACCCCATGTGACCACCAGCACAGTTGTTCTGCTTGCTCGTGGCAGCAACAGAACAGGATGCCGAGTAACATACTGGTGTCACAGCCATGAGGTGATGCAGGGGGGTTGGAGCTGTCCCACACGCTCCACACCAGCATACCTCAGGGTCCCCACAGCCAGACCATCCATGTCCCGACACCTGCTTCGCCTCACAGCTGCCGCACCACTATGCCACTTAGCCTCCTGCTCCATTGTGGCTGCGAGCAAGAAGAAGTGGCCCGGTGGCCACATGGGCTTCTGCTGCACATGGCTGCCAGTGCTACCACTGCGAGGCAGGTGTCGCAGCATAGATGACCTGGCTGTAGTCCTTACTTCAGGACCTGGCTGCAGTTCTGAAATAAACCAGTGCAGGGGGTGTGGAGCTGCTCCACCACCACCCCGCCTCACCTCATGGCCACGGCACTGCGAGCAGCCAAATAGAATGGGCGGGCAGGCGTAGCACAGGCTCTTAATAGAATGGGCGGGCAGGCGGTGGCACAGGCTCTTATTTTGGGGGTAGGGTTTATATCAGGCTTCAAGCATAAAATGCTAGGGCTTAGTTTTGGAATAGGTCTTATTTTTGAGGAAACAGGGTGCTACCCACAAGCTGAAGAATATTCTGGCTACAACTTCAAAGAGAAGAAATGTGGTTATAGATATAGTTCCTTAAAACTATTGAAACGTATTTATTAGAAAACAAGCCACATGATGTATGGGATAGGATTCTAACAGAACTAGACAGGAGGCATTACATTGACCTAGCATTAGCACAAAATCCTTGACCACTATAAGTGTAAACTTGGGCCCTATCACTCTCACACGTTACAACTTCCTGTGTAATTTTTCAGATTCCATAATCAAATAATACTTTAGAGCAGGAATGTTAGCACCTGTATTCAACACCTTAGAAACAACTGCACCTTTTTCTTCTACGGCTGCATCATCTCTGGAAAATGCACAGCTACTCTAAGGTGTTGTAGAAAAGTGCTACAGTCATACTGCAAAATATTTTTCAGAGATTGTATGCTAAGCATTGCATAGCCCTGATTAGAAGTATATGCACTCATAAGGCAAATAGGTATAATGTCCTGCCAAGTAGAATTCTGGCTTATTCAATGGTACTTTTAAATAATACTTGTTCTATTAAATACAAGTATGGTTAAATGCCAAAGAAATATCAGATTGTAAATCTCACGTATTACAAGTCGGACTTGGCACATAATTTTGTGCAATGTACACTTCATAAAAAAAAACAAGTAAGAGGAAATGAGGTACACCAAATTATATATATGGATGGAATTGGGCTCATATGTCACATTAATTCATAACATAATTTTGTTTTAGTGTGATGTTGAAATCTATCCAACTGTGACTTATGCAATGAGCCATAATTAAAAATTGTGGTTTAATGCAATGGGCAAAGCCAACCACTGAATGTAATAATGCTAGAGCAGATATTTTGCTGTACAAAGCACCCTACATGGCCATGCTATGCTAATTCATATATTTAGAAAATCTTCACTCTGGGAATGATACAAGACCAAATTTAGATCAGGTTTTAATCATAATCACAATTGGTCAAATGCTTTAGGAAAAAGGATGTGTAGGATAACCTGGGGACATAATGGGCTATAGACACTCAAACTATAAACTAAAAATAGAATTACAACATCTGCAAAACAGTGAGGTTTCCTCCTTCAGTAAATTTCAAATCCAGCTCGCCTGATCCAAAATTTTACAGTCCTTTCCCAACCCGATATTACTTAGATGGGGCAACAAAGAGCTAAAAATATCACAACTGGACTTTTGAATCAATATATCTAGAAATTCCGGCTGGACAATTCTGAAAATCGAAGTGTAAAAAAACCTTAAAGCTTGCCAATTTGAGGAACTGGTCCAGATAGTATCAAGGTAAAATGGTCTTAATTAGATCAGATCACTTTAGTCTTCCTAATATTTTCTGTAGTATCAGGCAGAAAAATGATCCTGTATTTTCCTTAACTGATAGTTGTTAATCCAATTTCACTGAAGAAACTTTGCTGTTAGAAATTCTTTCTAATGGGAATTGTGGTGATACCAGCCTAGGTGGAGTGTGATGTCTTTACACTTATTTAATTATATGATGGACAAAGGATGGACAAGAATGTCCTGTTTTAAAGTATCTCTCTCATAGTCTACAGCCTTCTAGCTTTCCACACTTATTATTGAATTCCTAACAGAAGATCTGACTTGTTTTTAAGTAATGATGCCACCATTCCCACTAATGGGCAGTCTTGGCCTCAAAAATGGCTCAAGAGTTTCTCCTTTCCTAAGACAGTGTTTCTCAACCTTGGCAATTTTAAGATATGTGGACTTCAACTCCACAAGTCCCCAGCCATCCATAGGTGAGGAAGGTTAGGAACGCTAAAGAAACTCCTTTTCTCTATCCACAAATGTAATGAAGAATTTGCCAAATAGATTTTATGACCAGTTCTATGTTTGATAAACTGGCTGGCCTGTTTTTCTCACTGCTGCTGTCTTTTGGGATTCAAGAGAGTGAATGCATTCCAAGTGTTGAATATTTTATATTAAAAGACTCAGGAACACGACTGAAGGACAACAGAGATTTCTGTAACAAATGAACTGAAAGAAAAATCTAAACTGTGTAACACACATGGGTAATGATTTCTGATTCTGTCCTCTGCTTACACAAATGTCATTAAAAAAAAAAGGTACTCCATTCCTAAAAGTCTCCCAAAAAGCTTATGTAAAACAAAACATTGAAAAAAACTGTGACATTAAACAGAACCTAAAAAAATAATAGCAGCAGGACTGGAAAAAAAAACATCAGAAAACAAATGGAAATGGAAATGTTCTATTCTATTTTATATTAAATAAAGAACTCAAATAAAGTTACATCTAATTTTCATTACAATTTTAATCATAATGGCCCAATTTCATGTATTTTAATCTTCAAATAAGAAAAAAAAATACAGTATAATAGTTACATTAGTTCTAAAAAAATCAAAAGGATAAGAGATTATTTTTCCTGGATTAATTTATGCTGGTTCAAAAATACTGAATTTTGAACTGAAATTCCTTCTAGGTAGCCTTTAGAATGGTGGTGAACTACCATAATGTTCTTCATTCCAGATTGATTTTCCTACCCAACATGGTTAATCCAACAGGACTTCAAAAGTTTCACCAAACATCAGCCTATAAAAAAAGAACTTTTCCAGCAATTCCGTCACATGCCTAGCCTATATATCTCTACATAAACAACATTTTCTCTCCCAGATAATGAATTAAGTTAAAAGCTGCTTCAAATCAAGAATTCTAAGGTTGTCCTAAAAATCGAATGAGATTTTTTATCACTTTTAAGGGAATACCTCAAGGATGAATCTCGGAAAACCAGCACAGCTCAAAACATATTCCTAGTATTTTGTTTATAAATGTGATGACACTGTGTCACATTTGTTTTATATACTATATTTAGCTCTCCTGATTATAAAGATTTACTTTATTTGAGATTGAGAGGGCAGGACATTCATTTTTGGAATACAAGCTATTTGTAATCCATACCACAATATTTCTCTTTTCTTTAATCTTAATATAAAACTCTATTATCTGACAAATTGTCATTAACAAATATTACCATGTTTCCCTGAAAATAAGACAGGGTCTTATTTTTTCTGACCCTCAAAATTAGCACTTGGCCTTATTTTCGGGGAGGATTTATTATTTTTGAGGTATAGGAGGTGGTGAGCGTGGTCACCTCATGGCTGCTGGTGTGTTGCAATATTTTTGGGGAGGGCTTATTTTCAGGGAGGGCTTATTTTAATGCATGTGCTCAAAAGCCCGATTGGACTTATTATCCGGGGAGCAGGGGTGAAATTCAGCAGGTTCTGACAGGTTCTGGAGAACCGGTAGCGCAAACTTTGAGTAGCTTGGAGAACTGGCAAATTGCAATATCCTTCCCCTGGAGTGGGACGGGAACGGGGATCTTGCAGTATCATTCTCTTGCCACGCCTACCAATCCACGCCCAGAGAACCGGTAGTCAAAAAATTTGAATTTCATCACTGCCAGGGAAGTCTTATTTTGGGGAAAACAGGGTAGGCAAAATTTATTTCTCGCAACCTGCAGAACAATCTGCATGGTTTCCCAGGAAGTCTGCCTAGCCTCAGCTGATGCATCAGTTACAACCAAACCTGAATCAGGAATTGTACCTCTATTTTGGCACACCATTTTGCCAGTCACATCCACCCAATCCACTAGAGCAGAGAGGCAGTTCCGGTTCCCTAAGGTGGCACATCTGGCAGGACCCAGAAGAAGGGCCTTCTCCAAGCTGGCTCCCTCTCTTTGGTATCTCTTCATTCAGAAATTAGACTGGCCCCAATTTTGACTGTCTTTTGTAAGGGTCTGAAAACTTGGTTTTGCCATCAGGCCTGGGGAATACAGAGTGGGATGGAGCCCATCAAATAACTCAGTTGACTGTGTGTTGTTGCCAGGGGGTAATATTATTTTTTTTTTAAAAATATTCTATACTGTGTCTTTATTGCTTGCAAGCCTACTAGAGTTTCTATGAGCAAGAAGGGGGCCATATACATTCCATAAATAAACAAACAAACAAAGCTGGCTTTCTGCAACCTTTGAAAATGATCATGGAACTTCAGTTGGTACAAAATTTGACAGAGTTAGTTTGTCCAAAGCTATTGCAGAATGATACCTGTTTTGCACAGGTTTCCATAAACGTCTAAGTCAAAGTCATTTAGTCAAAGTCATTTGCAGCATGGCAATGGGCTATATTATCCAACACCTTATCATTTATTTATTCAGTTCCTTATCTGATTTGCATCATACAACCTAGGCAGACTTTCAGTGGTTTACATACATTTAAATATATGCATGTATGTATGTATGTATGTATGTATGTATGTATAAAACAATGTCTCCACAGTATCTGTGTGTGTGCATATAAAAATCACACGTAAATGAATCAACAATTGATGGCATCGCTCACAAAGGCTCTCTGAAGTAATGTTTTAATAGCTTATGAAAAACCCTTAGTGAGAGGGCTGACTGAATTTCTGGAAACAGGTTATTCCCAAGCAGAGCACAGAAACAGAAAACAATTCTGTACATCCTATACCAATGGCTATATTGGGTCTATGGAAGGCCCCGTTTCTGCAGGAGCTAAGTGGGATATGGATCAGAAACCTGATCTTAGTGGCAGGCACCATACTGTAGAAGTGCCCATACACTTCAATACCTTACTTTTGGTATTTAAAAATAAAAATAAAAAAGTACTCTTTAATAGGCTTTTCTTCCTTGCAAACAATATCTGGCATCTTATTTCTTTTCATGTATGATGTAAACTTTATTTAATGTGGTTATTAAGGGATTTCTGGGTTATCTGTTCTAAATATGGTTTATGGCTTATTGACTAGAGTTGCTATAATAGGGCAGTACAGTAGGCAAAATAGCAAAATAGCTAACTAAATAAAAGATACTGACGTCAAACGGCTGAACAGAATCAATGCTTCCTGCTTGTTATACCCACACAGGTAAAAATGCAAAATTAAACCCCACTGTAATCATACGGGCTAACTTTCATGTAATGCGATTAAAATACCACTTTTCCTTCAAAGATCATAATGCTGCTGCTGTACTATAATCCAAGGTTTTACAGATCTTCCTTCTTCTCAAAATAGATGACTAACTCCTGTGAAGTTTACAGCCATGTCATAAAATTATGCCTCAGTGCTTTCCTGAAGAAGGAGCATTTAGCATATCTAATGCATTTTCTCCTTCTCCTGAGCTATTAGATTTGGGGACACAGGTTGGCTGCCAATCTAATGTAGGGTAGGCTATGCCTTGCATTCAATTCAATGTTTAGCATTTATTAAGGATATGTTGTGAAATAAATGAAGCTTAGGGGTAGTGGACATAAAGGAGTATTTGGGATTAGAATTAGCCATATGTAAGAAGAGTGCCCCTTTTCAAGATGGCTGCTACAATAATTGTGGTCAGTCAGAAAAAAACAATTTACTAGAAGACAAATAGCTGAGGGTTGCCCTGGACAACCACTGTAATCCCCTGAGATACTTCCTATCTGCATCAATTTATCTATATACTCGTCTAGATAGAAAGGAAGTGTACAAATCAAGCATAAATTGGGCTATCTATTATGTCTGAGAAGTGGGGGGGAAATACAGGTGATCACAAGGTGGCAGTGAAGAGCAAAGAATGCTGAATTGTCTATCTCCTGCTGCCATCTAGAGCTTGTTTGGATTTTCACAGTTTAGAAGGAATAACCCTAGTTCTGAATATTGCCATTCATACTTTTCTAAGAGTTCTCTATAAGACTTATGTGCTATCGAAGGTCATCTTTAGAAGTAATTATGATTCTGGAAGCCTATCTCCTTTTCCCCCCTTTTTAATGAAATATGCATAGAAAGATACAAGCAGTGAGAGAAAGAGAAGCAGGAGCAGAAAACCTACAGGTACCACAAGACATATCTACACACATATTGAGTGCAATGTTGGGGATCTCAGATTCAGCAGGTTTTTGAATACGGTTTCTTTTTTTTAATACACTTCACCTATCTCCAAAGTCAGACAGAAAAATCATATGCGTGTCTGTTTCATTACATTCTTCCCCAATTGGGATCACTCCATATAGACTACAGTTCTGAGCCTTTCACATTGGCTATCCATAGTTATGGAAATCTAGTTTGTTAATCAAGCAAGAATGGCTATTTCATACATAAACCCAATCGATAAATCATGTTCAATAAATAATAATGGTTGGGTTCACGGCAAGAGAAAGTCAAGCAAACTATACGGCAGCTTACTGTAATATATAAACCTTGCCAATATAACTTCATCATATTCCTTTAAAGTCAGTGTTTGGATTGCTGAGAACAAAATACAGCTGAACACTTTTTCATGAGAAAGAATATCAGGGTCCAAAATACTTACAGCTTTTATTTTTGTCCCCTGGAACATAACAACATATTGTTCCTATTTTATAGTTAAGGGATTTAGTGAAATATTATTCTTTGAGTTAATAACTAGAATGACATTTGGAATACCGTATTTTTCAGAGTATAAGACATACCAGAGTATAAGACACACCAAGGTTTTGAAGAGGCAAATTAAAAAAAAAAGTTTTTGCACTATGCATTCCTCCCAGAAATGGCTCGTTTTTGGCAAATTTGTCAAAAAAAGGGCACACATAGCCTTTAGGAGGCTTATAGAGTGTTCCTGGGGATGGGGGCAAATTTGAGGGGGGAAATGGCCCATTTTTCACTCATTTCTGCTCTCCCCAGCCCCCAGGAGCTCTCTGAAAGTCTCTTACAAGCTGTGCACGGTCATTTTGGTGAAGGGGGCAGGGTTTTGGGAGGCAAAAAAATGCTATATTTGGTGTATAAAATGCACCCAGATTTTCAGCCTCTTTTTTGAGGGAAAAAGCTGTGTCTTATACTCTGAAAAATACGGTTTGTCTCTCCAGCACAGGGTTGTCCAACTGGTGGCCCGTAGGCCATAAGTCTCAGGTCACGCCCACTGTAGGCCATGCCCATCCCAGCTCCGCAAATGGGAAAAAGTCACAAAACATCACATGACGGTAATGTGATGCAGCAGGTTTGACACCCATGCTCTAGCAGGAATCCATTGGTTTTGATAGAAAAAAGACTTCAGTAAGAGTGGGGAATTGCTGAAGAATTTTTTTCTTCAGGCGATATTATCCAACAATTCAGGATAATGGTATTCCTTAAAGAGAGAACTAAATAACCTGTTGCACTTTGTAGGGCATTAAACATAATCAGTCATGTTCAGATTGCTAAATCAAATTTTGATTTGGTTAGAGATGGTGCCCACTGTTTCGTCACACAAGTTTTTTTAATGTCACATAATGCTGCCTCGTTTGTCCACTGCAGCTGTTTTGGATCATTAGCATGTCAGTGTCTGGAAAAATCACAGTAGTGTAAGAACTTAAACTAGATTTGAAAAAGTCAGAGGTTCAACCTACAACTTCTCCAGATCCTGATGATGATTTCTGTGAATCAGAAATATAACAACAAACCAGATGATCCAATTAACTGATTCAGAAAGAGGCTTCCTATATCCCTAAATGGAGCCTAGAATGGACCATTTGGTGGGTCATGAACATGGATTGCTGTATAAGTAAGATCAAATAATGCAAACATTGATGGGCAAACATGTTATATACTTTAAAAACATTTATGCAAGTTATGCATTTCTTCATTAACACCAAGTAAGGTCACAAGCCTTTAAGAGAAAAAAAAATCCTTCTCAAACTCAATAGCAAGGAAGAAAATATACTCAGAAATGTATATATGATGCCGGGAGCTTAATAACTCCATCAGTCTAACTAAAGACAGTTTCCAACTCAGCATTACTATCTCTGAATTAAACATTACTTATTGTTCGATAACCCCTTAAACGTATTTATTTACCCAAGAGTAATTAAAGTAAATTATCTCTTTTAACACAGTGGAGCTTACTTCTGAGTAGAGGTCACAGGATTGCATTACCCCATCAAGATTGCTGGATTGCAGGGTTAACAGAAGTTGGAAACTGAACAGAATAGTCATCCGATCTCCGCCACAGAATTTCCTATAATTTGTTTTGGGAGGAAAATCTTTTTGGACTTACAAGTTGGACAGCTTACAAGGGTACTTCTATCGCAGCACATTGTTTTTACACATACGCTATTCAGATCTACAAGTGTGGTTTTGTGTGCACAAATTCATTGCCTCTCCCTGTCAGCTTAGAGAAAGACCAAATCCACACCTGAATAAGTCAATATTGCTTTAACCGCTTAATACAGTTGCTGCAAATGCTGTTCCTCTTCTCTGCCCTTTACATGATAGAGGAATGCAAAAGGACTCCAGCAGTCCCAGTGGTTTGCCCTCCCCCACCAAGTGTTAAAAGAAAAAAAAATGCACCAGTTCTTCCCCACTAATGGAAATGGCATGAGTGCTTTTAACTTTCTGGCTACAGGCCCTACTGAAACCGTTACACAAGGGGGAGAGAAAAACATTGGAAAGAAAAAGGGAAGAAATGCAGGCTATGTGTCAAACTATCCCATTCCTTATTTTGGAGAAGTGCAAGGATATGTCCGGCTCCCTTTTGACTTTCAAAATGTGATGGGAACAAACCTTTTCCAAAAGGAAAGGGAAGGCTTTTTTCCAAAATCACAAAGCCCCCCTCCCTTCTCCCCAGCATTCTTTCCTTAAGTACTTGAAATATTGGCTAGAAGTGGAGATTTTGACTGGAGCCAGAGAAATACAGCTAGGAAAAGGAAATACGTCAAATCGGATCGAAAAATGTGTGAGCTTTGGAACACGTACTGTTTGGACTGGCAACCAGGAAAAGGTTCTGTAATACACACAGCCACACACACACGCACACACACACTTTGCGTAAGACGTGCAACACACCATTCAACGGTTATCAGCCAAATGAGAAAAAGAATACAGTCTTAAGAAATCTGCAAGGTTTTTTTTTAATGCAGAAGGAACTTCCCAGGGCCCAATAAAGGACCAAATCCTTGAATAATTGCATCACCTTCAATCAAAGCGTGAAAATAAGCCACAATAACCTTGCAACCCCCCCCCCCCAAAAATCTCTTTTATTCTTTCGCTGGAATAGGTAAGGATAATCAGACAGAAAACCACTCAAAGGGCACTGATGGTGCCTATCCAAAACTTGATTAAATAGGGAACCACTAGACCCTTCTCTAGATAAAAAAACCCAAAGAGTAAAGGAATTAGGTAAGGAAAAACGCTTTGGGTGATAGTGTTGGTGGAGATTTCTTTAAACCAAAACTGTATTCCCCCCACCCTCCTCTTGGCAGGATGAGATTCCTCCTAAGCCCAGCCCTAAAGATTTTCCATTCTCTGTAATAAAGCATACAATGCTGGAGCAGCATCTCTCCTGCCAACATCTCCACCTCTTCCTTCTATCTTTCCTACCACTGTGGCACGAAGAATAGCCTCCACCCCCCCCCCAAAGAAAAGGAAGGAAGGAAGAAGGAAACGGGATTTATCACCGAGCAGAACACCCCCCCTCTCCATATCTTGAATACACAGCCACCCCAAATGGTGCTAGCAAAGACAACAGCCGCCATGGAGAATCACTTCCCCCACCCCCTTCAGCGCAATGACATTAATAACCAGTTTCTGAAGAAACTAGAAAGAATGAGGAATAAATGCAGTCCTGCCTCCGCTCCCCTAGGACCCAGAGCTCCAAGTGGAAAGAGCGAGAGAGGAAAAGGTGGGGGGAGGGGGAAAGGGGGTAAGGAATCTCAGCAGGGATCTTTACACACATACACACACATACACACCCCATTTCTCTGGCGATGTCACCCACATACCAGGAGAAACTGACGCCCACAAGAACCAACTGACACATGCCAAATCTAAACACACCCACCCACCCACCCACCCGCGGGATGGCGAGATCCTTGCACACTGCAGGGGAGACAGATCCACCTTCCAGGTAGCGCCCGCACACATTTACGCGCAACCCCAGCCTCGCGCCCTCCATTCGCCCCGCTGATTCCCTTGCTCGGGGAGCACCCACAAATTCCCCCCCCCCCAGCGGAAGATGGGCGCTCCCTCTCCCGCCGGAGCTCCCCTGGAACGTGGGGGGGGGGGAAGGTGCCCGGTGTGCCGGCGCAGTGCCGTGCGCCCCGAGGAGGCACTACGGAACCATCTCGGGCTCCGGCCGCGGAGATCTCGCCCCGCCACCCCCGCGCCGGCTTCCCCCTTACCTTCCGACAATTCCAGCTCCAGCTCGGCCAGCCGCGCTCTCACCTCCAGCGGCAGAGAGAGGCTCTCCAGGCTGCGATCCGCCATAGTCGATTCCCGGGAAGGAGATGTTCTCGCTCGCCCCGCGCCCTTCTCTGCCGCGCCGGGTGCGCCCGGGGGTCTTTGTTCGCGACCCGCGCACACAAACACGCCGCCCCCGGAGGAAGGACGGGAAAGGGAGAGGCGGGCGGGCGGGCAAGCGAGCGACCGAGGGGCGAAAGCACAAAAGCGCCCGGCCCTCCCCAACCCCGCGCGCCGGGCTCGGGTGCCCGAGTGATCGCGCGGGCTCAGCTGGGAAGGAGCCCCGCGACGCGCAGCGCCAGTCCTGCCCAGCCCAGCTCCACCAGGGATGGGCTGGAGGAGGGTATGCAGAGCGCTCTCCCTCCTCCTCCTCCTCCCTCGCCGCCGCTTCAGTTCAGCCCCGCCATGGTGGCGTGGCTGCTGTTGCGGCTGCTGCTTCTTCAACGCTGCCGCCGCCTCCCGATCCGGGCGAGCCTTCGGCGGGGTGGCACGGAGCCGAGCGGGCCCGCTGCAACCTCGGTGCTGCCTCCTTCCCGGCTTCGCGCACTGGGCGCAGCAGCGGCGGCAGCAGCAGAAGAAGCAGAAGCAGCAGCAAGCAGCGCGCTCTCCCTCGCTCCACCCCGGCCGCGCGGCGGCGAGGAACTGCGGTGCCGCGGCGGGGGCGGCTCGCTTCTGTCACTCGCGCACGTGACCCGGCTGGGCGCAACGGGGACCGCGGGGGGGCGCTGGAGCACGCGCGCCTCCGGGGAAGCCCCCCTCCTCTTTTCCCGGACCCCTCGGCCGGCCGGCTAGCCAAGCTGCAAGCGCGCCTCCGTGCCCGAGGAAACGGGGAGGCTCCCCGGAAAAATTAATAATAATAATAATAATAAAAGACAGCGCGCGGGGAAGAGAAGATCTCCGGCCCGCCGGCGGAGGTAGCCTGTGTGTACACACGTGTAATGGGGAGCGGGGTGGGTGGGAAGGAGGTGGGCGCATCCCCGGGCCGCGCTGGTTTTACCCCGGCTTCGGTGGGATTCGACAGACGCTGCAAAAGGAGCGGTTAAGAAACGCTGCTCTCCATCTGGTGTTTCTTCCCCAGGATTATGGTGATGGTAATTTCATCGACCATCTACCCAAACAGTCCCCAGATGGTTTTATAAATATGAAGCAGTTGGGATTGTATGCATCCTGAGATGACAGAACGCCTGTAAAGTAAACTTGGGTTTATGAAAGAGCAGGGTAAATTTAGGCAGGATAATCCTGGAGCCAAAGGATCTGAAATGGTCAGTCTTCTCAACCTCATTTCTCCATGTAAATTCTACCAACTTTGCAGGATGGAGATAAAAGTGTCTGCTCTGGTGAAGGAGGGCCATCTGCCTCCCATGGTGACCTCCTTCCCCACTACTGAATAACCATTTTGACATTTTTCCTAGACGTTTAGCCAAAATCTGTTTCTTTGCTGTTTTCCATCTACTTACCTTCTGGAGCAACTGAGAAAATCTGCTTGCCTGCTTATTTATCTATCCATCCATGCCACCTTTATCACTTTATAAATAACTCAAGGTAGCCAGCAAGTTAATACTAAGAGCTATTATTAAAACATTAGGCACACAAAATGAGATTAGTTAATTTTTAGATTTCAAATTCTCACACATATTTTGGTAAACATGGTAAATCCTTCAAAAATCAAAGGTTTGTCCAAATATAATTATAACTTTACCCACTGAAAAACATTAGCTCCCATGATCTTAAAAATGCAAACTTGAATGTGTGTTTGCTTTATTGGACACCACCCACATTTTCTAAACATTGAATTATAACAAGTTAGAGGAACATTATTCTAAACATCCCCACTCTTTCAACTGTTCCTCAGGAAACTTGATTTTCAAAACCACTGACTGCTTGCTTCAGGAAACACACTGATTTATCAAAAATAGTTTTGATTACAACTACAAACTAAACTTAGAGAAAAAGAAGAGAGAGAAAAAAGTTCAGGAAAACAGAAGGAGAGGAAAGAAAGGAAGAAAGAAAGAAAGAAATGTGATAAAAATATTGTAAAGAAATGTATTTCAGTCTTCATCATATGTATAAACAAAATTTAAAAATCTTTGCCCCCCCCTATAAGGTTACCACTTGTACCTCTTAATCTCATACCCCATCCCTTATCTATGAGCAAATCTATAAAACATGGAGAAGAGAATGTAAGTCTCTGGATGGGTGAGTACTTCTCTCTGGTAAGATTTAGTAGTTCAGTAAGAAATAGGGGTCAAATGCAGATCAGGCCATAATTAAAATTTGGGAGCTTGGCCACAGGTAAGTATGTGGCAGAGATGCAGCATCCCAAGGTCTTGTGATTCAAGCCAGTTTCCAACAAGCAAAGTCAATGGGGGAAGCCAGATTCACTTAATAACACATGATTCATGTAACAACCACTTAATTTTGGCAAAAAGGTCATAAATGAGGCATAACTCACCAACTACCTTGCTTAGCAATGAGAAATTTGGGCTCCATTATGGTTGCAAAACAAGGACAACTTCGAACTCTTTGAAGGAAAAGAAAGAAAGAATATAATATATAAATTACATGAATCTATATGTTTTCTTATCTCTCTCTATAAAAATGGCTGTGTGTGTGTGTGCAATTTCAACCAAATTTGGTACACAGATGACTTTCTGGAAACAAATACTGTGGGGGTAAGACACTCCTAACACCCAGGGGGGGGGGAGGTTCTGGTAAGATACATCCTGTTGTGCCTTAAAATGGCTTCTACCATACTGCCATAAAATTACTTCTACTGTACAGTGCAGTGGAGTTGCCATGGTAATGGCTTCACAGTACTCCACAAGGGGGCTCCCTCTGGTAAGGGGGGAAAACCCAACATTAGAAATTACATTTTGTCCAGACATTTTCAACATCATCAGGGCTTTTCCTGTCTAATACAGGATTAGGATAAATAAAAAAATAAATATTGTAGAGTTAGGGTTAGGGTTGTGGAGGTGAAGGGTCATAGGCCTGCGTATACAACATGGCACTGGAAACAAAAATTCTTAGACATTGATTTTAAGATTTTGTTATTTTTAAAAAAATCTGCCTCCACCCTAGATACATTACGAATTCAGATATCAACCTGTAGAACCAGAAAAATATAAATAAATATGCTGTAAAACCTGTTGGGCCAGAAGTGACAGCAGGACAGAATAAATCTATATACAATTCCAGTGGTTTTTTTAAAACTTAGTTTTATACCAATACAGTCCATTTCTGTCATAAGAAAACATATTTTCAATAGCAGTAATCACTTGGGGCAATATTTTAACTTGTTGGTTTGAATGCCATGAATGACAATTATTGATCCTTCTGAACATGGTCAATGCTGAGCAAATAAGACTTTATGAAGGGAGCATTTATAATCAAACTATAATTTAATTTCTTTCTAGCTCCATTAGCTTTTATACTGTTTGCCTTCAGCTTCACACATCACCCTACCAGAGACTGTTGTAGACACTGACCTGGCTGCATGATGAGATCTAGGAGTTAAGTCTAAAGGCTTCTTTGAGGGGGAAAATGGTGTTTTAAGTCTGTCAGCTCTAAATTGGTGGCACTATAAAATTTTCATATTTCTTTGTCACTATCTAATGATTATTTCCACCTTTGCAGTTCAGAGCTGGTGACTAATTTTATTAATTCAGTCATGTTCTACTACACAAACAGTTCCCACTTCCGCCTTGTGGTATTCAGCTGGTTCGAACCAGTTCGCCTGAACCAGTAGTGGAAATTGCAGGTAGGCCTGCCCACCTGCTCCGTATGCTGTCCTATTTAGGCAGGTTTTCAAGCCGTATGCATGCCTGCAAGCCGCGTGTGCGATCAAAGCTCATATGTGGTAGGCCGAACGCATGTGTGGACGGGGCACATGTGAGAGAAGTGAGCGAACGCATGTATGCACTCACATTTGCGAACTGGTAGGAAAATAAGTGAATACCACCCCTGCTTGAACCCACTTCCAATGTTGCTTTAGCACAGTGTTTCTCAACCTTGGCAGGTTGAAGAGGTGTGGACTTTACCCCCCAGAATTCTCCAGCTGGCTGTGGAATTCTGGGAGTTGAAGTCCACACCTCTTCAACTTCCCAAGTTGGAGAAACACGGCTTTAGCAATAATTCTACTAAACTAAACTAATACTAACCACAACCAAGTGGTTGTTGTTTTTTTACCATAAGCAATGGTAAAGGTGAGAAGTGTAGCAAAACTTATTTATAGTCTGAAAAGTGTGTTGGAGCAAGGATGCCCAACCTGCAGTCCGTAGCTTGATCCTGGGCTGTCATCGATTGGAAAGTGAGCCATGCATGCAATGGGCACGTATACAAGCGTGTGAAACTGCATTTGTAAGCAGCTTGTGTGCGCAGGAAGCCATCCCCTCTCTCCCATCCCTACCGCCACCACTGCCACTAACAGAGCCAAATTTCAAAAAAGAAACAGGTGCCAGTGGGCTGTAATAGATCAAGAAGAGACTAAATTTGATTTAATTAAAATCCAATGAATCCTGTGGTCTTTCTCCTTGTTTCATGTTTAATATGGCAATTGGATAACAATGTCTGGAAAAATCAGGAGGTTGCATCCAAAGCTTTTGGAAGCAGCCCAAGAAGAGAATTGAAAATCTTGTTTAAATAAAGCCCAGAAAATTTATTTTTAACTTGTCATTGGATGGCACAGCAAGAGCTTCCAAAGGGTTTATTCTCATCCATAGTCTCGATTTAGACACAAATGTGCCAAGAATCTCAAGGATTACTCAGCGTATAATTTTGTAATATAAGTGTTTGGGGCTCTTCTTTCAGAGGCAAGTCAACAGTGATTATAAATGTATGTTAATTTGGTTGTCTGCATTATGGGGGACAGTCTTCAGTTTGAAGGCATTTTTCATTGTTTGAAGGGCAATCCAATGTAAATCTGGCTAAAAAAAAGTAACAAAGGAAGGGACAATATGAACTTAAGAATTACCTCTGTAACTATATTTCAGGGGTGTCAAACTTGATTTCATCAGGATTGTGTTCGACCTCAGGGGGGCGTGATGGGCGTGGCCGTGGTGGGTGTGGCCAGCATGACATCATTCGTGTTGGGGGGCACTTGTGGTGGCCTGAACACTCTGCCAGGAAAAACGGGCTCCCAAGCTCCATTTTTGTCTGGCATCCTACAACCCGCTGCCAGTGAAAATGGAGCTCGGGAGGGCTGCATGCGCTCTCTTTTCACTGACAGACACACTGCGGGCCAGTCCTTTGCTGTTTCCAAGGTGGGCCAGATCTAAGTACCACATGGGCTAGATCCAGCCCCTGGGCCTTGAGTTTGACACCCCTGGTATAGATGTAAGCACAGTAGGATTTTTTTTAAAAAAAAAGTAAAGATGGCAGCTGCGATATAATTGAAGCTTCACTATTTTTCATCTGCAGTTCTGTCATACTCAATATTTTGACTTCTTTGATCATACCTTGCAGACACTTGTGCCATGAACCAGGCTTTGAAAGCAGAATGAATTTTTCCCTCCTACATGGAATCTATCATGTAGTTCTATTTAAATTATTCTGTGTTTCCCCAAAAATAAGACAGGGTCATTTTCTTTCGACCCCTGAAATAAGCACTTGGCCTTATTTTCAGGGAGGTCTTATTATTTTTGAGGTGCAGGAGGCAGCGGGCATGGTCACCTCACAGCTGCTGCTGTGTTGCAATATTTTCAGGGAGGGCTTATTTTTTGGGGGGAGGGCTTATTTTAGTGCATGCACTCAAAAGCCCGATTGGGCTTACTATCCAGGGAGGTCTTATTTTCAGGGAAAGGGAGTAGTACCCTATCCAAAATCTCTCACTTATAAAGGTAGCACTCAGCTTACAACTACAGTTGGGACCCAAGTTTCCATTGCTAAACATAGTTATGTGAGCCGTGCCTGATCTTTGTTTACCACAGTTGTTAAGACACTGCAACTATTGTAACTACATGCTGGTTGCAGAGGTGGGTTGCTGTTGGTTTTACTACCGGCATGTGCAGGACAATTTACAGTGAACTGCACATGCGCAATCACTAAAAACCAAAATGTTGGCAGCCCAGCAACAGCGAGGGAACCAGTTTGGGGGCATAGCAGGTTGGTGTTTGGGGCTACTGGTTCTGCGACCAAGGCCTGAATCAGGCCAAATCAGGCCGAACTGGGAGCAATCCATCTCTGGCTGGCTGTCAGACACCTATATTTTGAATGTGTGACTGTGAGGAGAGCTATAATGGTTGTAAGTGTAAGGACTGGTCATAAGTCTTTTAAGTTTTTTTCTGTGCAGTTGTAACTTCGAATTGTCACTAAATGAATGGCTGTAAATTGAGAACTATAGGTAATTCTTAACATACAAATATAATTTGGGATCAGAATTTGTGTTGTTAAGCAAGGCAGTTGTTGAAGGAGTAGGGGCTGATTTTATGAGGGTTTTTTTGCCATGGTTGCTAAGCAATTCACTGTCGCTATTAAGTGAATCATGCAGACATTAAGCAAATCTGGCTTTTAGCATAGATTTTGCTCACCAGAAACTGGTTGGAAAAGGCTGCAAATATCACAAGACCCTGGGACCTTGCAATTGTCATAAACGCATCCCAGTTGCTAAGTGCCCACAGTTCAATCACGCGACCATGGGGATGAGTGATCATTGTAAGCACGAGGAAGGGTTGTAAGTCACCTTTTTCAATGCTGTTATAACTTCACGTGGTCACTCAAGGAATGGTTGTAAGTGGAATATTGCCTTGTACCTACAAATAAACGTGTTTAGGTTTTCTGTATCAGTCAGTATTCCTTGCTCCTCTTTTGGGGCAATGTGCTTCCTCTTCATTTGTTAGAGGACATTAAAGTACTGATTGTTATACGATTATTCAGGGTTTATCCCTGCATGTAATCAGTTTAATCACGGGTGTCAGAGGCTTCAGTTGAGCAGTAGCCCTAAGATAAGCCATAAGCTCAAGTTCCGGATATCTCTGTAAAATAGTTCCTACCCTATCTTAAGAAAGGAACATCACTAAATTCTGTGTAAATGTAAGTAATGACCCTTTACATAATGGCTGGATTATAATTTAGGGATGGCCGGCTCTTAAATGTTTCTTATCTTCACACAGATTTACACAATAATTTGTTTTATGCCATCCTAAAATTTATGGCTTACCTCTACTGAAAACACAGAGGGTGATTTTATCACTGTTCCAAAAGGAGATTATGCAAAGTCCAGTAGAGGCATCTTCCACTTACAACAACCATTGGAACCAAAACATCCAGAAGGATAAACACAACAGCCCACCATAGAGGTGGTTGCTTTCGGTTCAGCTTGGAAAGGATAAACCGATAGTGGCAGCGGCAGGAGGCTCCGCCCACCTGCCCAAACACTTCTGCACATGTGCAAAAGTACTGCGCACAAGCGAGCACGAGTGAACCAGTAGTGCCAGGATTTGCAACATGACTCTGGTTCACAAACATTCCAAAGAAAAAAATGATGGGGTTTCAATAGATCCTCTATCGGCATATTTGGGAGAAGATCCAAGATTTCAGGGTCTTCCAGAACCAATAGCATGGGACCTGTCCAGATCTCCAGAGTTGGAGGTGATATTCTAGAGCCATGATGTGTGCCAGAGGTGACATGCAGAGCCCTCTCTGTGAGCATGCACACCATTGCCAGCTGCTCTTCCAGGTTCTATCCAGTGGTGGGATACGACCGGTATGCCCCAGTACGGTGCTCTGGGGGGCACACCCTCCCTCCCTCCTTACCTGTATTTGAGCCGATCAGGGCTTATGCACACATGCACAGAACATACGGCGCCTGTGGGATGCTCCGCTGAGCAGCTGGAGCATTGCAGAGCGTCGCAGGTGGTAAGTATGCATGCGGGTGCTGCGCGCATGCTGCGTGCATGCATGTGGTGGACGCCCGGCCCCGCTGCCCCATACTGATTGCAACGGGATCTGGAGTACAGGACAGCTGCTCTCTTCCGGGTTCCGGTGCTCCAGTGTGCACATGCTCTCCAATTTTGGCTGAAAGGGTTAACCATCACTGTTCTAGAGAGGAGGTCCTGCAACTGAGCGGACATTCTTACTACGTCCTGTCAGATAACATTGTTCAATCAGTAGGATGCAGAATAAGCCATTTCCGCCTAAATGTAAAGAATGGACTGAATTATTGAAAATAAGGGATCCCTGATATAGCAATAGCAGTCAGCACTTAGACTTATATACCGCTTTACATGCTTTATAGCCCTCTCTAAGTGGTTTAAGGAGTCAGCCTATTGCCCCCAACAATCTGGGTCCTCGTTTTACCAACCTCGGAAGGATGGAAGGCAGAATCAACCTTGAGCCTGGTGAGATTGGAACTACCAAACTGCAGGCGGCCAGCAGTCAGCAGAAGTAGCCTGCAGTACTTCACTCTAATCACTGCGCCACCATCATAGTCAGGAGCCATCCCAGTGCTTTGAATTTCACTCTGAAGCCAACTGACAAAAATTTGCAGTTATTGAAGCAATGATGGCAAATGACATTTATTTTATTAAATTTATAGGCCGTCCATCATCCCAATAGAGTGACTTTGCATAGCTTACAGAGCATAAAAAGATAAATAAAAAAGGAATTAAAAATTTAAATCTATGTATGCACATTAAAAATTTTAATGGATCCATGTGAGCCATTTCTGTGGACTTAAAATATGTTTTACATGATAAAGTTCATTTTCTTTACTCTCTGTACCAGAGTTTCTCAACTCTGACAACTTGTAAATCCATGGATTTCAATTCATTAGGCTGCACAATTCTGGGAATTGAAATCCATGAATCTTCCAGTTGCTTAGGTTGAAAAATACTGTTTTATATTTATAGTTCAGAAGAATACCGTATTTTCAAAAACTGTATCAAAACCCATCTGAGATCATGAAGCAAAATGAATGCACCATTTCCATCATAGCATTGCCGAAGGTCATTAGAAAGTATAACCAATCCATTGTCCATATTATATCCCAGTGAAATTCAACTAATAGCAGTGTTCCAATATCTCAGGTTGCCACAAAGAAGAGGGAGTCAAACTATTCTTCATGGGACCTGAGGGTAGAACAAGAAACAAGGGATGGAAACTAATCAAGGAGAGAAGCAACTTAGAACTGAGGAGAAATTTCCTGACAGTTAGAACAATTAATCAGTGGAACAGCTTGCCTCCAGAAGTTGTGAATACCCCAACACTGCAAGTCTTTAAGAAGATTTTGGATAGTCATTTGCCTGAAACGGTATAGGGCTTCCTGTCTAGGCAGGGGGTTGGACTAAATGACCTCCAAGGTCCCTTCTAACTCTGCTATTGTATTTTAAAGTAAATCCAGATTCATTAATTCTGTTTCTCCAAGTTCTTCATCAATTGTTGTCCAATCACTTTCTTAAACAGTCTTATACTATGATAGGTTGAGTTTACAGAAGACTAAACTATAAGCCTTTCTTTACAAGCTAGAATAACCTTGGTTTCATAGCACACTAAACCACCATATGCTATTTTACTGATTTCTGCTTTGGCTTAAAATGTTGATATTATAAATTCATCTATAGAGCAAAAGATCTTTCTGATTAAATCAATGTTGTCTAATTAGCAATGGATTGGCTGAAATATACTTAATAACAGCCTACCCCAACAAGATATACTTCTGTTGTCATGGAACCACAATGCCCATATTAACCTGAATGGAACAAATTTTGGGAGTTATGACCCTGGTTTATCTATCATACTTGATATGATATTAGAGAAGGCTACTTCCAAGTCTTATTTTTGGAAAACAAAAACATGGCACTCATAAGATGGTAGACTGGCAAATGTCTTCCAGCTCCTATCCTTCAAAATATACAGATTTATTTCAAAAAATGTTTGGAAATGGAAAATAAATATGTAAACATGTTAACGTATGACGGGCTTTATCACATAACTCTCTCAATTATGTATTCAAATTGTAATCAGTTGTAATCACGGGTGTTTCTTTAAAGGTTTCCTTTGCACATTTGTGCTAGTCGTTCCTGACTCTAGGGAGCAGTGCTCATCTCCGTTTAAAAGTCGAAGAGCCAGCGCTGTCCGAAGACATCTCCGTGGTCATGTGGCTGGTATGACTAAACGCCGAAGGGGCACAGAACACTGTTCCCTTCCCACCAAAGGTAGTTCCATTTTTCTACTTGCATTTTTACATGCTTTGGAACTGCTAAATTGGCAGAAGCTGGGACAAGTAATGGGAGCTCACTCTGTTGCACAGTGCTAGGGATTTGAACCACTGAACTGCTGATCTTCTGATTGACAAGATCAGCATCTTAGAGACTTAGCCACCTCGTTCCTGGTGTTTCTTTAAAGACACCTTAATACACCGATCCAAAACCTTGTGGTGGAATCCAGCCTGTTGTGCCAATGGATAATCTCACACAAGGGGAAATACTAAGGAATAACATATGGTATGTGACCTTGACTAAATTTCCTATGGCTTTGAAACTGATCTATAGGAGACCTTTTCCGTGTAACAGATTTGTTTTTTGTTTATAATAAGGAAGGAGCATTGGGGAAAAAGGAAAATTGTCCCAGGGGGCCCTCTGCTGGAGAGAGCTCTGCATCACTCACATACACCCTCACAATTTATGATTTATTTATTTATTTTGCTTCTTTAGACTAACATGGCTACAAAGTCCACTCTATGAAATCTCTGCATTTTAACATGCACATTTAAATCTATTTCATTTTTTTCTGTTATATAAGACAGCTGGGGGGGGGGGGGATTTATATTTAGATTATATATTTGGTACATTGTAAGAATATAATAAGGGACGCGGGGCTTAGTGGCTAAGACGCTGAGCTTGTTCATCAGAAAGCTCAGCAGTTTGGCAGTTCGAATCCCTCGTGCTGCCTAATGGAGTTGAGTTCCCGTTACTTGTCCCAGCTTCTGCCAACCTAGCAATTCGAAAGCATGCAAAAATGCAGGTAGAAAAATAGGAACCACATTCTGTGCACCCTCGGCATTTAGTCATATCGGCCACATGGCCACAGAGTCATCTTCAGATAGTGCTGGCGCTTCAGCTTTAAACAGAGATGAGCACCAGCCCTTAGAGTTGGGAACAACTAGCACATATGTGCAAGGGGAACCTTTACCTTTAAGAATATAATAGAAACTACGGTAGTCCTCAACTTATGACCGCAATTGAACCCAAAATTTCTGTTGCTAAGCGAGACATTGATTAAGTGATTTTTGCCCTATTGTACAACTTTTCTTGTCACAGTTGTTAAGTGAATCACTGCAGTTCTTAAGTTAGTAACATGTTTGTTAAATGGCTTCCTTGTTGACTTTGCTTATCAGAGGTTCAAAAGTTGATCACATAACTCCAGAAACTGCAACCTTCATAAATATGAGACAGTTTCTAAGCGTCTTAATTTTGATCACGTGGCCATAGAGGATGCTGCAACAGTTGTAAGTGTGAAAAACTATCATAAGTCACTTACTTCAGTACCATTGTAACATCAAACAATCACGAAATTTATTTATTTTATTTTATTTTTATTTTTCGAATTTATACCCCACCCTTCTCCTTGTTAGGACCCAGAGCGGCGCACAGGCATTATTAAAAACCATAACAAAAGACAATATACATTATTAAAAAACATATTAAATTAAATCCCGTGCTAAAAAACCCATTAAAAACCCTGAAAATTAAAATTTATAGATAAAAGTCAGAAACGGGGGGCTATGCTAGGCCGGCTTGTTGGAATAGATACGTCTTAAGATGTTGGCGGAAGAGGCAGAGGTCCAAGGTGGTGCGTAGGTCAGGGGGTAGGTCGTTCCAGAGGGCCAGACCCGCCACAGAGAAGGCCCTTCCCCTGGGCATCGCCAACCGGCATTGCCCAGCCGACGGTACCCGGAGAAGACCCTCTCTGTGGGAGCGGATCGGACGAAGGGATGTATGGGGCAGAAGGCGGTCTCGTATATAGCTAGGCCCGGAGCCATGGAGCGATTTGAAGATGGTCGTCAACACCTTGAAGTGCACTCGAAAGGCCACAGGCAGCCAGTGCAGCTCGCGCAGGAGAGGTGTTATGCGGGCTTGCCTTGGAGCACCCATAATCACCCACGTGGCCGCATTCTGCACTAACTGTAGCCTTCAAGTGCACCTCAAGGGGAGCCCCATGTAGAGAGCATTACAGTAATCCAGCCGGGATGTCACAAGCGCTTGAGTGACTGTGCAAAGGGCCACCCCGGTCCAGTAAGGGGCGCAACTGGCGTATCAGGCGTACCTGATAAAACGCCCTCCTGGCCACGGCCGTCACATGGTCCTCCATGGACAGCCGGGAATCCAGGAGGACACCCAAGTTGCGCGCCCTCTCCACAGGGGCCAGTTGTTTGCCCCCAATGGCCAGTGTTGGACTTACCTGGCTGAACCGGAGTGCCGGAAACCACAGCCACTCGGTCTTGGACGGGTTGAGCTTGAGTTTGTTACTACCCATCCAGACCCGTACAGCTTCCAAGCACCGGGAAAGCACCTCGATGGCATCGTTGGGGTGGTTTGGGGTGGATATGTACAGCTAGGTGTTGTCAGCGTACAGATGGTATTCCACCCCAAAACCAAGGATGATCTCACCCAGCGGCTTCATGTAGATGTTGAACAGAAGTGGCGAGAGGACCGACCCCTGAGGAACCACACATGTGAGGGGCCTCGGGGCCGACCTCTGCCCTCCTGTCAACACCCATTGCGACTGACCAGTGAGATAGGACGAGAACCACCGTAGAACGGTACCTCTCAGCCCCAACCCCCCCAATCGGTGCAATAAGATACCATGGTCAATGGTATCAAAAGCCGCTGAGAGGTCTAATAGGACTAGGATAGAGGAGCAACCTCTATCCCGTGCCCTCCAGAGATCATCAACCAACGTGACCAATGCCGTCTCAGTGCTGTGACCGGGTCGGAAGCTGGACTGGTGCGGGTCTAGATAATCAACTTCCTCCAGGTGACGAGGAAACTGTTGAGCCACCACACTCTCTACAACCTTCGCAAGAAAGTGAAGGTTGGAGACCGGACAGTAATTTTCCAACAATGCTGGGTCCAGGGAAGGCTTCTTTCAAGGCGGTAGGTAAGAACCCCTCGCTCAAAGACGCATTCACAATATCCTGGAGCCAACCTCGTGTCACCTCCCAGGATGCCAGTACAAGCCAGGAGGGACACAGGTCCAATAAACATGTGGTGGCCCTAAGGTTTCTCAGCAACCTGTCCATATCCTAGTGACAAAATCAAACTTCTCCCAAGGTGTTATCTCAAGACCAGCACCGGACAAATCGAATGGATCACTTTCAGTGGAGGGCAACTCATTCCAAATCTGAGTGATTTTGTCCTGCAGAAACACTCCAAATTCCTCTGCTCGACCCTGCAAAGGGGCTTCCCGCAGCCTCAGGTGAAGGAGGGAGCAGGTCACCCCAAACAGGGCGGCAGGGCGGTTTTCTGCGGATGCGATAAGGGTGGCACAATACTCACATTTGGCCACTCTTAACACCACTAAGTAAGTCCTAATATGGTCTCTCACTAGTGTTCGGTCAGCTTCGGATCAAGAAGATCACCTACTCTCTAGGCGTCTCTTGCGGCGTTTCATCTCCCGCAGCGCCTGGGTGACTCGACGTTGCATGAGAGGGCCTGGGTGACTCGACGCCACATGAGAGGCTGCAAGGGCGCGACTCAGTCCAAGGCCCCCGTGGCCGCACTATACCATGCGGCCACTAGGTCCTCAGTCAAGTCGCGGGGCAGGGACGCAGGTATTGGCCCAAGCTCCCTCTGGAACCTTTCAGGGTCCATCAGGCGCCTGGGGTGGAACCAACTCGATATCTCCGGTTCCGCCTCCCCGCGGTGGGGTGTGACGGTTGGAAAGTCCATCCGAAGGAGAGAGTGATCTGTCCATGACAAGGGTAAAATGACTAAATCCCCTGTTCCGAGATCACTTCTTCACTGTCGAGACAAAAATTAGATCCAGCGTGTGCCTCCCTCGTGAGTGGGCCCTGAACTACTTGGGTCAGGTCCATGGCCATCATGGAAGCCATGAACTCCCGGGCTGCCTCGGATGTTTCGCCCGCCGATGGCAGGTTAAAGTCCCCCATGACTACCAGTCTGGGGGTCTCCACCGCCATCGCGGCGATCACCTCGAGTAGCTCGGGCAGGGCTGCTGTTACATAGCGGGGAGCCAGGTATACAATCAGCAAGCCCAACTGCCTCCCTGGGCCCCACTTCACGAAGAGGGACTCCCAGCCGGTCGTCTGAGGCACAGTGGTCTCCCTCGGCTCCAGACTTTCCTTAACAATAACCGCCACCCCCCCACCCTTGCCTAGGGCCCGAGGCTGATGAAATGCACGGTAGCCTGGTGGGCACATTTCCACGAGGGGTAAACCCCCCTCAGGGCCCAACCATAAATTATTGTAAGCTGCTAACTATCTGTATACAGGTAGCACATAGTATATACAGGTGTGTTTGTACAGACTTACAACTAGAAGTAGCCCTCAATTTACAATAGTTTGTTTAATGACCATTCAAAGTTGCAAAGACACTAAAAAAAGTGATTTATGATCATTTTTCACAGTTATGACCTTCGTAGCATCCCCATGATCATGACATCAACATTCAGATGCTTGGCAATTGGTTCACTTTTATGACCGTTGCTGTGTCCCAAGTCATATGGTCAACTTTTGTGACCTTCTGACAAGCAAAATCAATGGGGAAAACTAGATTCATTTAAGAACAGGATTACTAACTTATCAGCTGCAGTGATTTACTTAATCATCGTGGCAAGAAAGTTTATAAAATGGGGTAAATGCTTCACTTAACAACAGAAATGTTGGGCTCCGTTGGGGTAATAAATCGAGGAACTCTTCTGCGCATGTCTAAGATGGAGGCAGCAGACCTGGAGACGCTGTAGGAGCTGAAGGCTTTTTTCGGCCGTAGGGGGGCTGCCTGGCCGAATTGTCAATCTACCTGGCCTGGCCCAGCAAGCTAAACATCTCACCACTGCGATGGTTTTTTTTTTACCCCTCGGGACAGAACGGGCAGCAAGTAGCAGGTGGAGAAATCGAGCGAGGACTTGGGAGCTGGAGACTGGAAGCAATGACGCTGCAGCTGGGAGGTTGGAGCAAAGGCCCGGAGCGGAGCCCCGGAGAAGAACTGGAGCAGAGACTGAAGCAGAAACCTGGAGGCCCGGAACGACGGAGCAGTGGCAGTGATGGGGACTGCGATGACTGGCGGCATGGGGACCTTATTAGATGGCATGGAGGAGCTCGTCAGACCCGAGGGGTAAGAGGCCCGGCCGGACGAGGGAGGACCATTTTTCCATGCCGCTCTGTATTACCATTCTTGACCTGCTTGCCTTGCCTGCCCTACTGAGCATCATGGGGCCCTTTGTAATCATCTCTTTCACATCTCTTTTACATCTGTCTCATACGACTGTTTCACCGTGACTTTGGGAACCACCCGTCTGGAGGTTAAACCTGACTCAGCCTACCTCCCTTTTTAAGATCAGTTTCTCCTTGGCCATATACCATACGCTACTATGTCTTGCTGTTCGGGGAGGTTATTCCTCCCTGGGACCTTTGCAGCTAATTGGACCTCCCACGGCCGGTGTTACTTCCCGGTTCTATTTTATTCTATTTCCTCGGAATGTATTCAGCGTCTGACCTCCACGCCCTGCGGGATTCCCCTCTCTCGCAGGTTTGGCCCTCAGCACTAATGACGGCCCACCTTGATGATGGGTTGATTAATCACGAGAGGTTGTCAAAGCGGAAGTTAAGGGGATTTTTAACTAGGTTTTTAATTTGGGTTTTAAGGGGATCCAAGGGGGGGGGTCAAACTAAGATTAGGGTGATGGGCGAGGGGGGAAAACCCACCGGGGATTATTTCCAGGCCAGCAGGCGGTCCCGACAGGGAGGGCGTAGGGCCTAGAAAAGGGGGGGGGATAAGGGTCAATTTAACAGAGGGCTATTCCATCAGGACAATATGTGGGAGGGGCAGGTATGGCGGGAGCCGAGGGTCGTATCTTATAAGGGGAGGGTGCACCCCAGTGGTGGGTTTCTGCAGGCTCGCACCTACTCGCGAGAGCCGGATGGTGAAATTTAGAGAACCGGTGAGAGGGGGTTCCACCGGCGTACCTGGAAGTAAATCTGGCCCACCGCTGCCAGTGACCCAACGGGAAGGAAAGGAAGGAAGGAAGGAAGGAAGGAGAGAGAGAGAGAGAGAGAGAGAGAGAGAGAGAGAGAGAGAGAAAGAAAGAAAGAAAGAAAGAAAGAAAGAAAGAAAGAAAGAAAGAAAGAAAGAAAGAAAGAATTTATCATCACAATTGAGTCCAAAATTTTGGTTGCTAAGCAAGAGTGTTGTTAAATGAGTTTCACCACATTTTAAAAGGTGGCCACTCCCACCCTGTCATATGACTGCCAAGCCACACCCACAAAATAGGCCACACCTACAGAGTAGGTTCTAAAAAAATTTGAAACCCACCACTGGCGCACCCGCTGTCTACAAGCAGTGGCGCGCTCCGGTCCTCATGGCTCCTCTTGCGATCCAGGGGGTTCAGAATCTCAGGGCTTGCGTCTCCGGCTGATGTTGTGTAATGCCAGGTCCATGGTAAAAAAAGCCCCCCTCATTTACAGTCTGGTTAAGGAGGGAGCGGACCTGGCAGGAGTCACGGAGATCTGGTTGGGCCAAGAGGGGGGGTCCCCCTCATTGAAATGTGCCCACCGGGCTACCGTGCATTTCACCAGCTACGAGCCCAGGGTCGGGATGGGGGGGGTGGCGGTTATTATACGGGAGAGTCTTGATCTGAGGGAGACCACTGTGCCACGGACAGCTGGCTGTGAGTCTCTATGTGTGAAGTGGGGTCATGGGAAGCAGATGGGCTTGCTGATTGTGTACCTGGCTCCCCGCTATGTATCAGCAGCCCTACCTGAGCTTCTCAATGTGATAGCCGAGATGGCGGTTGTTACCCCCAGGCTGTTAGTCATGGGGGACTTCAACCTGCCATCAATAGGTGAGGCATCTGAGACGGCTCAGGAGTTCATGGCCTCCATGACTGCCATGGACTTGACCCAGCTAGTTCATGACCCCACCCACACTGGGGGACACACGCTGGACTTAGTTTTTGTCTCTGGCCAGTGGTTGAGTGATCTTGGTTTAGGGGAAATAGCCATTGAACCCCTGTCATGGTCAGATCACTCTCTCCTTTGGCTGGACTTTCCAACTGCTGCACCCCACCGCGGGGAGGCGGAACCGGAATTGGTGAGATGGTTCCGCCCCAGGCGCCTGACGGACCCTGAGAGGTTCCAGATGGAGCTTGGGCCAATGCCTGAGACCCTGACCCACAACTCGACTGAGGACCTAGTGGCCGCTTAGTTAATGCGGCTACGGTGGCCCTGGACTGGGTCGTGCCCCTGCGGCCTCTCACCCGGCGCCGAACCACCCTGGCTCCCTGGCTCTCTGAGGAGCTGAGGATGATGAAGCATCGGAAGAGATGCCTAGAGAGCAGTTGGAGGGCCACCCGTTCCAAATCCGACCGGATACTGGTAAGGTCGCATTTGAAGACCTACCTAGTGGCAATAAAAGCGGCAAAACGTAATTATTTCTCCGCTCTTATCACGTCTGCAGATAACCGCCCTGCCGCCCTGTTTAGGGTGACCCGTTCCCTTCTTCATCAGAGGGCGCGTGATGCCCCTTTGCAGGGTCGTTCAGAGGAATTTGGGTGTTATCTGCATGATAAAATCGATCAGATCCATGACGGGTTGGCCTCCGACTGGACTAATTCAGACGGGCTGACGGTGGCAGATCCTGAGTCTGTCACCTGAGAAGAGTTCGATCCTGTGACTCCTGAGGACATGACAGGTTGCTGGGGCAGCTGAACGCCATCACATGTTTGCTGGACTCTTGTCCCTCCTGGCTAGTACTGGCCTCCCAGGAGGTTATACGAGGCTGGCTTCAGGGAATTGTTAACGCTTCTTTGAGTGAGGGGTTTCTGCCGGCCGCCTTGAAAGAGGCGGTGGTGAGACCCTCCTCAAGAAGCCCTCCCTGGACCCAGCTGTGTTGGCCAACTACCGTCCTGTCTCCAACCTTCGATTCCTTGCAAAGGTTGTTGAGAGTGTGGTGGCGCGACAGCTCCCCCAGCACCTGGAGGAAACTGTCTATCTGGACTCGCGCCAGTCCGGCTTCCGGCCTGGGCACAGCACAGAGATGACATTGGTCGTGTTGGTGGATGATCTCTGGAGAGCCCGGAATAGGGGCTACTCCTCTATCCTGGTCCTGTTAGATCTCTCAGCGGCTTTTGATACCATCGACCATGGTAGGCTCTTTACCTAGGAGTCGCCAACTGACATTGCCTAGCTGACGGCACCCTGTGGAGGTCCTCTCTGTGGGAGCGGACTGGTTGGTGGGAAGTATTAGGTAGCAGGAGGCGCTCTTGCAAATAGCCAGGTCCCATGCCATGGAGCGCTTTAAAGGTGGTTATTAACACCTTGAAGCACACCCGGAAAGCCACAGACAGCCAGTGCAGCTCGTGCAGGAGAGGTGTCACATGGGAGCATCTAGAAGTTCCCAGAATCCCCCACGCGGCCACATTCTGTACTAACTGGAGCTTCTGGGTGCACCTCAAGGGAAGCCCCACGTAGAGAGCATTGCAGTAGTCCAGGCGGGAGATGACGAGGGCTTGAGTGACCGTGCATAAAGCATCACGATCCAGAAAGGGGCGCAACTGGCGTATCAGGCGAACCTGATAAAAAGCCCCCTTAGCTACAGCTGTCATGTGATCTTCTAATGACAGCCGAGAGTCCAGGAGGACGCCCAAGTTATGGGCCCTCTCTGTGGGAGCCAGTGATTTGCCCCCGAAAGCCCTCTGGAATGCCCTAACCCCTGACCTTCGCACGATCACGGACCTGCACCTTTTCCGCCGGGCTTTGAAGACCCATTTATTTCGTGTGGCCGGCCTGGCGTAGCTTTTAATTGGTTTTAGAGAGGGTTTTTACATAGGGCTTTTATCAAAATCAGGTGTACTATTTAATAGATTTTTAATTGTATTTTAATTGTTTTATATTAGTGATTTTATACTAGTTGATTTTTATTGAGGCCTGTACACTGCCCTGAGTCCCGCTGGGAGAAGGTGCGGTATAAAAATTCATAAATAAATAAATAAATAAATAAATAAATTAATTAATTAATTAATTAATTAATTAATTAATTAATTAATTAATTAATTAATTAATTAATTAATTAATTAATTAATTAATTAATTAATTAATTAATTAATTAATTACCTGTATGCATTAAGTGACCATTCGACGTTACAATTCAGAACAGTGGTGCTGCAGTGCTTAGAACAGTGTTCTCCAACCATAGCATACTGTCTTGGCTTAGAATAGAGTATTGCAGGTTAATTCTGCTTACTGCCAGGAGTTCAATTCTGATTGGCTCAAAGTTAACTCAGCCTTCTGAGGTGGGTAAAATGAGGAGCCAGATTGTTGGGGGCAATATGCTGAGTAAATAAACCACTTAGAGAGAGCTGTAAAAGCACTATGAAGCGGTACATGACTATTGCTATTGGTACAATGGCATTGGAAAAAATGACTTACAACCAGTCCTCACCCTTATGACTGCTTCATTATACCCATTGTCATGTGATCAGAATTCAGGCACTTGGCAACTGGGATGTAATTACCATGGTTACAACATCTCTGGGTCCAGTGGTGGGTTGCCAATTTTACAACTACCGGTTCGGGGGCATTCCCATGCATGCTCGCACGTGTGTGTGATGCTTCTGTGCACATGCAGAAGTGTCTGAGCAGGTGGGCGGAGCCTCCTGCTGCTGCTATTACCGGTTCGGCCAATCCGGGCCAAACCGGCAGCAATGCACTTCTGCCTGGGTCATGTGATTGCCATTTGTGATCCTCCCAGCTGGCTCCTGACAAGTAAAGAGAATGGGGGAAGCTGGATTTGTTGAACATCCATATGATTCACTTAATAACTGCAGTGATTTGTTTAACAACCATGGCAAAAAGGTCATAAAATCAGGCATGGCTCACTAACAAACAACTTGCCTAGGAATGGAAATTCTGATCCCAACTACAATTGTAAGTCAGGACCAAACTGTAGTTCTGAGAGATAAAAGCTAGGGACTTCCAGCCCAGTATTCTTTGCTTTCCTGCTATTCTGCTCACTGCCGAGAGTTCGATTCTGCACCTGAAAATGTTTTATTTATTTGTGTTTGTTTGTTCATTATCTCTAGACTGGTGTCCTTAAAATATGTTGAGATGTTTGACTGGTGCAGACTGGTTTAGGTGAAAGAGAAGCTAAAAGAAATAATAAGAAGGGCAGTAGAAATACTCTGTTAGCAATATAACAGCAGAAGATGAATATGAGAATAATTCTTTCAAGTCAAGGAAAGGATGCAAGAGTTTAATCAAGAGGAAATATGAGTAGAAGCATGACAATTTCATTGACATTAAATTGCTATAAGTTATATCATTTTTTTCCTAACTGTATACTTAGACCCAGCTTGGTTTATGGTCAGAAACCAGGAGGCTTGGAGTTCAAGTGCTGCCTTAGGCACAAAGTCAGCTGCGTGACCTTGGGCCAGTCATTCTCTTTCAACCCACCTCAAAGGGTTGTTGTTGTGGGAATAAAGGAGGAAGAAAGAGTATTAGCTATATTTGCTACCTTGAGTTATTTATGAAAATAATAAATGCAAGATTTAAAAAAATCTAAAATAAACCTCATAATTTGGTCTAGAGAGATTGTTTTATGGGATAATATGGCCTCGAGATCTTGATGCTAATAATGCTGAAGCTATGAATGATGGTCTTAAAATGAGGATGGTATTATTGTTTGTGTTTTGTTGATTTTATTTTGTTTTGTTTTGTCTAACGGGATTTCTAGAGAACAATGCACTTAACTTACAACTACCCTGCTTTCCCAAAAATAAGACCTCCCCAGATAATAAGCCCAATCAAGGCTTTTGAGCACATGTGCTAAAATAAGCCACCCCCCAATATTGCAACACAGCAGCAGCCGTGAGTTGACCATGCTCGCCGCCTCCTGCACCTCAAAAATAATAAGACCTCTCCGAAAATAAGGCCAAGCAAGGGTCAAAAGAAAATAAGACCCTGTCTTATTTTTGAGGGAACACGGTACAATTGAACCCAAAATTTACACTGCTAAATGAGAAATTTGCTAAGTTAATTTTGCTCCCTTTTATGATCTTTCCTGCCACAGTGGTTAAACGAATCACTGCAGTTGTTAAATTAGTAACGCAGTTGTTAAGTGAACCTGGCTTCCCCACTGACTTTGCTTGTCAGAAGGTCGCAAAAGGGGATCACACGACCCTGGGGCACGGTAACCGTCATAAATATGAGCCAGTAGTCAAGCATACAAATGTAAATCACACGACGTTAAAGAATGCTGCAGTGTCATAGGTGCGAGAAATGGTCATAAGTCGTTTTTTTCAGTACCGTTGTAACTTCGAATGGTTACTAAGCAAACTATTGTAAGCTGAGGACTACCTGTAATAAAAAGATGAAAAGGACAAAAAATGTCCATCAATGAATGTTGCATTGCCTTATAGAAGAAAGACGATTCCTTAATAACAAAGATAACAGTTGCCCAGAATTTTCTCAGCTCCGTAACAACCTTCATTAAGGAAGGATTCATAAGTGCTGGGATCTGCAAATCCTCATTTGAATAGAAGAAAAATAAAGGCTCATGATCATCAAAGGAATGGCTACCCACTGCAAGTGACACCTCTCCCCACTCCTGCTTTGTATTCACTTTATAATATTCATCTCGTTTTGTTTTCATTCTTTAGTTTGCTTTTGAGTTGACCTGTGCAGTGACGTTGGAAACCATCTGCAGAAAATTGGAGAAGCAGCATTCAAGAACGTGTCTTTTGAGTCTCAGATATTTTCAGCATGACATTAATCCCTTGGCTGATATATTGCATAAACAAAAATGGTTTGAAAGAATTTCTTCACAGGAGATTTGCACATGAGAAACACTCAGTTCTTCCCATTGTCGTGTACAAGAAGGAAGTTTAGGGAGATTTTGCTACGATAACCTTCCAAACTGGAATTTCTGCTTTGGAATCAAAGCAGCAATGAAGATGTGCACCTTCAAACAGGAATGCTGAGTTCTAGGATAGCAAGGTGCTGTGGATGAGACAAGAGGTGGAATCGAGACTTCTCACAAAACCGAGAGCCACAGAACCCATATGAACAGCAGCCAGCCCAAGCTTTCTTCTTGGCGCAAATGCAACCTGGATGAGTGCAATGCAACACGGCAGATACTGAGGAAGTTGGGGGGGAATTCAGGAATTGCTGTAGTTCCAGGGCAGAGGGAAGCCCTTCAGGGCAGAAGGTCTCAGATTCAAGTCTAGGTAAGACTAAGAAAGGCCTCTCCCTGCCAGCCAGTGTCCATAGTAATGAGCAAGTCTTCAGGAATGTCTATTTTCTTAAGTAAAGCAAGGCTTCCAAATTGCGATTTCCACTACCAGTTTGGGCGAACCAATCCGAACCGGCTGAATACTACCTCTGGTGCTACTGGAGATTTTTAAGAAGAGATCGGACAACCGTTTGTCTAAAATGGTACAAGATTTTCTTCCTGAGCAGGGGGTTGGATTAGAAGACACCCCCCAAGGTCATTTCCAACTCTGTTATTCTATTATACAAATACACATCACACACATGTATATCATGGTTGAAATCCTCCCAGTTCGGCCCAGTTCACCCGAACTGGCAGGGATGATTGGCATCAGTTCTCCAAACCGGTGACAAAAGTCCCTGGTGGCCACGTCTATGCCTGCCTGGTCGCCCTGTTGCCACTGACCTCTTCTGGACACTCAATCTGTCCACCCTATCTGAGTGTTTCTCCCTCTGTTCACAGCAGTCTGTCTTTTTAAGGTAGACCCAGGGAGGGAGGGAGGGAGGGGGCCAGGGGGGGAGGTATAAAGGGAGCAGCAGCTCTTCTGTGAATGAAGGGAAAAACGTTTGGATTGTCTTTGCCACAGAATTCAATGTTAAATGCAGCAGAGGCAATCCAAACATTTCCCCCTCCATTCACTGCAGAGCTGCTGCAGCCTGTCCTTTTAAGGTAAACCCAGGGAGGGAGTGGGCCAGGTGGGGAAAGGAGAGGGATTTTTCAAGTAAAATGTTTGTTGTCTTACAGATATATTGAACTACATACTTCCTTATTTCCTAACTACTTTCATGTAGAGAACAAACAGTAGGCTAACCTGGAGCAATTCTTGTTTGTCCTACAAATATTAGACACGAAGGCCTATAAAGTGTAGCATACTAGGATGATGACAGTACTTTGAAAAACTAACTGGAGGTTATGATCATTTTTTGAATCTCTAGCCAAGATTCTCAGGAATGGCAACTTCTGTAATCCAACTGTTTTGTTCTTAACCAACTGGTATAGCAAAAGAAGCCAGTTACCTGCATTTCCCTGGTTTCAAACTTGCTTGACTCAACCTGAAGAGCTCTGAATGAGTTGGCAGGTCCCAAAAATCTCCAGATAGGAACTTTGAGATTACCTTCTCAAAGCATCCCAAATCATGATGATACTCTTAAGTGACAGGGGCTGCTAAATGCTTCATTGTTGCATAAATGTAGAACTTTTCATCTTTCCAATTCTGACCACTCTCTGTCTACATCAAAGCGGTATAAGTGGGCTTTTGAGAGGAAAACTGCAGCAGTATGAAAATGATAAGTAAAATTTCCGTGTAGTTTTCAACAGCACTTGAACAGGCAAAACTTCACAGTGATTGATAAAGTTAGCCTACTTGTACCATCCAAACCTTCTTCATTCATAAAACAGAGCAAGTACCTTTTTCCATATGGCATACATTTTATCAGGGATCACTTCAAATAAATTATGGGTAGTCCTTGACTTATGACCACAATTGAGCCTGTAATTCTGGACGTAAGTCATTGTGATCATTATGCCTTGCTAAACCACTGAGATCCAAGTTCTCTCTGTTGCAGTAATTAGGTGACCACATGGGTCATTAAGCAACAGTGCAGGGGCACCTCAGGATGGGGGAGGCCTTGGGAGGTTTGGCCCCCACCAGCATGTAGAAACTTGGTGCAGGATGGGAGACATTGGTTAGCAAGGCTCACTGGTGCATAGATCCTCTCCCTGCTTCCCCCACACCCATCATCCTTCCATCACATTTCATCTGAGTCCTATTCTCACCATAGTTTGGAAGTCTCTTCTTCAAATTGTGCAATTTGAAGGGGCCTTCCAAGCTATTATGACAATAATGGTGTTTGCTAAGTATGTTCTCCTTCAGAAAGGAGAATACTAGTAAAGAATGGCATTCTGAAAGGCTCTGAGTTCAGAACATTGACTTTTTTTTTAAATTAAATTTATACCCGACCCTTCTCCAAAAGGACCCAGGGCGGCGCACAGGAATTTAAAATACAATACAAAATCAAGTAAAATTTTTAAAAACTTATTTGATACCCATCCTGCGCTAAAAACAAATTAAAAAAACTTTGCTTTGGCATGTATGTTCCTTTTGGTTTCTAGATGCTCGCTAAGAAAAGGTTTTTAGAAATGATCATCAGCTCATTAGTATTTCATAGATAGATAGATAGATAGATAGATAGATAGATAGATAGATAGATAGATAGATAGATAGATAGATAGATAGATAGATAGATTAACACGCGCTCTGATGCTAAGGAGTTAGACATTCTATTCCCCCTCCCCATCTGAAAAGAATTCTGTTCCAACTGCCACTTGGCATGGGCATGAGCATGGACAGCGTGTGACTCATCTGGCCTGTAACATTCTATTCCCCCTCCCCACATCCCCACCGAAAAATGCTCTGATGCTAAGGAGTTAAACCGAAGGAGAGAAGGGGATAAGATAGGAGAGGCCACTTTGGAGTAAGCATGAGGGAGAGGAGGGGAGAGGATAGACCAATCATAACTACTCATTAATTTTCAAGCTGTAAGTGTTGGTTTATCAAGCACTGGTCTCCAGTTAGTAATTAAATATAATTGAATGTAACCCAGTGTATTCCACATTATTATTCCTCAAGTGGTTTTGAGGAATAGATGGATTACTATAGATTAGAGATGTCAAACTCAAGGCCTGCAGGGTGCTTAGATCTGCCAGCGGGGTGCTCAGATCTGTTCCCAGGGCCTCCCTGGAAATAGTGAAGGACTGGCCTGAGGTGCCTCTGCCAGTGAAAATGTAGGCTCCATTTTTGCTGGCAGAGGGTTTCAGCAGGCTGTCACAGCTGGAAACAGCTTGTGATGGCTGCGTGTGGCACTGATGACCTCTGTTTTCACTGAGAGGGAGTTGCAGGAGACCTTAGCAGCCAGAAACAGAGCTTAGGAGCCTATTTTCGCTGACAGAGTGCTCAGGCAACCACGAGCACCCCCAACACGAGTAACATCAAGCTGGCCATGGCCACCCTGGCCAAGCCCCCCTCTCCCCAAAGGTAAAATACAACCCTGATGCAGTCCTCAATGAAATCGAGTTTGACATCCCTGGATTAAATGAAAAGCCACAATGTGATTTCTGGAGCCCACATCCTAGGATTTTGAGGACATTTAAGGGCCTTAGGTTGTACACATCCATAAATAAAATAAAATTCCAGCATAACTCTGGAACGCCTCAGGCAATTTCAACCAAACATGGTACACAGATGACTTACTCTCTGGAAATAAATACTGTGAGGGTAAGACACCCCTAATACCACTCAGGGTGTGTTGTGCCTTAAAATGGCTTCTACCATACTGCCATAAAATGTCCTCTACTGTACAGCTCAGTGGAGTTGTCATGGTAATGGCTTCACAGTACTCCACAAAGGGGCTCCCTCTGGTAAGGGGGAAAATCCAACATTAGAAATTCGGTGACATATATGGAAGGAGGGTTGGGATAAATAAATACCCAGGCAGCACCAGGTTATCAGCTAGTTTTAATATATAGAAGTGATGTGTAGGGATGGAGAATTTTACTACCTCTTATATAGTACACAATTTTTCATGAGCCGAGAAACTATAAAACCAGTTAGTCTCATTTTCTGGATCTGAATATGAGGATAAAAGTGTGTAAAGTAAAAGGCAGAATGGTAATTTTCATTTAGGTGTTCTTTTTGTCATGAAAAAGTGCCGATTCCCATTTGATCTGGAAAACATGGTGGAAGAGGTGAATAAATCTTACTTCCTTTTTTTCTTTTGCCCCCAATCACTTCTTTTTTTGTTACCCAAAATGCCTCATATCCCAGGTGTGAAACTATTATTTTGGTTAATGACCATAAATAAAATACATTTTTGAAATGTTGGATTTGCTATGAAATGGATTCACAGAAGTTTAGGGTTTCAGAAGACTTGCTTTGATTTACAAATATGCAGATTGATTATAATTGGAAGCTAGTCATCAACAATTTTCAAGATCTACTACAATCACATCCAGTCTTCAGAGAAATTATAGTTGGACTGACTCAGGAGTGAAATCAGCTTACCTTCGCTACTAGTTTGCACAGAGCATTAAAAACTGGGTGTGATGACATTGGGTGGGTGGGCGGAGCCTCCCACTGCTACCGGTTCACTCGAACCGGATAGAACCAGTGTCAGGGTTCCAAATAACAGCCAAAATAAATCAGAGTCCGAGGCACAGGATTCCTCAAAATTCCTATTTATTAAAATTTCAAGGTTTTTTTATCCAGTTGAAAGTTCAAGATCTTGCCCCTACACCCACAAATCCATCCCATGGGCCAATCTTCCAGTGCCACATTGGCAGCTTTTACCCACCAGTTCCGGCCAGGTGCAGAGACAAAGAGTGAGCTTGGCTTTCTAGAAAGAATTTTATTATGACTACACATCACCCAACTCTGTATAATCCCCACACCCATTTTCCCCTAATAGAAAAATGCATAGTAGAATAATAGAAAGTGTGGCAAGTCCAAAAGAAAAGATGGCTTGCAGGCCTGACAGGCGGCCTCCCCTCAGAAGAAAAGTGGCTGAATTGCATCACTGGACTGACTGTAAAGTCCTTTGTGACCATATCTTATGCACAACTCTACTATTATGAGCTTTGGAGGCTCAGCGAATAGAGGGCAGTACTGCAGGCTACTTCTGCTGACTGTCAGCTGCCTGCAATTTGGCAGTTCCAATCTCACTAGGCTCAATGTTGACTCAGCCTTCCATCCTTCCAAGGTGGGTAAAATGAGGAATATTGTTTGGGGCAATATGCTATTTCTGTAAACTGCTTAGAGAGGGCTATAAGGCACTGTGAAGCAGTATATAAGTGCTATAGCTATTCTTGCAGCAATGGTTGTTTATTAGCCGGTTTCAAATATTGCGAGAGAATTGGGGGGGGGGGGGAATTCTTATTACTCTTTTTCACCATCAGAAAAGGAAGAAGATACTTGTGAGATTTTTCTATTATGGACAAGTAACATAAAACATTCATATTCTAAGAAGAAAGCACCATCGTACAACCTTTGTGGCTGTGAACAGCTAATGCAGAAATGAACGTCTCTTGGCTTGCAGGGTGTGGGGTGAGAAGGGATGGAGGAAGCCATTTGTTGGTTGTCTCAAGGCCAAAATATTTTGGGAATACCACTTTTCTCATTTTGACAAAAGCATTGAATTCTGCAGATGCCTTGGGCCCCAAATTCTAGAATATTACTAGAATGCCTTTGAGCAATCCTTGAGATGAATTGTCAGTAAATGAGCATGCTTTTTAATGAAACTAAGCAATAGGATAATTTGCTTTTTCCCTCCGCAAAGGCGAACCAATTGAGAAGGCCAGGTCACTCACTCTGCATTCATTTCTGCTTTTGGTTTCCATCTAGCACTAAACAAACAGGGATCGAAAAACCCCGATCTAATCAGCATTCAATTAACTAGAGGGAAAGCCACAGAGATTTCAAAGATGGGAAGAAAGTGACATCGACTAAATTGTCCAGTTGAATTCGGTGAGGAAATGGTGTTAATTTCTTCTCTGTAGACCTTGATTGGATCTGAAATGCAATTTACAACTAGGTATTAGGATTAATTGACTCACTCTTTTTTCTTTGAGTCTGTAAAAATAAAACAGAGGCAGGAATACTGAAGCCTTTGTTTAGAATTGAACTGAAACATTCAAATGCTTTTATTTTGGGTTTGATTCATTATTATGTTGTCTTTGCCTAGAAAGATCTGTACATTGGGAAAACAAAATCACCACTTCATAAATACACGGCACAACATAGGAGAACAAACACATCAGGACCAGATTCATCAGTCCATCTGCATTTAAAAGACACAGGTCACTCTTTGAAGATAGCAAAGTCCACATTTTGGATAGAGAGGACTGCTGAAAAGGGGTGAAAGAGGACATCTATGAAAAGAGGCCATCTTTGAAAAGGGGTGAAAGAGGACATCTATGTCAAAATTGAACAACCTTCTCTCAACAGAGAAGGTGATTAGAATAGAATAGATTAGAATTCTTTATTGACTAAGTGTGATTGGACACATAAGGGATTTGTCTTTGGTGCACATGTTCTCAGTGTATATAAAGAGAATAAAATACATTCATCTATATAAATAAAAATGTAACAAGAGTTTGTTCAAAACCACTAATCTCCAAAAGTACTGCACCGATCACTTCCAAATTTTCATATAACGTTCCCTTCGAGTATGGCACCAATGATATATATAGATTGTGTAGATGTCAAACCTGTGCCAGGTACATGCAATGAAAATGTAAAAAATTGTAAAAAAAAAAGGTAGGTAGATGGATACAGAGGGAGCAGTGGGCCACAGGTATTATGTCATCCTTTATGACATAAAATACTCTGTCCGTAGGTACGTAGGTAGGTAGGTAGAGGGATAGAGAGAGGGAGGAAGAAATACAGTAGGTAGGTAGGTAGGCAGTTATAGGGATAGAGAGGGAGAGCAAGAAATACAGTAGGTAGATAGGTAGAGTGAGAGAGTGAGAAAGGGAGTAGGCAGGTAGGTTGGGGGTTATACGGTGGTTGTGTGTACGTTTTTGTATGTGCAGGTGTAGATCTACACACAGATTGGTTGGCCATTTAACCAGACTGGGCCACAGCAATGTGTGACTGGGAACAGCTAGTCAAGAATAAAAAGATAGGAGATCGTTTCCGGGTTCGGATGCGGATGGACGCAGATCTTTGCGTCCGCCGCTGTGTTGCCTCAGCTGTGCCCTTGGGAGTGGGGGGGAGGTTTAAAATCCCCCCCCTGCACGGACGGCTTGCGGAGAGGGCCACCATCCCAACGGCGGTCGGGGGGGCTGCTCCTGCTTCGCCCTAGGGGCTGGGGAACTTTCGCGGGGGGAGCTTCCCCTTCGCTGAAGACGCTGGAACATGGAGGATGTAAAAAGGAGCTGAAACTCTGGGCTGTATGGCTGTGCCGAGGCTTCGGATTATAAAATACAGTGGTACCTCGGTTCATGAACGCCTCTGTTCACGACCAATTCGGATTACGACCAAAAATTTCCCAAAAAATGTGCCCCGGTTCACGAACACCATTTCGGTTCACGAACGGAAAAGTTCGTAAAAATACGCTCCGCTTCACGAACTCCGCCTCGCTTCACGAACTCCGCCTCGCTTCACGAACTCCGCCCTCGCTTCACGAACAGAAAAGTTCGTAAAAATGCTCGGATTCACGAACCCCGTTTCGCTTCACGAACCGGAGCCGCGGACATTTTAAAAACAAGGTCAGAACGGATTAACCGGATTTACATTGAACCCTATGGGAAACTGTGCCTCTGTTCACGACCAATTCTGTTCGCGAACAGAGTCAGTTCAAGAATCACGACCAAAAAACAAGGTCGGAACGGATTAACCGGATTTACATTGAACCCTATGGGAAATTGTGCCTCGCTTCACGACCAATTCGGATCGCGAACAGAGTCAGTTCACGAATTAAGTTCGTGAACCGAGGTACCACTGTAATGGTATGTGCCTTATTTGGACTTTTTTTTACATTCAAGTTCATGGAAAGAGAAGATAGGGGGGAGTTGGAAATAACCCCCCTGAAAATAAAGCAGCATTGCATAATGATTCCCGCGCTGCGGAGAGAGTGAAAGTGACTTCCGTCGGATTTATTGAAAAAGGAAGCTTCTCCTTAACTAAGGGATTTGCTGTTAAACAATGTATCTGGAGCCTTGCTACATTTTAAATTGACTGTTTCTACTTTCTTTTTCCCTACCCTGCTGGCAAGGCGGAAAGATGGCGTTCTCTTTGTTCTCAGGATGGAACTTTTGAAAATAAGCATTCCTCTATTTTAACAAAACTAAACTAATTTTAAAATATATAAGAAAAGGACCTGCTCTGGTGTCTTTTGGTGTTTTCTCCCTTTGTGAAACTTTCTGTTTTGCTTGGAAAATTTTTCTTTTTCTTTTTTTTTCTCTCTCTCTGGACGTTGTAAACTCAATTTGAGCTCCAGCTGCTTTTGTCTCGGACTTCACAGACTGCCTGCCCAACAGCGCCATTTTTTCTTCCCTTTCTTCCTCTCTACGCACTAACATCTAAAACTTTAATTATGGCATCGAGGAAACTCCCATCTGGGAAACCAAGCTCTGCTCCAGCATCTACAAGACCCAGCCCATCCTCACAACCAAAGATTTCAGCAATGTTACAGAAGGAAACAGAGGTAGAGGATCGTAAGTCACCAAGCCCTCAGCCATTAAACGTAGAGGAGATGTTTCAAAGAATAATGAATGAAATGCAACAAATCCGGAAAGACAATTTAAGCACAAGATTGGAATTATTGGAGGCGCAGAGAGAAATAACAAATAATAAACAAAAAATTGTGGGGCTGGAAGGGGGGGCGGTTGAGATGAAGGAAGAGATAAAAGACTTTAAGAAAGAACTTACAGATATTACTGGTCAAATGTCCAAAATTTATTTTGAACGCATGTCTTTTTTTTTAAGATTCCAGAATGTTTCTGAATTACCCAATGAGAATCTGAGAGAGATGATGGCTACTATGTTAGCGGATTATATTAAGAAAGATAAGGAATTTGTGTGGGGGGACATTGATTTGATTTATAGAATTAACTCAGCATTTGCCAGAATAAATGAGGTACCCAGAGAGATACATATTAAATTTATAAGAAGGTCAATGAGAGAGGAGATACTGAGAGCGCAGAGAGTGGGCCCTTTGATGTATCAGCAAAACGAGGTGGCCATATTGAAGCAGATCCCAAAGAAAATAAGAGATATAAGAAGGAACTATTCCTTCTTAACTAAAAAATAATTCAAAAAGGGGGTGTGGTTCAAGTGGTTGATGCCTGAAGGGATGCTGGTATTCTGGGAGGGAGGAAGAGTTAGAATTAAAACAGTTGAAGAGGCGCATAATTTTTTAAAAAAACATTCCTCAATTCTGGATGCCGATGAGATGGGAACGGGAGGGGCCACGGGTCCGCCTGCTGGCAGGGGGGAGGAGGAAGAGACTATAGCAAAGAGGCTCAGATCGCAAAAATAATCTGTTATATATTTTTTTTAGTAATTCCTGTACGGACGTCAATAGTATAAAGTAATTGAATGTATAAAATAATATGAAAATTTATGATTTTAAAATGTATGTACCCCTTCCTCTTGATAATTTCTTTTTAATTGAATATGTATGAAGACTCAGAGGCGGTCAGCAGACCCGATGTGGAAAATCCAAATATTATTCATTACCTTTTTTACCTCTTTTCCCAATATAAATTGTTAAAACCAATAAAACTTTTTCAAAAGAACAAAAAAAGAATAAAAAGATACAACACCTAGTGATAGTGAGGGTTACTAATAAATTATCAAATCATATTAGGAAACAATTAAAAACAATATAAATTTAAAGATACAAACTACATGGTTATACATCTATCATCTATCTCCAGTCTACAACACAGTTCTTTCAACAGTTCCAAGATGGCAGTTAGATCGGATAAAAGAAGGACACACTAGGAGTGAATTCAGCTCTTTATTGGCAAGGTATAGCTCGAGTAACAAACGTTCGACCTGGCCATTCCCCGCCGGATGGAAGGGGGCGATGAGGGCATGTCTGATTCCTAGGTTCGCTAGGTAGGTTCGCTAGGTCTCGAACTGTACGGCCGTGAATTGAGGCCTGTTGTCCGATACCATTGTACAGGACCCCACACTGGACACTCCAGCCTCTAGCACCCTGCTGCGTAATTTGGCTGGCACCACAACTCTACCTTTCCACAACAAACACCCCCGCATAACTGACAGTTCATCCCGTTTGTTCTCAAATGTTTTAAAATTCGGTTCCCCCATTGCCTTCGGCCACCCCCTCCACCCCCAGCTCATCACTTGCTTTAATACATTGTCTTTAGCCGTGTGGTGAGCTACCTCATGTGAGACTGGGCCAGTGCCCACACTGTCTATCAGGAGCACTGGAGTGTATGGTGTGGGGTCCTGTACAATGTCCAGAAGGGGGCTGCGGCTCAGGGTGTCTGTGTGCCCTAAAGTGGTCACTGGTCGGTGGATGAGCTTGTAGCTGTATAATAATAATAATAATAATATAATATTTATAAAACCGCACCCTCTCCCCACAGGGACTCGGGGCGGTGCACAGGTAGAATAAAAACAATAAATACATACAAACAGTTCTAAAAGCAAATTAAACATAACCTGCGCTAAAATTTCCCCATTAAAACTAAAACAGTACTAATTTCCCAAAAAACCCCAAGGACAGAGAGACTGCCAGGAATACAGTCCATCTCATCATCTGCGGCGATAGGGAAGCCAGAGTGGGTCAGTCCCCTGCTAGTAGAACCAGGAGTGGTTTGTGATCGGTGATTAGTTCAAAGTCTCGGCCATAGAGATACTTGTGAAACCTCTTGGCTCTGGCCACTGCAGCCAGGGCTTCCCGGTCAAGCTGGCTGTAATTCCGCTTGGCCAAGGACATGGTTCAGGAATAGTAGGCGATCGGTGCCTCCGTTCTGTTGGGCATGCGATGGCTGAGCACGGCTCCGACCCCGTAGGGTGAGGCGTCACAGGTCAGAACAAGGGGGAGGGTCTGGCTGTACTGTACAAGGAAAAACATTATTGACAGCAAGTCCTTTACTGCTGCAAATGTGATGGCTTCCCACTTTCCCCAGGACCAGGTGGCGTTCTTTGTCAGGAGGCGGTGAAGTGGTTCAGCAATGGTGGCTTTCTGTTTTAGAAAAAACGCTGTAAAAAATTAAGTAGTCCGAGGAATGCCTGCAGCTCTGCCTGGTTTTTGGGCGTGGGGGCGTCCCTGATAGCTTTAATCTTTTTTTCAGTCGGATGGATCCCAGAGCCATCTATGAGGTACCCGAGGAATTCTACCGAGTATGTTAATTTTACATTTTTCTTTTTTGAGGTGGAGGCCTGTGTCTTTAATTCTGCTGAGAACTGCACTCAGCCTTTTAAATAATTATGCCTTGTCTTTGGCCGAAACCAAGATGTCGTCAAAATAGGGGACGACTCCGGGAATCTCCTGTAACATGCGCTCCATAACGCTTTGGAATAGTCCCAGGGCGATACTAACTCTGAATTGCAGGCGGGTGCATTTTTAAAAAACCTTGTGGGTGACTATGGTTTGAGTGTCTGCTGCAGCACCATCTACTGGCAATTGCTGGTATGCTTGCATTAAATCTAATTTAGCAAAGACCTTTCCCAGGCCCAGAGAATGTAGTAAGTGTTGGACAACCGGTATCAGATAGGCGCTTTGTTGTAGGGCGAGGTTCAGAGTGCACCAGTAGTCAGCCCATATGCAGACTGACCCATCTGGCTTCACCGGGGTAACGATAGGCAATTCTCAGCGGGCGTGGTCAAGATCCCTTGAGCAATCAATTTGTCCAATTCCGCGTCAATTTTGGGTCGGAGGGCGAAAGGCACTCTCCTGGGTTTGAGCCAAATTGGGGCAATTTTAAGGTCTAGATTAAATGAGATAGGGGTCCCCATGTACTTACCAAGGCCAGGATTGAAAACTTTCTCGAACTCTTTGAACAGCTTAACGTAATCTTCCACGCCCTCGGCTTGACCGGTATGTACCTCATTGACTCGGGTGACTTCCAGACCCAGGGCCTCAAGCCAGTCCAGTCCCAGCACGCTTTGCAGCCTGTTCTTGACCACCATGATGGTGGTCTTGAACCCCTCGTGCTTGACCATGAAGACGCCTTCTCCGACAACCGGACCTCTGTTCCCTTGGTAGTCCTTGATCCCCAGGGAGGGTTCCTATAGCTGGTGCTTCTATAGTCCTGGAATGGCGTGGCTGAACATGATGGTGATGGCTGATCCGGTGTCGATCTCCATTTTGCACAGTGCCCCCTCAATGAGGACTAGTACCCTGAGCTTTTTGGGTGCCCTTGTCCAGATCTGGCCAATGGATGTGTGGATCGGGGGTCAGGGGTCCTCTTCGGTGAGGATCTGTTGGACCTGACGAGCCCTCTGTTCTGGTCTCTGCATTGGTGGCTTCGTTCAGGGCTGCCATTGCGTCAAGGGACGTTCTCCTGCCTACCAGAGTGCCATGGGCCATTCTGTGGGCCGGTTGCTTCTGCAGACCCTCATGATGTGGCCCTTTTTCCCGCACCATTGGCAGAACCCCTCCCGAAACCGACATTGCATTCTGGGATGATCTCCACAGCCGCCAAAGGGAGGGTAGCGTGATGTCCATGCTGGCCTGTAGTCATCACTGTGCATATGAAAAGCCTCGGCATCTTCTGCATTCTCAGCTGGCTCTGTATCTCCAAAATGGACGCTTGTCGCTTGGCTGAGGTTTCTTGATCCACCGGGTTGGATAGTGTGCATTGACCGGTCGGCGGTTTCAGAGGCTCTAGCTTCGTCCAGGGCAATCTGCAGGGTTAGATTGTTCTTTGAGAGTAGCCTCCACTGGAGGTTCGGGTCTTGGCAGGATGATCCGGTCAAGGATCTGGTTGTCCAAGTCCCTGAACTCGCAATGGGCCACTGCTCGGCGGAGAGCGGCCACATATTGGTTTCTGGTCTCGCCATCCTTCTGGTTGTGTGGAACGCGTATATCCTCACTGACTTGGATGATCTGGGGGCGTAGTGTGTCTTCAGGGCTTGCTGTAGGACTAACCAAGTAACCGACTGTAGGGAAGTTGGCTCACACAGGTCCTTTGCCATAGCCAGTATGTCTCGGCCGCAGTAGCTGAGGAACATATTCTTCTTCCGGTTCTCCTTGAGGTTCCCCAGATAGCTTCCAGGTAGCACTCAAACTGGATCATATAGAACTCCCAGTCTTCGGTAGCTGGGTCGAACGGAGCTAGAGTTGGGGTGGTTTGCGGGTTCATGCTGCCGTCTGGTCGTGTATACGCCATGGCTGCTGGATCCGCATCCTCGCTGGCTCCGGACTTGGCTGCTTGCTGAGGTGCTTCGCTCTTTGCCTAGTTGCCTTCCGATCCCACCCTCATCACCAGTGTTAGATCAGGTAAAGGAAGGACACACTAGGAGTGAATTCAGCTCTTTATTGGCAAGGTATAGCTCGAGTAACAAACAGCTGGCAGCAGCCCCTTTTTAAAGGCAGCCGCCAGTACGAATCAACCAATCACAGCCGGCTCTGGTGCCGGTCAATCAGGTTACTCCATTAGCTGTGGACTGGAGTGGAAACCTCTATTGTCAGGACACAACAATGGCTCCACACCCATTTGCACCACTCAGGTGACCCTAATGACACTGATAAATCTCCAGGTGACCTTAACAACCCACTAAAAGAATACAAATGACCAGTTGTCTGCAAAGAATATAAATCCTTCCATTCCCACCATGCAGTCAGAGCTGAAGAAGCTTCTTGGGTGACAAGCGAAATGTCTTCAAAGAAAAATCCAAAAGTCTAGTTGCCTCTTCAAAAAACACCTTTGGGACAACCAGAACCTGGATTCTTTTTGGAGAAGGGCGGAATATAAATTGAATAAAATAAATTGAATAAAATAAAATAAATGACTGAGAATCTCCATAGACACTTTGTCTAGAAAGCTATTTGAAGTCTTTAACAAACTGACTGATTTATTAAGATTCCTACATCTTCTCTTCCTATACAAATCTCAAAAGGTCAGACTTTGGGAAGGTGTGTTATGGCACAGATGGGAGAGCTTGTAGTCTTCTAGATACTGCTGGGTGTTCATTCTTATGAAGCTTAGGAAATGTGGTCAATGATAAGGGAAGATGAGAATCCTACTTCAGCAATCTCTTTGAAGGCCACAGTTCCTTCCATTTTCATTGGAAACAGACTTAACAATATAGGTAGTCCTTGACTTACAACTAGTCATTTAGTGACCATTTGAAATCGGACATTGGAAAATGAATTACAACTGCAATTTAAAGTTCTGATGTCTATCCCCTCACATAACCATGTTTACACATTTTGGGCACTTGGTGACTGGCTCGCATTTACAAATGTTTTATAGCATCCTATGTTCATGTGATTTAAATGTATAAGGGTTACTTCCAGTTTCCAACAACAACAACAAAAAACACCTCATAGTGTACAAAGGGTCTGCTTAATGGCCACTGGGGGGAAAAAGGGTCATAAAATCAGGTGATGGCCCGCTTTACAATGTCACAATTAAAATTATGGCCTCGGTTATAGGGATAAGTCAAGTGCTACCTGCCTCTAAAATCAAGAGGTTAGTTAAATTCATTGGTTAACTGTAACATTAAATTATTATTTTTAATATATTAAATAATAAATAAATTAAGAACAACATCCAAATATAATCAAAGATTTCCCTTGCCACCCCACTCTTTAGACTTCCTTTGGAGGAAATGGAACTGGACAATCTGGAACTGCACTGCTTGTGTTTGGACCTAAGCCTGGGCCCTAAGCTGATGTTATGTAACGCCAGGTCCGTGGTTAACAAAGCCCCCCTCATTTATGACTTGGTGTCAGAGGGGGAGCCGGACCTGTTGGGTATTACGGAAACTTGGTTGGGCACGAAGGAGGGAGTGCCCCTCGTGGAAATGTGCCCACCGGGTTACTGGGCATTCCATCAGCCACGGGCCCAGGGTAGGGGTGGGGGGGTGGGGGTTGTCATAAAGGAGAGTCTAGAGCCGAGGGAGACCACTGTGCCACAGACGGCCAGTTGTGAGTCCCTATGCGTGGGGTGGGGTCGTGGGAGGCAGTTGGGCTTGTTGATTGTATACCTGGCTCCCCGCTACGTATCAGCAGTCCTGCCCAAGCTTCTCGATGTGATAGCTGAGGTGGCGGTTGATAACCCCAGACTGCTAGTCATGGGGGATTTCAACCTGCCATCGGTAGGCGAAGCATCTGAGACGGCCTGGGAGTTCATGGCTTCCATGACAGCCATGGACCTGACCCAACTCGTTCATGACCCCACAAATACCGGGGGACACACACTGGACTTAGTTTTCGTCTCCGGCCAGTGGATGAGTGATCTCGGATTAGGGGATTTAGACATCGAGCCCCTGTCATGGTCAGATCACTCTCTCCTCCGGCTAGACTTTCCAACCGCTACTCCCCACCGCGGGGAGGCGGAACCAGAAATGTTAAGGTGGTTCCGCCCCAGGCACCTGATGGACCCAGAGAGGTTCCAGATGGAGCTTGGGCCAATACCTAAGACCCTGACCCGTGACTCGACTGAGGACCTAGTGGCCGCCTGGAATAGTGCGGCCATGGGGGCCCTGGATCGGGTCATGCCCCTGCGGCCTCTCACTCGGCGTTGATCCACCCTGGCTCCCTGGTTTTCCGAGGAGCTGAGGGTGATGAAGCGCCGAAAGAGATGCCTAGAGAGCATTTGGAGGTCCACTCGCACTGAATCTGACCGGACACGGGTAAGGTCGCATTTGAAGACCTACCTTGTGGTGATAAGAGCGGCGAAGCGGGACTACCTCTCTGCCCTTATCGCATCTGCAGATAACCGCCCTGCCGCCCTGTTTAGGGTGACCCCCTCCCTCCTTCACCAGAGGCTGCGGGAAGCTCCTTTACAGGGTCATGCAGAGGAATTTGGGTCTTATCTTCATGATAAAATCATTCAGATCCAGAGCGAGCTGGCCTCTGATTGGGATAGTCTGGGCGGGCTGATGGAGGCTGGTCTTGAAACCATTATTTAGGAGGAGTTCGACCCTGTGACTCCTGATGACATGGACAGGATGCTGGGGCAGCTGAATGCCACCAAATGTTTATTGGACCCGTGTTCCTCCTGGCTAGTACTGGCCTCCCGGGAGGTTACACAAGGCTGGCTCCAGGGAATTGTCAACGCTTTCTACTGACCGCCTTGAAAGAGGCGGTGGTGAGACTCCTCCTCAAGAAGCCCTCCCTGGACCCAGCTGTGTTAGCCAACTATTGTCTGGTCTCCAACCTTCGCTTTTTTGCGAAGGTTGTTGAGAGTGTGGTGGCACGACAGCTCCCTCGGCACCTGGAGGAAACTGTCTATCTAGACTGGCGCCAGTCCGGCTTCCGGCCTGGGTACAGCACAGAGAAGGCATTGGTCGTGTTGGTGGAAGATCTCTGGAGGGCTCGGGATAGAGGTCATTCCTCTATCCTGGTCCTATTAGATCTCTCAGCGGCTTTCGATACCATTGACCATGGTATCCAATTGCACCGGCTGGAGGGGCTGGGGTTGGGAGGCACCGTTTTGCGGTGGTTCTCCTCCTACCTCTCTGACTGGTCGCAATTTGTGTTGGCAGGAAGGCAGAGGTCGACGTCTAGGCCCCTCATGTGTGGGGTACCTCAGGGGTCGGTCCTCTCATCCCTCCTGTTCAACATCTATATGAAGCCGCTGGGCAAGATCATCCGTGATTTTGGGGTAGAGATCCATCAGTACGCTGATGACACCCAGCTGTACATCTTTACCCCTAACCACCCCAACGATGCTGTTGAAGTGATGTCCCAGTGCTTGGAGGCTGTGGATGGGGAGAAACAGGTTTCGACTCAACCCGTCCAAGACCAAGTGGCTGTGGTTTCCGGCATCACGATATAGCCAGTTGGTACCATCTCTGGCTATTGGGGGCAAGTCATTAGCTCCTGCGGAAAGGGCCCGCAACTTGGGCATCCTCCTGGACTCCCGGCTGTCATTGGATGACCATCTGACAGCCGTGGCCAGGGGGGCCTTTTATCAGGTTTACCTGATTCGCCAGTTGCGCCCCTTTCTAGATCGTGATGCTCTACATACAGTCACTCAAGCCCTCGTCACCTCCCACCTAGACTACTGTAACGCTCTCTACATGGGGCTCCCCTTGAGGTGCACCTAGAGGCTCCAGCTAGTCCAGAACACAGCCGCGCGGGGGATTTTGGGAGTGTCGAGATACTCCCATGTAACACCTCTCCTGTGCAAGCTGCACTGGCTGCCTGTGGCCTTCTGGGTGTGCTTCAAGGTGTTAGTAACCACCTTCAAAGCGCTCCATGGCATGGGACCTGGTTATTTGCGGGACCGCCTCCTACCACATACCTCCCTTCGACCAGTCCGCTCTCACAGGGTGGGCCTCCTCAGGGTGCCGTCTGCTGGACAATGCCGGCTGGTGGCCCCCGGGGTGAGAGCCTTCTCTGTGGCAGCCCCTGCCCTCTGGAATGGCCTACCACCTGACCTTCGTACAATTACGGACCTGCGCCTCTTCCGCCGGGCTTTAAAAACATACCTATTTCACGAGGCCGGCCTGGCATAGTTTTAAATTTTTAATCGTATTTTAGAAATGGGTTTCAACTGATAATTTTAGCATGGGTTCAACTTAATTTAATTCGTTTTTAATATTCTGTATTTATTGTTTTTACATTTTATTCCTTTCCTGTGCACTGCCCTGAGACCCATTGGGAGATAGGTGCAATATATATATATATAAATAAATAAATAAATAAATAAATAAATAAATAAATAAATAAATAAATAAATAAATAAATAAATAAATAAATAAATAAATAAATAAATAAATAAATAAACAAATAAACAAATAAATAAAGCAAGCAAGCAAGCAAGCAAGCAAGCAAGCAAGCAAGCATAGTACACAAAATTGTCTGCTACAATATCCTACCTATCAACAACTACTTCAGCTTCAACCACAATAATACATGGGCAAACAATCAAGACAAACTCAAGGTAAACTGCTCCAAACTCAACTGCAGAAAATATAACTTCATCAACAGAGTGGTCAACTCCTAGAATGCTCTACCCAACTCTATTGTTACATCCTCAAACCCCCACAGCTTCAACCTTAAACTGTCTAGCATGGTTCCCACCATGTAGTTAAATGTGGGCATGTAGTGGGCATGGCTTGGTGGGTATGGCAGGGGAAGCATACTGCAAAATCACCCCACTCTGTGGCCAGCGAGAGGTGATATTTGCCAGTTCTCTTAACTACTCAAAATTTCCGCTACTGGTTCTCCAGAACCTGTCAGAATGCTCTGAATTCACTCCTGATCTCACCCCATTCCTAAGAGGTCTGTAAAGGATGCATGCATAAGCGCACCAGTGTGTCTACTGCTACTGTCCTCATTTATTTGTATTCATTTCATTTGTTCATGTCCATGTTCATATTTATACTTGCTATCTTGTACATGTTTGACAGACAAACAAACAAACAAACAAATAATACTTGCAAATTCAAAAAAAATGTAATGTTGGTGTCCTCAGATTTCTTGCAATATCAAATCTGGGGAAGTATTGAAATCTCTATGCAGGAGTCGGGTGGGCAGCCTGTTTCAGCTGCAAGAATTTTGGGTCCACTGAAATATGAATTTAGCAAGCAGAAGCAAAGCAATTTTCATAGCTCTTTTCTGAGATTTCTAAGTAAAAAGGGGTAAGTGGGTATTTGCAACTGCTTCAAAGATGCTATGAACAAGGCAGGATAGGAAGGTACTTACTGGTGTCCTGTTTCACCAATGCCTGTTCAAATCCACCAGGCTTCTTCAGCTAAACTATGAATAAGCCAAAAGAGTGGGGGAGAAATGTGTCTTGGTACAAAGTGCCTTCTTTGCTTTATAGCCAACAATCATTTCTTCAATTTTCCACTCTGCTTCCCTCCAACGATCACACAGTCAGTCAATCAAATTTTATTTTGGATTTAGACCAATAAAAAAAAAAGAATTATAACCATTCCAGGAAATAGAATTTAAGTTATAGAAAAATACTTTAATAATGACTTTATAAAACACCAATCATTGTATTTGTTTGTTTGCTTAATTTATTCCTACCCCTCTCGTAGCAAGAATTCTGTGCAACTTTCAGCATTAAAATCTAACAAATAAATATCTTTAAAAGAATAAAAATAGAAATCTCATTCAAGATATGGTGGGTGGGAGGAAGGTAGGATTGTCGTGGTGGCACAGTGGTTAGAATGCAGTATTGCAGGTTGACTCTGCTCACTGCCAGCAGTTTGATTCTGACTGGTTCAAGATTGACTCAGCTTTCCATTCTTCTGAGGTCAGTAAAATGAGGACCCAAATTGTTGGGGGTGATATGCTGACTCTGTAATGATGCACCCTCATTAGGGTCTCAGGCCTTCTGGTGAAGTTAGGACTTCAGCCTCTTGAGGAAGCACAGAAAGATGGGATCCAATCTCCCTCAGGCAGAAGCCATGGTATACAGCAGTGGTGGGTTTCAGATCCTGACGCAACCGGTATGATGCGACGGAGCCAGGCATCCATCATGGGCACAGGCACTGTGCATGTATGTGCACCCACCACCCTGTGACAATCCAGCTGCTCGGCGGAGGTCACGCAGATGCCATATGCTTAAGGTGACCAGACATTCCAGTCCCGGTTCACCAGCAGATGTCCCGCGCCCCACCACCTCTTCAAAATTTCCCGATTTTTGTGGGCAGGCGGCGGGTGCGGATAGCTGAGAGCGCCGGCTCGGGCGAAGAGGGCATCGGGGCCGAGGAGAAGGGGGGGCGCACGCTCCAGTGCATCATGTGCCTGCGCAGAGGGCGTCGGGGCTGAGGAGAGGGGGGGTACGCTCTGGCATGGCACACGCCTGCACAGAGGGCATCGGGGCGGGGGGGCGCTCGCCCCTGCCCCTGCGGGACCCTCTTTAAGGGCGGCCCGTGGTGCTGAGAGCCGCTGGCTTGGGCAGGAAGGGGGAAGGCGGCCTGAGGCGGCTGCTTTCAGCTCGGCACATCATGCCAGCATGATGGGCTGACAGTGGCCGGCTCAGGCCACCTTCCCCCTCCCCGCCCCAGCCAGCGGCTCTCAGCGCCGCTGGGCCGGGCTGCCACCGCTGCCTTTAAAGAGGGCCCCACGGAGGCGGGTGGGAGTGCACCCCTGCCCCGACGCCCTCTGTGCAGGCGCGTGCCGCGCCGGAGCGTGTGCCCCCCCGTCAACGGTGTCCCGCTTTGGGAGTTTGAAAATCTGGTCACCTTACGTATGCTGCACGTGCATGCGCAAATGGTCTAATTAGCTCAAATAGAGGTAAGGAATGAGAGTGGGTGGGTGGGCCCTCCAAAGCACTGTTCCGGCACCATAGGCACTGCTCTCAACTGGTATGCCCATACCAGGCGTGCCACCCAGAACCCATCTCTGGTATTTAGTCCCCTTCTCCTAGACCCTGCCAGCCAGAATCCTTTGACCAAGGGGACTTAAAGTATGCTGTTTTCTTTTGGTACAGGTGGGATCAGGCCAGTGGGATGAGACAGTTCCTCAAGTAATTGCAGGGATTACTAACATAAAATTTGAAAATGTAACAATATTAAGATCTAATTATAAGAATTACACTTACCACATTAATACTATGAATATGTGACATACATGAAAAGTGCGAGAATCTTTAATTGTAACATGATGGAGATCCTGAAAACCTGTTGAACAAAACTGTCTAGAACAGAGGTCAAACTCAAGGCCCCGGGGCTGGATCCGGCCTGCAAGGTGCTTAGATCTGGCCTGCAGTGCCGCCCTGGAAACAGCGAAGGACTGTGTTAGATTCTCAAGCGATGTCGAGAAGGAGTGAGTCCAGACCGGTAAGATTAACGGTTTTATTTAACAGGAAGACAACAGGTCAGAAAAAGTAGCTAATTACAAAAGAACGCGCGCCTTCTGCCTGACAGCTCCTTTTATATTGAGCTGTCAGACAGCGAGCCAATCGGCGCGAGTCCCGCTCTTCGGCTGCAGCCAGTCGCGTCTTGGCCAATCAGACGCGACTGGCTGTTGCTGAGGAATTCAAGCGGTTGTCCTTCCCCCCCAGCGAGTATGCATGCGGGCCCATTAGCATACGTACTCGCTGAGGTAGGCGGGGCTGCGTCGGCTCCGCCCCGAACGCCTCAGTGTTGCTGCCGGAGTTGATGGAGGAGGACGTGCCCGTCGCAGCTCCTCCCTGATGGGGGTGTAGCTCCGGGCTGCGTCATCGCGGCCTTCAACTTTGCCAGAAGCCATTGGAAGGGGTAAGTCAATGCGAGGGGGCGTGTCGCTCGGGGTGGAGCTGTACTCTAGTCCCTGGAAGGCAGGAACTGGGTAGGCCGGGCCTGGGCGGAGGCAGGCCCGTGGTTGTGTTGTGATTTGTGACTGTGCTGCGGCGGATTGTGGGCGCCCCGGAAGGAGCTGTTCGGACCTCGGCAGCCCCGGGAGTCGTCCAGGGGTGATGGTGAGGGCCGGTGGCCAGGGCGCCTCGGCGGTAGGCTGGTCCTCCCGGTGGTTGGTGGTATCGACGTCCGGCCGGCCTGGTGGTTGCGTTGGCTCCGGCAGGGCTGGAGATGGAGGGCGGCGCCTCAATTGATCCAAGTGGTGCTGCCACTTGGATCCATCTGGTCGTCCAACCCTGTAGGAACAGGGGCCTGTTAATTCCCGGACGACTGCGGGGACCCACCGTGGATCCCCTGCAAAGTTCCTGGCGAAGACGGAGTCGCCTACGGTGAAGTGGCGGGGAGGGGGGACCCCCAGGTTGCATGGCTGCACCTCATTGTAGAGGGGGTGCAGTCTGTCCAATTTGGTCCGCAGGCGGCGGCCCATCAGCAGCTCGGCGGGGCTTTTCCCTGTAGCCTGGCAAGGCGTAGAGTGCTGACCCATGAGGTAAGCATCTACCCTTGAATGCCAATCTCCCCTATCCATCCTCCCGAGGGCCTCCTTGGCCGAGCGGACGGCTCTTTCCGCCCGGCCATTGGCGGCACGGTGGTAGGGGGCGGTTGGCGCATGCCGGATTCCCTGGGAGGCCAGGAATTCCTGGAAGGTGGCAGAGTGGAACTGGGGCCCGTTGTCGGAGACCAGAGTGTCCGGCAACCCGTGCGTAGCGAAGAGGCGCCGGAGCGCGCGCACGGTACTCTCGGCAGTGGTCGAGGTCATCAGGACGACCTCGGCCCAGCGGGAGTAGGCGTCCACCACCACCAGGAAGGACTGGCCATGGAAGGGGCCAGCAACGTCAACGTGGATCCTGGACCACGGAGACCTGGGGGTGTCCCAGTCCCGGTGAGGGGCGGAGGGTGGGGCGGGGCGGGAGGTCTGGCATGCCTGGCAAGCACCGACCCAGGTGGCCACCTTGTCATCCATGCGCGGCCACCAGACATAGCTCCTGGCAAGTGCCTTCATGCGAGCTATGCCCGGGTGGTCGGCGTGGAGGGACTCGAGTACCTGACGGTGAAGGGGGGGAACAATGACCCGGTCTCCCCATAGCAAGCACCCGCCGTGGAGCGACAGCTCCAGCTGGCGGGTCTTGAAGGGCCGAAACTCGTCCGGTAACGAGCCCGGAGGTCACCCTCGTAGGACCCAGGTGGAGACCTGGGACAGGACAGGGTCGGCCTTGGTCCGTGCGGCTACGTCCGATGAGGTGAGGGGCAGGTCGGAATCGGCCACGGACAGGACGGACAGGGCTGGCACCGGCTCCTGGTCCGTCCGGGGGAGGGGGCAGCGGCTGAGGGCATCTGCGTGTCCCAGCTGCTTCCCCGGGCGGTAGAACAGCATGTAGTCGTACGCTGCCAGAAACTCCGTCCACCTGGTCATCCTGGGAGAGAGGATGGGAGGGGTGGGCCGGTCACCAGTCAGAAGCCCAAGGAGCGGCTTGTGGTCGGTGAAGATGGAGAAGGGGCGGCCGTACAGGTACTCGTGGAATCTTTTAATCCCGGACACTACAGCCAGGGCCTCCTTGTCAATCTGGCTGTAGTTGCGCTCCGTAGGAGACAGAGTCGGGGAATAAAAGGCGATGGGGGCCTCCGAACCATCGGGCCGGACATGGCTCAGGACGGCCCCCAGACCGAAGGGGGAGGCGTCGGATGCTAACGTCAATGGCAAGCTGTCAGAGTACTGGACCAGCACGGCCCTTGACGTCAGCACCTCTTTGACAGCCGCGAACGCATGCGCTTTGCGGCTGCCCCAGCGCCAGGCCGCCGAGCGATCGAGTAATCGATGGAGCGGCTCAGCTAGCGACGCCTTGTGGGAAATAAATGGCGCGTAGAAGTTGAGCAGGCCGAGGAAGGCCTGCAGCTCCGTCTTGGAGGCAGGGGTGGGGGTGTTGCGGATTGCCTCGACCTTGGAGGGGGTGGGGTGAATTCCCTGGGCATCAATCAAGAAGCTTCAATTTGAAACCCGTGCCCCTAAAAATAGTGAGAACCTTCCGGAGTACTTCGGCGAGGTCTGAGAGGCTGGAAGCAGCTATCAGAACGTCGTCAAAGTACGGAACGATGCCCGGGAGCCCGTGGAGCTCTGGAAGATCCCCGGGGCAACGGAAATGCCGAATTGGAGGCGGCGACAGCGGAAAACTCCTCGGTGGGTGACGATGGTTTGCGCTTCAGCCGCATCGTCATCCACCAGGAGCTGCTGGTAGGCCTGCGCCATATCCAGCTTCGCGAAGATGCAGCCCTGCCCCAAGGAATGGAGCAGATGCTGCACCACCGGGACCGGATATGGGTTCGCCTGAAGCCCGCGGTTGATCGTCGACTTATAGTCGGCGCAGATGCGTATGGAACCGTCGGGCTTGATGGGGACCACAATGGGGGTCTCCCATTTTGCCTGGTCGACCGGCTCCAGTACGCCCTGCGCCACGAGACGATCGAGCTCCGCGTCAACCCTTGGCTTCAGGGCGAATGGCAGCCTGCGGGCCTTGAGCCGAATTGGAGCAACCTGAGGGTCGAGGTTGAGGGAAACCGGGGTGCCCATGTATGAGCCGAGATGCCCATCAAAAACATCGGGGAAGTCCGCCAGGACAGCGTCCACTGGGGAGGCGGTAGGCACCCGGTGCACCCGCTGGACTGAGAGGCCCAGGGCGGCAAACCAGTCCAAACCGATGAGAGCGGTAAGGGGCGTTTGACAACCAGAATGGGCAGGAGACCCGTGAACCGTCCGTAGTGGACGTGGGTGCGGAGTTGGCCCAGCACCTCAATAGGGTTGCCCTGGTAGTCTTTTAGCAGAGTCTCGGGCTGGGACAGGTCGGCGGGCTTAAGCGTGGGGCAGATGCTGGCCAGTTGAGGCCAGGAGATGAGGGACCAGGACGAACCCGAGTCGACCTCCATTGTCAGCGGCCGGCCATTTAGAAGAAGGGAGGTGGAAATGCGCCTACGGTCGTCCGGCAGCAGTGGGACGGTGTCCTGGAGGTCCGTCATGGCGAAGCAGTCGGCTTCCGTCTGCGGCCTGCGGGCCGGGTGGCGTTGGCCGTAAGTGGGGGCTGGCGCGGCTGGAGCTGTCATCGCGTGTGGCGCCGGCAGGGGGGCCAGGGCTGGAAGGGTGGCCCTGCAGACGCGGGCGATGTGGCCCTTTTGATTGCATCGGTGGCAGATGGTGGCCCTGAAAGGGCAGTCGTTTCTAGCGTGGCTGCCGCCGCGCCCGATGCAAGTCGTGGGCGCTTGGCGGGATGGCGGAGCCCTAGCGCGGCTCCGACCCGTGGCTTGCAGGCGTGCCACCTTGTCGTAGGGCTCGAATTCGTCCGTCGGGTCGAGGGGGTTGTGCTCGTCGATGAGGCAGGCCCTCGGGGGGGGGGGTAACGGTAGCGCAGGCTGTCCGGGGCCCATCTCAGCCGTGGTGGCGTCGGCCAGTTCGGCGGCCCTGGCTTCCTCCACGGCCTGCTCTAAGGTAATGTCCGAGCAGGCCATTAGTCTGCGTCTCAGCTTAACGTCCTTCAGTCCGCAGACGAACTGTTCCACTAAGGACTCGTCAAGGAAGGGGGCGGCGAAGTCGCATAGGATGGCAGCGGCTCGCAGGGCCTGCAGAAAATCGGCAACTGACTGGGTGAGCAGCTGGCGGCATTGTCAGAAGGCGAACCGACAAGAGATCCTAGATGGAGCTGGGGCGAAGTGGGCCTTCAGGCGGGCTTGTAGCGTGTCCCATGCCATGGTGTGGACCGCTGCTGGAGCGGCGATGTTACGCGCCACGGCGAAAACGGTGCGCCCGCCGCAGCCTAGGAAAAGCCCCAGTCGTCTCTCCGGGGTGAGCTCCCCGTGGTCGCCCGCGAGGAGGAAACACTCGAAGCGGGCGAGGAATGCCTCCCATGACTCTTGTGTCGCGTCAAAGGGGGCGTAAGATGGAAGCGTGGCCATAGCGCGTAGTTGTCAGCCGAAGGCTAGCTCGCTGAGGAGATAGCGAGAGGAGAGAAAAACGTGACGAAAGTGTCTCTTCGGTCCCGCAGGGAGAAGAGCTTCGTCACGGAGTAATCAGTACTGGTCCCAGTCTTCGTCGCCAGTGTTAGATTCTTAAGCGATGTCGAGAAGGAGTGAGTCCAGACCGGTAAGATTAACGGTTTTATTTAACAGGAAGACAACAGGTCAGAAAAAGTAGCTAATTACAAAAGAACGCGCGCCTTCTGTCTGACAGCTCCTTTTATATTGAGCTGTCAGACAGCGAGCCAATCGGCGTGAGTCCCGCTCTTCGGCTGCAGCCAGTCGCGTCTTGGCCAATCAGACGCAACTGGCTGTTGCCGGGGAATTCAAGCGGTTGTCAGAATGCAACAGACTGGCCCACCGTGACTCTGCCAGAGAAAATGGAGCTCGGGAGGGCAATGGGCGGCCCTCCCAAGCTCTGTTTTAACTGGCAGAAGATTGCTGGAGGCCATTGCAGCTGAAAACGGAGCTTGAGAGTTCATTTTCTCTGGCAGAGTGCTCAGGGCACCACAGGCGCCCCCGACACAAGTGACGTTGAGCTGGCCGCACCCATCCTGGTCACACCCATCCTGGGCCTCCGAGGTCAAACACAACCTTGATGCAGCCATCAATGAAATTAAGTTTGACACCCCTGGTCTAGAAGAAAGACAATGAAGAGCACATCTACATTACTGATAAAAGTGCACGACCATCTTCATAGATGAAGCTGAGCTGAATTTAAAAGTCATTAACTTCATCTTTAGGAGTATAATATCCAAATATGGAATGTCTGATCTTTTAGGATATTCTATTCATCCAGAAAAATAACAGCATGGTTTAGATGGTATAAAGCAGAAGAGACAGCATGTTATTTAAATATATATATATGATAGATTGCATGATGGGTCTCGAGATCTTATTGAATAACCTACCACCTAGTGTTCCTTTGTGATCAGTCTCCCATAAGCAATAACAAATTAGTTCTTTGTTTATTGTCCTCTTCACTTCAAAGAAGATAAATTTCCAGATGCTGTAATGTGATATATTTGCTCTTTTGCATAGCTATTGTTCCCTGCAGACAGGTAATAGAAAACGTGGTCTAATTGAGGATGAGTGCCAGTGCTGAAATTAACAATGGCTTTTCAAGGATGACAACTAAAAAGAAATTTTAAATGAGCCTCCGAACTCTTCAGCTTCCAGCCTGCTACGGGTATTCATGCAAATTATTTTGGATGGACAGAAAGAGCAAGAAGAAGAGAGTTTTCACTTTTATGGGACACAAAGTGAATGTTTCATGTTGGCTCTAACAAGGGGAAAACTTTTCTGCTCATTAAATTATTGTTGTGGTAAGAAACTCCAGGGACAAAAACGTTTCCCTCAAAAGCAAACTGGTGATGGAGCTAAAATGAGCAATAATTTCCCCACAAGTCTTAACTGCAAGGTCTTGGGGGTTTTGTGTGTCATCATCCATTTCACAGGCTGCATAGTCATGAAATTTCAAGCAAAGGGATTTGGCCAATAAAATGAATATCGGAAAAGGAGCGCTTAATTCAGAAACATTGAGACAAAATAGTGATTTTACAGTAAGGTGGCAGGGGTGGGTTCCAGTAGGCACTACTGCCAGTTTGCTCGTGTGCACCCCACACAGGCGATGCTTCATGCATGCTGCATGCACATGCGCAGTACAATTAAAATTGTTCTGCGCATGCATAGAACCTAAAAACAAGATGGTGGCGCCTATGGCGTTGCTGGAGAACCAGTTTGGGGCCATGGCAGGCTTGGGTTGCTGCTGGTTCCAGTGACCCAGGCCACCAAGCCACTACTGGTTTGGCCGAACTGGTCTGAACTGGTAGGAACCCACCACTTATAAAAGGTTATGCTGGGAGAAGATGTGTGTTAAGGACAAGCCTCTTGGGGGCATAAAATTCAAGAAAGGAGCTAATAAAGGGTAAACAAGCCCTTTTGTTAGGTGCATGAAAGAGGCAATGCTTTGATTGTATAGTCATGGATGCTGTTCTGACCGAGGCTTCCCAAGAGCATGAAGCAAAAACCTCTTTCATTAATTTACTGTGAATTCTGCTCGTTCACATCCAACAAAGTCTTTCAAGGGAGGATTTACGGTCACAGACCTTATCTGGCTTGGAGAAGTGAAAGGCCAAGCTTGGCAAGTGAAAGGCAAAGTTTGGCAAGGAGTCTCGGAGAGTCATGAACCAATTAAATGAAATAATTGTCTCCTGCAAACTCCACTCCCCTTTTGCTCCTCTTTTATTTCCTCTGGGAGGGGCCATTCATTGTCCACCTGTGGCTTTACTCCCAAGTCAACTCCTGTTCTTTAGCTGTTCCCTTCATCTGGCAACTCTGTGCATGCGCACACTGGGAAAAGGCTCCAGCTGTTCATCTGCCTCACTGATGTTTGACTCTGAAGGCAGCTGATAACTAGCATATGGCCCTGGCTCCATCTCTGCCTCTGACACAGAGCCCTCATCAGAGCCTTCCCCAAACTCCAGGACTGGGCCATGTTCCTCTCCAACCTCCTCACTGTCCGAATATGCTGCCAGCTCTGCTAGCTGTTGGCAGGTCACAACAGATGCTACTTTGGTGCCATTTTGGCTTTTTTAAATTCTCCCCCTAGGCCCCCTCTGTCTGCATATACAAAATGAGACAAAGCACACATTATATTCAAAGTGAATCAAAGCAGCAAATAAAAAACAAAACCCAAAACAAACCTCAAGTAAAACCTAATACTGTGCAAAGCAAAAACAATTACTACCTGTAAAGGACAGAAGGAATAACCTTGAGGAACCTCAAGGAGTCATTTTGCAGCATCTTATTTTCCAGTCAAAAGCAAAATCCATGAATGAGCATCTTTTTAAAAACAGAGAGGAGAAAGTATTGGGGACCAAAAAAAGGATGAATTGCCCTCCAATGAATTAGACACCATGTTCGAAATTTCAGGATTACAGGTAATCCTCGATTTATAGCCAGGCATTTAACAAAATATTTGAAATTTTGATGGCACTGAAAATGTGACTTACAACATTCATTTTCCCCAGCTCTCAAGCAAATAAAATGTAAAAATAATTATGTTACGTAAAAATGCTTGTTGGTGTGGCTATATTCCATGATTGTTTTATTGATTTTTTTTAACATTTTTCTTGTAGATGTAACTAACTTCATAGAAAGTCTCCCCATTGGAATATCTTTTTACATTCAACCTCTCTTTTACTAGGTTTTTGAGAACCAGCCTTAATAAGAACCTTAAGAACTTAATTATGCTGCAATTAGCGATGTAATTAAGGAGCGGATTCTAAAGCATAATCAAGAATGTTAATCTGAAAATGAGAAAGTTAATCCATGTCATTGTTGGAACTCCATTCCTATTTTCTCACATTTATTTTGGTAAAAAAAAGTAATATCCCTTTATATAGCCTTCCTCTGATATAAGCTGAAGACAGTGGGAGTACAAGAGAGTATATACAACCAATTGCTAGAGAAATGAAACAGCGATGCTAAAAAGTTGACACGAGTTCAGAGGTAGAACATGGAGAAGGTGTGCAAACACCCCAGCATTGAGTTCCAGCATATTTCAATAAAATTGGAGCTTTTTATATGCTAGCGGGGAATTCTGGCAGTTGAAGTTCATCCATCTTAAAGCTGCCCAATTAGAAAATACTGGTATCAATCAAACGGAGTAGCTCCAGGTTGAACTGTGAGGTCCTTGGTGCTCACTGAGTTTGATAGTTTTTTAACAGACCTTTTATTATCAAAATAGGTAACTGAGATGTTACCTAGTTTGGAATGAACTATCTGCAAGAAGACCACCAAGCTCAGCAAGCAACAAGGATCAGAGGTGAGTTCCTACCAGTTCAGACCAGTTCGGCCAAGTAGGTAGTAACTTGGCCCGACATGCTCCTGAACCGGTTCTTTGCTAGTGGCTGCCATCTTGATTTTCCGTTCTGCACATGCACAGAACAATCTTTATTGAAATAATGTAATTTCCCCTTTTCTAATGTGTGCATGCGTAGACCTTTTTAGGTGTAAATGTACACATGCGCGCCGGTAGTAATGCCAACAGGACTCCACCCCTGCCAAGGATCCCACAAACATTGGTCTATATCAGGGGTGGGATTGAAAAAATGTTAGCAACCGCTTCTCTGCCCGGTTGCTGGGTGTGTGTGTGCATGGTGGACGTTGCCTACTTGGCCTCCTGCACCATGGCAAGGGTGGTGTTTCTGAAGATCCAGGTCATTTTGGCGGGAGCAGGAAGTAGCATGGGACGCTAAATCTGGAGCGGCGCTGGGGCTGGAGGTGTTGTACGGTGAGCGGGCAGGCGAGCAAGGTGCTGCAGCAGCGCCCAGCAACATTCCCTGCCTGCCTGCTCCGCTGGTTCACCCACCGGGGCGGCGCTGGGGCTGGAGGACTTGTACAGCTAGCGGGCAGGGCGGGCGGGCAGGCGAGCAGGACGCTGTGGCGGTGCCCAGCAACATTCCCTGCCCACGTGCTCCGCTGGCTTACCTACTGGCGGCAGTTCCCTCCCTCCCCCCACAGAGCCCCTTCAGCCCCTGGGAGGCAGACGAGTGGCTGGCATGATGGCTGGGGAGGCTACAGCTGCCTCTTTCGCCTTGGGACAGCCAGAGCACTTCCTGGGGGCTGAAAGGGATCCCAGGGAGGGGGGGAGAGACAGAGAGAGGCACAGAGAGAGAGAATGACAGAGGGAGGGATTGAATCGGAGACAGAGGGAGGGAGGGAGAGAATCAGAGTGACAGACACAGGGAGAGCCTTCCTTCCTTCCTTCCGTCCTTCCAACTCAATCTCCAATTATTCATTTTCTGTAAATGCTGATGAAGAACTTCACTGGTAGTTCTTGAACTGAAAGATGGGATATCCATAGCTACTTTCCTTCAATTTAGCCCTTTTAAATCAGGGGTCTCCAACCTTTGCAACTTTAAGTCTGAAGGACTTCAGCTCCCAGACAAAGCTGGCTGGAGAATTCTGGGAGCTGAAGTCCTTCAGACTTAAAGTTGCAAAGATTGGAGACCCCTGTTTTAAATAATGGTTAGAAAGGAAATAGCAAGGTGGTGGGATTAATGTGTTGATTGGTTTGGAGAGACAGAGAGGGAGGGAGAGAAAGATAGACAGAGACACAGAATGAGTGATTAAGTGAGGGAATGAGAGACAGACAGACAGACACACACACAGTGACAGATGGGCGGAGGGAGGAGAGGGAGACAGATATAGAGAGACAGACAGACACAGAGAGAGACAGAAAGAAAAAGAGAGAAAGAGAAAGAAGAAAAGAAAGAAAGAACTTGTGACCACAATTGTGGCCAAAATTTTGGTTGCTAAGCAAGATCGTTGTTAAGTGAGTTTCACCACATTTTCCAAGTTGGCCACACCCACCCGGTCACATGACCACTGAGCCACTTCCATAAAATACCTCCTCCTCTCCCCCCCCCCCCCCAGTCAATGGTGTCCCTCTTTACCAATATTAAAATCTGGTCACCTTAGCTATGATGGGCAATTGTAGTTAATAGGGAAAAATAATGCAAGCGGTACTTGCAATACCCTAAAAGAGAGAAGTGAAAGAAAGGCAGAAGAAGAAAAGAGCATGTAGACAATCAGCTCCTTCATATCTCACTTCAAAGGGCACCAAGAGTTTGAGGTTGGCTAGAAATTCTATAAATTTAACCTCAGGATCTTCCTGTCTTTGTTGAAGCAGACTGGCAAAGAAACAAGAGAGCTTTCGCGCTTTCTGCCTTAACAACTGAAAGGGAACTGGCTACAAACCATCAAATATTGGAGGTTTTTAAAGGAAAGCAATTAATTAATGATTATATGGCTGTATTTCTTTGACATGTTTACCCATTGCAAATTTGGAATTCCCCCTAGAAAGGAAAACCAGACTGAACTATAAACTAGGCACTGTACATTGGCTAATAGATGTTTGGCTAGACTTGGTATGATGTGTTGGGCCTTTTAACGTTCAGTCAAGTGAAAGGAAGTCTTCACTGATGTTTGAAAATGCTAGGAGTCAAGCTACGTGCATACCTCTGCTCTAGGTACAGACAGTTCATTAACAATTGCAAAATCATTAATCTAACACAGGGGTCTGCAAAGTCGGCTCTTTTAAGACTGGTGGACTTCAACTCCCAGAATTCCCCAGCCAGCTATGCTGGCTGGGGAACTCTGGGAGTTGAAGTCCACCAGTCTTAAAAGAGCCGACTTTGCAGACCCCTGATCTAACAGACTGAGATCAATAGAAACTCTTTCCACTGACAGCTAAAGTTCCTTGAGCAAGAGAGTTTTGTAGTCCAAGTCAAGGCTAGAGCATTGCATCAGGCATACAAGATCTGGTTGTCATGGGGAGTTGTTCGAGTGCCAGAGGGCATTTAGGTGGGAACTTAAACATAGGAAGCTCTTAGGTTCCAGTGGAGTGCAGCCGGCACTGTGAAAACCTGATTTCCAGCACCAAGCTAGCATGCTTCATTATGCAACCAAAAATTAATTTGTCTCCCTGTTTGCTGGCTCTTCACAGAGTTCGCAACTTTCTCATGGGTTGGGCAAACAAGATTCCAGTTCAAGGTCTGAATCACAAGGAGTCATAATTCCAGATGCCATCTCACCATTCTTATGAAGGACAAAAGTTCTTTGAATCTTCCCCTTCCTCTGACTAAGGCAAGAGAATTTGACTTTTAATTGGTCAAATAGGTTTGATTTTCTAGATTGAGTTCAATAAAAATTCTGGAAATGGCCTTGGGATGACCTTTTCTGAGGGTAATGTAGACGAAACAATTAACCAAGTACTATGGCAGTGGTGGGCAAACTCATTAGTCAACAGAGCCAAATATCAACAATACCATGATTGAAATTTCTTTTGAGAGCCGGAAGGTGTGGCCTGTTTTGTGGGAGTGGCTCAGCGGTCATGTGACTGGGTGGGCGTGGCCAACTTGGAAAATGTGAAACTCACTTAACAATGGTCTTGGTTAGCAACCAAACTTTTAGGCTCAATTGTGGTCATAAGTTCTTTCTTTCTTTCTTTCTTTCTTTCTTTCTTTCTTTCTTTCTTTCTTTCTTTCTTTCTTTCTTTCTTTCGCTCTCTCTTTCTTTCTCTCTTTCTTCCTCTCTCTCTCTTTCTCCATTTCCCTCTTTCTCTCTCTCTTTCTCTTTTTCTCTCTTTCTTTCTGTCTCTTTCTCTTTCTCTCTCTTTCTCATTCTCTCTCTTTCTCTTTCTTTCTCTCTCTCCTCTCTCTCTTTCTCTCTTTCTTTCCCTTTTTCTCTCTTTCTCTCTCTCTCTCTTTCTTTCTCTCTCTTTTTCTTTCTCTTTCTTTCTTTCTTTCTTGCTTGCTCTCTCTCTCTCTCTCTCTCTCTCTCTCTCTCTCTCTCTTTCACTCTTTCGTCCACCAATCTCTGCCACTCTGTGTGTGTGTGTCTGTCTGTCTGTCTCACATTCAAGCACTTAATCACTCATTCTGTGTCTCTGTCTATCTTTTTCTCCCTCCCTCCCTCTCTCTGTCTCTCTGTGTGTGTCTGTCACTCTCTGATTCCCCCCTCCCTCCTTGTCTCTCTCTGTGTCTGTGCCTCTCTCTCTCTCTCTGTCTGCCCCCCACCCCCCACGGAGCCTCTTCAGTCCAGCCCGCCGCGCTTATTCGCTCGCCTTAGCCTGGCCCGCACGCCACATGCCCGCTCGCTCAGGCTACTTCCAGGGCTGAGAAGGCTCCGTGTGGGGTGGGGAAGGAACGGCGTTCAGTGGGTGACCCACTGGATGCTGGTTCCCTCCAATCGCCCTGGAAGTAGCCTGGCTCGCCCGCCCACCCACTCGCCCGCTCGTTCGCTCGCTCAGGCTACTTCCAGGGATGAGAAGGCTCCGTGTAGGGTGGGGAAGGAACGGCGTTCAGTGGGTGACCCACTGGACGCAGGTTCCCTCCAATCACCCTGGAAGTAGCCTGGCCTGCCCGCTCGCCCGCCCGCTTGCTCAGGCTACTTCCAGGGGTGAGAAGGCTCCGTGTGGGGGGGAAGGAACGGTGTTCAGTGGGTGACCCACTGGACGCCGGTTCCCTCCCCCCACCCGTGGAGCCTCCGCACCCCCTGGAAGTAGACGAGTGGCCGGCATGCCGGCTGGGGAGGCTCCGCGGGGAGAGGGAGGGAGGGAATCGGCAGCCGGTAGGGAGGGTTGCTCCGGCGGGGCTCAGGAGTCCCATCGTCGGCGAGGGTGGAGAAAGAGCCGCACTCGAGGGGCCAAAGAGCCGCATGCAGCTCGCAAGCCGCGGTTTGCCGACCACTGCCCTATGGTACAACTCTACCTCTGATCTGTGAAATGAACATTTAAGAAACAATCATCCTGGTATTTTTCTCACCTCTTCTCACCATGGATTGACAAAGGAATGAATACAAAGCAGAGGTTTCTAACTTCTACATGGCATACTCATGCCAATTGTCCTTCTCTAAAATGACACAAGTATTTGTAACATCCTAAAGGAGATGTTGGCTAGCTAGTCCTCCTAACATGTTGTATGTTGAGCCGCGGGTCAAGGTCACAGGTGGTGGCCCAAGCTCCATCTGGAACCTCTTTGGGTCCATCAGGTGCCAAGATGGTTCCGCCCCAGGCACCTGATGGACCCAGAGAGGTTCCAGACGGAGCTTATGCCACCACCTGTGACCTTGACCCGCGACTTGACTGAGGACCTAATGGCTACATGGAATAGTGCGGCCATGGGGGCCTTGGACCGGGTTGTGCCAATGCGGCCTCTCACGCGGTGCCAATCCACCCTGGCCCCTTGGTTTTCTGAGAAGCTGAGGGTGATGAAGCGCCGCAAGAGACGCCTAGAGAAGATTTGGAGGTCCACACGGTCCAAATCTGACCGAACTCAGGTAAGATCCCATTTGAGGACGTACCTAGTGGCGATAAGAGCGGCGAAACGCAACTACTGCACCGCTCTTATCGCATCCGCAGATAACCGCCCTGCTGCCCTGTTCAGGGTGACCCGCTCCCTCCTTCAACAGAGGCCGCGGGAAGCTCCTTTACAGGGCAGAGCAGAGGAATTTGGGTCTTATCTGCAGGATCAAATCGTTCAGATCCGGAGTGAGTTGTCCTCCAATGAAACTAGTCTAGGCGGACCGTCCGAGGCAGGTGTTGAGACCGTATTATGGGAAGAGTTCGACTTTGTCACTTCCGATGATATGGACAGGTTGACAAGGCAACTGAACAACACCACATGTTTATTGGACCCGTGTCCCTCCTGGCATGTACTGGCATCCTGGTAGATTACACAAGGCTGGCTCCAGGAAATAGGGAATGCTTCTTTGAGTGAGGGTTTCTTGCCGGCCGCCTTGAAAGAGGCGGTGGTGAGACCCCTCCTCAAGAAGCCTTCCCTAGACCCAGCGTTGTTAGTAAATTATCGTCCGGTCTCCAACCTTCACTTTCTTGCGAAGGTTGTAGAGAGTGTGGTGGCACAGCAGTTCCCCCAACACCTGGAGGAAATTGCCTATCTGGACCTGCGCCAGTCCGGCTTCCGACCTGGGCATAGCACTGAGACGGCATTGGTCGCGTTGGTCGATGATCTCTGGAGGGCCTATGATAGAGATTGCTCCTCTATCCTGGTCCTACTAGACCTCTCAACGGCTTTTGATACCATCAACCATGGTATCCTGTTGCACCGTCTGGAGAGGTTGGGGGTGGGAAGCACCGTTTTATGGTGGTTCTCCTCCTACCTCTTCGGGCGGTTGCAATTCGTGTTGGCAGGAAGGCAGAGGTCAACCTCGAGGCCCCTCACATGTGGGGTACCTCAGGGGTCGGTCCTCTCGCCACTCATGTTCAACACCTATATGAAGCCGCTGGGTGAGATCATCCGTGGTTTTGGGGTAGAGTACCATCAGTACGCTGATGATACGCTGATGATACACAGCTGTACATATCTACCCCAAACCACCCCAATGATGCCGTTGAAGTGATGTCCCGGTGTCTGGAGGCCGTGCGGATCTGGATGGGGAGTAACAAACTTCGACTCAACCAGTCCAAGACCGAGTGGCTGTGGTTTCCGACGTCCCGGTACAGCCAATTGATTCCATCACTGGCCATCGGGGGCAAGTCATTAGCCCCCGTGGAAAGGGCGCATAACTTAGGCATCCTCCTCTCGGTTGTCCATGGATGACCATGTGATGGCCGTGGCCAGGGGGGCTTTTTACCAGGTCTACCTGGTATGCCAGCTGCGCCCCTTTCTTGACCGGGACGCCCTCCGCACTGTCACTCAAGCACTTGTTACGTCCCGCCTAGACTACTGTAATGCTCTCTACATGGGGCTCCCCTTGAGGTGCACTCAGAGACTACAGTTGGCACAGAATGCGGCCGCGCGGGGGATTTTGGGAACCTCATGGCATTCCCACGTAACACCTCTCCTGCGCGAGCTGCACTGGCTACCTGTGGCTTTCCGGGTGTGCTTCAAGGTGCTGGTAACCATCTTTAAAATGCTCCATGGCACGGAGCCTAGTTATTTGCGGGACCGCCTCCTACCACATACATCCCTTCAGCCGATCCGGTCGCATAGGGAGGGCCTTCTCCGGGTGCCGTTGGCTGAGCAGTGCCAGTTGGCAACCCCCAGGGGAAGGGCCTTCTCTGTGGCAGGCCCAGCCTTCTGGAACGACCTACCCCCCGAACTTCGGACCACCTTTGAACAGTCACTAAATCAGTGGTGTCAAAACTTTTTTCAAAGAGGGCCAGATTGGATGAAGTGAACATGGTGGAGGGCCGAACATTTTTCCGAACATTCTTTGAACCATTACAATTAAATGCAAATAAATTATTTTACGCCAAGTTAATTGCAAATGACATACTTTTCATTTCATAACATTAAGATCAACTGACAGTTGAGTTTTCACAATGTATTGAAAATAAAATTTAAAAACACTTACCTACCTCTTTCTCTCTTTCTTCCTCTCTCTCTCCATTTCTCTCGCTCTTTCTCTCTTTCTTTCTCTCTCTCTCTTTTTCTCTTTCTTTCTGTCTCTCTTTCTTTCTCTCTCTCTCTCTCTTTCTTCCTCTCTCTCTCTCTCCATTTCTCTCGCTCTTTCTCTTTCTTTCTCTCTTTTTCTCTTTCTTTCTGTCTCCCTTTCTCTCTCACTCTCTCTCTCTTTCTCTCTCTTTCTTCCTCTCACTCTCTCTCTCCATTTCTCTCTTTCTCTCTTTCTTTCTCTCTCTCTCTTTCTCTTTCTTTCTGTCTCTCTTTCTTTCTCTCTCTTTCGCTTTCTTTCTTTCCCCTTTTCTCTCTCTTTCTCTCTCTCTCTTTTTCTCTTTCTTTCTGTCTCTTTCTGTCTCTCTCTCTTTCTTTCTCTTTCTCTTTCTTTCTTTCCCTCTTTCTCTTTCTTTCTCTTTCTCTCTGTCACTCTGTGTGTGTGTCTGTCAGTCTGTCTCTCACTCACTTAATCAGTCTCTATCTATCTGTCTCTCCCTCCCTCTCTCTGTCTCTCCCTGTCTCTGTGTGTGTCACTCTCTCTGATTCTCTCCCTCCCTCCCTCTCTCTGTATGTCTGTCTCTCCCTCTTTCCCCATCTGTCTCCGATTCAATCCGATTCCGATTCATTCTCTATCTGTGTCTCTCTCCGTCTCCCTCCCTCCCTCTCTTTCTCTCTGTCTGTCTCTCTGTCTTTCCCTCCCTCCCCTTCTGTCTCTCTCTGTGTCTGTCAGTCACTCCCTCGCCACTCGCAGCGGGCGAGGGAGCAAGCGGGGTGAGCACCCAAGGCTACCGGCATCTTATGCACCACCGAGACTGTCGCCCGGCAGGGGCGTCAGCAGGGAAGCTGGTCGCGGCTCCATCGCGGCTCCCTCCAGCAGGCACCACGGCTTACGTTCTGAGGCCGCGCGTCCGTCTTCCCTGCCTGATGCCCCTGCCGGGCGACCTTGTGCAGCGGGAGTTGCACGTTCTGGGGCTGCATGGCTGGGAGGGAGGTGAACGCGCCAAGCGGACGTTCTGGGGCCGCGCGTTCACCTCCCTCCCAACTTCGCAGCCTCAGAACGTGCAGCGATGGAGGCGCGACTGGCTTCCCTGCCTGACGCTCCTGCCGGGCGACAGCCTCGGTGGTGCTTAAGATGACGGTAGCCTTGGGTGCTCACCCCGCCTGCTCCCTCGCCCGCTGCAGGAGGAGGCGTCCGTAACCTCCGTCCACCTCCCTCCCAGCCACACAGCCCCAGAGACAGAGGGAGGAAGGGAGGGTCACATTTATACAGAGCAGGGAGGGCTGTTGGAGGGCCGTATTAAACCGACCCCCGGGCCGCAAATGGCCCGCAGGCCGGACTTTGGACATGCCTGCACTAAATGAACTGTTGTACAACCTGAATTTCAAAGTGCCATCAATTCATTTTAGAAAATACAGATATTTTAGAAATATCTATATTCGTACAAGTTAACATTACAATATTAATCTGTCTGGTATCTTATTAAGTGGGGAACGGAATCAGAAGAAAACTCTATACATCTTAATGTTAAATGCTGCCCCATAATTTTTTAAGTGGTCTATACATAGACAACCAACAAGGGTTGGTTATATGAGAAAATATTTTACCTTTATAATGGGTCTGAATGATGAGGGGAAGGGCCTTCTCTGTGGCGGGTCCAGCCCTCTGGAACGGCCTATCCCCCCCCTGAACTCCGGACCACCATGGACCTCCGCCTCTTCCGCCAATGTCTCAAGACTCATTTCTTTCACCTAGCCAGCCTAGCCTAGACCCCGAGACCATACCTACAGATTGAGTTTTAATTGATCTTATTTTTTGGTAATTTTGAGTTGTATTTTTAGCACAGGGCATTTCAAATTTAATTAGATTTTAATATTTGTAATTGTATTTATCTATATGTTTGTATGTCTATATTTTAACCTCCTGTGCACCGCCCTGAGTCCCTTCTGGGAGATAGGTGCGGTATAAAAATAAAATAAAATCAAATCAAAAATCAAATCAAAATGTGGGCACACTTTAGTTTGCCATAAGGTGGAGGAAAGAGAATTCATAGCCTAAATTCTGCTTAATGAAGCTAATTAATCCAAGTGCAACTTTCCCACGTTCAAACAGCACTCAGACACCTCTGTGCTAGGCTGAGTGCATCTGCTCAGAGCAGGATTGAATTCCCAACCTCCTTAGACATGGTACTTTTGATGTTCCATTGGTACTTCAGGTATTTGCTTAGTCAGTTTTCCTATCCAAGCCAGCTGCAAGAATATTTCACTTTGTGAAGATGCTGGATTGACATAGCAGAGATTATGTCATCCTAATTGTTCATGCTAAGAGCAATTGTGACTAAAATGTAAGGACGGCTCATACATCAAGAGTCTTTTTTCTTGTCAATCAAGTCTACTCTTTGATCCTACCTCTTTCATTCCTTGTATTAAAAGTTTTTGATTTTTTTTGTAGGTCAATGAAACCTTCATTGACAATGTGCGAGTGTTTAATGTTTCAGCATCTCAGGCTAATTACAAAGTAAGACTATTTTCATTAGAAAAGGCAGAAACCTTTCTAAGAAGAAACCACAGGTTATATGAGAAAATTACTTTACAGGTAGTCCTCGACTAACAACAGTTCATGTAGTGACTATTCGAAGTTACAATGGCACTAAAAATGATTTATGTCCGTTTTTCACACTTAAGAACCATTGCAGCAGTTCCATGAAAATGTGATCAAAATTCAGATGCTTGGCAACTGGTTTATATTTATATTTATGACCGTTGTTGTGTCCTGGGATCATGTGATCACCTTTTGTGACCTCACAAGTAAAGTCAATGGAAAAGTCAAATTCACTTCATATCTGCAGTGATTCACTTAACAACTGTAACAAGAAAGCTCCTAAAATGGTGCAAAATTTGCTTGTCTCACTTAGCAATAGAAATTTGTGGCTAAATTTGGTTATAATTCAAAGACCACCTGTATCACATCTTCCGTAGTTACATAGAAGGCAGTGTAACAATTTGTGGGCTGTCAGGCTATTTAACATGGAGAAATGACATAAAGAATACATTTGAGTAGCCCTAGCCTGAGATATTTTTCAGCACAAGGAACCGCAATCTTTTTGGAAGAGTATGGACATATTTGTGAAAAATATTGTGGGCACAAAAAGGCTATCTTTGTTAGTCAGTAGACCCAAGAAGACAGAGATATGCTAAACTAACATATAGGTAAAGGTAAAGATTCCCTCGCATATACAGTATGTGCTAGTTGTTCTCGAGTCAAGGAGCGGTGCTCATCTCAGTTTCAAAACCGAAGAGCCAGTGCAATCTGAAGATGTCTCCATGGTCATGTGGCCAGCATGACTAAACGCCAAAGGCACACGGAACACTGTTACCTTCCCACCAAAGGTGGTTCCTCTTTTTCTACTTGCATTTCTACATGCTTCCAAACTGCTAGGTTGGCAGAAGCTGGGACAAGTAATGGGAGCTCATTCCGTTTCGCAGCGCTAGAAATTTAAACCACCAAACTCCCAACCTTTCTGATCGACAAGCTCAGCGTCTTAGCCACTGAGCCACTGTGTCCCCTAAAATAAAAGATAATCATGACCTAATGCAAAATCATTTTGCTCAATTCAACATTCTATGCTCCCTATGAGGTAAGGAACTTGATCATGAAAATAAATAAAAATGAAAATGAAAATCACATATTTCTAAAAAGAAATACTGATGATGCTTAGTAAAATACAGGCACACATTCACACACACAGAAACACAGCCTATTCCTATAATCAGAACACAAAACCATGCAAAAGAAAACCAATCAACCAACCAGCTAACATCTATCATTAAATCAAAGGCAAACCTATAAGTTGCTTTCTCCCATCTCCCATTTCTATTTCTGAGAATGGTGACCTTAATATATTTTCCAAATAAACATAGACATACAGGTTGATGTGCCTGGCTATATCATTAAACTACTAGTAATCCTTGCTTGCAATTATTCAAAATTGCAACAGTGCTGAAGGTGTGGTACTTATGATTGGCCTTGAAATTACAGCCATTGTACCACTCCTGCAATCAATCTAGGCCAGTGATGGTGAAGCTTTTTCACCTTGGGTGCCGAAAGCACACGTGTGCGCATGTGCCCACCCCTATAATTTAATGCCCCCTATGCTATGCCCCCCGTGCATGCATGTGTGACACATATACCCCTGCTGCCCCAGGCATGGACGCATTGTTTTCTTGGAGCTTCTATTTATTAAGGTTATAATGGCCCATGGTCATGTGATCATCATTTATGACCTTCTCTATTAGCTTCCAAAAGCAAAGTCAATGGGTAAAACAAGAAAGGTCACTTGTTAAGTCTCCTCCATCTATCAGAAATAACTATGCTTGGCCTCAAAATAAAAATCAATAATTGGAAACTTGATGGGCATCAAGGAATTTGCCCACAACTGTTATATATGAGGTCTTAGATGCTAGGCCTTTATTCAAAAACTTTAAGTCACCCACCTAATTATTATAAAGTACAGCTGTGTTAGGAGATTTCAACAGTACTAAGTTAAGCTAAGAGCCAAAATATTCTCAGCATGTCAATTGTCTCACTATAGGTAAGAATATTGCTGCACATTAAAAGATGCTTATTGGTCTTTACCATGAGCAGCAGTGGGACACTCTGATCACTGCATGATTCACCTTGTACCTGCTTACAGAGATTTAAAACCATGAAACCAATAATTAAATCAATCAGGACTTGTACTGAGTAGATAAAATTAAAGCTACAGGCTTGCCTTGACTGCACGAATTGGAACATTTTTGAAGATACCTCTGCAGACTTGGATGAACGCAGAGAAACTGTAGCATCATGTTTTTGTGAAGACCTGTGTGTGCTGACCAGAATTTTATTGCTTATATCTTTACAATTTATATTGTTTTATTTAGTTCCTTAGTACAATTTATGTTGATTGCTTATTTAGTATCCCATGACTATCACTCTTACGAGTTATGATGAATGTAGTTTTATGATGACTATGATTTTACTTATAGCTTTTATGTATACTGAAAGATTATGCATCGAAGAGAAATTCCTTGTGTGTCCAATCACACTTGGTCAAAAGACCTATTCTGTTCTGTTCTGTTGTATTCACAGATTTCTGCACACTTGGAGCATTGCTGAAAACTGTATCTGGAAGAGAAGTATGAAGTCCGCTTATCTAGAGAAGTCACATTTCTTAAGAAGCCAATTTCATCACTGATATTTGAAAGGAACAATGATCAAACTAGATTTAATACTGTTTGTTCTGATGGCACCGCATGTATTAGGTAGCCTAATGGAAATATGCCTCTACGATGAAGCTTAAATTGGTACACCATTCATGAGCAGGCTCATTTCTGAACAGTCATCAGGGATCAATCAAAATATGTTTAATATGTAGTCAATATGCACAATTTGGTTAATAAGATTTCTTCCCACTTAAGATTTCCAGAATAATTCCTGACAGATTTCCTAAAAACTTTATCCTATACGGTGAACCTTGGCACGCGTGCCACAAGTGGCACATGGAGCCATTTCTGAGGGCACACGAGATGTTGCACTGTCAGCTCCAGCACGCATGCACACGCTGGCCAGCTGATTTTCAGCCTTGATTTTCAGCAGTTTTTTGTCCTCTGGAGGCTTCAGGAAAGCCCACAGAGAGCAAAAAATTTACTTATGGGCCCACTGGAAGTTGGAAAATGGCCTGTTTCCAGCCTCCGGAGGGCCTCTGGGAGGGGGGCATTTTCACTCTCCCCAGGCTCTAAGAAAGTTGTGTGTATATGCACGGGGCAGCAGGGCGGGGTGTCATGCACGCATGCACAGGGGGCATGGCATGGGGGGATTAAATTATGAGGGTGGGCACCTGAGTGCGTGCAATATTGCGCAAATGTGTGCTTTTGGCACCCGAGGCAAAAAAGGTTCGCCATCACTGTCCTATACGTTTGTTAATTTTGATATATGTATTTTGTTCTCTCATTTGGTCTTTTGAATATCTCCCATTGCAACAAAATTAAGCATTTGCAAAAAAAAAAAAAAACCAAAACCCCACCCACCTGCAATTGTATGAAATAAACTGTACCAACTCATATTGTTATTCTTGTATGAGAAAGAGACTACTCAAAATCAGTGGGACTAGTCACATCTAAATGTAATTGATCTCAATTGGACAATTCTTGCCTAAATCTGCACCTAAGCAAAGCACTGGTGTCTTTATTTTCCCACAACAAAAGGATCTTAAAAGTTTGCAGTTTTATTTAAACATAGCCATTTCCCTTGGTTAAAGTCAGAAGAGTCTTGAGTATCGAATTTACCTTGGGGATAAAAAAACACCATATAAGGAAATAGCATCATTTGTAATTTGGTTAACACTGGGTTGTGAATAAATTCTAGCATAGGTATCATATTCCCACAAGGGCCATATATGGGGGGTGGGGGCTCATGAGAAAATTGAATCCATATACTTTATTTATTTATTTATTTAAATTTATATCCCGCCCTTCTCCACAGAGGACCCAGGGCGGCGCACAGGAAATTTAATACTGTGAGGTTCTTAAAAATAAATGTGGCAAATGGCTTGGAAATGTGGCAAACACAGTAATTTTAAGATTAACCATAGACTTTCAAAAGCTGTACTGTAAAGGCTTTCCCTGTGCAGTTGTGTCTGGACCATCTCAGATTCTTAGCTGAGGGAGTCAAGTGTTTTCTGGAGATGCTTCTGTGGTCATGTAGCCAGCAAGGCTGTATAGGGCCGATAAGCAAGGAACACGATTACCTTCCTACCAAAGTGATACCTATTTATCTTGACACATTTTACATGTGTTCACACTGCTAGATTGGCAGGAGTGGCATGTAACTGGAGCTCATTCCATTGCGCAGATCTTGGGTCTCAAACCTGGGCTGTCAGCTTTCCAACCGACAGGCTCAGCTGCTTTAACCGCTGAGTGATCACACACCTTTCATACTCTGCATACAACACTTTAGTATAACGCCCAAATAGATGGGATACGTTAGTTTTAAGATAATTAACTCAAATAACAATAGCTGTGAACCAGTTGCTGAAAGGATGGCACACTCAAAATGCATATTACTTCAGTTCATGGCCAAAATAGTTTTCAAGCAAGCAAGCAAGCAAGCAAGCAAGCAAGCAAGCAAGCAAACTATAGAGTGTGAGCCAGGAACAAGCTAAATAGACATATGTTGGAATTTTTTTTTAACATGAGGCAAATATCACCAAGGAGCAAACTGCACATTGGGTCAGCCACAGAGCACCAGGACAGTCCCAAGAAGGGAGCAAAGGAACTTCTAGTATTGGTCTTTGCAGCAACAAGGCTAGATATAAGTGAATGCAAAAACGAAGGTTTTTTTTTAAAGACTTGATTTTTTTTTTTTAAAAAGAGAGAAACTCAACAGTGCTAAATCTTTTTATTTTTCATAACCTACATTTTTAGACAGTTGTACATTTTATGACATAAAAGGAAACTTAAATTATCAAATAGTTTACATGTAAGCTTGATTCCAGTCTTAAACAGAAGAACTAAAAATCCACCTTCAGGAAAAAATATGGCCTCCCTATGACATCTTTGCTTTAATGACTTGGCAGCTATCACTTTGCAGTAACCTTTGATTGTCCGCTGCTAGCAGTCTGATTTGGGCCTGTAACCCCTAAAAACTACAGCATGTTGAAAGGGATATAGAAACAAGTGGAAACCTTGGTCAATCAGTGGCCGTGACAATGCCACTGGCATCCAAGGAATGACACCTCTCTGAAAACAAGGTCTAATTCCAGAAGAGAGGCAGAAAAAAAAAATAGGAACCAAAATTAAGAGCTTGACAATTTATTGGTTTTTTTTCTGACTAGATGCAAAATTGGAGCAAGGGTAGTAATGGTAGATAGGACATCCTAAGGCAAAAATACTGTACATGTTAAATATGCAGAAACAAAAATTCATATTTGAATGCATCCTTTGAATAAACAGACTCAGAAGAACCTATATAATTCTATTACAAGGAGCACCAAAGTAGTCTTACCCCTTCCTGTCCACCCTTTCCAATGGGCTCTCCCTGTTTAACCTGCAACTCAATAATTTAAGAAGACTTTAAAAAAAGAAAGGCAGATCTGAATAGCTAAACATAAATAGCCTGTGTTGTTAAATAGTCCTGAACTGTTTGAATATGAGAATGCTAAAAATTACTGGAGAAGTTATTTGGCATGACACTTTCTTTTAAAGAAAAAGCCATCACAGTAACAGTTTCAAACTTTTGTCACAGACTGTTATTTGAGTGAGAATTACAGTGTATTAGCCTAGTATAAAGAGCAGCAGCAAATGCATTAAAAACAATACAGCCTATCTACTGACCTGCAAAAGTTATTGTATCAGCTAGCTCCGATGATTAGCTCTATACTTGTGGCCACTTCTCTCTTTGTTTGCAGCTGTTTTACTCATGCTCTCAGCAGGCAAACGAAGACAACTCATAGCTGGCCGAAATTATACCTCCAGTCTCACTGCCCCTTTCACTGCTCATTGGGGGGGAAAGGATCAATGTTAAACCAATGTTAAATAAGGTGATTCTGACTCCTTTCCTGTGTGTCTTCTCAGGAAATAACAAACAAGACTCAACTTGCCATTTTAAAGTCTGCAGTGCAAGGAGCAAAGTGGTTTGTTTGTTTTTTCTTTTGATAAGGACAATTATAAATAGCAGCAACTTATGTTAGGAGATCAACTGCCCTAGGATTTTTATTTGATTGCTTTTTAAATAGCTATGTGGAAATTTAAATCCAGTTTTACTAATGTGTTGGCCTATGAGAAGTTGAGTGTACTTGGGGTGGAGTTTCTGGCAGCAATGCTGTTTCTTTCTAATTCATCAAGATAATACTAATTTCAGCTCCTAGGAATTGAAATTTATACTGCATGCCTGTGTTCCATATGAATGAAATGCAAAACTTCCAGAAAGTATTTACAATGTCAGGACTTTTAAAGACAGACTTCTTTCCATTCCCCTTAGCAGTGAAGAGGCAGACTTAGCTCAACATATCAGAGTAAAGAAAAAGAAACAAGGGAAAAACAAATTAAAGTAATATTCAAACCACAACACTTAGTTATCTACATCCAGTTCAACAGCAACATTTATAATATATCAATAATTTTTATCAGTTTTTTTTAATGGTACCTTTTTATATGTTCTGATTATTTACACCTGTACAAGCAAAAGCACACACTTCCAAGTGCACATTTTAATACAGTATCAACTCTTTCCATTTACAGATTTTTTTCAACATTTTGAAAAAGATCAACTGCTTAAGATCTTTTAAGGTATATTACAAAAACTGCCACTACAACCTGTACTAGAGTATGTCTACCCAGTCAGACCAGTGACAATACATAGATACTGTAACTGAGTAATTCTGTATATGCCACCCCGTGCTAACCCTTAATGGGGCCAGACTTCAATAATTCTAAGCTGTCTTATACAAAAGTTAAGGCAAAGTCATTTTCAAGTTTAAATAAAATTCAAGTCTTTAAAGATTGGATGGAAATAATTCTTTTTTTAAAAAAAATCAGCTGCTTAAATAAATCTTTTGGTGTGTATATGCATGCGTGCGTGCGTGCTTGTGTGTGTATGTGTGTGTGTGTGTGTGTGTGTGTAGGTGGGATAAACTACTTAACAGGAACACCTTTTGATCTGAACCATCTGCTGCTTAAACGCTCAAAGGAAAAAAACTTTAGCTATTGAAAACAAAAAATAATTTATCACCAACGTTATTAGAAATTTATTAATTTAAGTGCAGCCTTGTCCTTCAAGAAGCATGTTGCTTCTAAAGTAAGTGTGATAAATCTCACCCCAGGCAGGATACAGGGCAAATTTCTTTCTTCCGCATACATGCACACACATACTAGAACACCATCAATTCATGGAGTAAAAAAAAAAAAAGAAATTAAATCCATATGCCAATATTGGTAGTTATAGAACGTGTCAGCACTGAGGCTGATTAAGATATGAACTCTTTCAAAGAGCATTTGGAACACAGTTTTGAAAACTTATACAGAGCAGGGGGTTCAACCAGAAAAGGGTTCAAAACTAGCTTCCTCAGTTGAGAGAAGGAAAAAAAATTGAAATCTCCCATCACAAGAGTGCTATTGTGCTATCTTGTGAAAAAAACTGCCATTAGCTTGCATCTGCCATACACAAGGGCACATTTATTTAATTCCTAATGTGCTTTTTTTTCTTTTCGTTTCCTGAAATTAATGAGATCATTTCATCTTGGACTAAGAAACTGGTTACTGGCTTGTAGCTATCAATACAAATAATTTAGAGAACCCTCGGTTAATCTTTATGAAGTTCTCCTTAGGCCAAGAACAAAAATATTACAACCAGTTTTATTTTTTTAAACTTTTTTTAAAAACACACCTGTTTGCCGATTTGCTAAATTTGCAACTGGAATTTTTTTTTAAAAGTTAAACTTGTCTTACTGATTTATAAAACATCTGTTCTGCTTTATACCTTATGTATTAGCTGCTATAATTAGTCTTCAGGATTTCTTCAGTATTGTCTTAAGTTCAGCACCAACCTAACATAAAGTTTAATTAAACCCTGAAGGAATTGCTCAAGGGGAATTTGATAAGGATGTAAGAAAAGAGAAGGGAAAAAAATCTATTTTACAAAGAAATAAGAAATAAACAATAACAAACAAACAAACAACAAAAAAACCTAGCAAGCATTTCATATACTTCATAACCCCTGCAAGCTTTTAACCAAAAAAAATCCTTCTTTGTACTCTGAATGTCAACATAGGGTAACTTCATAGTGAAAACTTCTTGAAATTCATCCTAAGTGCTACTTTCACTGAGGAGATTTGGGAGGAGTGCTCTGTTCTTTAGTCGGACGTTTCCCAACAGCTGGAGGAAGAGGAGACCTGCGTCCTGATGGTCTCCGCTGGTCTTTAGACTTTACTTCTCTGCTTCTTTCTAGTGTTTCTGTGGGTTTCCTTTCCTCTTTCCCACAGCCAACAGCATTTGGCTTCTGTTCTTTTGGGGCCTGCAATGCAGCTGAATCCTTAATAATCCTCTGGCAGATTTCTGCATAACTAGGTTTCCGCCGTTCCTGCTTTATTAAAAACACAAACACACACAAATAAAATTGAATAAAACCGAGCGATCTCATCACCACCAGAAGTATTAATTCTGCACAAAAGAAGACGAAGGTCTTGCTTAAGCTTGTGATTCTTCAACATGAGGAGTTACTCCTTAAGAACTTTGTTGTTCTGAAGAATTGAAGCATAAACAGAGTAAGACATTCAACTGTTCACTGGAATCTTGAATCCCTGATGGGCATCAGAGTAATAAAAATCACACTGCAGTTTCAGCCTCTCTGGAAATTATTTGGGAAAATAATGTAATAATAATAGTAATAATTTAATTTGTAAACCGCTCTCTCCCCCCGAAGGGACTCGAGGCGGTGCACAGGGAATTAAAAATACATATATAAAACCAACAGACATTGTAATACAAATTTAAAATGAATTAAACCTAGACCCTGCGCTAAAACCCCCGACTATCTAAAAACTAATACCCCTAAAAATCCCTAATAAAACAATTTGAATATTCACCTTGAGGTAAATGGGTTGATTAAGCCAAGCCGGCCAGGCAGAAGAAGTGAGTTTTTAGTTTTTGACAGAAGGAGCGGAGGTCCGTAGTTGTTCTAATTTCAGGGGGAAGGTCGTTCCAGAGGGTCGGGCCCGCCACAGAGAAGGCCCTTCCCCTGGGCGGCGCCCGCTGGCATAGCCTAGTAGACGGCACCCAGAGAAGTTCCTCTCTGTGGGAGCGAATCAGCCGAAGGGATGTATGGGGCAGGATGCGATCCTGCAGATAGCTAGGTCCCGAGCCATAGAGCGCTTTAAAGATGATAATCAACACCTTGAAGCGCACCCGAAAGACAACAGGCAGCCAGTGCAGCTCGCGCAGGAGCAGTGTTACATGGGAGAACCTAGAGGTTCCTATAACTGCCCGCGCGGCCGCATTCTGGACAAGCTGCAGTCTTCGGGTGCACCTCAAGGGGAGCCCCATGTAGAGAGCATTGCAATAGTCCAGTCGGAATGTCACGAGTGCATGAGTGACTATGCAAAGGGCATCCCGGTCCAATAGGGGATGCAACTGGCGAACCAGGCGAACCTGGTAAAACGCCCTCCTGGCCACGGCCGTCACTTGACCTTCCATGGACAGCCGTGAATCAAGGAGGACGCCCAAGTTGCGTGCCCCATCCACGGGGGATAGATGTTCGCCCCCTATGGCCAGTGATGGGAGTCAACTGGTTGTACCGGGATGCTGGAAACCACAGCCACTCAGTCTTGGACGGGTTGAGTCTGAGTCTGTTCCTTCCCATCCAGGCCCGCACGGCTTCCAGACACCGGCACATCACCTCGACGGCATCGTTGGGGTGGTTTGGGGTAGATACTTACAGCTGCGTATTGTCAGCGTAGAGATGGTACTCTACCCAAAAACCACGGATGATCTCACCCAGTGGCTTCATATATGTGTTGAACAGGAGTGGCGAGGGGACCGACCCCTGAGGCACCCCACAAGTGAGGGGTCTCGAGGTCGACCTCTGCCCTCCTGCCAACACAAATTGTGATGACCGGAGAGGTAGGAAGAGAACCACCGCAACACGGTGCCACTCACCCCCAACCCCTCCAGCCGATGCAATAGGATACCATGGTCGATGGTATCAAAAGCCGCTGAGAGGTCTAATAGGATCTAAGGTCTAAGGCATACAGGTAGTCTTTTGGGACTACAACTGGGACTGAAATCCCAGCAGTGCTGTCCTAAAGCATGACATCCTGTGATCAGTGAAATTCCCTTAATGACTGCATCACTTAGTGATGGCACTCAATAACAGAATTTCAGCAGTCATTAAGAGCCGTGATGACGCAGTGCTTAGGCTGCAATATTGCAGGCTAACCCATTGCTCACTGCCAGGAGTTTGATCCTGGCTGGCTCAAGGTTTACGCAGCCTTCCATCCTTCTGAGGCTGATAAAATTGGGATTGTTGGGGACAATATGCTACTCCATCAACACAGAGTGTTGTAAAGCTCTATGGAGCTTGTATATAAATCTAAGTGGCATTGCTTTTAGCTAAGGATCTGACTTAATCCAAACCACTCTGGGTTTGGTCCTTCCAAGCCCTGCGCTTTGGTAAGGAAACAGCTTGCTTCCAATTCCTCCCCATCTACCTATCTCTCCCCATTCTTGCTTTTGGTGATCCTGCACCTTACTAATCATGTGACTCTGAGGCTTCAGGAGCTTAGAATTTTTCTTGGCAAGCTCTGGTGGCAGATCCTGAACTGCAGTGTGAGACTGCAACCAACCCTAGAAGCCTCTGCTTGGCCCAGCAGTGTGCAGCAAAATGGCTTCTTAGTATGCTGTGGTTTTAGGCCACAGGACAATGCGAAGCCCAATCCCAGCAGCAGGGCTCAAAATCTCATTCTTGGCCCCCTGCACTCCAAGGCCACTACCATCTGGCACTCTGCCATCCCAGCTAATCTTCCTATTCCCACTGCTGATGAGGAATATCCAGCCTAGCTCTTTTTAAGGCAAGTGTTGGCCACGTGAAGCCATCTTCTCCAAGTCTTGTGAGGAAACCACTGTGTACAACCGGGAGAGGAAGCTTGTGCAGCCAATAGTTGCCTCGCAGAGGGCCAGGCTAGGTAGGCAGTGGGAGCAAGAAGACAGCAAAGTCCAACCAGGCCAGTAGAGAAGGTGCAGTGCTGGGTGCCAAAAAGTCATAGACGGAGGGAGATAGGTGGGTGGAGATAAAAAAACTGCCCCTGCAATTTTAAGGGGGCTACCAAGTCCCTGAATTCAGATGATGTGACAATGGGAGTATTGAAACAGCCGTAACTTGGGGGATTGGTCACTGTAACTTCAAAGGAATGGTTGTAAGTCGCCTATGTCATAGTTCCAAGCAAAAGATCTGGCAAAAGTGACAGCCATTCTAGACTGGCAGCCTCTGAGGACCTTTAAGCAGCTGCAAAGGTACCTGGGCTTCGCAAACTTCTACCGGCAGTTAATCCCCTCGTTTGCAAAGGTAACCCTGTCCATCACAGACCTAATGAAAACAGGAAGGTGGCAACCAAGCCCTGGCCCAATCAACCCTTCTGGTGGACGATGGGAGTGCCTTGGACTTCTTGGGTGCCTTTCTGGGTGGCCTCTGACTTTTTAAGGCCAGGTGAGCCGATCGTTTCGAAGTTGACAGACTACCTATATGAGCAAACTATCAGGAAGATGACTGAAGCAGTCATGAATAGGCACGAACCGCAGCATTATGTCACGATTGGTAAATAAACCTCAACTGGCTTAATTCAAACAAGAGTGAACCATGATCCAGGGCTTTTAAATTAAAATGGCTGGATTTGTGTAACAAACTATGGTTCGTTATGGTTTAATTCTTGATTCTCAGTATGCAAGATAGATAGTAACATATCTGTTTTTGACGCGGTGGATTTACTGCCCAGGCGCCACATTCTGACTACTTTGCTGCTGGAGTTTAATTGTAAGTTTTTGATTCAACATGTCGTAATTGTAAGACTTGCATGCCTGTCATCTGTAAGACAACTAGAATTCTGAGGTTAGAGAGAACATGATGGCTTCTTTGAAAAGCATCAGAGGAACTGGATTTGCACAGTATACTAAGTGAAAACAAAACGTATCATATTATTGTTTAGCACAGTGTGACCACAAAATTTATCCTATAGTATGAATAAAAATATAAAAGCTGAAGGGTTCTCATCAACATCTTATAAAAATCAAAATGCACTTACTGCTAGAAGATCCCCATTGACCTGCACTGATTTAGAAGCAGTAGTAACAATGCAACAAAGTCTTTGAGTGTTTTGGGTTTCTTTCTGCTTGTCCATAGCTTTGGGATCACTGTAAAATAATGGACAGAAATAGATGAATACCATGAAAATATCTCACTTCTATCTTCTGCGTAGTGACATCCATAGTAGCAAATCACTGCTGTCTATTTTTATTCTAAGAAACCTGTATATATTGCAGACACACAGATAATTTTTTTCAACACTGATACTCAAGCCGTAAGTCAGTATGTGCTTTTGCACAATTCAGACAAAAATTCTATGATGCTATTACATAAGCACTGCTGTTTATGAAATGGTCCAAAAGCTATTGACAGAATAACATCCAGCCTTTTGATGATGGAAAAATGTAAAATGTTGATTCGAAACAATGTGTTCAAAGCCTGGTATTATGAGGTCCTTACTCAAGAACTTTGGATGGGGAAGGAGATGTTTCGGATGTCCCTGGCAGAGCAGAAGAAACTGGCAAAGAAACCTCACGAGGAATTCCAGCTGGTACTGTGTTTGTACCTACACTGATGCCCTGAGAGAAATAAAATTCAAGTCATTTAAAGTACATTTCCATTCAACAGCAGAATATATTTATAACCAATCCATTGTCCTCAGAGGCAGAACAAAGATAGTAAGACTTAAAATGCTTCATTTAGTGATCATTTGAAGTTATAATGCCACTGAAAAAAATGATTTATGACTGTTTTTCATACTTGCAACCACTGCAGCATCCCATAATCAAAATTGGGGTGCTTAGCAACCGCCATATATTTATTATAGTTGCAGCATTTCAACATCATGTGATCGCCATTTGTAAACCTTCTTTGCCAGCTTCCAACAAGTAAAGTCAATGGAGGAAGTCAAATTTATTTAATGAATGAATGATTCTCTTAACAACTGCAATGATTCAGTTAATAATTTTGGCAAAAGGTCGTAAAATTGGGCAAAACTCCCTTAACTACTGCCTTGCTTAGCAACAGAAATTTGGGATTCAATTGTGTTTGTAAGTCGAGGGCAACCTGTGGCAGCCCTGCCAAACTACTGTTGTGGATTACTAAAATCTCAAAGAAAGATTAAGCCATGTTTACCTCAGAAACTAAGCATGGTACAATAGCTGTAGATAGCTTTTAAAATAATGTCAATCTGCATCAATGTCAATGCTGAATATGATATATTGCTTTAATCTTGTCCAAATACAGACCTATTTCAGAAACTGTTCACCGCAAGAAATAAACGGTAGAGTTAATATTTGATGCCACACAGCCTGGTATCTGAGGGGTTTAACAATGCATGTAACAGTAAGCATTCCCACCTAGTGTTTGAAGACCCTTTTCCAGGCTGAAGATTATGTACCCCATTATATACCATTCTGAGAAAAATCTGACTTCAGGAGCAGGATTTAAAGATACTTAAACATCCATGCCAAGCAGGCTTCTATCAAGTAAAACAGCACTACAGAAAACAGCCTGCTGGAGAAAGCAAATACTTTATAAGATGGGTGTTGTTCCTGAGCCTCTCTCTTTTCTCAAAACAATCACAAGGACCAATGAAGAATTATGTTCCTCAGAATGAATAAGTGTGTGTCCCCAAATGCACCCTTGCCCAACATCGGTGGATTTTTACTTTTTCTTTTGATGACACATTCACATTTGACAACCGGTTTTCAAACAAGTCTTCAGTCTTTAGATTGCCAGCAGCTCCAGGCAAGGGAGGGAAACTGGACAACCCCAGCTCAAAACTTGGAGATGGCGGTTTTGTAGGGGGTGGAGACTGTGTTTGTCCTCTCTGCAAGAGAAGTGTAGAATAAGAAAACAAAGCAACTGCAACCTTCAAGAAAAAGGTCATAAACTTGTAGGAAACAATCAAAATTTGCATACCTCACACTCAAGCAGTCATAAAGTATCAACATCAGTTGGCTTTCTATTTATTAAATACATTTCTTTCCTGTCAACAGGCTATGTCTGAGGAGGTGACATAGATTTAAATCGTTGTCTAACATGTGATCGTTCACATGTTAGAATGAAATACAATGCATTATAAGCATTGTCCACAAGTAGTGGATTAATATTGCCATCCATCCATCCATCCATCCATCCATCCATCCATCCATCCATCCATCCATCCATCCATTTCAGACTGTCTAACACAAATGATTCTTAACAAAAACAACAACAGAGGAAAACATGCTCTAAAAGAAGAACCATCACCCTGAGGGAAACCGTGAAGAAAACAGTCTTCCATATCACCTCAACCTAAACATGTCTACCAAATAACATAACAAAATCCTTAGAGAACAGCAATATTTTTAAGGTTGTGTCAAAGGCAGGAATGGTGAGAGGGGAGTGATTCTCCAAGGGATGGAAAGGTAATACAACAAAGAAAGTCCTTTTACCATTCTCTGTAATCCAAAAAAGCCAGGTGAATGGGGGGGGAAATCAGCTCTTACTTTAAGGAGGTGATGCAGATTTTCTGGGTATAGCTTCACAATTTTATGCATGAAAAACAATAATCCAGAGATAAAGATTCAACACTATCCACTATGGAGGAATGTTTGGTGAAATTGACATATCTTGCAGACATGGATAAATTAATTTCTTTGATTACAAAAAAAGATACTATTTCCATTTATTGGTAGATAGAGAAAACTCTTAGGGACTCTTTATGTAAAAATGAAAAAAACTTAAGATTTATGGCTTTATTAGGATACATTAGAGAAAGAAGAGTATTATGATATAACTTTAGAGAGATAAGATTAAAATATAATTATACTTATATCAGCTGTGAAGAATATCAGAAGCCTCTTCTTTGCATTTTTCTTTTTTATATACATTTTTCTTCAACTTTTGTTTTTTTGCATTTTCTTTCTTGTTGATTTATTTTGTTTCTTACTTTATATTATCCTATTTTAGGTTCAATCTTTTTTTTAAAGTTTCAATTAAAGTCATTAAAAAAACAGCCACCGCAGCACACAGCTTCCTTTAATTATGATTCTAGCTGGCTTTCTACACAAAGCTGAAAACAATAACTACTGTAATATTTTAAATGAAAGAATTAAGTGTTTCTTCTTACTAATATGGCCAAAATACGAAATAAGTAATATGAGCATATCTCTGTTTTGTGGGAGAAATGGAAAGGGAAATTCAAATTTTAAAACAAGATCCACTTAGAAGCATAAGGGGGAAAAAGATGGAAATTATAGATAAGGAGAAAAGTAAGAACACAATCAGTTAAAACATCAGAGAGTTTGTAGGAAACCATTGTCACTAAAATGAGAATCAATTATTTGTCATGGGAGAATTTTCTCCTATGTTTGATAGAATAGATTAGTTAGAAAAGGAATTTAAACAGACCTGGACCTAGGAGCAGGATGCTTTGTAAAATTGCTTCAACAACTTGAAAATCTAACGCAAATATGAGTCACCACTGTCATCAATTTTGCCATTTACCTCATGACGATTTCGGGTAATTTAGAATAGATATTCAGGATAGATATTTTTACCACTTAAATCACCATTTAACATCATGTCAAATCATTCCTCACTAAGGCTGCGGTGCTGTATTAGTCAAGAATCTTCTAGTCAAGAATACTTCTAGTCTCAAGTGAATAAATAGGCAATGCATACTCACCACGAACTTGTCGTCTCTCTTTTTTCGATAGCCATAAGTGTTTTTTCTGGAAGGACAGACATCATCATTATTAGAATTTATTCATTCTTAAAGGATCATTTTAAATGTGCTTATACTATTACACTGAGAAAACCCCTGGGGTATAGCTGTCATAACATTCAATTGGGTCAAAGAAGCAGGCTCAAGATCCTTTTTCTCAGGTATGTGAACTGTGATCATGGGCAAATCACTATTATTCAGCCTAGTGTAACCTCAGGGACATTATGTGAAAAAATTTGGAAGGATGTAGAAAATGGAGGAGTTCATATGCTGCCACGAATTTCTAAGATGAAGAGTTATACATGTCTGAATGATCTTGCTACCAATTTTCAAAGCTATGCTTTCCATTTATTTGTAACACTCCAGCTAGTATTCTGGAATATCAAAAATGTCCAATATCCTGAATCCAGAAATGTTACAGATTTCACTGAAAATTACTAATTGCAAGAACTTTATAGGTATAGAAGTACATTGTTTTATTTTAAATATTAAAAAAACCCAAAGTATGATGCTCATTAAATAACTATTTTTCTATTAAAAAAAACATTTTTTCAAAGTTTCTAGAAGTCTTTCCATTGCCATTAACTTCTCAAGCTTTGCTAATTAGATCCGCCTTAATAAACAATTCAGTATAGTAGCAATCAGTTTTAGTAAGTAGTTGTAAATCATGCACAAAATATTATTGCGCATAATATGACATAAATGTGACATCTGCACCACTACTTTCCATATGCTGTTATGTTTCTACTCAGATTATATTTAGGTAGGTAGGTAGGTAGATAGGTATAGATAGATAGATAGATAGATAGATAGATAGATAGATAGATAGATAGATAGATAGATAGATAGATAGATAGATAGATAGATAGATAGATAGATAACTTCTTAGCTGGACAACTGAATCTATTCACTATAAACAAAGGTCAGCTCACATACTGAAGAGAACTAAATCATCACGGCTTAATTTGACCTGAGAATCTCCTTAGTGTTTTGATTTGTATCACTTCAAATAATTCTGCTTCTGTTTAGATCTTTCTCTTTTCAATTGAGAAGAGGTTTTTCTTGCCTTATTTCCAAGGAACTCTTTTTTAAAAATATCTCTAACATGGAAACAAACAACATTCCCAACCTCAGGGGCTAGTGCCTTACCCTAAATTTCAATACCCACCTTCCTCTGCCTAAGCTGGGGGATGAATCTGAAGCCGTGGATTCTACGCGCCCGCTCCCTACATCTCGCTTTATGTAGCTTGTAGTACTTTGCATCCGGGTTCTGCTTTGTCCTGGCTGTCTGGCTTGTGGGCTCCTGACACCGTTGATTAATCGGTCAGCAGAAAGATTGAATATTGTAGGGCTCTCTAGCAATCCAGTCCCTCTGTCTACAGTAGGAATTGTATGCCGTAGATATGATTTGCTGGGATTTCTAGACAGGGAAAAATAAAAACCTTTCAGAGCTATCATACGACATCTTCAGGAGATGTTTAGAATTGCATCAACATGCACAGCTTTTACTGGAGTCTAAGGTCAATTGATCACAGCATGTTTGACACTACTCTCAACCGCAGTCCTTATTTCCAAGAACGCCTCCAGGTCAAACACAAATCCTAGAGGCATCTTTGGAATGATGGGTGCTACAGTCCAAAGTTTATTTTGGAAACATACCTCTCTGCACAAAGACAACAGTTACGACTCAAGGGTCATTTTGTAATAGAATTCATAATTTGCTATAAAACATTGCAGCTAATTCGCAACTTTCTTTGGTTCTTTGTCTTCTACACAAATATTTACCCTATTCCATTTTACCTGCCTTTCTTGTTGTGTATGCCTTTTTAAGAGACCAAGAGAGAGAGAGAGAGAAATTGTGACATTTTGTGATTGAAATCGGTGAGAGATATGTAAGTTTATTTGCACCTGACATATTGTCCAGGTAGGCAAAAATGTGTTTTAACGGAACTTGCCTGGTTCTTGGTGTATACTGCCTAAGAGTAGCAAGTGGGGCAACAGTTGGCTTGAAAGTAGGCGCTGTAAATCCATTGATAAATCCAGTATTTGGAAATGGGGCAACCTACAGAACAGAAAATTTATGATATTGAAACTTTCAATATTTCTAAATAAAATTCTAAAAATAGCACAACGGTTCACTTTACCTTTCCTCATCAGTATCATACTTGTGCTTATTAATATTCTCATTACATACAATGTTCTCATTATATACCAAAACCATTACATACCAATTCGAATATATTTATAAATACACATAATGTAAAACAATACAATATAAATACAGGTACTCCTCAACATGCAACAATAGAACCCAAAATTTCTGTTGTTAAGTGACACATTTGTTAAGTGAATTTTTGCCCCATTTTATGATCTTTTTTGTGCCACAGTTAAGCGAATTGCTGAAGATGATATTCTACAACAGACCTAGTTGTTAAATGAATCTGGTTTTCCTAATGACTTTGCTTGTCAGAAGGTTACAAAGTTAATCACATGACCTTGGGACACAGCAATGATCAAAAATATGAACCAATTGCCAAGCATCTGAATTTTGATCACATGACCACGGGGATGCTGCAAAGGTCATAACTGTGAAGTGAACTGTTGTAAGTCACTTTTTTCAGTGCCATTGTAACTTTGAACGGTCACTAAATGGACAGCTGTAAGTCTAGGACTACCTGTACATTTACATTTCTAAAACCTTGGTTCTCCTGGACAAAATTTTACATTGAGAAAATAAGCATACAAGTATATAAGAGAAAGAGAGATGTCAAAATCTCAGCATGCAATTGTACATCCTACAAGATTTTATTTAGTAAGCTTAATATACTGTATTTTTCAGAGTATAAGATGCACCCAGGTTTTGAAGAGCATATTTAAAAAATAAGTAGGTAGGTAGAGGGATAGAGAGGGAGAGAAAGAGAGAGAAATACAGTAGGTAGGTAGGGAGAGAGAGAGAGTAGGTAGGTAGGTAGGTAGGCAGGAGGGGGTGGGAGAGAGAGAAATACAGTAGGCAGATAGGGAGACAGTGTGTAGTTAGGTAGGTAGGTAGATAAAGGGATAGGGAGAGAGAGAGAAATACAATAGGTAGGTAAATAGGGAGAGTGTGTGTAGATAAATAAGTAGGTAGAGGGATAGAGAGAAATACAGTAGGTAGATAGGTAGAGAGAGAGTGTAGATAGGTAGGTAGCTAGATGTTTCCAGGTGTATTTACCCATGTGCAGGAGAAGGAAATCACTAACCACCTTTGGAATAAATCTTTGTTTCTGCAGCCATAGTACTTGACCAACATAATTCTCATCAATCACTCTAATTAAACAGCTTTCCGAAAGGGAAAAAAACCCCTTTTTGCACTGTGCAAACCTCCCCCCATTTTTCACGAAAAATGGGCCTGGTTTTTTTTCAAATAAAAGGCATAAATAGCATCATAGTATTAGATCAACTAAAGTAGATTTAACTCTAAATAAGCTACTTCGGGAAATGCCCCGATGTCCAACTCAAAAAAGAGGAAGCGCAGGTTTAAAAACCACACTTTGCAAACAGTGCAAACATATTAAAGCAGTAGTTCTCAACCTGTGGGTCAGGACCCCTTTGGGGGTCGAACGACCCTTTCATAGGGGTCGCCTAAGACCATTGGAAAACATATATTTTCAATGGTCTTAGGAACCGAGACACCAATTTTATGGTTGGGGGTCACCACAACATGAGGAACTGTATTAAAAGGTCGCGCCATTGGGAAGGTTGAGAACCATTGTACTAAAGGCTTCAAGACTATACTGTCAGGTTTCAAAGGATTTTTATTTTCCCCAATTAAAAGTTTCCTGTGTTTTACTGAATATCATAATCCTCTCCTCTAAGTATAGATACATAAGAAGTTTTTGGTACAGAGGAATAATACATAGAATAGTTGTAAAATACAAATTGTGCAAGTTTTCTCTCTCTGGACAATTCCCCCAAATCCTCTGCAGTAGCATGAACATCAAACAAACAAACAAAAATGGTACCCCAGCGCTTACCAATGATGGATCAATATAGCTATGTGTTGTAGACCAGGCTTGTGGTGCAATTAAACTATATAGTGGAAATTGCTGTTGGGGCCCATATACTGGAGGTATGTATGCAAATGAAGTTGTATAACGCTGTTGCGTATAGATATTCATGTCCACAGGTCTGTATCCATTCTTTGGCAAAAATGAATTTATAGCTATTGCTTTTGCTTTTATTCTTGCCTGTGAATGACAGAAGATTATATTCTTAGAAGACGCTGTTCGGAATTATCCCAATTATAATTTCAAATTCCCAAAATAATACAGTTACCTTAATTGGTTTTCCTTGGAAAGTTTTCACATCTTCTCTAAGGTATCTGTAAGCCTTTAAAAGAAAGATACACTTGTTTGAAATGGTGCAAGTGAATTAGTGGGAACAAAAGCATGAATACCTTTCTACCTAATGCAGAACTTACATGCGTGATTTAAATTTATAAATAATATATTATAGGCTCTATAGACACATCAACTTTTTTGTGTTTATTTTGAGCTGGCAATTAACCTCATGTTGTGGAAAAGAATCAGCTAGAGAAAGCACTGGAAACCTTTGCAGTTATGGAGTTGAAAAATGTTTTGAGAGAAATCCAGGCAAACTTGAAAAATCACAGAATATGCATTTTGGATTTATCAAAGCCAGCAGGAACAAGTTATATAACTCATTTTAGTGCAACTTGAACCCAAGTGATACTATTAATATCTTATAGCAGTTGGGGAACTGTTAACTTCAGGCTTATTTTCACTAGACTACCAAAATCCACCAAAGTCATGCTAATAAGATGGGGGTCAGGGGGATAAAGTATCTGCTATGCTTCCAATGGACTTAGAGTACCTATTAACATTAGAAATACCTTCCCAACTGGAGAACTTACAATTATATGCCAACACTGCCTGTGGCTACTTGTTTATTTAACTATTTGCTCTAACTACCTTTAATTATTTGCCAACTGCCAAATTAACTGAGGGAAATAATTAGTATATTTAATTATGGAATCCTTATTTGCATAACATAGTCATTGTTTTGTTCCAAGCATGGAAGAATGATCCCTTATTGTCACTTAGTAGCTGAAGTCTTCTTTGGTTGTTTTCTCATCATAGCACTGTACTTGAACCACCTGAACCATACAGTCTCTGACCTAGGTAATTTAACATAATGTATGCAGAAATGTACACATACCCACATACAAAAAAGAAAGTTTACCTGTTGCGCATCTGCTTCAGACTCAAATGTAATAAACCAGTTGTCATTATAGGCAAACTCACAATTGATGAACTTAGGCAGGTTCTCGCCTTTGAAGAGTGCTTGAACCTCCTAAAACAAAAAAACAGAATAGTAGCTTGCCAGGGCTAGGGAGAAGAAGGGTTCATTGAGAACTATAGCCCAAAGACTGATTCTAGTCCCAACTGAAGTCATATTAGAATTGACTATAAAGAGTACCCAGGATCTAATATAGTTCTGCTTCAGGTCATGAAATAGTAAAGCTAATGCTCCAGGTATCCTCTATCTTATTAATATTTTAATGTCTTTATTAATTTTAAAAAATAAACCTTTAAAAACTCTGTTGATGAAATAACATACTTACTTCAATTGGAGTAGATTCAGGTACTTCACGCAAAATTACAATGCAACGATTTTGGTTTGGCCTGACTTTTTCACCCTTTTCATCTACTTGGACTAAAGGCAATGCTGGGGGGGGAAAAACCCAATGTTGTTGCTTTGATATCAACAAGTAAGTTATATTTGGCATTTATTACATTTGATACTGTATTACAGTGGTTCTCAACCTTTTTGTCATCATGGATCCCCTTTAAATACCATTTGTGGTCATGGACCTCCAAGACTTAACTCAAGATTTAAATCATAACATTTCTTCAAGTCCTCTTAGACATCCATCTAAGGACATCAACACGCCCCCAGAGGTTCGCCAACCGCAGGTTAGAACCATTCATTATTAACCTATAAATTGCAATTCTTATTAAAAATAAACATTTAACAGGGGAATAAATTAAAAATACAATTCTCCCCTGTTATAACCATTTCCAGACAAATTCAGAGCCTGAATTTATATTCAATCTAATTGAAACATGACTGAGAAGTATAATGAATGGTTTTCTATTCTCCTATAAAGTACTGACTACTGATAATGGATAGAAGGAGAAACCTTCTTTTGCTCCAATTTAAATTTAGAATTTCCAGAAAACCAAAAAGCAAACACAGCTAAAAATGAACCAGGAAACACCCCCCCCCCCCACACACACACACAATTCAAAAAGGTTGTTACTTGGGCAATAAAGATAAATGTCTATTTAGCAGTGAGCTAAAGTTACTATTTATTTCCTCTGGACAAAGCAGAACTTTATTGGTTACGATATCTATTTCATACTATAGAAGCTCAGCTATTCTATGTTTAATGAATTTTGAGATCTCTGTGCAATAGTGTTTCTTATGTTATTCATAAATGTCTTATCTCCTGAGATCTGCCTTAGACTGAAATTCTCCTTTGAAACATTTTATAGGAGATTCCTTTAAGATGCTCTTGTAAATTGAGCAATGGGATATATTTATTTTTTTTGCTACTGAAAGTTTTATCTGTTGACTATAGGTTGGAAGGCTCTGTGACACACTTGGGTTAAGTGAGAGAATGTGGGATAAAGACATCTCTCTGGAAGACTGAAGTTACTTCTGCCATTACCTAACAACTACATCAAGGTAGGCTAAGTGTGTGTACGATCTAGTGCAAGGCTGTCAAACTCATGGCCCGCAGACCAGATGCGTCATGTACTGGCCCCACCCAGTTTAGCAAAGAGGAAAAAGTCCCAATATGTCACGTGACGACACCCTGATGACGCAGGTTTGACACCCCTGATCTAGAGGTCTTCTGGGGAAGGAAGATAGAAACAGTATATTTGACTTTTCATGCCACAGGCTCATCTGACACTATACCAGTGATGGCTAACCTTTTTTGGCTTGCATGCCAAAAGTGGGGGAAGTACAGGGGGGTCATGCATTGGCATGTAACACACATAATGCTATGTATGTGACCCCCTGGTTTTGTCATGTTTTTTTTGCCTTCCCCAGTCTCCAGAGGTTTTCTAGGAGCCTGGGGAGGGTGAAAACAGCCTCCTCCCCCACCTCGAGGCTTCAGGAGTTTCCCTGAAGCCTCCAAAGGATGAAAAACGGCCTCAAAAGAACGCCTAAATCAGCTGGCCAGCGCACACATATACACTGGAGCTGACAGGGCAACGCCTCGCGTGCCCTAAGAAATGGTTCCACGTGCACCCGTGCCATAGGTTCACAATCACGGCACTATACCATCAAACACACCTAATGCCTAAGGTAGAAATTCTCTTCACTGCTCTATCTAATCCGATGTGGAAAAGGAGTTGAGATGGGCTAAGGAGACTTCCTAAAAGAAGCTGTGCCTTCCTGGATTTCAACCATGCACTCTCAGAAAAATATGTGTTTGATGTTAAGAGGTGTTGGGAGAGTCATTTTAGAAAAGTCATTTTATCCTGTTTCTGACTCCTTAAAGGCTTTCCAACTCCAACACAGATATTCTGGAGAATGCAAATAAGCGTCAAGTAAGGCACTCAATGCACACTGCATTCAGGAAAACTGCCTAGGCAGGGGTGGGGGGGTGGGGGTTATCGTTAAGGAAAGTCTGGAGCCGAAGGAGACCACTGTGCCTCAGACGACCGGCTGTGAGTCCCTCTTCGTGAAGTGGGGCCTAGGGAGGCAGTTGGGCTTGCTAGTTGTATACCTGGCTCCCCGCTATGTAACAGCAGCCCTGCCCGAGCTACTCGAGGTGATCGCCGCGATGGCGGTGGAGACCCCCAGACTTATGGTCATGGGGGACTTTAACCTGCCATCGGCGGGCGAAACATCCGAGGCAGCTCGGGAGTTCATGGCTTCCATGACGGCCATGGACCTGACCCAAGTAGTTCAGGGCCCCACTCACGAGGGAGGACACGCGCTGGATCTGATTTTTGTCTCTGGACACTGGATTAGTAATCTTGGAACAGGGGATTTAGTCATCTTACCCTTGTCATGGACAGATCACTCTCTCCTTTGGATGGACTTTCCAACCGTCACACCCCACCGCGGGGAGGCGGAACCGGAGACACCGAGTTGGTTCCGCCCCAGGCGCCTGATGGACCCGGAAAGGTTCCAGAGGGAGCTTGGGCCAGTACCTGTGTCCCTGTCCCACGGCTCGACTGAGGACCTAGTGGCCGCATGGTATAGTGCTAGGCCGCAAGGGCATAAGAGGCCCTTGCGGCCTCTCATGCGGCGTCGAGTCACCCAGGCTCCTTGGTTTACCGAGGAGCTTCGGGAGATGAAACGCCGCAAGAGACGCCTAGAGAGTAGGTGGAGATCTTCTCGATCCGAATCTGACCGAACACTAGTGAGAGACCATATTAGGACTTATTTAGTGGCGTTAAGAGTGGCCAAACGGGAGTATTGTGCCACCCTTATCGCGTCCGCGGAAAACCGCCCTGTTTGGGGTGACCCGCTCCCTCCTTCACCTGAGGCCGCGGGAAGCCCCTCTGCAGGGTCGAGCAGAGGAATTTGGAGTTTTCCTGCAGGACAAAATCACTCAGATTCGGAACGAGTTGCCCTCCACTAGTGGTCCGGTCGTGGCGTCCGGTGCTGGTCTTGAGATTACACCTTGGGAGGAGTTCGACTTTGTTACTACCGAGGATATGGACAGGTTGCGGAGGAACCTTAGAGCCACCACATGTTTATTGGACCCGTGCCCCTCCTGGCATGTACTGGCATCCTGGGAGGTGACACGAGGCTGGCTCCAGGGCATTGTGAATTCATCTCTGAGTGAGGGGTATTTGCCCACCGTCTTGAAAGAGGCGGTGGTGAGGCCCCTCCTCAAGAAGCCATCCCTGGACCCGGCTCTGTTAGAGAACTATCGTCCCGTCTCCAACCTTCACTTTTTAGTGAAGGTTGTCGAGACTGTGGTGGCTCAACAGTTTCCCCGTCACCTGGAGGAAGTTGATTATCTAGACCCGCGCCAGTCCGGCTTCCGGCCCGGGCACAGCACTGAGACGGCATTGGTCGCGTTGGTGGATGATCTCTGGAGGGCACGGGATAGAGGTTGTTCCTCTATCCTTGTCCTATTAGATCTCTCAGCGGCTTTCGATACCATCGACCATGGTATCTTATTGCACCGATTGGGGGGGTTGGGGCTGAGAGGCACCGTTCTATGGTGGTTCTCGTCCTACCTCTCTGGTCGGTCGCAATGGGTGTTGGCAGGAGGGCAGAGGTCGACCCCGAGGCCCCTCACATGTGGGGTTCCTCAGGGGTCGGTCCTCTCGCCACTCCTGTTCAACACCTACATGAAGCCGCTGGGCGAGATCATCCGTGGTTTTGGGGTGGAATACCATCTGTACGCTGATGACACTCAGTTGTACATATCCACCCCAAACCACCCCAACGATGCCGTCGAGGTGCTGTCCCGGTGTCTGGAGGCCGTACGGATCTGGATGGGTAGTAACAAACTCAAGCTCAACCCGTTCAAGACCGAGTGGCTGTGGTTTCCGGCACCCCAGTTCAGCCAGATAAGTCCAACTCTGGCCATTGGGGGTGAACAACTGGCCCCCGTGGAGAGGGCGCGCAACTTGGGCGTCCTCCTGGATTCCCGGCTGTCCATGAAGGACCATGTGGCGGCCGTGGCCAGGGGGGCGTTCTATCAGGTACGCCTGATACGCCAGTTGCGCCCCTTACTGGACTGGGGAGCCCTTCGCACAGTCACTCAAGCACTTGTGACGTCCCGGCTGGATTACTGTAACGCTCTCTACATGGGGCTTCCCTTGAGGTGCACTCGAAAGCTACAGTTAGTACAGAATGCGGCCGCGCGGGTGATTATGGGTGCCCCAAGGCAAACCCACGTAACACCTCTCCTGCGCGAGCTGCACTGGCTGCCTGTGGCCTTTCGAGTGCGCTTCAAGGTACTGATGACCATCTTTAAATCGCTCCATGGCTCGGGGCCTAGCTATATACGAGACCACCTCCTGCCCCATACATCCCTTCGTCCGATCCGCTCCCACAGAGAGGGTCTTCTTCGGGTGCCGTCGGCCGGGCAATGCCGGTTGGCGACACCCAGAGGAAGGGCCTTCTCTGTGGCAGGCCCGGCCCTCTGGAACGACCTACCCCCCGACCTTCGCACAATCTTGGATCTCCGCCTCTTCCGCCAACGTCTTAAGACGTACTTATTCCAACAAGCCGGCCTAGGATAGCCCCCCGTTTCTGACGTTTTAAGGAAATTTGTAATTTGGTAGGGTTTTTAATATTGGGTTTTTAGCACGGGTTAATGAATTTAATTACATTTTAATCGATATTTATTGTATTTTTGTGTTTTTAAGATGCCTGTGCGCCGCCCTGGGTCCTAACAAGGAGAAGGGCGGGGTATAAATTTAATAAAATAAATAAAAAATAAATAAAAAATTCAGGACAACTGTTTGCAAACTCATAGAAGCCAGCAGCCACATGTACATTCCTGAAGTCTGACTCAGGCTAGTGAATAAATACAGGTAGCTCTTGACTTATGATCTTTTATTTAGTGACTTTTTGAAGTTATGATGTCACTGAAATAAATGATGATTATTCCTCACACTTATGACACGTGAGTGATCACATAACCAAGATCTGGGCACTGGCAATCAGTTTGGGTTTGTGATGACTGCAGAATCCTGGGGTCACATTATTGCTAATTGTGATCTTCCCAGCCAGCTTCTGAAAAGCAAAGTTAATGGGAAGAGGGAAAGAAAGGTCTCAAATTGTGATCGCTATGTTTCACTTAATGACTATGGTGATTTGCTAAATGACTGGGACATAAAGGTTATATACTTGGCTGTTGCCACATGATACTTCCTTTAATGCTTGTACTGTTTGACAAAAAATCTTTTGAGTTCCAATTATGGCTCTAAGTCAAGAACTGCCTGAATAAAATGGAACTTCATTGTTTATACAATAAGTTCATATTGTATAAAGCTCTCTTACAACACCCCCCCCCCATGTTCTCATTTCAAGATACATTTGCTTCTTAAGGGAATAAAAATGACTTTCGCTCTTGTCCCTCTTAACTAAGCCCTTTTATTCTAAAGTATGGTGCAAAAATAATACATGATTTGCCATGACTTACATCGCAGCACTTCAACAATCAAATCCATATCTGTGGTCATCTTTTTGACGTGATCAAGATTAGCTACAGTCATTATTGGCACATACTGATCACTGTCCATCTGAGATATAAGGTACATGTCACTGGCAAGATTCTCTCTGTAGGAGGAAAGGCGGGGGGAGAAATTAGTATAAAATTAACTCTCCATGCAATTCCTACCAGAGCGTTGCAATGGTTGCACTGGCCTTTAAGAGTATTCCTAAATATTAAGATACAATTGTATTTTTTAAACTTCAGAATGCCTCTTTCTTGCAAAATTACATAATTATAGCCAAACTTGATGTTCTTGCCTCTTAAGATTGTCAAGTCTTGCTTTTCTTGAACCATTTGACACAGAAAACCAAAAGTAGCCCATTTTCAAATGCATTTAAAAAGCAGTATCCAGACAGACAGAAAAAACAATTGTGAGATATACTAACCTTCTAGCCAGACATGAAGGTGGCACATGGCTTCCTTAAATTTTGTTTAAAGCTTCAGCTTTATATTAAACAGTAATCAGATTATGTGGGGAATTTTGAAAAACTACTGCTATGTAATTCACTCTTTACAAGATTTCTAAGTATCTAGCACAGGGGTGGGCAAACTTTGCAACTTTAAGTCTGAAGGACTTCAACTCCCAGAGCAAAGCTGGCTGGAAAAGTCTGGGAGCTGAAGTCCTTCAGACTTAAAGTTGCAAAGTTTGCCCACCCCTGATCTAGCACCTAACACTGAATAATAAGCAAAATAAGGTACCAGTATCAAAACATTCCTTCTTAGTGCAGATGACCGCATACAATTAACGTGCATCTATTCTCAACAATTCGTTCTTCTAAAGCACTGAAATAACAAACTTTCCTGTAATAGGGAGCCCTGGAACACCTAGCAAAGGTCCGCAGCTTGTAAAATTGGGTTTTATCTTTTGTACTTCAGTTGTAGAAACAAGATAAGAAACTGAAACAATTAAGAAAATAAAATGTTCGGGATTGGATTTTCATTCCTTCCCAACCCTTTCTGAATTTCAAGCTATAAAATTAACGTATAAATATATCCCTACCTGATCATTAATTTCTATGCGGTCCAGAGGCTAACATATTGGTTATGGCATTCATAATTAATTATATTGCCTATTCCACCCTAATTAACATTTAATATTATTACAATAGCATGAAGCTTGACTACATTATATCCATTATACATTTACCTTGATAAGCAGAACTCCAGTATTTTTTTAAGCGCTTCTCGTAAATCTTCTTGAACTTCTGGGCGAAGATCTTCTTTACTTCCTAGAATGGAAAATAAAGAAATAAAGGGGGGAAATGGTATATAATTCTTCATAAAAGTAGCAATGTGTCTAGTTCAGGATTTTTCAATCTCGGGAATCTTGGGTGAACTTCTAGGGTGACTATCTAGGCCAGTATTTTTCGACCATATCAATTTATGATGGGTAAACTTCATCTCCCAGAATTCTCTAGTCAATACATAATGGCTTGAATTCTGGGAGATGAAGTTTACCCATCTTAAATTGATATGGTTGAAAAATACTGGCCTAGACAGTCTACCAGTATGGCATGTGGTGTTCACATTACAGGTTTTTTTTTTTAAAATCAATATAGAAATTGTGTTCCATCTGTTTCTTCTTTCTAACTTCCTACTCAGACTGGCCAGGAAATTCCTATCTAAACATTAACCATATCTAAACTGGTTCAGGTTTTTAACATAAGCTATGACATCTGATTCTAAGCAGATGAAATAAGTATGTCAATGGTGTTAAGCTATATTTGAAAAGGTAATCATGCACCATTCCATAATTTTAGAAATATTTGATAAAAGAGGAATTATCTAAACTGAACAGTCAATGAACAAAAATATATTTAAGATACACAATCTGTTTACGATTTATTTCCAAATTAGCAAATTGTAAAAAATCATTTACACATAAGCAACTTTTTGGATTAAGACTGGTGTTATGTATCTGAAAACAATCAAGGGCCTCCAATAATTAGCTATCACTGTTTTGGATCTTTTAGTACACAGTATATACAACATTATTGCAGCAATAGCACCTGGAATTTGCACAAATTGGACATGATTGAAAAAAGTATTTGTTTGCTTTAACTCTTTCTAGTGGTTAAGGAAAACATTACAATTTTAAAGCCACATAGCTAGTATTGTGCTTAATATTCTACACTACATGTAGTCCTCAGCTTATGACTGGTCACTGAGCGACTGTTTAAAGTTACAATGGATCTCTCCAGATGTACTTATGATCTGGTTCCAAAGTTTTGATGGCTGCAAAAAAGAAGGTTCTATAACTGAGTTGGTCATATAGGTGTCTGTTTTGCAACTGATCCGGCTTACATGGGCTTAATACTTACTTTGAATAGCTGCAGCTTATAGCATGCCAAAATCTTCAGTGGAGCAAATGCTTATGGTATGAGAACTCAAACTAAAAGCATTTTTTGCTATTACTTACTGTTCAGATCTTTTATTTACATTCCTTTTATACAAACCTCCAGTTTATGCAAAGTCACTGGGCATGTTTATTCACTTTTCCCAGCTCCTCCATGCAGAAAATAAATACATATGGTCACAAGAATATGGTTAAAACCAAGATAACGGAGTCATCTGCCAATTCAATAGGCCTCGGTGATGAGGAAGAGCTGCACCAAGGGAATGTCAGAGCTAGGCGTGCTTCCAATTAACCACATTCCATGGTTTGTGAGCAAATCAGAAGGTTCAAAAATAACCCCATCAAATGAAAATTACACATATTGGTATGAACACCACTCTTCCGAAATAAGTTTAAAATAAATTGTTACATAAGCATCCAGGAATGCCAGGTGCAAGCAAGCAGAATAACTCTGGGAATGGGTCAAATAGGTTTCTTCATTGTTGATCACCAGTTTACAAGCATCACACCAGATTGTCTGTCTTCCCTTGGGAAATAGCAGATATGGACTTAAGGGTTTGACCTCAAATGTTTTGTTTCCCAAATGGATTCTAAACTAGTATGTCATTAAACCCCCGACCCCTCCACCCCAAATCAGACCTCCTCTTCTTCAGGCATTGGTTTCATCATACAAAAACTATTTTCCAAATATTATATAAGAGAGTTAAGACGACCGTATGAGCTACATTTACTGAATAGTTACAATTAGATTGCGTTTATTTTCTTCTTCACTGTGCCTAAAAAGAGGTCAGAAAATGCAAGTATTGGTGGAGGAATGAGAATATACTAATGTTTTACATAATATGTTTTTGCTATGACCAGCAAAACATTCAATTTAAAGAGACTCTGCGTAGTATTTATTTATTAAATTTAAATGCCACCATTTCTCCTGTCCAAAGTGACTGTGGGATGGCTATATAGAATTGTGGTGAATGTAATCTGGTTTTCCCACAAGCCTTTTGGAGGTATGAATTTACAGTAGAACTGAAATTAATAGCATAGCACTATATATAGATCCACAATCTCCATTCATATTTACTATCAGAAATCCAAACTCCCAACATTGTCTATAAGGCAGAACCTTTCTACCTGGCTCAACTCTGTGTGGCTCTGTGTTAAATTGAAAGGGGGTATGTGGAATGTTAATTTTTTAAAAATATTATAGCTGTGCGCTTAGCTTGACATTAAAATGGAAGATAACAGGAAGCAAATTGTTCTTATAATATGTGTGTAAGCTGGACAAACCTAACAAGGCAAGCAACAATTCCAATTAGATGAGTCGTAATACACTGGTGTGCTGATAAACTTATTACTCTGAACTTCCTACTTCATAGGGTGTTATGGATTTAATAGTCACTGGTATTGTTCATATATAGGCACATCTGTAACAATGCCTACAATTCAGTCCTGCTCGGGTATGTTTCTTCAGTAGCTGGAATGTGCAAATTTCCTGAATGTCATTCTATAAACTCTTATAGAAACTCTTACAGCTTTAAGAATGAGCAAGGACCTTTTCCATACCTGACTCAGTGTTTTCATGTACAGTTTTGTACTCTGCATGATCTAGAGCCAAAGAGTTCATATCTGTTTGATTTGATAATGGAACAGATAGTGATGGTTCTTGATGTTCTTTTAACGATTCTTTCTGGTGTTTTTTGTCACCATCACCATTGACCTCTAATGCTGTGGAGAAAACTATAAGAGTCACAAACATATACTTCATTTGTTGTGACTTAGACATCAAAGGTTTCATACTCTGACTAACTCCTGAAAGGGTTTGCTGTTATTTGCTGTCAAGTTTCTCTTAATGAAACCTGCAAGAAATATGCAATGATTTCTTACTTGGGTATATACATGACTGCTGCTGGCAAACAACTTTACTTCTTTCCTCAAGCTAAGCTATTATTTGGTGCCTCTGATGTGTTTTAAGGGTGGATTAATTAATTTTAAGTAATTATTTTTTAAACTGAACAACTAGAACAGGGTATATCCTCTGGGTAAGGATATTGGGAGGAGGGAGGGGGGGAAGGAAGAGATTAGCCAAGAGGAGCACATTGTTTAGTAAATGCTGTTTTCATTAAGATTATAATAAAAACAGAAAAGAAAATGTGGGCTAGGAAAAGTATAAGGAATCTTGTTAATTGAAGAAAGGAAAATTCTTTGTACAAGGAAAGCATTGTGTAAATGCAAATAACTTTAGTTATTAGTAATGGTGGTATTTCAAAACAGATTTCTTGTACCTTCTTTACAGGAATCTGGTGGGTGATCTGTTACTTCTTCCCAGGGTTTGCTCACACCCCCTTCAGTACCACTTGCTTCCACGTGTACCATGTGATTCCCCCACACTTTTGCATTAGGATTTAATTCTGAAACCTTGGCAGGCTCCTGCAATACATAACGCATACTCAGAAAACCTATGCTCATTAACTGAATAAATACACATATACAGATATACACACAGCTGCATTTATCTCATTACTGTTAAGAGTTGCATATATAGGTACTATAGAAGATGAAAGGTGCTCTTTTTAAAAAGACTTCCTATAAAGATCCTGAATCAAAGTGTTTAGCTGAATTCACTTTACTTCTTAAGTCTAAATCATAAGCGTCCCATGTTTACATTTCGTTATTATGAACAAAGCTATTTATCTCTAGTGACTAACTAGCTAAAGTTATTTAAGTTATTTGAGTTATTTATTTACGGTCCCTTTGTACAACTTATTCCCATAACATTCTCTGCATCCTCACAATTCCCACGAACAAGCTTTGGAGGAACAAACAGTAACATTCTTATTTATGACAAGAAAGTAGATCTAAGTCTTTGAAAACATTGTAAGATTAGGGCCAGTATCTTCATCAACTCATAATAAAGGCAGCAGAAAACAAGGGAATCATACAAAAAACATGATCAATAGAAAAATCAAAGAGCAACGTAACCAATGAAAACAGAGGACTTAAACATGAATACACTATTGTCTGTTTTTAACATGTTTAATATATGAACCCAACCATACATTGCATAACTATGGCTAAACAACTCAGGAAAATGTTTGACTCACATAATCCCAGGTGGTTATGTAGTTTGCAGTTATATAGTTTGTAAGTCCAAATCCAGCCAATGACTATTTAATGAACAAATTATAATATGAATGGTTAAAAGCCTCAAGCAAAATTTATGCTAGAATTGTTGAAATCCTTTAGTTTATAGTTCGCCATGTTAACCTATTATCTTACAATTTAGTTATAATGATTCAAAATAAATGTTTAAATGTTTATCATATTATAAATGGGCTTTTTAATTAAATAATTCCCTTAAGGAATTAGTTTTAATTGCACTGGCTGTAAAAGAGATATGCCTGGGAACATTTAAAAAAAAAATACACTGCATTTAAATCATTAGGTATTACTTTTCCTTTCCAAATAAAGGAAAACAAAGCATAAGACACATTTTATGAAGATAATTGGTTAGCTCTGCCAACAAAATTCATTCCCTCAAAATTAATAAGGAAGCCAGTGACTGATTATTTTTAAACAATGGCAATATTCAAATGTCATATCAAAACATGTTTAGTTACAAATCCAGTTTAGGCAATATTCATGTGTTCCTGATTTGATATTCCTGCATCTGGATCTTAGTTAGGAAAATGAATATTGAGAGTACATTAATATTGTTAACAAAAACCTCATATTTTTTAAAAAGAAGACAAAACCATGTGATTTGCAACAGTTTGTTCAGTGAACTAAGAATTTTCTCACTGTTCTTGTATTTCAACAAGGTGACTAAGTACTACACTGTACTAATTTCAACATTTGGGCATTATATACACCATACCTTTCTGTATATTTTGTAGAATTATATAATACATAATGCTAAATTTGTATTTATCTAAGTCTCTGAGTTACAATCTCGTTTCCTGTCCAATTTTCTATTGTGGTGGCAGGGTGGATAAAAATCGAGTATTTTAAAAAATCAGATTTTTAAATTTAAATTGGATTTTTTAAATATATAAAGCAGTTTTTTTTATTTTTATCAAATTTATTTTAATAAAATGCTTTTGGAATAAAAAATCTATCTAAACATAGTTTTCGATTTAAGATACATTAATAATTTAGCTGATTTGGCATGAAATGGAGCTTAGTTATGTAGCATGAAGCTGTATATTCTGCAATATTGGGACTGTTGGTGAGTCAACAGCGGTTTAGAGGAGCCACTACAGGACCAAGATGATAGTACAGTGATGGCTAACCTTTTTGGGCTTGCGTGCCAAAAGCAGGGGGATCGTGCATGGGCGTGCCACACCCATAATGATATGTGTGCGACCCCCTACTTTTGGTGCACTTTTTTCGCCCTCTCCAGGCTCCAGAGGCTTTCTAGGAGCCTGGGGAGGGTGAAAACAGCCTCCCCCCACCTCCAGAGGCTTCAGGAGCTTCCCCGAAGCCTCCAGAGGATGAAAAACAGCCTCAAAAGAAGGCCTAAATCAGCTGGCCAGCACACACATGCCCCCTTGAGCTGACAGGGCAACGCCTCGCGTGCCCTAAGAAATGGTTCCACGTGCCACCTGTGGCACCCATGCCATAGGTTTGCCATCACTGTGATAGTTGCTCTTTAAAAATTTCAATTCAAATCAGTAGTGATTTAAATTGACTTGATTAATAGTGATTTAAATTGACTTGATTTAAATCAAATCCACCCTGGTAGTGGCAGTAATGGTATTGCAGTAGTGTTCATGGCTTAAACCTCAGGAGAAGGTTATAAAACTTTACAATAGTAAACTGATTCTACAAAAAATAAGAACAACTTTGGTCTTTCAATAGGGCCGACTGCAGCCTCCTATGTTCTCACAGAATGGGGCAGGTCCTGGAGAAACTGCAACATTACAGGATCTCAAGAATACTTTTTCAGGAATGCATTAGTAATACAGAATAAGCAAATAGGCACTTTTAGATCTAAGTATTTAGGTAAAACTTTGACAAATTAAAATCTTTGAGTTAAGTGTCAAACCATGTACAGGTAGTCCTCAACTTATGACAACAAAGGAGTCCAAAATGTCTGTTGCTAAGTGAGACATTTATTATGTTAATTTTGCCCCATTTTACAACCTTTCTTGCTACAGTTGTTAGTTGAATCACTGCAGGTTTAGCTAAGTTAGTAACCAGTGGCTTCCCCACTGACTTTGCTTGCCAGAATTTTGCAAAAGGCGGATCACATGATCCCGGGACACTGCAATCATCATAAATATGAGTCAGTTACTGAGTGTCCAATTTTGATCCAGTGACTGTGGGGATGATGCAATGGTCGTAAGTATGGAAAATCATCATAAGTCACCTTTTTCAGTGCCATTGTTACTTCGAATGGTCATTAAATGAATTGTTGTAAGTTGATGACTATCTGTTTTCTAAGAAGGTTCATGAATGAAGTTACAATTACTTACACATTCTTCATCTCTCTCTCGCCATCCCCAAATAGCACTATTTTCTTTCATTAACAAATGATAAGGGTATTTTCCCGTATGAAAAGGAGAAACTCTTAGATCTCCACGTTGGTTTTGCATTGTGCCAGCTGACAGACACGCATTTTCAGTTTTGTTAAAAGAATCAATCCATAGATAGCTCATACATTCCTGACCACATGTAAAATCAGTGGCTGAAAACAATCTATTTATTTCAGCAGACTGACAAACGGGATATGCATCATCGTCTTCTGAATCTCTTAGACACAGTTTTTGCATATTATCAGAGTCCTTTAATATATCTTCCATTAGATCTAAAACGTTGTTTGAATTGTCCTGTTCAGATTCTTGCACATTATCAGGGAAAAGAAGTATTTCATAGGAAGGAATAGCCGCATACTTATCTTCTTGTCTGGGGTCAATAAAACTTATACCTGCATCTTCGTAAGTTTCCAAACCACAGCTCCCACTGTCTCTAGGTCTTACTTTAGAAGAACTTTCTATCTTGGTTTTTAATTCATCATAGTTCTCTTCAAAGCCAGAATTCTCTGTGTTTTCTTTTAATAAATTTTCATAATGAACAGAAAATCTAGAAATCAAGTGATCATGTGGACATATAGTTGTCTTTTTACTTTGTTCAAGTGAAGAGCTATTTTTATAAGCTTCTGAACTTTTTTCATTTGAATTGCTAGATGTCTCTTTGTATTCTATTTCTGCTATTAAATCCGATGTAGGAAACCTCTCTGTTTTACTTTGGCTGTTGGATATGTAAGTCTGCAGGTTCTTAACTTTCAGATCGGCAAACATTTCTTGTGCTTCTGGAGATACACTATGCATCTCTGGTGAATTATTACTGGTATTTAATATGCAGCTAAAACTAATATTGGAACCATTGGAATTTTCAGATTCCACTTCATTAAACAGTGTCTCATGGGTTCCATTTATAAGGTTTTCTGCAGGGACTACATTTATTGGATCTTCAGGCCTATAGAATATATATTTGATCCATGCCTTTGACTGTTTCCTGTCCAAATCCAACTCATTTGATTCAGGATATGCCAAAAAGACGGAGCATTGTCTGTCTTCATTAAGTGCATTGGAATATTCATATGTTTTACTGTTGCTTTTTAAGAAATTTTGCTGAGTTTGATCTTGAAAACAATTTTCTTTTTCAATGTTCTTACCTTCAACATTTATATTGAAAAGGTCTGAAAAGCCTGTAGTCTCTTTGTTCTCTAGCAGACCTCCTTTCAAACCACTATTTTCGGAAGGTATGATATTTATCTGAGATTGGAATTGCTGAGCAGTTCTTATAGAGTTGCAATTTTCATTATTGCTAAACTCTGGTATATGAGTTTGTTCTGCTCCAGAAACTAAATCATGTGATGCTGAAAGCATGATAGCATTTTTAGTCAGGTTTTCAGGACTGCATGAAGCTTCTTGATGGGAAACTGTATCATATTTCAAGAGGTTCTCTAGATTATTCTGTTCAGAAATATCTGATATTTCCTCACTGCTGCAATCAGAAATTGTCTGAAGTTCATTCACATTCCTGAAACACTTGTGTTTGTTTTCTAATTTTTGCCTATTTCCTTGCCTTACGATTTCTATACTGGTTTGTCTTACAAAATCTGAATCAATGGTTGTATTACTACAGTCTGATGAAAATGGTGGCTTTGATAACAAACATTTACAATATTCTCCTTCAATATTTTGATTTTCATGATGTTCAAAATGTACTTTAATAACATGGCTACTCCTGCCATCATCTGGGCTGGAATGGGATGTACATCCTGACTTTCTGAATTGCAAAGAATTCATGTCTACGCCTTTCTCCACAAGCATAGGCGTTGAAGAATTGTGTTCACAATCTGATTCATTCAAAATGATTCTACTGTTAAGCATATCCATTTTCCAAGTTCTATTTTGAGGCCCTTCTTCAACACGTGCTTGTGCCTCTACACCGCATGTTGCTATGCTTTCAGTATTTAACCTATTGCCCTCACTCACCAAGCCAAGGGGAGGGTCTTTTTTCTTTTCATTTTCTCGCACTGTGTTGTTGTTCATCAGATTAGCATCTTTCAGAATGTTGATATTAACTGGCACATGCCCTGCTTCCTGAACTAAGAGTTCTTCCTTCTTATCTACTGGGCATGTTAAACTGCAATCTTCCTGAATAGCGGATGGTTGTACAGTGGTCATAGATGCTTCATTAGTGATTGCTTGCCCTTCTTCATTTCTCATATCATCGTCAATTATACAAATACTATAGAATTCATCTTTGGCATTCCTGTGATGTCTATCTATGTCAAAACATATAGAGTTTGTCAAAGCTATTTCCTTGCCCATTCTACTTGAAACCACACCATTATCTTCAACAGTCTCCATTTCGGCTTGTGGCATGAAACTCTTGCTCATTACACCATAAGTATTTAGAGCTTCTAGGAACAAACCTCCTTCATTTAAAGCCATCGGCACACACAAAGCAGAAGTATTTTCAAATGAATGCCATTGCTTTTCAGAGAGAATCAATTCACTATTACTATTACTATGATGGTTGCCTACATTATCCACAAACTGATGATTGTGACTGCTTTTTTCTATTAGCTTTTTATCATTAATCCCACCTTCGGTTTCTGGTAAGTGATCGTACTTATTCAAACTTCTTTCTGTATTAAACCAACAAGGCTTAAATTGCCTACTAGAAATGTTCCCAGCAAATCCCACACAGTGGGCTGAAGGATGCTTAATTGATTCTGTACAGTCGTTATAAACGGTAGGTTCTAGGCAACCTGCCTCTTGGATTACGTGCAATTCCATTTTTTCCTTAGCCTCCAAAACGGAAATTAAAGTTTTACTTATCCTATTTTCAGAGGTTTCCTCTTCTATACTTTTCTGCAGCAGGCTCATTTTCTCATTGTGGCTGTTATTTGGTTCTTTAGTGAAACAGCAGCCCATTTTAAGCTCTCCTTTGCAGGTCCCAGAGCTGTAAAGCTCTTTTCTGCATACAACCACTTCACTTTAAAACTGCTGGGGAGACAAGCCAACACCCAGATGCCAAAAATAGTACTGTTTAAACAGTGCAGGGGGCTCATGTGCTATTGCCACTCAACATTAAGCTCAGTTTCGGAGAAATGCCTTAGTATATTATACATACAAGGCGTTTTGCACCGAGAATTTTACCCCTTAACTATTTGGGGGATTCCACTGTATTCTATGAGAGGAAGGAGTAAGTTAGGAACTTCAGGAGTTTCTCCTTAAAGAATGTTGTCAATAAGCCAAAGACATACTTGCTGAATTCTGAAGCCACTATTATATGCATTGTATAAGCACGTTATTTTAATACAATACGGAATTAACTAACAGGAAAGTAACACTGAAATCAATGTATTTTGTTGGTTAAAAGTATTTAAATAAACCTTTACGGGGGTTTTGGGGGGGGGGGAGAAATCCAGTTTTCACCCACAATACCACACTCATGTGGCCTGAAAATTAAAGCAAGCAAACATAACTTAATTCTGAAATGAAACTCCATCATTATTATATCTTACAATAATTCCAAAAACATATAACTGTTTATTATTACAAATACATTGAATGGGAGGAAATTGTACCCATTAATCTTTATTTCTTGGCAATTACCTTTTCCATGTTTCAAGCATTGGTATTTTTATTTTTTTAAATGCTTTTTTATGTTAATCTGAAGTCTATGAGTAGTTCATGATGGTGCAAGAATATATACACTATCCTAATTTCAGTTGTATAGGTAGTCCTTGTTGTTAAGGTTGTTAAGTTAGTGACATGGTTGTTAGGTAAATCTGGCCCAGTGACTTTGCTTGTCAGGAAGTTGCAAAAGGTAATCACATGATCCCTAGGACATTAAAACCGTCACAAATATGAATCAGTTGCCAAGTGTCTGAATTTGAATCACGTGACCACACGTGGACACTAGAACAGTCTTAAGTGTGAAAAACGTTCATAGGTCACTTTTTTCAATGTCATTGTAACTTCAAACAATCACTAAACGAACTGTTGTAAGTTGAGGACTACCTAGACTATCCAATGTTAAGGAAACCCATAGGATTAATAAATGCATCATGTATACTTTTCAGTATCTCAAGCTAGAAAATTAAAAAGGAAAACCATCCCTCAAGGCAAAAATATTTTGCCAGAAAACATTCTGTTTTTTGACTCACTTCAAGAAGGAAACAAAAAACTTTAAAAGCTGAATTTAAAGCAGATACAGATAAGCCATTCAAATTTTTTAAAGGTTAAAGAAAGAACCTGAAATGTTCTGGAAATTTTCTACAATTCTGTGAGAAAAATTTGTTCCATTCTATATGTTTCCCAAAGGCAACAATATGAACTTAAAATATGAACTTAAAAAGAATTTAAAACTCTTGCTCCATTGTTTTGAGTTCTGAACCCCATGTTAAAACTTGCATATGCCCTTACACCTGGACCATGTATGTATTTGGTTACATATAATACAATTCAATTACCTTAAATAGGCAATTGAACAATGTCCACCAATTCAGAAGCCATTAAAAATGATTCAGGGTATATTTATGAAATTTAAGTCTACTGAAATCAGTATGAAAATCTAATCATGACTAACTTAAATTATCTTTAATTTCTGTGGCAGTGAAATGCAATCCTTGTACAAGTATAGGGATGTGAAAATAGTGCTTTCCAATGTTAACAGAAATTTAGATAATCTCTGATATGGCTTTAGTAACAATTTAGATGTGTAGGGATATAATTCAAGTTGATTCCAAAACTTTTCGAACTGGATGAAGGAAGCAAGATTCAAATCAAAAAGATGCCTTAGAGACATGTAATTAACACCCTATTTGTTCTGTTTGATCAAAATACACACTTTATAACATTATTTAAATAAAGGCTAAAAGGTTTATCACAGAAATTTTGCTCATGTAGATGTTCTTTTTTCACTGGGATTTGGTAAATAGAATCATATTGTGTAAGCCATTTTTACTGTATAGAGAAATCCAGTATTTCCTTCTCCTGTTGGGATTTGATAAATAAAATGTGCCTGTCTTCTCTGCTACCAATGTAGATATGAGAAATAAATCATGCTAGCCCAATGAATGGTGACAATAGATACTTGCATTAAAGACATGCAACATTGTAAAACTCCCATTTTCATTTTTATATGTCATTTTGTAGAGACTAACTTTCCCAGAAGAACCAATGAACTGTTTCTTTAAAATAGAGAATCATACTTAAAAGCTTTTGTGGAGCAATAGGAAACTGTGAACATACTGTAAATTGTAAGTATAATATAGAACAGTATATTTCTTAATCTAGACCACAGGTGTTAAATTCTCGATGTCAAGTTGTAGTCACGTGACATTTTGCGATGTTTTTTCCATTCACGGAGCTGGGGTGTGCATGGCCTATGTGTGATGCATCTGGCTCATGGGCCGCCAGTTTGACACCCCTGATCTAGACTAATACCATTGATCTGAATCATAACTCCCACCAAACTTGCCCTCTAGCTATGCTTTAAGAGCAGATAAGATTTGAAGGTAAAACCACAAGAAGACTGATCTGCTGGCTGCTGTTACTGGCAAGATCAGTTATGTAACATCTTCATTTAAGTTATTATTAATTAAAATCTGGGGGAAAATGTTATAATGGCATGAGAAGATTGCTACTTGCTACAAATGGATTTTTTAAAATAGCCTGACAAGTTATCAAACGCAAAAATGTACTTCACAGCATAAACCACAAGTGTCTAATTAATTATATTTGCAAGCTCCCATTAGTCAAGATAATGTCAATACTTACCAGATGAGAACTATCCTTCACTTCCTGCACTTGCTGCACCTGAGGTTCAGCCACAACTTTAGTGTCCTGATCAGAAGTCATGAGCTGTCTGCTTTTTAACTCCTCAAAGAGAACTATATGGATCACTTAAGCTGCAAAAAACAAACAAATCACAATTTATTTTCTATTCAGCCGAAAGCAATAAACAGACTTCATAACAATTAACAGTTGATATTATATTGAAAGAAAGTTTGTGGTATCAGCACTTATTTAGCATTTATTTTGCTGAAATGTCATTTCACTTAGTGACCTTTGCTGCATTAATTCAGAGCATGTCAGATATAGCTTGGGGCAGGAATGAAGATAGCTCACCTTGTCTGTGCAAAGATCTATTCAATTATCTTCAGATTCAATCTAGAGCTATTGTTATGCATCTAGAAAGTATGTCTCTCAATTGCTTTGTTCTATTTTCTGAATTTAGTTGCATTACTTCAAAGTTACTCTCCAGACATGCCTCAAGATTTCTGGCTGTAAGATTTGGCAACGGATTGGTAGATTTGAGTTAACTGGAAAGTCAAAATTTTAAAGAACTGCCACACTGTTGCTTCATGACAGTGTGAAAACAGATGAACTGCCCAGCTAACTCCATGGAAATGTGGCATTTACTAATGGATATAGGTAGACCTTGACATTTGATTGTAATGGCTGGTTGTTAGGATTATAAAACAGATTATTCACAGGACTGACTCAATTTTATAGCCTTTCTTTTTACAAAAGACATAAAGCAAACCCATGGTTTGCCATGGGGGTGATTTTGCTAAAAACAGGAAGTGCCAAACAAGGTCATTTGGCTGGGAGGTGCTGCAAATAGCCTTAAATGCAGCTTTGTTGCCAAGAACTCCAAAGTTTGGTTACGTGATTGCAGAAGCCTGATTGTTGGAACTTTGGAACTGGATCATAAATAGTTCCAAAATAGGTCCATCCTAAGTTTGAATAGTCACTAAGCAACCAGTTGTAAATCGAGGACTACCTGATTAGTCATAATGTTTATATATAATGTTTATATATAGTGATGCCTTTTTTTGGACATAGGAGACAGCCCATGTCTAAGATTTTTTCTCCTAAACAAGCAGACTATATGTCAAGTAATATATATACCGTATTATTCAGAATATAAGACGTACCAAGATTTTGAAGAGGTAATTTTTTTTAAAAAAAGTGTTTGCATTCCGCAGACCTCCCAAACCCTCTGCACATCTCATTTTTTTGTGAAAAACAGGGCACACGGTGTTTGAGAGGCCTGCAAAGTGCTCCTGAGGACTTGGGGGGGGTGGGGGGGGGAAGCAAAAAACGACCCGTTTTTCTTTTTCTTTTTTGCCTTCCCCAGCTCCCAGGAACACTTTACTTTGCAGGCCTCCCAAACCCTCTGCACATCCATTTTTGTGAAGGGGCAGGGTTTTGGGAGGCCAAAAATGCTGTATTCAGTGTACAAAACACATCCATATTTTCACCTTCTTTTTTGAGGGGGAAAAGGTGCGTCTTATACTCTGAAAAATATGGTACATACATACTTCAGCCAATTTTATAGGATTTCATTTTAGAATGGATTAAAACTGAAGTTGGCCAAACACATGATTATAGAACCAAAGGGGGGGGGGGGCACTGGGAAAGTGAATCCTTGGAGTTTTTTTTCTAATTCTGCATAACTGTTGCCCAAGCGCAAATGATCTAGAACTGACACCCCCACCCCACTCCAAGTAAGATGGAACCTTTCTTGTTGGCTCCCAAGTGAAGGCAAGCAGTCTGGGCAGATACTTGTATTATAGGTGGAACCTGAACCTTTTACATATGGAGCTGGTTGTTTGCTCATTAATCTATCTTCAAATTTCTATCTCTCACTTCTGGGGAAAGGAGAAAGTTTACTGCTATGGCTAAGACCCAAAGAATAAGCTCAGAATATAGTAGATGGCTCGCTATGGCATTCAAGAAGGGCTAGAGACTGAATTGAGGAACTTGGAGGCCATGGTGCTTTACCTAGTCCAGCAGCAAGTTCAGTACATCCCACTGGCTACTCAATATCCTGGCTGGCCAATATTGCCAGCCATTCCAGTTGCACAGCCAGTTTTGCTGTGTTGCTATTGAGGTCTGCTAGAAACATTTTGCAGGTGGGGGAAGAAGCGGACAAGAACCTTTATCACTTAGTTTGAACTGAATAATTTCCCTACAAAACGCAGAAGGGTATCCTTCGTGCTAAGCTTACTAAAGGGGTTGGCAATTAAGTGGATTATGCCAATCCTAAAGGGAAACAACCAGTTCATGGACAATTACCAGAACTTGATGGACAGATTCAAGGGGTATTTTAGAGCCTCTGAGTATGATTCATGGCAGCCAGCTGTGAGATTCAGCAGCTCAAAGAAGGCATGGATAGTTTCAAGTTATTGGCAGATGTGGATTGGAACAAAGAAGCACTGATAGAAAGCTGGCGCAGAATTTCACCTAAGAAGCAATATCTAATATCAGCAAAAGGACTGTTAATCTTATTTGGATTCCAATTTGCAGAAAAGATTTATCAGATCCTCAAAGTCACCAACTTTAGCACCTACCATTTTTGTTTTGACAGAATTTCAGAACCCAATTAGTGAGGTCCAAAAAAGCACAGTCCACAATTACAAAGATAAGGGTAGGGTAATTTTAATTAGGGTAATTTTAATTAGTTATAGTGTTAAGGGGTTTTAGGGACAGTTTTTAGTTTTATAGATGTTTTTAGCGCAGGACATGTTTAATTGTGATTTTAAATTTTGTACTGTGTTTATTGTTTTTAATTCTCCTGTGCCCCGCCTCGAGTCCCTCTGGGGAGAGAGAGCGGGCTATAAATAAAAATTATTATTATTATTATTATTATTATTATTATTATTATTAATAATAATAATAATAATAAATAAGATCACAGTAAGGGATCTGTAGCTTGGCCATGGAAGTGTTTTCAAGACACCCACACAGAATATTGTGAAACTTTAGATGACCTAGGATGGTGGCAGACATCAAGGGATGTGTACAGTCTTGCCACTTGGCTGGGAAGATTCTAGACTTGGGGCAGACAATTTCTTTAAAGTGGCATTGCTCCCACCTATCTGGATTTCCTATGAGCACTCAGACATTGGAGGCAACATGGAAAATGGAAAGAGCCTTTTATAGGAGAGGGGTGATGTTGGTAAACTACCAGCAAGTCGAGGAAGAGGAATCAAATGAGGAATTAGTCTTGCTTTGCTGCACAGCTACAAAAGACTTCAGACTGACCCCCTTCCCAAGTTCCAGGGTATCTTATTTCTTACTTCCCAAAAGAAGGCAATCAGTCTTTTATTATAGGTAGAATATAATGAAGTAAGTATATTCAATTTGAACCCCTCATGTGTGGAACTGTTTGCTTGTGCCTAACAATCATACATTAATAACAAGTTTATTTGAAAAAATGCTCAAGTACTGTACTGTGTCAAGGACAGAGGCAGATTTTCTGCTCATCCGTAAATGTATTCCTTACCTAACATAAATTTTCCATTTCTAAAATTGAATTCATTCACCATAATTTTTTTGATAATTATGACAATTGCCTAGCCTGATAAAAAGTGCTAGAAAAATTAGGAATATTTTTAAAATTCATAGTATCTACTGTATTGTTTTGGATAAATATCCTGAATTCTATTTTAGTTGAGAATATAATGGTTTAAAAATTTGTAAGTTACTGTTAATAGAATAAGTTGTGCTGTATTTTCCCCAATATTTCTAGCAAAGTTACTTCCATTAAGATAAATTGCTTTAACATTTATCAACTTTTGACAACTTAATGTGTCACCTTAAGCTATGCAGACATGAAATTAATGGCATACTGCTATGACATGCTCACTAGAAGACAGTGTAACTATTTGGAAAGCATCCATTTATTAGTAAACATGTTGTATTCACCTAGATCAGGGGTCTGCAAAGTCGGCTCTTTTAAGACTGGTGGACTTCAACCCCCAGAGTTCCCCAGCCAGCATAGCTGGCTGGGGAATTCTGGGAGTTGAAGTCCACCAGTCTTAAAAGAGCCGACTTTGCAGACCCCTGACCTAGAGGATATGCAAACTGGGGTGTGGGATTGAGCCTACTACTACATGTATTGTAGAACACAACATGTGGGCACACGTGTAGTATAACATGCTCCTGTAATATATCCTAAAGTCTACAACGTAGATCAGATGCACTGCATATACATATTTAAAGCCATTTTATATGTTGCATTTACATGGTGCAGTAGGCATATCCAGAGACTCACCTCAGTGTATAAAAGTAATCATGGGATTCATTAACACATTGAGTACCATTGGCATTTCAACTTTAAAATAATCCTTGCCTTGTAAATGCTTAATTCCCTACCAAGTTAACTTTTTAACAACATGCTAATTATTGTGTAAAAAAATCAGTAGACTTGCAATATTCCTATCTTAAAACAAATGACTTGAATAACTGTTTGAGAATATGAATTCATTGAATATCAATTGACAGTTGATCCAGGCTGAAGGAATCAGCGCCGCCTATTGCCACCCATCACCGTCACTGGGTGCCCATTTTCAGCCTCTACGTGCCCCATTTTTGGCCCATTCCAGGCAGCGGTGATCCCTGTCACCTGGAATGGGCTTCAAATGGGACGTGCAGAGGCCAAAATTGGGGTGCACAGAGGCAGCAATGATGGGGGGCAGCAATCCCTGCAGCCTGAAACAGTTGATATTCAGTGTTCCGGGAGGCCGATCCAACTGCCAATCAGCTGCTTGTGCTGTTTGCTGCAAGGAAGCAAATTGCTGGGAAACAGATTATTTTCTCTCTGTTTTCCGTCCCGAAAGCTAGGTGCATTTTATTGTCCGCAGCGTTTTATAACCCCCAAAATACGGTAAATAATCCCATGTATTAAAATACTGACATTTGGAAAACATAGGTTTTGCGTGATACAATTAATCCAGGAATATTCTAGATATCCCTATTCCAAAGGCTTTAAAACAATGCTTTTAAAAATTAGAGTGTACACTGTCCACTGAATAAAAGCCAAACTTCCCAGTATCCAGCAATCCATGAACTGAAAGCTGCACAACAAATCAGACTTCAATAAAAAGGAGATCAGTCTCTAATAAATGGATGGGGAAGGAAACCCAAATACAATGGATACATTTTTCCTCTTACATTCAAATTGCAGGCTCCTTCTCTGATACCTGTCAGATCCCCTTTTCTGTAGCAGTAACACAGTGCTGCATCTATGGTGTTCTGGAGAATCTCTCAGTCTAGGAAGCTATCACAGTCCTAGAAACAGGAACAGAAATGGGTGGGTGGGAAAACCCTGTTCAGTGAAATAAAATATTACGTAAGAGGGTAAGATTCATGAGATTGGTAAATCATGTTGAAATGTTCTATGGGAATATGACTCCCAAATCTAAAAAAAAGAGCTATATAGTGCGGTGGATTTAACAGTAAAAAGTATTTTGAAGCTTGCAGGAGTAGACACAAAGCACCCATCTGCAACTGCTTAAAGCGTCTTTTCCTGGGGTGGTGCAGCTATGGAAGGCTGCCTTTTTATTTTTGGAAAAGATGCAGCTGCTTTAAGAGTTACAGAGATGTATATGGGTGCCCCCAAACATACGTTTACCTTTGACGCCTAAGTGCTGCACAACTCACCTCCTTTGGGTGAGAGCTGTGCTCCTTTTTAAAGGAGCAGGCAGGGATCCTGAGAGAAATATACAATTATCACTAGAGGCATTTAAAGGGTAAAATTATTTTAAAGTTTTAACACCAGAGGTAAGCAACGTAGAAATGACATGGATTGCATAGCTTAGTCCCTAGAACTAATATATTAAGTTATTCCTAATGGGATTCTTATACCATGTTCTATTGGGAGGAGTGGGAGGGCTACCTTTATTTGGAACATTAAAGGCAATGTGTAGGTCTTACCACGAGCTGCAAGCAAAATGCATTAATAAGATTGCTGTGATGTACCTTGTCACTGCAGCATAAACTGTGACTGAAAGATTAGCTGCTGACTTAGTACCATACCAATTTAAAAGTTTTCATATTATATAATTGAGGCACTGACGGAATGCCTTCTCCTATATAAAATCTGCTTGCCTACTAAAGAAGCACATCAGGTGTAAATCATTCTCCAAATGTTCCTTTGATATCAACAAGGAATGTAACATTTAAGCTTGTAAACATCCATTCTCTGAAAGCCCTTCTTTTCAAAATAAAATTGCAAAAGACCCTTTTGATTTTTGATATGTGATTAATTTTAAATCTTGGTAATCCTGACAAATTGTAATCTTAATTATCAATACTACCAAAATAAACTGTGATTTTATTCTTTCATTTACTCTATTTAACTTTTATTTTTAATTTTGCACATCACTTACAAATGCACCATTTAACTGACCAAATATATAATGAAATAAACATGGAGAAATGACACTACTAAGCATTGAAAGCTTAATACTGAAGGCCCTGACCACATCTACCAACAGCTTATATATTACATACACGTTTGTATCACTGGCATTTTAGTTATGGATGATACTTCCATTTTCCATTCCACTTAAGTTGTGTACAATCATCGGCACTACACAAAGGTAAACATCCTGCCAGCTAAACTACTTTTAGGTTAATAAGCTACATGCCAGCTGCATGCTAGGAATCATCACTCTGGATCATAGCCTGGGGAGAAAATGTTTCTCTGTGAGGGAAGTGACACAATAGTTTTTATTCTCATTTATAAAATCTTAGCAGCTTGTATGTTATTAACAGATGCCATTACACCTTGAACAACTGGAAGGCATCTATTTTCAGCTGCTATATTGCACTTGAGAATACTTCAAGCAAACAGTTCTCACCAACATTATTGTTCCTTTCAAGACCTTGTTTGCCATTCTTATCGATAAGCAATTCTAAATATTTGAGTCTAAACTGGAAAGTCTAGCAATATGTGGCATCGAAATGAGCGACTTATCTGAATAATTAGAAGATATTTTGCTTTTTCTGTCTCTGTTTATGCATTCTGTTCCCTCTGCTCATTTACTATCAGTTGTTATTCATACCATTACATTTTTTTGCAATTCTATAATTGCACTTTCCTCTGTTTGTTGTGTGTTTTCATCTTCTTGACCTTAGATTTGACAGTTCAACTAGTTACCCGTAAAAACCTTAGTGTTCACAGAGGTTACAAACTGTGCCAACAGGCAAATTGGATGAAACGCTTTGCAAGTCTAGCTGCTTTTCTGCCTTATAAAAATGAAAGCATCTGAGCTTCAAATTGGCAAAATGGTGGTGAAAGCCTAAATCTAAATCTGAGGTGGTAATTTTTCAGATGAGTCGGATCTATTGTTATTATGATCAGAAATAAATTATTTTATTGATCTGTAAAAGTTTTAGTTAAACAGATAACTAAACCTTTCTTAGAAAATTTCTGTAATATAAAAATGCCGTTGGGAGCCAGTACCAATAATTTAAACTGTCTACTACAGAAGTTAGCTATTTACTAGCTTGAAACAAATAAAAACCAGAGTGATCTTGATTATTAAAAAAAATCTGAGAATTATAATACCTATGCATTAGAATAATCTGAATTGTAAGTGCTGTCCTTATTTTAATTAGGACTATTTTGCCTTTCTAAATGCAAGTAGTTGTGATTTAGTGACTGCCTTATTCAATGACTGTTTGTAATTAAAATATGATGAACAAATAACTATGATTGATTCTCATGTCTATGACTTTCACAGGTCTGTAAAGCAAAGGAAAGCTGAAGTAAGACCATGTAACACAGTTGCAATTTCACTTAGCAACTGCTTTAATGACCATTCTGTTGGCCCTAATGTGGTTGCTAAATGAGGACTACTTGTAACCCAACTCTTGTGGCCTCAGAGGACTGAACCTCAATTGGGGAGCTTGGACTATTGTTGCAGGTTCCTTGGCCCCAACAAACTGAAGTGGAGGGACAAGCAACAAACAATTCATCCCCCTGTAAGAGTTTGAAGCCATGCTGCAAGAGGCATCTGGGAAGCCGCCTTCCACAGCACACAACTGATGGCACCCAGCATCAGAGTTTCAAATCCAGTATATAAAGCCAGGATTTACTGGAAAAGAAGGGAAAAGAAATGCAAAGGCAGTAAAAATAGAAAAGAGGATACATTAAACAATTTTAGTGACTGCACTTTTATCAGAATTAACCAGTAGAACATCCAGCTAAGTCATATCTTGCTTGTTTCCCCCCCCCTACTTTTAGCTGAATGGTAAACAGACATTTAAAACAGGGATAGCAAAAACAATTTTCAAACTTGCCTGAGTTAAGAGTTCAACAGGAAAAGAAAAACCTAACATTCTGCAGACCCACCATCATCATATTCTTGATGCCTCTGGGATTAGAAGCATCAACAGATGACCGGGGATATCTCTTAGGACCTTTTATCAGTTAAATGCAGTGACAGGAATCCAGCTACCAGATCATAATTTGATATGGATATAGTCAGCATTTTTCAAGTTTTCAATTCACAAGGTAGTTTTGCACTGTCAAAAATGTGTTATGTATTTCAGTCACATAGTTGCAAACTTTGTGTCTTCAAAGGACAGGCATTTTTGCTATAAGGATACTCATTATAATTAGCCAGGTTAACCAATAAAAACTTTGAAGCTATACTACACAAGTGCCTACTCACAATGGAGACTTCTCAGAAAGACACAGTCAACTCTGAAAGCCTAAGAGAGTTGGGGCAACCTCCTATGTAGGTGGGAATATAACTTCCTATGTAGTTATATTATAGAAAGTTCTTGTGGCACTTTAATCTGCCTTGATTCATTAGTTAGGAATTATTGTTTTAGTTTTTTAAAGCATTGGTAATGCAAGCACTGTGATTATCCTTCCAATGATAAATTAACTATGAACATGCACACAGGTTTTAAAAGCTGACTGCCACCTGAAAGGTGGAATTCTATATTAGTTATACCAAATACTATTATACAGTTAATCTTGGAAAGAATATGCTTCTGATAAGTTATCTGGGTACCTATTACTTATAAAGTCTTGGTCTCTGATTGGGCAAAAATAGGAAAACAAATTAGTTTGACTGCTTAAGGCATCTTTCAGGAAGAGCAAAGCTACTGAAAATCATGTTAGTATTAAGATGGTACTAGTTACACTTTGGATAGGCCACCATATTTAAAGGTTCTAGAGACAATATACCCAACTAATAAATGACATATCTCTATTCTGAGAATTTAAAGAACAAAGGCTTATAGATGCAATTAAAAAACATTTTTGATTGATTTGATGGTTTCAATTATTGCACGCTGCTAGATTTGCTTGAATAAGCAACATACAACTAATTGTAACGAATGCAGTAGTTTCTGAAGCACACTTCCTATCAGCATGACTCTAACTTTACATTAATATAAATTCCTAGATTGCTGTGAAGTAGCTGAAGAAGTGTGTTTGAGATAACTGAAATAATTATTCTAGTCATTTAAATTCATCTAGTAGTTCAAATTCAAATAATTCATCTTGCATTTGTGTAGTGTTGCATTTATTTGAGCACTGTCTGGTCTGAAGAGTGACAGCAAACTATGGGGAACAATCCAACAGGTTTTTTTGCAGGACTGCCAGTGACGACTCAGCATTCTAGATACATAGCTACAGAACCCTGTCATGGAGCCAATTGCCTTTACTGTAGCTAAGAGTACAAATAGTGACTTCGGAGGACTTCTCTCTTTCTGTAACAATCAGTCCCAATAAATGTACTACAATGTTCCAAATTAGGATACCCTTTTTAACCCTATGCCATCCTTTTCTTTAAATGCATTTGACAGAACAAACGAAATAAGAATGTCAGGGATGTGCCATCTATTTTTTTTAAAAGAAACTTAAAAACACAATTGCATAATAATAATTTTGAATTAATATAATTTCCATAAACATAGACGTATAATTGCTTTGCTGACAAATATCTGTGTATAGCTAAAGAAATTATCAGCACAACTAAGATGCTTACAGTTCCATTAATGTGTATTTCTTAACTCATTACCAAATTCCGTGTATTACTTTGAATTTAAAACCATTATACTATACATAACTGTTTTGTTAGGAAGCAAATAAACATGCCATTTGAATTATTTATTTAACCCAACCATAACTATCACCCATTTTCATAAAACACTTTTATGGCAGAATTAATTGGAAAACAGGATGTGAATTAGTCCAATAATGACAAGATCTGCAGTTGGATATACCACTGAGTGGACTTCCAAAGATCTCCGGAGTAGTGTAGACTTCTAGGTTCCCCAAAGAAAATTATTAAAAATAATTTACATTTTTTTCAAGAATTTGCCTGCACTGGGAATCCAGGATTGGCAGAATAGAACAGCACAAACTTCTCCCAAGTCAAATGGTTGGCATAATTTTTAAGTCACTACATCAATTCAGAGTTGTTTAAACTGTGCACCTCTTCTGATCCCTTTACACCAGGCATGTCCAAAGTCCGGCCCGGGGGCCATTTGCGGCCCGGGTGTCGGTTTAATACGGCCCTCCAACAGCCCTCCCTGCTCTGTGTAAATGTGGCCCTCCCTTCCTCCCTCTGTCTCTGGGGCTGTGTGGCTGGGAGGGAGGTGGACGGAGGTTACGGACGCCTCCTCCCGCAGCGGGCGAGGGAGCAGGCGGGGTGAGCACCCAAGGCTACCGTCATCTTAAGCACCACCGAGGCTGTCGCCCGGCAGGGGCGTCAGGCAGGGAAGCCGGTCGCGCCTCCATCGCTGCACGTTCTGGGGCTGCGAAGCTGGGAGGGAGGTGAACGCGCGGCCCCAGAACGTCCGCTTGGTGCCTGCCGGATGGAGACGCGATGGAGACGCGACCGGCTTCCCTGCCGGGCAACAGCCTCGGTGGTGCTTAAGATGACGGTAGCCTTGGGTGCTCGCCCCGCCTGCTCCCTCGCCCGCTGCGGGAGGAGGCGTCTGTAACCTCCGGCATACCGGCCCTTCTGCTGCTTCCCGGGGTGGGGGAGGGGAGGAGAGGGGAGAGAGGGAGTGACTGACAGACACAGAGAGAGACAGAAGGGGAGGGAGGGAAAGACAGAGAGACAGACAGAGACAGAAAGAGAGGGAGGGAGAGAGACAGAGAGAGACACAGATAGAGAATGACACCGGGAGGGATTGAATCGGAAACAGACGGGGAAAGAGGGAGAGACAGACATACAGAGAGAGGGAGGGAGGGAGAGAATCAGAGAGAATGACACACACAGAGACAGGGAGAGACAGAGAGAGGGAGGGAGAGACAGATAGATAGAGACTGATTAAGTGAGTGAGAGACAGACAGACACACTCACACACAGAGTGACAGAGAGAAAGAGAGAAAGAGAAAGAGAGAAAGAAAGAGAAAGAAAAAGAGAGAGAGAGAGAAAGAGACAGAAAGGGAAAGAGAGAGAGAGAAAGAAAGAGAGAAAGAGAGAAATGGAGAGAGAGAGAGGAAGAAAGAGAAAGAGAGAGAGAGAGAGTGAGAGAGAAAGGGAGACAGAAAGAAAGAGAAAAAGAGAGAGAAAGAAAGAGAGAGACAGAGAGAAAGAAAGAGAGACAGAAAGAAAGAGAAAAAGAGAGAGAGAGAAAGAGAGAAAGAGCGAGAGAAATGGAGAGAGAGAGGAAGAAAGAGAAAGAGGTAGGTAAGTTTTAAAATTTATTTTCAATACATTGTGAAAATCAACTGTCAGTTGATCTTAATGTTATGAAATGAAAAGTATGTCATTTGCAATTAACTTGGCATAAAATAATTTATTTGCATTTAATTGTAGGTTCAAAGAATGTTCGGAAAAATGTTCAGCCCTCCACCATGTTCACTTCATCCAATCTGGCCCTCTTTGAAAAAAGTTTGGACACCACTGCTTTACACCTCCTGGAAGCTTTTGATACTCTCAATTATAGTAACTTACAAGATCATCCGTGGGCGTTGGGGATAAGAGGCATTGTTTTAAGGTCATTTCGGTATTTACAGTCCTTACTTGAAAAGTAAATGCAGGTTTTGATTAGATGGACTTTTTTCCAATTCCAGTTGGTGCAACAATTATAACCTTATGCTGTGCAAGAGGGGCTGACTATAGTAAACAATGCCATTACCACTTGACGTACTACAGCAAGGCACTTTACATGGGGCTGCTTTAAAGACTACACTGAGTCCTCCACTTACAATCATTCATTTAATGATCATAGGAAGTTACAGACTGAAAAAAGTGACTTATGAATGTCTAAAAAAAATGACTTATGCCCATTGTGGCATCCCCTTGGTCCATGATCAAAAATCAGACACTTGGCAACTGGCATGTATTTATTACATTTGTAAGCCATCGTGATTGTACAATGGGCCACCCACCCGTGTGACTGATCCAATTTTATGACTTTTTTGTGGTGGTCATTAAGTGAATACCGCAATTGTTAAGCAAATTAACTGTTTAACTCTGTTCTAACAAAACATAAGAAAAGGTCATACTGTAAACAGCCATAATGTGGAATGGTTGTCAAGTGCCCAAAATGTGATCACAGGATTGCAGGGATGTGTATTGTAAGTACCACTGGGGAGGACTGTTGTAATTTAGAATGGTCGTAAGTCAAGGACTACATGTATAAAAGTAAAAAAATAAATAAAGTAAAAACCAATAAAATAAAAGTAAAAAAGTAAAAGAATGGTCAGAAAGCCAAATTCACTCAGGCAACAAACAAGCCAAAACAAGAACTGTACAAGAAGCCCATGAAACCTGCTTTTTGGCACAAAACTATCAAATTTAGCACCGGTCACAGCTTAATCTGAATGTCTGAAATCTCCTCAAGCAACTGCTCTTTGGGTAGTTCGGCACAGTTGAAATAATTCAAATAATCAGTTATTTTAGACATGCCAAATGTGAAAAAAAGGAATAATCCAAAGTGAATTATTCTAATGTAATTTCAATGCTACTTAAAGGAACACAACAGAAAAATTATAATCATGATTTTTATCACCAATGTCTTTTCAGATTTAAAAATTCCTGTTAGGTTAAACGTTATTAGGCTAACAGAAAGGTTACAAACTCAGACCACAGCAAAAACCAAAAAAAGACTTGACTAACATTGAAGTCATGAAATCCAAATTTAAGTCATTCTCTTCAAATGGCCCACATGATTGAAGAAATTCACATTCAGGTCTGCCAAGTGCTAAGTTTGGTAATTATGCTAAGGCTTTTGGCATGAAGAAATGTTTATTGCCCAGTATAAATAAAAAATAATAATTGTGACTCTGTTCTTAGATTGAGTATACTGATTCTTCTATGCATTATAACCAAGTAACATGTAAGCAACCTAACCGATATTCAAGCAATAATCTGGCTGGTCTATATGTTATTGAAACATTTGTTAAACACATCTGAAGCACATCATAGAGCAGCTCAGTAAAAATAACAGCTACTCACAGCATTAATAAAGTAAATAGTGATATGTAGCGATATGTAATCTAGAGTGATATGTAAAGTGAGCCATTGTTACTAATGTGTAAATGCAGCACTAGTTGAGCAAATGTTTGAATACAGCTACTGAGTAATAAAGATGCTTTTCCGACAGTTTCTTTGAAAGCTGACAGAATTTAAACCATTCTTGACAGTTTTAAGGCAAAAAAAATAAAATTAAAAGGTGAGAGGTGGCCTGCTCACTAAAGGCAATAATTAAAAACCAACAATTTTTACCCTTTACCATAAAGACATGGTTCTGGCGCCAGAAGAAAGCTCAACAATTAGCAAAAATTGAGGGATTAGCAAATTATTATCTCTAAAATGCTATTTTCCTATCTATATTTGAAGGACAAGGTCAGCAGGAGAACGTCCTAAAAGTTAAAGTTGTGAGTCATCACCATCACCACCACCACTGCAATTAGCCTCCATTTAACCTACTAAGAAACAAATCTATCAAATAATATGATACAATACACTTGCTATATATGTAACAAGATTAAATCTATGCTTATTATGAAACTAAACCACTGTTGCACTGCAGGCACCCATTACAAATCCTGAACTTAAATTAATCGGGGGGGGGGGGGGGGGGAAATCTAGTAACAACCAAAACATCTAATAGTGAATATAGTATATTCTTTTATAATTATATAAAATTAAAAGCTGGGAGAATCACTCTATACTTCATAAGAATAAATTGGTTCATTAGTTTTATAGTCCAGTTATAGGATCTCAACACAGATAGTAATTTTAAAAGGAAAAGTACCATCTGTATTTGCCCTATAGATATATACATATGATATTCACTTGGAAGATATGAACTAACAGCAGGCAAAGTACATATCCTGCTCACATACAACTCTGAAAATACAAATAGCTTAAACAATTTCGAACAAACTATATGGCTACACCAAGTAGTAAGTAGTACTATATTCTTGGTGTAATGTTCCTAAAAAGTTACTGTACTTAACTGTCTATGACACTGAAAGAAAATAACCAGTTATTTGTACCTATGAGACCCTCTGGAAATTCCTGAACTATCCTAATTAAATTAAGATAGATGTGAGGTGGGGAATGATACAAAAATGACTCAAGAGTATTTTCCCAGTGATCTTTATGTAGGTATATGTCCCATAAAGTTAATAGTTCACTATGCAGGAACTGGACAGATTTTAAAACACTTTGGGAAAAAGAAAAATGCTTCGGGTTTTTTTTATACATAACAAAGTTCCATCAGAAATACAGAATGCTTGAATGGCAGTTTTTGTTATTATGTTTGAAGAGAAGACATAAAAAGGTAATTGTGTTGCAGCATGACACAATATGAATTGATCAAGAGATGTGTGTATGTGGTGACATCAAAATATGCCTACAAAATCAACCATGAAGCATAGGAAAAAGAACACCTGTTTTGGAGCATCCTTCATGGCCCTCAGTCTGGGATAGAAAATCTGTGGGGAGATTCCAAGTACACAATGCATGTAAGGAGACCCAAGAATATTTCTGAGCTGCATAGACTCTTTTAGATGGCTTCAGGAAGTTGCATTATCTGCCAAAGGATGTGTTACAAGGGTATCCAAATTTGTATCCCATCCATATTTATTGTTTTCTTATCTTGAATAAATAAACAACTACACATAACTATAAGAATGCATTCAAATATGCAGAAAGATGTAATGTTTAACACACTACTATGTAGATGTTGCGTCAGCTTCTGTTCACTTAGGGCAGGGGTCTGCAAAGTTGGCTCTTTTAAGACGGGTGGACTTCAACTCCCAGAATTCCCCAGCCAGCTGGCTGGCTGGGGAATTCTGGGAGTTGAAGTCCACCCGTCTTAAAAGAGCCAACTTTGCAGACCCCTGACTTAGGGATTCACTGAAACATATAATTTGACCAGGATGCACAAACTTTTTCATGCAATTGATCTGAGGACCAAGTGAAGCATGACAACTTTTTGGTTGTGAAGCAAACTTCAAGGGAAGGTTCATAGTGTTTCAAATGTATTTCTGGTACTCAATCAATTCAGATTGAGGTAGCTAAGAAAAGAATATACTTTTAAAATATAAAAAAATCACAAGCAAGAAATACTAGCTTTAAGCAGGTTGTGCTGTAGATATTTTAAAAATCTATCCTAAATTCCTGAAGTGCCACCAATTTTTATTTAAACAAGCAATTCTAGAGTATTTCTTTAAAATTCACAAATTAGCCTGAAAATAGTCAGAAAAGTATTAACATTACTGAGTATGAAAAACAAGTATGGTAAAACTTTGTAAATCCATAATGTTATAACTGGATGTTTTCAAGGAAACAATTCAAAAGTATTTTTAATTTAGGGAAATAACATAACCATGTGTCATACATTTATAAAAAACCAAACTAAACTATAGTTTAGACAACACCTAGACCTTTTTAATTATACATACCTTAGAAGCCTATTATTTGAAGTCAGTTTCCTCTATCAAGTATTTCTAGCTATTAACTTGCTACTATAATAACCATTCATGTATCACATACATTTGCACTGTTGGCTGTCAACATTTTGCAAAGTGAAGCAGAATTTCTGCATATTTTTTAGAAACACATTGACTTGCCTGCCATTTTAGGCCAGCAGAACCAATGTATGTAGCCATTCTGTTCAAGGACAACATTACAAGGAAAATAAAAATCTTCCTACCCGATACAATTTCTTATTTACTATGAATTTTATTTTAACGTACCAATATAGATACAAAGACTGGTTGAGAAATCATCACAGCTTTAGCTCAAATCTTTAATTCATTTTAAATCACTCACACAGGACTGATCCAAAGTGAAATAAAGAACTGAGTTGTTATGTGGTAAGGATAAAAAAACCGTGTGTCCCCTTGGTTCAGTTTGAATGTTTTTCTACTTGGAACCACTCTTACCAAAGCAGTCAAAGGGAATGTATGTACTGGTCATTGTGAGCAGTAGCAAAAGATTCTAGTGTTAAGCATTATCAAGTGTTAGGATGTTGATACACATAGTTTGATCATTTTGTCTTTCTGGCAACATTTATGGTTAAACAAAACTTTATCTTTTCCAGTTTATTTACCACACTAAATATAAACTGCAGCTTACTCAGAGACAAAAAACTTCATCATAAGCTAAAAATAAATCCTTATTATTCACTCTTAAGTCAGAAATACTTCTAGTTGGAATTATGTACAGGAAGAGTCAGTGGCAGAATTTCATTAAAAACAATTTAATCCTTTGGCAACATCAAACCAAAACTAAGTTATATATGTGCCAAATATTTCTTATATTCCCTGCCACTGCTACTAAATCTAATAACTTACTTTACATAATATTGAGTCACTAGCACATATGATTGATTAGTCCCCTTTTTCTCTCCAATCCACGAAGAGCCACTAGTAACAAATGTTAGGGGGAAAAATTAGGTTACCTTTTAAAGATGTAAATCAAGTATTGAGAAGAATGCAAGATGTGCTTGTTCCTCAAAGCGTACTTTATGTATTTTGCAAGAGAAGACAATAAGGAATGCCAATTTCAAGCAGGAAAAGACCTGGAACTATTAAAATCATATATAGTAGTGATTCAATATGTCTCCACAACCTACCATATATTTTACAATATAAAATACTAAAAGTATTATTTAAAAGGAATAAGCTTAGTTGTAAACTATACTAGGCTTCAAATCCTACCTTACACAGTCGCCCTGCTATTTGTACCTACATTTTCAGAAAATATTTAAAAATTATTTGAAATTACAACCAAAATTGCTAAAAGCCTCTCATGTTTAACAGCAAGTAAATTTACTATTTCACACTCATTTATATATTACATAAAATGGTGCTTCTGAACCTTGGCAACTTTGAATTCTGGAAGTTGATGTCTACGCAGCTTAAAATTGCCAAGATTAAGGTACATAGATATAAAACTTTCAATATTTATGGTTTTAAATATATAATTCATAACTTTCAACAAACAAAACATATTTCTGTCTTACATTGAGAAATTATTGCATCCTCTAGTAAATCATGCCATGCAAGTAAGCCTTGCAATTCTCTTTATCAATTATAAAAATATTTCAAAATATTATAGATACAAATGCATATAGCACTATACAAATACTATCAGAATGTAGTGGTTGGGCACAAAAAATAGGCAAATAAATAAATTAGATTTTAATCAATTTAAAACTACAAACTAGAAAATACCATAGAAGTAAATCAGAACTCCATCTAAATAAATATGGCTAGAATGGTGACGCCAACTTCTATGCATGACACCCATTTCAAATACAAATTATAATTAGAAGACAATATGGCATCTATTTAGCAATTTGCCAGATATAATCACTTACAAAAAAGTAGCAGTTTTTGTTGTAGTAAAACCAGCTCAATGTCTTGGGGCACCTTAAATATAACAGATTTGTTAAGGCATAAATTTGATATTAAAATCCATTCTATTGGATGCTCCTGATGAAGGAAACATTAGGTTCATAAAAAAGTTATGCCATTCATCTGTATTCTTTAAAATGTCTTTAAAAGATTTACTATACCAGATTGGTAACAGAATTAGAATATAGAAACCAAATGGAATGGTCACCATTTTTATATAAGTATACAGTAATTAGCTATATAATTGTATCACATAACTCTTTAGACTGCAGATACTTACATATATCCTTTCAATTGGAACTGATGGCTATGGAGAAAAGATTTAAAGTAGTGGTCTAGAAACACTCGCTGGAGGACCTAACGCGTCTCCTGCAAACTCGCTTCTGAGACAAAACCGCTGCTTGCAGACTGTAAAGAGCACATACCAAGGACTAGACTGTCGAGGTCAGTGCTTGACATAGCAAGGATTAGACTATCTCGAGGTCAGTGCTTGCATTTCAACCTCACTGATTTTTCTAGAACTCTGCTACTTTGGTCCTTGACAAACGCCTGACTGAGATTAATGAAAATGTCAGCCACTTATTTTCATATTAAATGGAGCAGAGATTTTTATCCAGAGTTAATACTCCAGATGGAAAAATATTCTTTTTATGCCAAAACACTTTGACATGTTAGTAAATGACCTCACTTATATTGATTTTTGACCTTGCAAACTCCAATTACAACTGCACCAATGTCAATGATGACATTTAACTAAGTACCATATAGGAAATAGCTACTAACATTCTCAATAACCTGTTGATTAAACATGTATATCATTAAAGAGTCTCTTGTCTTAAAGTTGAATTGTTTCCAGTGTAAGCATACCTCCTTTATTTCTAAAATAAGTGGCTTATATTCACATATGATGTACGCACAGAGAACCAACCCAACAAGAAGGAAAATATATGACTCCTAATGATACTTCTTTCAGTATCATTAGGAGTCATATCTTTTCCTTCTTGTTAGGTGTTGTGGGAGTTCTTGTGGGAGTGACCAAGGTAAAACACATTTCCCTTTTTGATGACATATAATCCTAGTAGGCAGTTTTCAGTCAATTACTACGGTAAATGTAACTTTATTTCCTTTAACCATTTTTTTAAAAGCCAAGACAGAGTCCAACATGATACCCATGTCAGCAATTAATCTACAGACTGACTAGGTGTTAAGTGGCTAACACACTGAGTTTGTCGTTCAGAAAGGTTGGCGGTTTGAATCCCTAGTATAGTGTCGTGAACAGGGGGTTGGACTAAATGACCTCCAAGGTATCTTCCAACTGTTTAATCTGTAGAAATCTGTCACATTAGCTTTCCCAATTTAAGAGAAGTAAGAAGAAAAAGGTGTTCACGTACAAAGGCTTCCCACGTTCTCCTTTAAAGCAATGCAAAACAAAGTTGCCACACCACCAGAGTTCAGGCAGGCCAATGAATTCAGTTGCATTGGTTCTCAACGTGGGGACATTGCACAGGGGAGCAATTTGAACGTTGTTTAAAAGCAAGTTAATGGCCTTTTAGGCTTCCTCCGCTTGAGCAGGTGTTAACTTTTCGAGTAAAGTAAGAATTATATGTGTCAGGGGGGAGGGCATTAGAATTTTAGAGATGCTTAGGTGGGGCATGGCCCCCCAAAAGGTTGGGAACCATGGCTGGGGCGGAAGCCACCTTTTCGCTACCCCTTTAGCGACCACCGACCAAGGCGTGAGAAGAGAGGCGTGTCAGTCCCAAGAGCTTTCAGTACTTCTGAGTTTGGCGTTACCCTCCCCCCCCCCAACTTTACAGGCTATCAGAAAGTCACAACGGCAGAAGCCCAAACAGAAAGAGAAAGTGAGCCGAAACACCGGGATTCCCTCCTTGGGGCAGCTCGGGCACGAGGCCAGCAGGCATTGGGGGCGACTGCTTTTCTCCCCTCTTCCCCCTCCGGGGCTTTGCGGCAAAGGAAGCCCCAGGGGAAGGGAAGCCCTTAGGAAGGAGGGAGGGAGAGGGAGGAGAAGACGACGACCCGTCCCGAACCCGGCATGTTCCCTTCCCCGCCAAGGGAGCCCCCCGAGCAGACGCAGTGCGGAGCTGAACGGCAGAACCAGGCCTGAAAATCCGGACCCATCGGCCGAGGCCAGCCCCGCCCCCCGCGAGGGCCTCGGGTGAGAAAATGGCGGGTGCGGGAGGGGGGAAAACTGGGAAACGGCGGCCAGGAGGGAAAAGGGGCCTCGACTCACCTGTCAGAACCCAGAGCTAGTCAAGGGGGCCCCGGAGGGCCGGAGGGAGCTCGCTGGGAAGTCGGGTCGGGGATTCTGCTGCTGCTGCTGCCGCCGCCGCTCCTGCTGCTACTTCTACTGCTCCCCGCCGCCGCCTCCTCCTCCGCCTCCGCCGCCGCCAAGTCCCAGGAAGGGGGTGTGTGTGTGAGTGAGAGAGAGAGAGAGGGAGAAAGAGAGAGAGCGGGGAGAGGCGGCGGGGGAGAAGCGGCGGCGGCGGTAGCAGGGAGGAGGGAGAAGCGGCAAGCGGGAGGGGAAGAGCGCGGAGCGGCGGCGGCGGCAGGAGGAGAAGGCAGGGGCGGCGGCGGCGGGTCCGAGCCCCGGAACGTTTCCGACGCCAAGAAGCAGCGGGGACAATTCGCTCACATATGAGGGGGAGAGAGAGAGAGAGAGGGAAGAGAAGAGAAGAGAGAACGCCAGGGAGACCCACGAGCCTCTCTTCCGGCTCCCGGCGGAAGTCCCGCCCCGCGTCCGAGGAAGATTATTGGCTAATGCTTGAAAGTTTGATACTCGCCTCTTCCCTCGCTCTAATTCGTACGTACGGCTCTTTCCTTAACCCCCCACCTCTCAGCTCACGTCCCGGAGGAGAAAGCGCGAGCCTCTGCACAAGGGGGTGGAGATATAGACCGGCCTCGTTCGTGATTGGCTGGGAAGGGGGAGCCTTATCTCTTTTGCGCGCGCGCGGTCGGGCAAGAAGGGGAAGGGGGCGCGGCATGATTTTTTTTTTTTAAGATGAGCCGCACGTGAAATCGAAGGGGGAGTGACGTCACCGGCTCTTTCTTGGGACCCGCTTGCGCGCGGGGAGGGAGGAGGAGGGAAAAGGGGCGGGGAAATCCGGAGCTCGCCGCGACCCCCTCCTCTTTCCAAGAGGGCGTTTCTAAACGCGTCTGTTTAATTTGAAGAAAATTGCCCTCCTTTCGGCTTCCTTAGTAGGGGAGGAGTAAAGCAGAGGCTTGCCAGGAGTGGTTGCTAGTGACGCGTTGTTAGCTGAGGCCGGGAGGGGGGAGGGGATTTCTCTGCCAGGCGATGCAACGTGAGGAGAAACTGGAGCCTTGTCGCTCCGTCATTCCAGTTTACCTCACAGGGTCGTTGTGTATTTGAAATTAAAAACACAGCCCCCCCCCCCAATCTTTGAATCCATGTTGCAATAATGCTCCTTTTCAGATTTTTTTTTCACTACAACCCCTACAATTTGTTATTTCCCAAAATTCTTATTAGGATGGAAGTATTGGAGTACAGAGGATGCACATATAGATAGTCCTCGACTTATAAAAGTTCGTTTTTACTGCATTCAGTTTTGGTCGCCACGATGTAACAAAGATGTTGAGACTCTAGAAGGAGTGCAGAGAAGAGCAACAAAGATGATTAGGGGACTGGAGGCTAAAACATGAGGAACAGTTGCAGGAACTGGGTATGTCCAGTTTAATGAAAAGAAGGACTAGGGGAGACATGATAGCAGTATTCCAATATCTCAGGGGTTGCCACAAAGAAGAGGGAGCCAAACTATTCTCCAAAGCACCCGAGGGCAGAACAAGAAGCAATGGGTGGAAACTAATCAAGAAGAGAAGCAACTTAGAACTGAGGAGAAATTTCCTGACAGAACAATCAATCAGTGGAACAGCTTGCCTCCAGAAGTTGTGAATGCTCCAACCCTGGAAGTCTTTAAGAAGATGTTGGAAAGCCATTTGTCTGAAATGGTATACGGCTTCCTGCCTAGGCAGGGGGTTGGACTAGAAGACCTCCAAGGTCCCTTCCAACTCTGCTATTGTATTGTATTTTAGTGGCCAAGGTTACAACAACACTGAAAAAGTGACTTGTAACTGTTTTTTTCACAGTTACAACCTTTGAAGCATCCCCTTGATCAAGTGATCAAAATTCAGATGCTTGGCAACTAGTTCATTCTTATGACCGTTGCAGCCTCCTGTGATCATTTTTTGCAAACTTCTGACAAGCAAAGACAATGTGGAAGCCAACAACCAATTTATCAACTGCAGTGATCCACTTAACTGTAGCAAAGAAGGTCATAAAATGGGGCAAAAGTCAGTTAACAAATGTCTCTCTTTGTAACCTTCTGACAAGCACGTTCAATGAGGAAGCCAGATTCACGTAATAACCATGTTATTAACTGCAGTGATTCACTTAACAACTGTAGCAAGAAAGGTGATAAAATGCTTCAGAATTTACTTAACTTTCTGACTTGGCAGCAGAAATGTTGGGCTCAATAATGATCATAAGTCGAGGACCACTTGTATACGGATGAGGTGTTTGCGTGAGGAAACAACACCAGTACTCCAGCATTTCCAAGAACTGCAACAATTCCTTCTTTGTCCAGGGAAAGGGAAAATGCTGTACCATAAGCCTCCTAAAAATTGTACATCAGAATCTGATCCTTGGATTTTATTAGGGTTGATTTTGCCTATCCTCAGGTGTGCAAGTATATTTGTAGATCGTGATTCGTTCTGTAGTAAAGATAAATAATCAAATTAACATAATCACAACAACCATGTTCCCATATCCTGGTAGAATGAATGTAAAGAAACCTATAGACAAAATTTAAATTGTCCATTTCATTTATGCTTAGATAAAACAGCAATGTACATTTTAGCTGCAAAGAACATTAATACCATTTAATCCCCAATTTTCCAAAATGAAAACCTGCAAAGCTGTAAAGTAGAAATCTATGCATTGGCATATAAATGCTTTCACTGTCTAAAATGCCTCTGGAATATTTTTTTCTGTAAAACCTAGTTAGAGTTTAAAAGCTAAAATGCACAACTCCCCCCCCCCCCATCTGTTTTTCTAAGACTGTCCAGGTCTCCTCAAGGAGCAATTTTCTATTCCTAACAATAGTAGCTGTAGGAAAGGAAATTGACAAGAAACAGTTACAATTCTGATCTTATTGCAATGAAGGGGCTTAAAGCTCAAACCGTTTATTAGTCTTCAAGCCTTTTACACTAGAGTAGGAAGCAAGACTCTTCCTACTGATCCAAGATTTAAGAGACTGCAAAATTTTCTTCATGGTTCTAGTTCATTTTTCTGCTGTTTCCAGGATATTAAATCCCCCAAGGGTATCCAGTGGTGGGATTCAGCCAGTTCACACCTATTCGGGAGAACTAGTTGTTAACTTTTTAAGCAGTTCAGAGAACTGTTATTGGAAGAAATCTCATTTTGGTTTTTTCCACTTTACAGGGCTAATTCTGTAAGGAGGCAAGAAGAAAACATTCTGGTGTTGTTTCTAGCCTCATCTTGATTGCCATGCTTATAGAAAATGCCTCTCCAATTAACCTTTATTACATTGTAACAACCCTTATTACATTGTAACACCTAAGGCAAAGTGCCTATCAATGTGAGTGATCTTGGCCATGCTCACCCAATGACCACAGAGACACTTCTACCCAGCTGGTCATTAGGACAGAGAACTGGTTATTAAATTATTTGAATCCCACCACTGTATGTAACTATAAGGTTTATTTTTCTGGAAAACATTAGGTGGGAATGTAATCTAAACCCTAACCAATATTTTGAGTTAGTTGTGATTCTAGCATTGTCGGCCATTTCAGAAACGACTTGCCAGTACCTTCTTCTTAGGACTGAAAGAGAGTAACTGACACAAAGTCCCCAATTGTCTGTGTTATAACAAAGACAGGACTAAACTAAGTTTCCCTATGCCTACTTGGTGCTTGAAAAGCTAGCAAAAATTGTTAGCCTTTCATTTCATTGGCTTCAAAAGGAAAAAAAAACCACACATACCTTTGACAAGAATCTAAAGATGCTTTTTCAAGAGGCCTCTGGATTTTCTGTTTTTCCCTGAAGACATTTCCCTTCTCATCCAAGAAGCTTCTTAAGTTCTGATATCAGAACTAAAGAAGCTTCTTGGATGAGAAGGAAAATGTCTCCAAGGAAAAACAAAAAAAGTCAGTGGCTTCTTGAAAAAGCATGGTTTGGGACTACCATGATCAGTGGTGGGATTCAAATTTTTTTTACTACCGGTTCTTTGGGCATGGCTTGGTGGAGTGAGGTGGCTTGGTGGGCATGGCAGGGGAAGGATATTGTAAAATCTCCATTCCAAACCCACTCTAGGGGAAGGTTACTGCAAAATCCCCATTCCCTCCTGATCAGCTGGGACACAGGAGGCAGAGAATAGAAGGGGTTGGGGCCAATCAGAGGTGGTTCTGCGAACTACTCAAAATTTTCGCTACCAGTTGCAGAACTGGTCAGAACCTACTGAATACCACCTCTGATATGGGTGATTTCCAAATGTGCACACTGAATTAGATCTTAAATTTCACAAAGCAATCAAATTTCATCTCTTTTTATCCATAATGCTGTCATATTCATGATTAAGGACAAAACCAGAAAAAAGTGCAGTAATCAACCAGGTTCTGACACACAACATATGTTTACTTCATCTGAATTCACAACAAATGAATTTATTTTTTCTGCATCCAACCTGCAATTGCTTATTTTGTGCCATTAAAGCTCCATTTATTCTTTTAAAGGATTTCCAGCAAAATCCATCCGGTCTGAGCAACTAGAATTCATCTGTCAGCTTTAATGGCTGAAAGTTTTAAAATTTCTAGGCCTTGCTAGGAAATTAAGGCATCTTCCCAGTCCCTTGGTGCCTTATTGATGAAGCCAGTCTGCAACTGGATTCCAGTACAACTGGATGGCCAACCCTGGATTCTCTTCCAGTCCTGTGTCCTTCCTTTTTAAAAAAAATAAAAAAATCCCAGCCCCTTTCTTGGAAAACTTGATGTCAATTGTAAATGTCCTCCAGGGGGCGCTAGTCTTGAGAGATTTCCAAGAAAAGGATTTCTGAAGGCTAGTGTGATCATCACAAGCTTTATTAACAGTACATAGAAGAATAAACCATGCTGTGTTCCCTGTGACAGAAAATGGGTAAATATTGCATTCTGCCAGTGCATCCATGCCAAAGGCTAGTTTGTAAAATTTTATGACCATCATGCTGAGTATGTGCAAAACAAGTTGTGTGAGAAGCTACCTTAACAACTGATGAAATACCTTTTCTGTGAAATTAATTATCTTCAGACTTTCTATTACCTCCACATTCATTTGCAGATACAACCTGTCCCATGCTGTGTATCTTACAACAATTGGATAGGCTGTCTAATGGACCTATCTAAGAGGGTACTTTTAATCCATATTCGAAGTTCTGACAGTTGGATTCTACAACTGCACCTCAAGTGCTCAGCAACCAGATTTCATTTATGGCTATTGGCCGCATCCCACAGTCATGTGATTGCATTTTATAGCCGTTTTCCTGAAAAACTCTGGTTCTGGGCAAAACTGTGCCCATAGTGGACCATTAATTTGGTCAACAACCACAGCATTCGCTTAACGACAGCCACAAAAATGGTGGTAATAATGACCCATCCACCTTACAGCCATCACAAGTTATGACTGTGATGGGTGGGCCCCATTACAGCCATAATCTGAGGACTACTTGAATTGTAAGGTAAAGATAAAGGTTCCCCTCGCACATATGTGTTAGCTGTTCCCGGCTCTAGGGGGCAGTACTCATCTCTATTTCAAAGCAGAAGAGCCAGTGCTGTCTGAAGATGTCTGTCTGGTCATGTGGCCGTCATGACTAAACACTAAAGACTCACAGAACACTGTTACCTTCCCACCAAAGGTGGTTCTTATTTTTTCTACTTGCATTTTACATGCTTTCTAATTGCTATGTTGGCAGAAGTTGGAACAGGTAATGGGAGTTCGTAGGGATTTCAACCGCCAAACTGCTGACCTTTCTGATCAGTGTTTTAGCCACTAAGCCACTGTGTTCCACCTGTATTATACTTTATGATAAAATTTTAGTATAAATATGGCATAACATCAGCTCATCCCAACTCAGTCAGTGTTGGAAGAAATGTTTATCTCTGGTTCAATTCCAAGTGGGGAGAAAATCACTGGAAACATGGAGAATGCTTGAAAAGATGGTTTAATGGTAGTGGGCAGACCACATGGCTTGAGGCAAAAAGGCACATGGGAAAAATATATATGGATGGATGGATGGATGGATGGATGGATGGATGGATGGATGGATGGATGGATGGATAGATAGATATGTATGTATATCAAAACAAATATAACAAAATAAACTATGATTTATTTACAAAAAATGAGAACCACATAGTAGAGGGTTGTTTATATTTTTGTTCCCATAAAATGCTTTATTTCTTCATCAGCTTTATACTTGGGCTTCAACTCAGATTTCCACATTTCCAGAAGTCGTCATGATTCCACAGCAAAGTTGGGACTCCATGGGCAATTATTTCAATTTAACAGAATTGTGACCTCTTTCTGTTATTCCCAGCAGGTCTGAAGTGAGTAGGAGCTGCGTTAACTATGTTTTTATTAGCAAGCCAGTACCAGTATGTTCCTCCCCTCCTTTTCCCCTCCATTTCCTATAAATAAAGTAAAAGGAGGGTTTGTTCTGCTTCGTTGGAGCAAAAGCACAGCACAATAGAAAGCCATTCATCTGCATAAATAGTCGCTGTCCTGTGACATCTTTTTCTACCAAAAATATTCATGGAGTGAGCCTCATTGTTTTTATTAGCAGACTACATGATGAAGCAATGGAATGGGTATTGAAGTGACATGCAAGCATAAATGATGGGCATGGCTAGGATTCCCTTAAGGCTGTAAACTCATGGCATTATATGACAAATTCCCTTTCCTGTAGTTTTAGTCTGGAGATGTGTTACTCCTGTACAGGTAGTCCTTGACGTACAACCACAATTGAGATTCTGTTATTAAGTGAGACATTTGTTAAGTGAGTTTTGCTTTGCTTTATGAGCTTTCGTGCCTCAGTTGTTAAGTGAATTCACTGAAGTTGATGAATTAGTAACCCGGTTAAGTCAATCTGACTTCCCCATTGACTTTGCTTGCTAGAAGGTCACAAAACAGAATCATATGACCTTGGCACACAGCAACTGTCATAAATATGAACCAGTTGCCCAATTGAATTTTGATCCCATGTAGGGCTGCTCCAAAGGTTGTAAGTGCGAGAAAAAAGCTCATAAATTACTTTTTTCAGTGGTGTTGTAACTTTAAACGGTCACTAAATGAACTGTTGTAAGTCCAAGGCTATCTATACGATATAGTTTATCCTTCAGCTGGTTTCATCATTCAGTTCTGAAAATCATACAGTTTTCTCCTATAGCTATTATATTTATGAACTGCTTGGGGAATTCTAGTACATTGAAAAGCAGAACGCAGGAAGCCCTCAACTTACAACCGTGATTGAAGCCAGAATTACAATTGTAATTTGTGCTCATCATTAAGTGGAACATTTATTTATTTATTTATTTATTTTATTATTCCCATTTGTAACCCGCACCCATCTCACCACAAAGGGACTGATGGCAGTGAACAGAGATTTAAAATAAATATACATAAATACAAAATATTATTAAATAATAACTAAATTAAATCAATACCCTGCTTAAAATAAGTTTAAATTTAAAACCCATAAATTAAAATTTTGATTTGTTATAAAAACAATGGGTATGGAGTAGATCATGCTAGGCCGGCCAGATGAAAATAATAAGTTTTTAAGTGCCGGCGAAACAAGCGGAGGTCTGTGATGGAACGGAGATCAGGAGGTAGGCCATTCCAGAGGGTAGGGCCCACCACAGAGAAGGCCCTTCCCCTGGGAGCCGCCAACCGGCATTGTCCGGTCAATGGCACCCGGAGAAGACCCTCTCCCTGGGAGCGAGTCGGTCGAAGGGATGTATCATCATGCAACCAACCCAATTTTAGGACATGTTTTTGTGGCAACCATTAAGCAAATGTACCATGAATAGGGCACCCTCCAGATGAGCCAGGTGTGATAAACTATATCTATCATGAAGGACTTGCCTCTTGCTGCCCCGTAGCAAAATAAACCTTCAACAAGACAATTGTAAGTACCTCTTGGGGCGGCATAGAAACTTCAATAGATTGCTAAGTGGCTGATCATAAGTCAAGGACTACCTATACCGTATTTTTCGGACTGTAAGATGCACCGGAGTATAAGATGCACCATGATTTTGAAAAGGTAAACTTAAAAAAAAGTTTTTGCACTCTACAGGCCTCCCAAACATTCTGCACCCCTCGTCCCCCCCCCCAAAAGGGTTTGCAGAGCTTTGGGAGGCTTGTAGAGTGCTGCTGATGGGGGGGGGGCAAAAACGAGGCCAGTTTTTTGCTCCTTTTTGCCTTCCCCAGCCCCCAAGAGCACTTTGCAAGCCTCCCAAACCCTTTGCACACCCATTTTTGCAAAGGGGGCTGGGTTTCAGTAGGCCAAAAATGCTGTATCCAGTGTATAAGACGCACCCAGATTTTCACCCTCTTTTTTTGGGGGGGAAAGGTGCGTCTTATACTCTGAAAATGATAAATAGTGCAACTACCCTGTTTCCCAAAAAACAAGATCTCCTGGGATAATAAGTGCAATCTGGCTTTTGAGTGCATGTACTAAAACAAGCCTTCCTCCCAAAATAAGCCCTCCCCCAAAATATTGCAACACGGCAGCAGTCATGAGGTGACCACGCTCACGGCCTCCTGTACCTCAAAAATAATAAGATCTCCCCGAAAATAAATCCAAGAGCTTATTTTGGGGGTCAAAAGAAAATAAGATCCTGTCTTATTTTCGGGGAAACACAGTACGATCATGTAAATAAAAATAAATAAATAATTTAATTTATAACCCGCTCTCTCTCCCCGAAGGGACTCGAGGCGGGGCACAGGGAAATTAAAATACATATAAAACCACAAACAATACAGTATTAAAAGGAATTAAACTAAATCCTATGCTAAAATCCCATGTTAAAACTAAGACAAGCCCCTAAAAAACCCTTAAAAACAGTTAAGTTATCCCAAGCCGGCCAAGCAAAAGAAATGCGTTTTTAATTTTTGACGGAAGGAGCGGAGGTCCGTAGTTGTTCTAATATCGGGGGGAAGGTTGTTCCAGAGGGTCGGGCCCGCCACAGAGAAGGCCCTTCCCCTGGGCGTCGCCCGCTGGCACAGCCTAGTAGACGGCACCCGTAGAAGTCCCTCTCTGTGGGAGCGAATCAGCCGTAGGGATGTATGGGGCAGGATGCGATCCCGCAGATAACTAGGTCCCGTGCCATGGAGCGCTTTAAAGATGATAACCAACACCTTGAAGCGCACCTGAAAGACGACAGGCAGCCAATGCAGCTCGCGCAGGAGCGGTGTTACATGGGAGAACCTAGAAGTTCCCATAACTGCCTGCGCGGCTGCATTCTGGATAAGCTGAAGTCTTCGGGTGCACCTCAAGGGGAGCCCCATGTAGAGAGCATTGCAGTAGTCCAGTCGGGATGTCACGAGAGCATGAGTGATTGTACAAAGGGCACTTTGTGATCAAAATTCAGACGCTTGGCAACTGGCATGCATTTATGACAGTTACAATTTCCCTTCCGTGCAAGCAAACTCAATTCACTTAACAACCTTGATATGAACAGCTGCAGCGATTCTTTTAACATCTGTGACAAAAAGGGTTGTAAAATGGGGGCTAAACTCCCTTAACTATCTTGCTTAGCAATGGAACTTTTGGGCTCCATTGTAGTCATAAGTCAAGGATTACCTCTCCTATTTTCTTTCCTTTGGATGGGAGGATTGCCAGCTTGCCTGCTTTGTTAGTTGCTTCCTGTCAGATGCAAGAAACCCAAAACTACATGAGAAACTGCTTTAGAAAACTTTCTTTATTGTCGCTCCCCTTTAGATAGGAATTTTGCTAAATAAAAACAAAAATCTGTATAACTATTAGGGACGGTCCTCCTAGGTCTCTCCCTGAATACCAAAGTTTTAATGAGGAGTTTCTTCTTCGCTCCTTGGGAAAGCCCCCCTCCTTCCTGCGACTGTAATACATTCCATCACATTTCCAAGGACATCAGCAATAGCCTTTCACAGCTAACACTCTTGACCCCTTGTAGCGCTAATAAAAAATAGAGCATGCTTATTGATGGTATGAATGCCAGTGGAGGTTAATTACCTTTATTCTCTCCTTTACATCTTCTTGACTTCAGCAATAGTGAGGTCAATTCCTGGAATGTACTACCTGACTCTATTGTTACATCCTCAAACCCCCATAACTTTAACCTTAAACTGTCTACTTTTGACCTCATATCTAAGAGGTCAGTAGGGACGTGCATAAGTGCATCAGCATGCTTAACGTCCCTGTCCTACTGTCCCCAATTATTTGTACCCATTTCCTGCGTTCTTATTCATGTTTATTCTTATTCCTGTTATCCTGTACAAGAGTGGCAAACTAAATAATAAATAAATAAATAATAAAATAGTAGAAGGAGTGATTACATAGTAAAGTTACAACCCTTTCTTACAACTCTTTTGCCCCATGATGTATCAGGCAATATCTGAATGTGGATCTAATGCTCTTTTGAAAAAGTGCTAAAGTCTTGTGCCAAAAAACCCTGGAGCAGCAGGTTGCAGCTACCAAATAAGAGTGTTGGATCATGTGGAAAGCACTTTCTTAATGTATCATGAAGGGTTTCCCCACACTCACCTTGCCATTATTGGAGCTTGAAGTGTCCTGTAATCATGGTTTATTAACATGTCATCATGATTTTGCCTTTGTTTTATTCTGTCAATTCAGTTGATTCAGGAGGTGGTGTGGGATAGTGTCCTCAGACTTCCGGCATTAGGTCAAATGACTATCTAGAACCTTTCTCCAGAAGTAAATCAACTTATAAGAAACACCAATTTATAAGGTCACCTGAAATATATATTATTCACTTTGACTCTTTGACTAAAAAACTAAATAGTTCATGGGTCACATTGGCATATGTGTGGTCTGTTTAAATTCTGTATATGAATTGGAAACTGGCCATTGTGGTTTTTGGGGAGAGGGGGAAATTAATCAGGTTTACATCTGTTTAGTTCAGTTATTATAGAACTCTTTCCTGGTCTGTGACTGTAATAAGGATTGATTCATCATAGATCTCTAGACTACATGGGAAATTGTAGATGACTTTCATATTGTTCCTAAGAAAATTAAATGGATGTGTCCATGAAGACCCCATGACTTGAAGGACTCTCTATTTTAATATGGTTAAATAAATAAATAATGTTTCAAAAACCTGGTGCAATTCGCACTTTTAAAATATTTAGCTTTTCTAAATTAAAAGGTAAATATTTTTTTTATTGTAAACCATTATGACAAATGTACCTTGTCTTTTTATGTACTCTGAGAGCATCTGCACCAAAGCCAAATTCTTTGTGTGTCCAATCACACTTGGCCAATAAAGAATTCTATTCTATTCTATTCTATTCTATTCTATTCTATTCTATTCTATTCTTACACTTTCCATGGTTAGGAACAAATAGTGTGCTTCCTTGATAGGGCTTTTGATTTTTGCACACTGCAAGCGTTCAAAATCCTATGATTTCATATTCATGAGCTAATGTTGGGATTTGATTAACCCGATTCTATCAAAATCCCTCCCATGTTGTTTGATGTAGATGCCATCATTTCTATTTTAGATAATAATATGTTTCATTTGGATCATGTGCCATAATCTGTAGTGAGGCAAGTCACAGACCATTCACTTTGCCTTCATTAAGTCCCTTTTTCTTCCTATTCCTGATACATAAATTTTTTTGAAAGAGACCACTGAGTAAGATGAATAATTGCTGGTCAGTCCAGTTGGGCAATAGCCATCAGGGATTGATTTCCCTAATTGACTCTATCCGGTATGCCTTCTATATCTCACTTCAGGACAGCTTTGGACAGCTTCTGTTTTCCTTCCAGATGTGTTCAATTACAAATTTTAGCACATCTGGAAAGCAACAGATTGGGAAAGGCAACCATGCATAGTGCACTCTATATTTAGATATCCACTTTATAATCCCTATTATGTTCAATTATTGTCCTTGCTAGTGGATGATGATAGAATTTATTCCATCAAATTTGGGAATCTGTTTATGACTGATATGAGAATACTTGTTTATCATAGAGACATAGTTGATGTCTGCAAATTTCTTGATTGATCTCCATAAATAAAATTTAATGTTGCCTCCTGTTCTACATTAAAATCCAGTTTAGATTTCAATCTCAGATTTGTCTTTTCTATCCTATCTTGTTTTTCATTATGACTATTTTTTTTTCTGGAATGAATGCCCTTTTAATATTCAGACAAATTCTATTTCTCTCTTGAAGATTGTTTTTTTTTTTTCAACAGTGCTGGTTGAAACTGAAGACAAATATTGATTGATATCAACAGTGATAAGATGGGAGATTAATTTCATTCTTTGGACTCTTAATTTGTTGTTTTTAAGATATTGTCATCAGCTTAAGAGAGGAAAGTCTAAAACAACATTTTTCAGATGCATACTGTTCACACAAGCACACATGGTAGAGGAATAAATAGGATTGACTGAGAAAAATAAAGATGTGATACATGTTATTTTCTAAACCTGAAGACTGGATAAAGGATTTGAGATGCTGTCTTTGATCAGTTTCTTCTTAGGCTGATACTACACTGCCAAATAGGGGGAATAACAAAGGGAATATGCAAGAAGACATTCTAAAGCATTTGGTTGAAGCACCAGGCAGATTAGGCGCCAGGCAACTTAATTATAATGTGACACAAATTTGAGTGACACCGGCGTATATATAAATAGCACACAAATATTTCTTTTGAGAAAATCAGAGTGAAATGTGATTGGAACTTTGGTGTGGATTCAACCCTGACTTGCATTCTTGCCACCTTGGTAATTTTTCCTTTGCAATGAGCATTTTTGGAAAGCTAAAACATGTTTTTCTAATCGGTCCATCTAGAAAATAGACAAATTGCTATCTTTCTGACTGTGTTTAGACCAGCATTTGATCTGATAGCAGCCATCTGATAGCAGCAGTGTCACACACATGAATATGTATGAAAAAAAGGTGTTTGGTTGATTCATCTGTGCTCCTTGGCTAGTGCGTAAACAGTTTTATTTGGATGATAATCATAGTTAAGGGGGAAAGTTATGCCTTCCTGATAGTTTTTCCAATTATGTTGAAAGTCATGTCTATACTGGGGGTGTCAATTTCATTGACAGACACATTGAGGGCCAGTTGTGTTTGATCTCAGTAGGCGTGTCCAGGGTGGGTGTGACATCACTCATATTGGGGGCGCCTGTGTTGGTCTGAGTGCTGTGATGGCCTCCTGCAACCCCCTGCCAGCAAAACCGGAGCTTAGTAGTATGGCAGAGGTGGTATTCAGCAGGTTCTGACCAGTTCTGGAGAACCAGTAATGGAAAGTTTGAGTAGTTCGGAGAACCGGTAAATACCACCTCTGACAGGGCCCGCCCCCATCTCTTCTCTGCCTCCCGAGTCCCAGCTGATCAGGTGGAAATGGGGATTTTGCAGTATCCTTCCCCTGCAATGTCCACCTAGCCACGCCAAGCAAGCCATGCCATGCCCACCAAGTCACACCCACAGAACTGGTAGTAAAAAAAATTAAATCCCACCACTATAGTGGTGCCCTCCTGAGCTCCAGTTTCACTGGCAGAGAGCCATCACAGGCCAGTCCTTTGCTGTTTTGAAGGCAGCCCCCAAGGCCAGATCTAAGCACCCCATAGGTCAGATCTGGCCCCCGGGCCTTGAGTTTCACATTCGTGGTCTATACCATATATATCTTCTTAATGCCATTTGAATCCTGCTCTTTAGCAAATTTAACTATCATAAATATAGGAAATCATTGGGCTAAGCCTCAGGAAAGGGTCAAGTACATCATCAGTCTCAAGTTCCTTCATGTGTGCAAGAGATGTAAGTCCAGCCCCCATTGGAATTTCATTGATTCTTATCTACCACCAATTTGTCTTGACTCTTACTATTCTGATTCTTGTAGAGAGATAGCATGGATTAAACTTGTACTCGGTTCCTGATTTCTTGTGCCTGCCATCAATCTGAACTAACGCCAAAAATTTTCTACAGAATCCAGGAGACATCAGATCCCAGAGCTGCAGCTACAACAAACGATCTGGCAGGCGCCAAGATGACTTGGAGGACAAGGGGAGAAATTTAACAGCCAATGTGCACCAGATACTTCAGCAGGTACCAGTGTTGACTCAACAAATGCCTCCCCAGCAACCTCCATCACTTGCTGCACCTCATCCCAGGACAGACTACATAACAGTTTCTTTCCACAAGCCATCAGACTCCTCAACACTGTCTAAGTTCTTAGATTTAGCGTTGTATGTAGTTTTGTGTCCTGCTCTTTTTCTTTTTATCTATGTTGTCTGGTGTAGTACCTTGGTCCTGGGGAATCGTTTTTTCATTCCACTGTGTAACTGTACTGTATATTGTTGAAATGACAATAAAACCAAATTGACTTGACTTGACCTCAAATAGCTGGTGGCCACTGCACTGATTCCCAAGACCGCCAGCTGCTTACTTACAAAGATTTACTGGAGACTCTTCCAATAACATTCTTAGACCAGTGCAAAGCATTCATTGGCACCCATCCATGGCAGTTTCCAACAGACAAAAGGTGAGTGATGTAGGAGACTGAATCGGGTCAAGCAAGTCATCAGTCTTGAGTCCCTTTGTGTCAAGAAGAAATCTAAATCCAGGCCGCCTTGAATTCCCGCAACTCTTAATCTACCACCAATTTGCCTAGTAGCTCAGATTGTAGAGAGATAGCATGGAAAAACTTATATTTGATTCCTGATTTCTTGTGCATGGCAATACATATGGTATTACTACAAACAAATATTTCATTGCAATTACTCAGTGAAATGGGTTTTTTCATGCATATGTTAACAGGTGGCAGAGCTCATTTTGAACATTTAATTGCTGCAAGGAACATATTTAATATAATTAATAGTTTGTCAAGGGCATCATGCCCTTCTCTTTTTTTGCTGTGTTCCCTTGTTTTTGACTATTGTTTAGTAAAAGGTCAACATCTCAGAAACTGAATTCACACACGTGTGCTAAGCCTTTGTGAAATCTTAGAGTACGGGCAATGAGAGATCTCGGTTGTTGTCCATGCATGAAGTATTCCAGATGAAAATATCGTTATTTGTGCAAGCTGAGTCTCATCTTGACCATACAAGTATTGTAACAGTGGTTTTTCAACTAATATATTATGAAACATTTCGGTATATCTCTGCACAAGGGAATCGGTGTATCTATGGACAAGGAAAATCTCTTTCTTTATATTGAAAAAGTTTTATTGGTGTTACAATTTTTCATTAGGGTAGGGTAAGAGATACAAAGAAATTTTGAGAGCTTTCGCATCAAAGTCGTCGGCCCTTCCGGGTTCCTTGAAAGGAAAATCTCTTTCAAGATAGCAATTCCACTCGCAAAATGGCAATGTATCACTGCATTATATTGAAATTTTTATTCTTACATCATTCTGAGGCCAGAACCATGGAGAAATGATAATAGAGGCAATCCTCAATTTATGTCCCCTGTAGGAGCCAGAATATAAAATGGTTGTTAAGCAAGTCACACCCAATAGCACTTAGACTAACATGCCACTTCACAGTGCTTTACAGCCCTCTCTAAGTAGTTTACGGAGTCAGCATATTGCCCCCAATAATCTGGGTCCTCATTTTACCCACTGAGTCAATCTTGAGCCTGGTGAGATTCTAACTACTGAACTGCTGACAGTTGGCAGAGTTAGCCTGAAGTGCTGCATTCTAACCACTGCGCCACCGAGGCTCATACTGAATCACTGCACCTGTTAAGGGAATTATGTGGCTGTTAAGCAATATGGCTTCCCCACTTGACTTTATTTGTAAGAAGCAGTCTGGAAAAGTTGCATATGATGGTCAGTTGAACCCAGGATGCCGAAACTGTCATAAATAAATGCCAATTGACAAGCGCCTGAACTTTGATCATGTAATTGTGGGAAGGAGATTTCACCGTAAATCACATTTTTCAATGCCATTGTAATGTTGAATGATCACTAAATGAATGGTTGTAAGTAAAGTACTAGGTAAAGATAAAATTTTCCCTTGCACATATGTGCTTGTCATTCCCAACTCTAGGGCGTGGTTCTCATTTCTGTTTCAAAGCCGAAGAGCCAGCGTTGTCCAAAGACATCTCCATGGTCATGTGGCCGGGATTACTGTACACTAAAGACACACAATGTTGTTACCGGAAGGTGGTTCCTATTTTTCTACTTGCATTTTTTACCTGCTTTCAAACTGCTAGGTTGGCAGAAGGTGGGACAAGTAACTGGGGCTCACTTCGTTACGCAGTGCTAAGGATTCGAACCGCCAAATGGAACTGGCCACCTTTTTGATCGACAAGCTCAGCATCTTAGCCACAGAGCTGTGTCCCTAACTAAAGGACTATCCATATCTTATCCTCTTCCACTCTTATGAAGATGGGGGGAAAGTAATGTCCCTTGTGCTCAGCTGCTATCTAAACAGGCAGATAAAATGCTCATAGTGATCTGATATTTTGAAAATGTTCAAAATATCCTAGATGTAACTTGGATACATTTTAAAATGGATATAGAAGAAGTGGCATCCAGAAAGGTTGACTATTTGGAACTCCTCTGGCATATATGTTCCACTAAGCAAAGATATAGTTTATTTAGTTTTGGTGTGCCTATTTATTCCTTCAATTTCAATTTCATTCATTCATTCAATTTCAATATTACTCAATATTTACTCAATGCTGTGTGCATTCAGTCATTGCAGTATGTAAAGCATTACAGGGAACTCCTCAACTTACAATCGTACCTTTAGTGATCATTTGAAGTTACAAAGTCACTGAAAAAAGTGACTTATTACCATGTTTTACCCTTACAACTTCATGGTCACGTGATCAAAATTCAGCCACTTGGCTACTAGCATGTCTTTATGATGGTTGCAGTATCCTGGGGCCATGGGAATCATCTTTTGTGATGTTGTGACAAGCAAATCTGAGGAAGCCAAAATTCATTTAACAAGCATGTTACTAATTTAACAGTGATTGCAGTGATTCATTTAATCACTGTGGCAAGAAAGGTTGTAAAATGGGGCAAAGCTCCCTTAACAACTGGATTGTTTAGCAATGGAAATTTTGGGTTCAAGTTGTGATCATAAATTGAGGATTAACTTGTGTTTGTGGTCTAAGCATGTTGTGTGAGCATAGCCATTTGGACTTAGTAAATATCAGAAGTGGTATTCTGCCAGTTGGCCCGAACCGGTAGCGGAAATCGCAGGTGGCCGCACCTACCCACCCTGGCTCTACGGCATCCCATTTAGGCCATTTTTATAAGCAAAGCGCATGCGTAGGAGGCAGAGTGCGCACACTCACATTTGCAAAGCGGTAGAGAAGGCAAGTGAATACTACCCCTGGTCAATACCATAATTACATAACAAAGTTTACTAAGATGGGTAAGCTAATTTTTAGAGCAATTTTTCAGATGTATTTTCCAGCTGGGCTACATCTATTTTTCTACATAGATCTCTATAAAGAATACAATCCAGTTGGAGGCAGTTCTCTATTCCCTTCTCAATAATGAATTACTTTCAAAAAGAGCTTCCTTATCTTTCTGGTAATGCTATTGTTCCCATTGACTTGAAAGTGATTCAAAACATTTTGATTGAGAGCTAAAGGAACCATCCTTTGTGTTAGGGTTGATAGACCTGGACATACACTCGCTCTGGATTCAGGTACAGGTGTGTGAGATTTGAACATGGACTGACTGTCAGCTGGAGAAGTGGAGAGTCCAACTCTTTGCTCTAATAGCCTAATCCTAATTTTAAAAATCCCTATTTTGAAGCTAATGAACCTCATTCCTTCCAATAGCCAATTCTATTGGTAGAATGCCTGTTGGACTGATGTCATTTCATTCATTTCATTCATTCATTTATTCGACTTATTAACCGCCCCCTCTCCCCAAAGGGACTCGGGGCGGTGCACAGGAAAATATAAAAATACAATACATCACAATAAATACATAAATACTTAAAACTATATTAAATTATACCCTGTGCTAAAAACTACCCCATTAAAAATCCCTAAAGCCCAATATAAAATTTCTCTACTAAACAACTGAGGCTGAAAACGGTAGGTTAGGCCAGGCCGGCCTGTTGGAAAAAGTAGGTTTTTAGTTGCTGGCGGAAAGAGCGGAGGTCCGTGATAGATCTAAGTTCGGGGGGAAGGTTGTTCCAGAGGGTTGGGCCCACCACAGAGAAGGCCCTTCCCCTGGGCGTCGCCCGCTGGCATTGCCTAGTGGATGGCACCCGGAGAAGTCCCTCTCTGTGGGAGCGAATTGGCCGAAGGGATGTATGGGGTAGGATGCGATCCCGCAGATAACTAGGTCCCATGCCATGGAGCGCTTTGAAGATGGTAACCAGCACCTTGAAGCGCACCCGAAAGACCACAGGCAGCCAGTGCAGCTCGCGCAGGAGCGGTGTTACGTGGGAATACCTAGAGGTACCCAATATTGCCCGCACGGCTGCATTCTGAACTAGCTGTAGTCTTCGAGTGCACCTCAAGGGGAGCCCCATGTAGAGAGCGTTACAGTAGTCCAAACGGGATGTCACGAGGGCATGAGTGACTGTGCGAAGGGCGTCCCGGTCCAATAGGGGACGCAACTGGCATACCAGGCGAACCTGGTAAAATGCCCCCCTGGCCACGGCTGTCACATGGTCTTCTAAAGACAGCCGGGTATCCAGGAGGACGCCCAAGTTGCGTGCCCGATCCACGGGGGCTAGATGTTCATCCCCTATGGCCAGTGATGTCCCCTAGAACAGTGATGGGATTCAACATTTTTTCTGCTGGTTCTGTTCGTGTGGCTTGGTGGGCGTGGCATGGCTTGGTGGGCGTGGCAAGGGAAGGATACTGTAAAATCTCCATTCTTTCCCCACTCCAGGGGAAGGTTACTGCAAAATCTGCATTTCCTTACAGCTGGGACTTGGGAGGAAGAGAATAGATGTGGGTGGGCCAGCCAGAGGTAGTATTTACCTGTTCTCTGAACTACTCAAAATTTCCGCTGCCAGTTCTCCAGAACTGGTCAGAACCTGCTGAATACCACCTGTGCCCTAGAATATAAACCTACAAAGCAAACAATAGAAAATTCTATTATTCCCCATCACCACTAGACAGTTCCAAATATGACCAACTATGCTTCATGTCCATAAGAATTGTTTTAAAAAATAGAAGTGGGAGGGATAAGGTAGTTGAGCAGGTGAAGCCCAAGGATGGGGTCAAATGAAGCATCAACCTGGAATCCCTACAACCCTGGAAAGAGATGTAAGTTCATTCTCCTTTGAAGTCCATTGACTCTTATGTGGCACTCATTTGCCTTGACAATTAAGATCAGATTCTAATGTATAGATTGCACAGAATAAACTAGCAGTGCTTTTGAACCCTATCCTGGTTCTTGGTTTCTTCCATCTGGCAGAGACCTAATTTAGCATTGTGGAGAGTCAGCACCCACCCTTCTCCTAGAAGAGTGAAATATTCTAGGAAATATTAAAAAGGCAGAACATTATATTTCTCTGAATGAGAAATGGAGAAACATGTTTTGTTTTTGAGACAGGAAGCAGACTCACTCTTAATAGCCCCCACCCTCCTCAATAGCCCACAGCAGATATTCAGCATTTAAGAGATAAATAGAGGGCTAGGTCTATTCATAAGCAAATATCCTCAACCAAGATCCAACAAAGGTAGGATTAGCCCTCGGCCATAATAGGAATTGCCCAAAGCCTCTTCATTACATCACCTAGCAAGATTCAACCAAGCCTGGGACACAGATGGCCTACAAAGTTAGCTAAGACACTTCCAAAGCCCCCTGGGAGTCTGACAACCAATAGGATACATTTCTTGCACAGCAACAGGAAGTTCAAAGGCAAGGCCCAAGAGAGGATATAAATTAATTTTTCTCCCCCTTCCATTTGATCAGCTACCCAGAATCTCACATGCTTGATGGTTCTGCTTCATCATTAAACCATCCTTCAAAGCAGCCTCCATGTTTCCAGTGTCTTTCTCCCCCACTTGGAACTGAATCCAGATGGACATTTCTTCCATCAGCACCAGGGAAATTAGTCTGTCTGTACAGAGCACTTAATGCAGAAGTAAGAACTTCATGCAACTTCTAAAACTGTCCATTCCTTGTAATCTTGTCAAAGCAAACGATTTTTGAATTATCATTTGGGATTTTGATCAGTGGTGGGATTCAATTTTTTTTACTACTGATTCTATGGGCGTGGCTTGGTGGGCGTGGCTTGGTGGGCATGGCAGGGGAAGGATACAGCAAAATCCCCATTTCCTCGCGATCAGCTGGGACTTGGGAGGCAGAGAATAGATGGGGGCAGGGCCAGTATTTACCGATTTTCCAAACTATTCAAAATTTCCACTACCAGTTCTCTAGAACTGGTCAGAACCTCCTGAATACCACCTCTGATCTTGATGTTCAAAATGTTGGGTTAGAGATTCTATCACTTAGATTTATGCAACTATTTTGGTAGCAATTTTTCACCAAGGAAATTCAACATTTAGACGTTTAGATGTTAAAAACAGAGAAGGTGGCTATGTAAAGAGTTAACAAGTGTTAGTGTGAGCGCAACCACAGAGCAGGGAAAAATGACTTGCAGCTAATTTTTTTTTTGAGGAAAGCAATAAAATACAAAACTGATTGGGGTCACTTGTAGCCACTGAAGCCAACTGACCACAATCAGCATAGAAGCCCAAGGATATAAGTAGATGAACATGCTGGAAACTCAAGGAAAGTAGATGGTTTTTCTTGGGAAGGAAGGCAGGCAGGCAATCTGATGGAAAGAGAAAGCTTTTCTTAATCTGAGATTTATTTATTAAATCGATTTACATAGTTTCCCTCCTTCCTCATCTCACCGGTTGGGACTCTTAGCAGCAAACAAGATTTTAAAATGAACAAATAACAAACTGCAATAAGTAGCATTGGAAGGTAATGGTGCTCCAGGACAATCTAACCAAATTGATTAAAAAATTGAAAAATTACATTGGTGACTCAACCAATCTCTTCACTCTATCCCCAAAAAGATTATCCATGTCTTCAAAGATTTACAAATTGCATGTAGGGTTGGGCTGAACAAATTTCAGGAGATATGATGCTCCACATTGTGGTTGTTGTAACAAAGAAGGCCCATTTCCAAATATCAGGAGATATGATGCTCCACATTGTGGTTGTTGTAACAAAGAAGGCCCATTTCCAGATGGTATTGTTTAATAGATAGGACCCAGAGAGTGTTCCTTCTGCCAGATGTAAAGTAGAATAACAGAGTTGGAAAGGACCTTGAGGGTCTTCTAGTCCAACTCACTGCTTAGGCAGGAAACTCTACACTACTTCAGACAAATGGTTATCCAACATCTTCTTAAAAACTTCCAGTGTTGGAGCATTCACAACTTCTGGAGGCAACTTCTGCTCCACTGATGAATTGTTCTCTCTGTCAGGAAATTTCTCCTTAGTTCTAAGTTGCTTCTCTCTTTGATTGGTTTCCACCCATTGCTTCTTGTTCTACCCTTGGGTGCCTTGGAAAATAGCTTGACTCCCTCTTCTTTGTGGCAACCCCTGAGATATTGGAAGACTGCTATCATGTCTCCCTTAGTCCTTCTTTTCATTAAACTAGACATACCCAGCTCCTGCAACCATTCTTCATATGTTTTAGCCTCCAGTCCCCTAATCATCTTTGTTGCTCTTCCTGCACTCTTTCTAGAGTCTCCACATCTTTTCTACATCATGGTGACCAAAACTGTATGCAGTATTCCAAGTGTGGCCTTACCAAGGCATTATAAAGTGGTATTAACACTTCACGTGATCTTGATTCTATCCCTCTGTTTATGCAGCCTAGAACTGTGTTGGCTTTTTTGGCAGCTGCTGCACACTGCTGGCTCATATTTAAATGGTTGTCCACTAGGATTCCAAGATCCCTTTCACAGTTGCTACTATTGAGCAAGGTACCACCTATACTGTGGTGAGAAGGGAAATGTTTTCTTTGTTTAATTGCAACCCAGATATACAGAAAACCCTTGACTTAACAACAGTTTGTTTAGTGACTGTTCAAAGTTACAACGGCACTGAAAAAAGTGCCTTATGACCGTTTTTCACATGACCATTGCAGCATTCCCATGATCAAAATTCAAACTCTTGGCAACTGGCTCATATTTTATGACGGTTGTAGTGATAGTTGAAAAAGTTATCCCAAAGATGCTTTTTTCAAGAGGCAATTGGACTTTCTGGTTTTTCTTTGAAGACATTTCGTTTCTTGTCCAAGAAGCTTTTTCAGTTATGACTGGATGATGGGGAATGGAAGGGTTTATATTCTTTGCAGACAGCTGGTCATATTGTATTCTTTTAGTGGGTCTTTAAGGTCACCTGGAGGTTTATCTGTGTCATCAAGGTCACCTGAGGGGTGCAAATGGGTGTGGACACTTCTGGGAACTGCTGAAAGGACTGTGTTATAGACTGGACATAGATGATGTCCCCCTCTGTTGAGAAAGGGCTGTTCAGTTTTGACATAGATGGCCTGTTTGATCCCTCTTTTAAACCCTTTCTGCCCAAAATGTGAACTTTGCTGTCTTCAAAGAATGACCTTTGTCTTTTAAAAGCAGATGGATTGTTAAATCTAGTCCTGATGTGTTTGTTCTCCTATGTTGTGCCATGAGCTTATGGAGTGGTTGTTTTGTTTCCCCAATATACTGCACATGGCCTAAATGGCTCTCTAAAAGAATACAAATGGCCATCTTTCTGCAAGGAGTATAAATCCTTCCATGCCCCACTATCCAGTCAGAGCTGAAGAAGCTTCTTGGATGAGAAACGAAACATCTACAAATTAAAATCAGAATGTCCAATTCAGTGGTGGGTTTCAAATTTTTTTAGAACCTACTCTCTAGGTGTGGCCTATTTTGTGGGCGTGGCTTGGCAGTCATGTGACAGGGTGGGAGTGGCCACCTTTTAAAATGTGGTGAAACTCATTTAATAACGCTCTTGCTTAGCAACCAAAATTTTGGACTCAATTGTGATGATAAATTCTTTCTTTCTTTCTTTCTTTCTTTCTTTCTTTCTTTCTTTCTTTCTTTCTTTCTTTCTTTCTTTCTTTTTCTTTCTTTCTTTCTGTCCTTCCTTCCTTCCTTCCTTCCTTCCTTCCCTTCCCTTCCCTTCCCTTGGGTCACTGGCAGCGTCGGGCCAGATTTACTTCCAGGTACGCCGGTGGAACCCCCTCTCACCGGTTCTCTAAATTTCACCAACCGGCTCTCGCGAGTAGGTGCGAGCCTGCAGAAACCCACCACTCGTCCAATTGCTTCTTGAAAAAGCAACTTTGGGACAACCAGGACCTGGATAACTGAGAATATTCATAGGCCGATAACTTATCTCTAGTTCTTGCACTTACAACTGTTGCAGAATCTCCATGGCCACGTGAATAAAATTTGGGTGCTGGGGAACTGGCATGTATTTATGATGGTTACAGCATCCCAGGGTCATGTGATCACCATTTATGACTTTCCTAACCACCTTCTAACAAGCAAAATCAATGGGAAAAACTGGATTCACTTAACAATTGTATGATTCCAATAAAGGAGAATATTTGTAGCAAAGGGTTGACATGAGGGGTCGGTCCTTGGTGTTCTCTGAGCTTGGTTGTTTTCTTGCTGATGTTTCATTACCAAACCACGTAATACCATCATTACTAGCAGCATCACTAGCACTGATGGTGTTACCTAGCCTGGGTAATGAAACATCTGCAAGCTCAGGGACCAACAATCAATGTTATGATTCACATAACAACCATGATTCACTTAACACCTATGGCAAAAAGTTCATAAAATTGGGTGCAACTCAACAATGCCTTACTTAACCACAGAAATTCTGGTGGTTCCTGGTTGAGGACTAGCTGTGCTTTTAATTCATTGACCTGAATTCAGGGTGCTTCAGCCTGTGAGGCAAGGGTGAAATTCAGAAGTTCTGACAGATTCTAGAGAACCGGTAGCAGAAATGTTGAGTAGTTCAAAGAACCAGCAAATACCACCTCTGGCTGGCCCCAGCATGGCATGGGAATGGGGATTTTGCAGTATCCTTCCCCTGCCCACCAAGCCATGCCCACAGAACTGGTAGTAAAAAAAATTGAATTTCACCACTGCTGTGAGGTAATTAACTGATTCCATTAATAACAAGATTTTGGTGTCATTTCTAGAAATGAAGCAATGTCTACTAAGATTGAAAAAAAGTAGGTTTCTTTTTTAACAGTACAGGTAGTTATTAACTTCTTGACATTGGAGGTATACCTCAAAGATATCTCAACTGAGCCCTAGAAGGGAGAAGGGCGGTATAGAAATTTAATAAATTAAATTAAATTAAATTAAACTAGACTAGAATAAAGCTGGAGAAGACCTTGGAGGTTTTCTAGTCCAGCCTCCTGCTCAAGCAGGAGACCCTATATTATTTCAGATAAGTGCCTGTCTGGTTTTTTCTTAAAACCCTCCAGTAGAAAGAGTGTAGAGAAGAGCAACAAAGATGATTAGGGGACTGGAGACTAAAACATATGAAGAACAGTTGCAGGAACTGGGTGTGTCTAGTTCAATGAAAAGAAGGACTAGGGGAGACATGATAGCAGCCTTCCAATATCTCAGGGGTTGCCACAAAGAAGAGGAAGTCAAACTATTCTCCAAGGCACCTGAGGGCAGAACAAGAAGCAACGGGTGGAAACTAATCAAGGAGAGAAGCAACTTAGAACTGAGGAGAAATTTCCTGAGTGTTAGAACAATCAATCAGTGGAACAGCTTGCCTCCAGAAGTTGCGAATGCCCCAACACTGGAAATCTTTAAGAAGATGTTGGATAGCCATTTGTCTGAAACGGTATAGGGTTTCCTGCCTGGGCAGGGGATTGGACTATTGTATTTAAATAAACAACAGGTTTAAAGGTAGCTTCTATCCATGGGCTGTGAGACTTTTAAATTCAACCGCAATCACTCCATGCACATGCTAGTTTTTTCTTTTTTCTTTTCTCTCTTTTTTGTTTCTGTTATAATTTTGCACCAGTGAAGTTAAAACCAATTTCATTGTAATTTTTACAATGACAATAAAGATTATTATTATTATTATTATTATTATTATTATTATTATTATTATTATTATTATTATTATTATTATTATTATTATTATTAGTATTTATTTAGTTTTGAAGCACCCACAACGTGTGAAGGCAAGCTGCTCCACTGGTTAATTGTTCCCACAGTTAGAAAGTCTCTCTTTAATTCCAGGTTGCTTCTGTCCTTGATTAGTTTCCATGCATTGTTTCTTGTCCTGCCTTGTGGTGCTTTGAGAAATAGTTTGACCCCCCCCCCTCCTCCTCTTTGTGGTAGCACCTCAAGTATTGGAGCACTGCTATAATGTCACCCCTAATTCTTCTTTTCTCTCTTCTTCTTCTTCCTCTTGTGCCATATCTGTCATTAGACAATGGCAATCATGTTGACCATCCTATTTTTGTCAATAGCCGCATGAAAAAGTTCTGCTGAGTTTTGTCCAAACCAGTCCCTTAGGTTTTGATGCCATGATGTTCTTCATCTGCCTGGACTTCGTTTGCCTTCAATTTTTCCCTTTTTTTCTTTTCTCTACACTAGCCAAACCCTAGCTCATTTGCTGTCAATAACTCCATAAATTCCAGCTGGTAGAAATCCGTCTTACCAAATCAAACCTAATTTATCTTTTAGCTGAATTATTTCTCATGAAAGGTCCCAGATGTAGACTGGTTGTTGCATTTGTAAAGAGGAAATCATTAAGCATTAAGAAAAAACAAAGTGATAGATTACAAGCAAAAAGTGCCTTTTTTATCCTGTTGTTTTTGGCAGGTGGCTTTCCCAGGCTCATTATTTTTTTGTTTTTAGCAGGTGCCTTCTTAGGCTCTTTATCATTTGTTATTTCCTAATGATTAGCTCAGAATTTGAGAAATGATGTTATGTAAATATTTGCCAATGTTTTCCCAGCCTTATGTGTTCCTTTCCCAAACCTCCCGAATTTCTCACTAAGGTTCTCAGAGAAGCTTCTAAGATGCAATAGAAAATTGATTTATGCTTACTGGTTTCTGCTCGTCCCCAGCGATATTTATTTATGTATTTATTTTTTGCTCCTGCTTGAGATTTCATGTTCCCTCTGCAAAATGGACCATTTTGGCTACAAGGGCAAATGGTGAGACTGAGTTCCATGAAGGAAAGAATTAAGGCATAACCCTGTCTTCTTTCTTGCTTTGCCCCATCATTAAATGTATCTTTGGGCACATCATCTAAGTGCTCATATCCTGTGCCCATGCTGGCTTAAACTCTTATGATAGTTTAAGAAGATCCTGTCCAGACTGTGCCTACAACTTTCAAGATACTCAGTCTAAATTACAGACCACTCACCTGCCAGGGGTGGGATTCTACTGGTTCGGACGAACCGGTAGCTCTGACTGTCAGCTGGGAGCAAACCAGTTCACTCTGACTTTGAAGTGGGCCCTCCCATCTTCCCCTGCGCTATATACTCACCCATATTTCCTTTTCCGAAGCCCAGCTGATCAGCACGGAAGAGTGGATTGCCACGCTTCAGCCATTTTCTTCACCCGCAGTAATGCGGAAGGTGAGTTTCCCATAAACTGTGCACACATGTGCAGTGCGCGCTCAGCAAACTGGTTGTTAAACCGATAGGATCCCACTCCTGTCTGCCCTCCTATCTGTCTGTTCCAGGAAAATAATGGCTAATTGCATGTGATTGTATATATGAACACACATTTCATGGTGGGATATGACCGGTACAACCCGATACCGATGTACCGGTGCCTGCTGGGAGCATCAGATACCGTTCTGGTATGGAGCTCCAGAGGGCCCACCCGCCAGCCCGACCTCCTTACCTGTATTTGAGCCGATCGGGACTTTTGCGCACGGAGCATAATACTCTGCTGAGCAACTGGAGCATCGTAGGCGGTAAGTACGTGTGCACATGCTACGTGTATGCTGCATGTGTGCTGCTTGTATGCATGTGGTGGATGCCCGGACCCATTGCAGTGTACCGGTTGCAACATGATCCAGAACCCACCACTGACACTTTTGTATATGCACCCATACAAAGTTATGTTCAACATAGTCAACAATCACTTTACAATTGAAATACTTTTCTTCCCACCCTGTTGGAGTGCAATGGCTTCCATACAGGCAGTCCTCAACTTATGACTGGTTGCTTACCAACCAGTCAAAGCTATGACCTTCCTGTAAAAAAGGGAATTACAGGTAGTCCTTGACTTACAATCACAATGGAGGCCAAACTTTCTGTTGCAAAGTTGTTAAGTGAGTTTTGCTCCATTTTTCCACCTTTCGTGCCACAGTTATTCAGTGAATCACTACAGAGTTAATCGCACGGTTGTTAAGTAAGTCTAGCTTTCCATTGACTTTTGCTTGTCAGAAGGACACAAAGGGTGACCATATGACCCCAGGACACCGCATAAATATGAGTCAATTGCCAAAGTCAATTGTTTGACTTTTGGTCACATGACCATGGAGATTCTTAAACGGTCATGTGAAAAATGGTCGTAAGCAGTGGTGGATTCAAATAATTTAGAAACCATTTCTCTGCCCTAATGATTTCTTCCAACAACCAGTTCACCAAACTACTTCGAAGGTTTAACAACTGGTTTCCCGTAATGGTGCGAACTGGCTGAATCCCACCACTGGTCATAAGTCACTTTTTTTCAGTGATGTTGTAACTTCAAACAGCCACTAAAAGAACCCCTGTAAGTTGAGGACAACTTGTATGACTTGGTTCCTGAGTTCTGACTTTTGCCTCCCACCCCAATAGTCACTTGATTGCACTTCCTGTGGTTGGAAACCCGCCATATTTATGGCCATTTTATGATGGTTTTGCCAAAACCCGGAAGTTAACTTCTGTTCTTTTGGCAAAACTGTGCCACAGTGAACAATGGGTTCACTAAATGACTGCAGTGGTCATTTTACAACTGCTGCATTTGCTTAATGACTGTCACAAAAAGCTAGTCAAATCTGGTTGGTCACATGACTGAGCCTGATCGTCATGGTATACAACCATTATGGCAGGGGTGAAATCCAATTACCTTTACTACTGGTTCGGTAACAATGTGAGCGCGCCTCCACATATGTCCAGGATCTTCTGCGCATGTGCATAGCATCAAAATGACGTCTGGATGGGTGGGCGGAACCTACTACTGATCACGCTTGCAAAGGTAAGCGAACAGTGAGGGGTGGGATTTGCTGTGCCACGCGATTTAGATTTGTTAGAAAGCAGGAAATCCTGCTTTCTAGTTAATATAAATCGTGTGGCACAGCTGATCGTTAGAAAAACTGGTTCGCCTAAACTGGTAGCACTTTTTTTACTACCGGTTCAGGCAAACCGCTGGCATCTTTACTACTGGTTTAAACCGGTAGCATTTCACCTCTGCATTATTGGGCAGGCTCCACTGTGGTCATATATCAAGGTCTATCTGACACTTCCTTTTTCACTGAGGCTGAAATCTTATGACTCTAAGAATGGACTTTGCATGGCAGGAGGTTAACAGCTCTAAAAGAACCCACATTTTAATTCAAATCATTTCTGTCTATGATTACCACTTTATAAGGCCTTGGTAAGGCCACACTTGGAATACTGCATACAGTTTTGGTAGCCACGATGTAGAAAAGATGTGGAGACTCTGGAAAGAGTGCAGAGAAGAGCAACAAAGATGATTAGGGGACTGGAGACTAAAACATATGAAGAACGGTTGCAGGAACTGGGTATGTCTAGTTAATAAAAAGAAGGACTAGGGGAGACATGATAGCAGTGTTCCAATATCTCAGGGGCTGCCACAAAGAAGAGGGAGTCAAACTATTCTCCAAAGCACCTGAAGGTAGAACAAGAAGCAATGGGTGGAAACAAATCAATGAGAGAAGCAACTTAGAACTGAGGAGGAATTTCCTGACAGTTAGGACAATTAATCAGCGGAACAGCTTACCTCCAGAAGTTGTGAATGCCCCAACACTGCAAGTCTTCAAGAAGATGTTGGATAGCCATTTGTCTGAAATAGTATAGGGTTTCCTTCCTAGGCAGGGGGTTGGACTAGAAGACCTCCAAGGTCCCTTCCAACTCTGCTATTGTATTATTGATGACGTGGTCTACTGATATAAATGGAATCCTTGACGTACGACCACAATTAAGCCCCAAAATTCTGTTTGGTAAGTGAGCTTTGCCCCATTTTTATGACTTTTCTTGCCACAGTTGTTAAGTGAATTGTTGCAGTTGTTAAGTTAGTAACCTGATTGTTAAATGAAACTGGCTTCCTCATTGACTTTGCTTGTCAGAAGGTGACAGAAAAGGGGATCAGGTAACCTTGAGACACAGCAAAGGTCTAAATATGAACCAATTGCCAAGCATCTGAATTCTGACCACATGGTCATGATGTTGCGGCAAAGGTCTGTGGAAAGTTATCACCCATCTCTCTCCCAGAAAAAATGAGATACCCTAGGAAATATTGAAAGGGCAGAATATTATATTTCCCTAGATGTGAAAATGAAGAAACATGTTTTGTTTCCTGCAGCCTCCTGCCCCCACCCCCTCTGTCAATGGGCCATTAAGGCCTGGGCTAGTCCACTTTACATAATAAAGAGTTCTCCTCTTCAGCTCCAGAGTCATGGGATTAAGGTAGGACTGGCTTTACCAAACCTGGACTCAGCCCATGGGAGCCTGGCAACCAATCAGAGTACAGTTCTTACACAGGAACAAGAAACAGATAGGTGGGGCCAAACAGTTGATAAAAAGCCCTACAAGCCCCTTGCTCACCCCTTCTCTTCCTGTCCACCAACATTGAAGCATGTGAGCACCTTTTCTGTTCAGGACTCCAACCATGTGGTCCTGTCCACCATTAAACCATCTTTCCAAGCAGCCTCCATGTCTCCAGTGTCTTCTTCCCCACTTGGAGCCAAACCCAGAAGGACATTCCTTATAACAGGTCATTACTATGAAAACCAGCCATAAGTCACATTTTTCAGTGCTGCTGTCACTTAGAATGGTCACTAAATGAACAGTTTTAAATCAAGGACTACCTGTAGCATGGGGGAAATTGTCCTTTTGGGGTGTGTGTGAGGTGGGAGAGAATATCTCCTGGGATTGTGTAAATTGAGAAGCGCCATAAAATGAGAATAAAGATGAAAAAAGACCATTTCATGTTTCAAAACTCAAGTTGGAAAAGCAATTTAAAATGGCTGCACCTTTATAAAAGTTGTTTACAGAAGAATGAGTCTCCTAAAAAAAGGAGGAAAAGCAATAAATTTCGGTTCTCATGGGTTTTTTTTTTAACCTTAACTAGAAATTTTAGTCCTGAAAACATCTGAAGAACCCTCCCATTATTTATATTGAAAACTTTAAACAAAAAATAATGCACGATATCTCTAACATACCAATCCAAGGTATTTTCTCACAGAAGGTATTTTCTCACAGAAGGTATTTTCTCACAGAAAAATAATAACAATAATCTTTATCTGTTGTTACAAAGTTTTTCCATTTCCTCTTTTCAACTTCATGAGAATTTGGGATTGTTGAACAAAAAAGAAAACAATTCTTGCAAACAATTATTATATCTCAATGTGTAAAGCAAGCTGCTATGTGGATTTATAAATATGATGTTATTAACCTATTGCAGAGCATCAAACTAACTGTTGGAATTTATATTATTAAACCAATCCTTCCAATGCTTAACTCTACTTCTTTTAAGTGCTGAGATTTCCCAATGAATGCTTCTGTCTTTGATCTGCTTTAAAAAAACGAGTTGAAGGACATGATTTAATTAGGGTGTTTATAATGTTATAAGTCAGCTGTAAATGCACTGTCAAGCACCACAGTTTATGTAAATTTATTAATCTGTTTATGATTAGTGCTCATTTACTCAATTTTTTAAAAAAAAACCTAATTAAAAAAATTAAAACTAAATTGTGAAAAGAATTAGTTGAACATTTGGCTGATGGGAATACGAGGGCTATTGAAATGTAATGACAGTAGCTAGAGTGTTAAAAATTGGCTCAGAGTAGCTGAACAAAAGGTAGTTACAGGAAAAATGCATAAGTTGATTTTTAAAACACCTTTATGTTGAATGTTGCAATGGCAACAATCCTTTCAGTTTTAAAAAGGGCTGTGAGTCAATTTTGAAGTCTTTATACCCTATAATGGGAAAACTGTGATTCTGCCAAAATGTGTATTAAAAGAACAGTACCATCTTTTTTGAAATACATCCTGTGTGCCCCTGACCCCACTGGGGATAGACAGAGGTGGAGCTCTTGCCTCCCAATCAGGAGGTTGTGAGTTCAATCCTAGGTAGAGGCAGATGTAGGGTCTCCTGCTTGGGCAGGGGGTTGGACTAGATGACTTGCAAGGTCCCTTCCAACTCTGTTAATCTGTAACTGGCTTAAGGTTGGCCAATCCAATAACACGCAGGTGTCAAACATCGCATCATGTTGCCATCATGGGACGTTTCGCGATGTTATTCCCATTTGCGGACCTGGGATGGGTGTGGCATGTGCGCAACTCATCCAGCCCATGGGCCTCCAGTTTGACACCCCTTGACACCATTTGTTTAGTGACCAAAGTTACAACAGCATTCAGAAAAGTGACCTATGACCATTTCACACTTGTGAACATTGCAGCATCCCCAGGGTCATGGGATCAAAATTCAGGCACTTGGTAACTAGCATATATTTATGACAGTTGCACTGTTCAGGAATCATTTCATCACCATTTGCAACATTCCCAGCCAACTTCTGACAAGCAAAGTCAATGGGGAAAAGCTTGATTTCTTAACTACCATGATTTACTTAACAAATGCACCGATTACTTAAAACTCCTCACCCAAACTAGAGAGAGGCTAGAAAACTGGAAGGGACTACAATTATCGTTATTAGGCAGGATGGCAGCAGTCAAGACATATATTCTACCTAAATGGGTCTTTCTCTTCCAGACCGCTCCAGCCCTATTAGATACCAAGTTTTTTCAGTCTCTGGACCACTGCGTACGCAGATTTATTTGGCAGAATAAGAAACCCAGGATAAAACTGAAAATGCTCCAGGAATCTTCAGCTAGGGGAGGTTTTGGTCTACCAAAGTGGGATCTTTATTATCAAGCAGCCATTCTATCCTGGGTTAGAGATTGGGCTTTGTTAAGAAGGAGGAGAATCCTCATACTTGAGGGCCATAATTTGCAACGGGGGGTGGCATTTCTTTTTGAGTCAGGAGAACCCCAAAAAATATAAACACTTCATGAATCACTACCTCCATAGAATTTTGATGAGTACTTGGGAATGAGTCAGAAATGCATTTTATTTGATGGCCCCGAGGTGGCTATCGCCTCTAGAGGCGATGATGTACCCAACTCTTTATAACAGAACTACACCCCTAACTTACCAAGAACTGTTGGATTCTGCAGGGAGATTGAAATCCCGAAGTGATTTGACAGCCTTAGGCTGTGACCTAGACTGGTGGTCTTACAATTTGATTCAATCTAGAGTAGATAAGGATAGAAATAAGGGGGGAATCTATAGCTCTCTGCAAGAATTAGACAAAATATTTACAGGGAACGATGAGAAGCTCTTGTCCAAATTTTATAAATTCCTATTAGAGCGTTGGATCGGAGAGGGATTAAGGATTCAATAATTGCCTGGGGGAGAAATTTGGAACACTCAATTGATCTCGAGAAATGGGAAGAAATTTGGAAAAAAACTCTAAAATTAACAATGTGAATTACACATAAGGAAAACATATACAAAATGTTATATAGGTGGCATCTTCCTCCGGCTAGATTATCGAAGATGTTCCCAGAGACTTCTCCGGTCTGTTGGAAATGTAAGGTAGCTCTGGGAACTTATTTCCATACTTGGTGGACTTGCCCTCGAGCAGGAATATATTGGACCAGAATCCGAAATTGGCTTTTCGAAATTACTGGCTGTAGAATTAAGTTGATTCCGGAAACGTTCTTACTAGGCATGAAACCAGATAATTTAAACAAATCTAATTGGTACTTAACTCTCCACATCATTATTGCAGCTAGAATTGCTTTTGCCCAAAAATGGAAATCCAGTGACATTCCATCAGAGTCAATGTTAATCGCTAAAATTATGGACTGTGCAGAAGCAGACAAGCTTATCGGCCTATTGAGAGACAAACAAGATTCGCTATTCTATGTGTGCTGGGATCGCTGGTACGCTTGGCTACAAAGGAATTTAAAGAAGCGGACTGAACATTGCTGATTTAGAATCTCTATATGCTTTGACTACACTTCTTCACTTTGCCCTGGTTTCTTTCATATATTTTCCCCCCACCTTTCTTATTGGAGATATGTATTAAATTAATAAGTGGTAAATGTTAGTTATAGTGGTATAACTCTAGTTATATTGTAATACTCTCTGCAATCACTTTGTATCATTTAATGTCTTATTCTGTAAGCTTTTGCTTTTTAATGTTCCAATAAAAAATTTAAAAAACAACAACAACAAATGCACCGATTCTCTTAACAACTGTGCTAAAAAGAAGGCCGCACAAGGGGGGGGGGGGCATAATTCACATAACTGCCTTGCTTATCAATAGGAATTTCAGACTCAGTTGTGGTTGTAGTTCAAGGGCTACCTATATTTTTATAATAAATCTGCCTTCCCCAACAATTCTTTGTATAGTTTTCATTGCTCATTTGTGTTCATTTTGGAGTAAAATGGCCTTTTTAAGGGGCAGGAATTCCATTAGGGCTGAAGGTAAGGCCCAGGCTTAACCAAAAACCAGCGTTGGAAGGGACTTTGGAGGTCTTCTATGTCCATCCCCATGCTCAAGCAAACGCCTCTACACCATTTCAGACAAATGTTCAATCTCTTCTTAAAAACTTCCAGTGTTGGATCATTCATTCACAACTTCTGGAGGCAAGTTGTTTCACTGATAAATTGTTCTAACTGTCAGGAAATTTCTCCTTAGTTCCAAGTTGCTTCTCTCCTTGATTAGTTTCCACCCATTGCTTCTTGTCCTACCCTTCAGGTACTTTGGAGAATAGTTTGACTCCCTCTTCTTTGTGGCAACCCCTGAGATATTGGAAGACCGCTATCATGTCTCCCCTAGTCCTTCTTTTCATTAAACTAGACATACCCAAATCCAGCAACTGTTCTTCATTGTTTTAGCCTCCAGTCCCCTAATCATCTTTGTTGCTCTTCTCTGCACTCTTTCTAGAGTCCCATCTTTTTTATATCATGACAAAAAAAGTGACTTTTGATCTTATGACTAAAGGTTTCTACTTTAGAGGCCCAGTCTTGGTGCTACCACCAAGTGCTATTCTTCAGGGAACCCTAGATTTTTTTTTGGGGGGGGGGGGGCTGATAATAGGTTTTTCACCTCTTTCTATGTGTATGTGTTGGAGTTAAAAGTCAAATTAGGTATTTTCTGGATTTTTGACACACTGAGTCCAACATTGGTTTAACCAAAGGAATGTAAAACGTACTAAGCCTGGAAGATCAATTTTGGTGATATGATCAGAAGTTGGGACCAGACTGGCTCTTCTTGGCCATTTCAGTTTGCACTGGGCAAGCCCCTCCATCTCCCTGGCATCTTTCCTCCGTGGCCCTGTTGTTTTGGCTGCACAAGAATGTGGGCATTTGCTTTCCTCAGAGATACCTGACTGGTAATTTTTGAAGCACTTGGCCAGTGTAACAGTTGAAAAGCAGGACTGCTGTTCTCCTGGTCCAGAGTGGTTCTTGGATGTGTAAGCCTGGGGGAATGTAATGACACTTTTCTCCTCCTGAGGCTGTAGGCTTATTTTCCAAAGCACCAGAGGGCAGAACAAGAAACAATGATTGGAAACTAACCAAAGAGAGAAGCAACCTGGAATTAAGGAGAAACTTCCTAACAGTGAGGACAATTGACAGTGGAATAGTTTGCCTTGAGAAATCATGGGTGCTCCATCACTGGAGATTTTTAAGAAGAGACTGGACATGCACCTGTCTGAAATGTCTGAAAGGTGGCATGTGGAGCCATGTCTGCCAGCACGCAAGCCGTCAGCTCCAGTGTGCATGCCCATGCCCACCAGCTGATTTTCGGCTTTCCAGAGGGCGGGTGGAGGCTGTTTTTGCCCTCCCCAGGCTTCAGGAAAGCCTCCAGAGCTTGAGGAGGGAGAAAACTTCCCGATACACATACAGGGGGGATGTCATGCACGTATGCATGGGGGTCATCATGTGCAAACATGCGGCTTCATGTGCATATATGCAGATGGGCAGGATGCATTACATTGTGTGTGCATGTGAGCATGTGCACACGTGTGATTGCATGTGCGCACACAATTTTGGCACACATTTACAAAAAGGTTTGCCATCACTGGTATAGGGTTTCCTGCCTGAGCAGGGGGCTGGACTAGAAGACCTCCAAAGTCCCTTCCAGTTCTATTCTCTGCAAAATCATGAATTAAAAGGTTTTTTTTGTGTGTCTGCTGCCATCTAACGGTTGTTTTAAATCATTACACGACTAAGCTGTTGGTCGAATTCCTTGGCCCGAATGTCACGGAGAGGAAAGAAGAAACTGCAATTCTACATCGAGCCGTTTGGCGGCGCACAAACCTTTCAGTCGAAAGTGGCTTTTACCACTCTGTGATTAAAAACAAACAAACACCCCAAATCTAAGGCATATAGAGTTAGGAAAAATAGAGGAGCGCCATCCTGCAACATCAACGCCTTTCCGTGACTACGGAAGCCGCAGGTTGCGCATTCATTTTGCGATCATGGAACGCTTGTCGTTCCCGCCTCCCCAAACTCTCAATATTGTCATTTTGCCTATTGGCTTAGATTTGGGCCCACGCGTATATTTCCGGAGAGGAAAAAAAACCTGTAGAACGTACGTTGAACGTTTTTTTCGGTCACGTGACAGGGCGATCGAGAGGGAATTGACAGCACGGAGGGTTACTTCCGTTTGCAGCTCTCGCGAGAACTCCTCTCACCGGAACTCCCGCTGCCCCGTGCCAATCCGTCTTTCCGAGCCAGGCCGGGCACCGGGCGATCGCGCTGCCGCCATGGCGCTCTACAACTTCAGGAAGATTATGGTGGTCCCGTCCGCGAAGGTAAGCCCCCGACCCTGGATCCTTCTCGCCCGGAGGGACAGGCGATCGCCTGGGCTATGCTGGCTGCGAGCCCCGGGGAGCTCCACGTGTCTCTGTCGGGGAAAGGACGGCGCTGCTCCGCCTCTGGCAGGGGATCCAAGGAGGCTCGGAGCCCCCAGGAGGCTCCGATCTGCCCTCTGTGGAGAAAGGCGGAGGCGGTTTTATGAGGATCGCCGATTGAATTCAATCCCCCTCTTATTGAAGCCGTCTCCATGAGCCCCACCGCATCTGGGCTGGCTCCGAGGTTGGCATTGCAGACGATTCTTTTTCTTTCTTTCTTTCTTTCTTTCTTTCTTTCTTTCTTTCTTTCTTTCTTTCTTTCTTTCTTTCTTTCTTTCTTTCTTTCTTTCTTTCCTTTTCCTCCCTGCCTTTTCCTCCCTTTTCCTCCTTCCTTCCTTTTCTTTCCTTCCTTTTCCTTCTTCCTCCCTATTCTTTCCCTTCCTCCCTTTTCCTCCTTCCTTCCTTTTCTTTCCCTTCCTTTCTTTCTTTACCTCCTCCCTCCCTTCCTTGTCTCTATGGAACCAGTCCCCGATGCCCAAAAAGTTGGGGGCCACTGCACTACTGGAAGACCGGGCCAGGGATAGACTGTGGTAGAGAAAATCTAGGTGGCTGCTAGGAGTTCATAATGTCTTGATGGCACATCATCAAATAATCCAGAGACATTAGAGCATCAAGTGAAGCTGTAGAGAAGAAAAATTGGTGGTCTAGGCATAGCAAGGAGAAAAAACAGCCATTGTTCTTATAGAGAAAATTGAAATTGCTATAAAAACAACCTAGTAAATTTGAAGTGGAAGAAAAATCAAAAAGAGTACTCGTATTCATGTTCTCATCAAAGGATTTCCCTTGGAGGTGTAAAATTATCACAAGAAAGAACAGTGATGGCAAAAAAATGTAGAGTAATATCAGTTGCTCCTGAAGTAGGAAAATGAAGAAACTGGTGATAAAAGTGGAGGAGGATGAAATGATAGGGTATTCAAAAGGTACAAATTTGGAAGATCTGTTTCTGAAAACAACTTGGTTGGTAAAGAGTACATCAAAGCTAGCAGAAGTATGGATTGCATATGTTCTAAAATAAAGGAATAAATCTGTAAAGTACATGAAAGGGATTGGGGTGAATTTTAAAAGTACTATATAATTATTGATATAATGTCAAAACACAGGCCTTTTTATTCTTTCACTGAAGGGTAGAAATTATTGTGTGTGTATGTGTGCATACCGTATTTATCGGCATATAACACGCACCGGCGTATAACACGCACCTTCATTTTAAGAGGGAAATTTCAGGAAAAAAAATTAAATTTCAAATAAAGAACTTTGAAGCAAAATAAGGGTAGCTCAGAACTTTTTTTTATTAATATTATACCACTTATAAGGTAAATAATGTAAAAGGAAAATGTGGTGAAACTCACTTAACGACGGCCTTGGTTAGCAACCAAACTTTTAGGCTCAATTGTGGTCATAAGTTCTTTCTTTCTCTCTCTCTCTTTCCTCCTTCCCCCTCTCTCCATTTCTCTTTCTTTCTCTCTTTTTCTCTTTCTTAATCTCTCTTTCTCTTTCTTTCCCTTCGTCTCTCTCTTTCTATCTGTCTCTCTCTCCTTCCTCTGCCCATCTCTCTCACTCTGTGTTTGTCTGTCTGTCTCTCACTCACTTAATCAGTCTCTATCTATCTGTCTCTCCCTCCCTCTCTCTGTGTGTGTCACTCACTCTGATTCTCTCCCTCCCTCTCTCTGTCTCTGTATGCCTGTCTCTTCCTCTTTCCCCCTGTCTGTCTCCGATTCATTCTCTATCTGTGTCTCTCTCCGTCTCTCTCCCTCCCTCTCTTTCTCTCTTTCTGTCTTTCCCTCCCTTCCCCTCTGTCTCTCTCTGTGTATGTCAGTCACTCCCTCTCTTCCCTCTCCCCCCGCCCCAACCCGGGAAGCAGCAGAAGGGCTGGCATGCCAGAGGTTACGGACGCCTCCTCCCACAGCGGGCCAGGTGGCCCGGCAGGGGCGTCAGGCAGAGAAGCCGCGAGAAGCCGCGCGTATCTCCGCCGGCTTCCTCCGACAGGGAGGAGAAACGTGTGCTGTGGTGGCTGTCAAAGGGAGCCGGGGGAGATGCGCGGGGCTTCCCAGCCCGATGCCCCTGCCGGGCGCAAGGCTCTGGGAAGGGCAGAGAAGCCGCGCGGAAGGGAGAGAAGCCGCGCGAAAGGGAGGGAAGCCGCGCGTATCTCCGCCGGCTTCTCTGCCTTTCGCGCGGCTTCTCTGCCCTTCCCAGAGCCTTGCGCCCGGCAGGGGCATCGGGCAGGGATGCCCCTGCCGGGCGCAAGGCTCTGGGAAGGGCAGAGAAGCCGCGCGGAAGGGAGAGAAGCCGCGCGAAAGGGAGGGAAGCCGCGCGTATCTCCGCCGGCTTCTCTGCCTTTCGCGCGGCTTCTCTGCCCTTCCCAGAGCCTTGCGCCCGGCAGGGGCATCGGGCAGGGATGCCCCTGCCGGGCGCAAGGCTCTGGGAAGGGCAGAGAAGCCGCGCGGAAGGGAAGCCGCGCGTATCTCCGCCGGCTTCTCTGCCTTTCGCGCGGCTTCTCTGCCCTTCCCAGAGCCTTGCGCCCGGCAGGGGCATCGGGCAGGGATGCCCCTGCCGGGCGCAAGGCTCTGGGAAGGGCAGAGAAGCCGCGCGAAAGGCAGAGAAGCCGCGCGAAAGGGAGAGAAGCCGCGCGTATCTCCGCCAGCTTCCTCCGACAGGGAGGAGAAACGTGTGCTGTGGTGGCTGTCAGAGGGAGCCGGGGGAGATGCGCGGGGCTTCCCTGCCCGATGCCCCCTCTTTGGCCCTTCCCCCCGCCCGTTCGCTCGCTCCAGGGGGCTGTGGCTCCGGCGCAGCCACAGCCCCGGGCATTCCGCCCGCCCGTTCGCTCGCTCGAGGGGGCTGTGGAGCCGCGCGTACAGGGAGGCGGGCGCCCGGTGCCCGGACGGGTCCGGCGCAGCTCCCTGACATGCCGGGCCCTCTGCTGCGGACCACTGTAAAAACATGGCTTCGGCGTATAACACGCATACATCATTTGCCCCCTATTTTCAGGGGGAAAAAGTGCGTGTTATACGCCGATAAATACGGTAATTTGTTTTTTGAATTATGATGCTGTAGTAGACTTTAGAATCTTTGGACTGCAAGAACATCAAATCAGTCCATCCTAAAATCAACCCTGATTGTGGAAGGACAGATAGTTTGGCCACCAAAGGAGAAGAAAGAACTCCTTGGAAAAGACCCTATTACTGTTACTGTTTATTAAATTGGTATACCGCCCTTCTCCCTTGCAGGACTTAGGGCGGTGAACAGGCATCAATAAAACAACAAAGAACATCAATATATAAAATACTTTGAAATGGCAATTAAATTGGGGGCCTGTTCTAAAATCCAAATAAAACTCCTAACTAAAATCAATTAAAATTGATTAAAAATTACGCCAGGCCGGCTGCACGGAATAAATGCGTTTTCAAGGCCTGACGGAAGAGGCGTAGGTCAGTGGTCGTACGTAGGTCGGTGGGTAGGTCATTCCAGGCTGCCACAGAGAAGGCTCTCCCCCCTGGGGGTCGCCAGCTGACATTGTTTGGCCGACGGCACCCTGAGGAGGCCCTCTCTGGGAGCGAACTGGTCGGTGGGAGGCATTTGGTAGCAGGAGGCGGTCTTGCAAGTAGCCAGGTCCCATGCCATGGAGCGCTTTAAAGGTGGTCACTAGCACCTTGAAGCGCACCCGGAAAGCCACAGGCAGCCAGTGCAGCTTGTGCAGGAGAGGTGTCACGTGGGAGCATCTTGAGGCTCCCAGAATCCTCTGCGCGGCCGCATTCTGCACTAACTGGACCCTCCGGGTGTACCTCAAGGGCAGCCCCATGTAGAGAGCATTGCAATAGTCCAGGCAGGAGATGATGAGGGCTTGAGTGACCGTGCTTAGAGCACCACCCTGATGTTGGGAAAGATTGAAAACAAAAAGAAAAGGGGACAGCAGAGGATGAGATGGTTAATGTCACTGATACAATGAACATGGATTTAGGAAAACTCTGGGAGATAGAAGATCACCAACAAATATATAATTGTTGTTGCTGATGTGTATACACACGCACACACACACACACACACACACACACAGTCAGGTCCAGAAATATTGGGACATCGACACAATTCTAACATTTTTGGCTCTATACATCACCACAATGGATTTGGAATGAAACCAACACAATGTGCTTTAACTGCAGACTATCAGTTTTAATTTGAGGGTATGCACATCCAACTCAGGTAAACAGTGAAGGAATTACACTGTTGGCCTATATGTGCCTCCCACTTGTTAAGGGACCAAAAGTAATGGGACAATTGGCTTCTCAGCTGTTCCATGGCCAGGTGTGATATCTCCTCATAATCCCAATTACAATGTGCAGATAAAAGGCCCAGAGTTCATTTCAAGTGTGCCATTTGCATTTGGAATCTGTTGCTGTCAACTCTCAAGATGAGATCCAAAGAGCCGTCACTATCAGTGAAGCAAGCCATCATCAGGCTGAAAAAACAAAACAAACCCATCAGAGAGATAGCAAGAACACTAGGCATGGCCAAAGCAAATGTTTGGAACATTCTCAAAAAGAGGGAATGCACCGGTGAGCTCAGCAACACCAAAAGACCCGGGAGACCATGGAAAACAACTGTGGTGGATGACCGAAGAATCCTTTCCCTGGTGAAGAAAACACCCTTCACAACAGTTGGCCAGATCAAAAACCTCTCTAGGAGGTAGGTGTATGGGTGTCAAAGTCAACAATCAAGAGAAGACTTCACCAGAGTGAATACAGAGGGTTCACCACAAGATGTAAACCATTGGTGAGCCTCAAAAACAGGAAGGCCAGATTAGAGTTTGCCAAACAACATCTAAAAAAGCCTTCACAGTTCTGGAACACCATCCTATGGACAGATGAGACCAAGATCAACTTGTCCCAGAGTGATGGGAAGAGAAGAGTATGGAGAAGGAAAGGAACTGCTCATGATCCTAAGCATACCACCTCATCAGTAAAGTATGGTGGTGGTAGTGTCATGGCGTGGGCATGTATGGCTGCCAATGGAACTGATTCTCTTGTATTTTTTGATGATGTGACTGCTGACAAAAGCAGCAGGATGAATTCTGAAGTGTTTCGGGCAATATTATCTGCTCACATTTAGCCAAATGCTGCAGAACTCATTGGACGGTGCTTCACAGTGCAGATAGACAATGACCCAAAGCATACTGCAGAAACAACCAAAGAGTTTTTGAAGGGACAGAAGTGGAATATTATGCAATGGCCAAGTCAGTCACCTGACCTGAATCCCATTGAGCATGCATTTCACTTGCTGAAGACAAAACTGAAGGGAAAATCCCCCAAGAACAAGCAGGAACTGAAGACACGTGCAGTAGAGGCCTGGCAGAGCATCACCAGGGATGAAACCCAGCATCTGGTGATGTCTATGCGTTCCAGACTTCAGGCTGTGATTGATGGCAAAGGATTTGCAACCAAGTATTAAAAAGGGAAAGCTTGATTTATGATTATTATTCTGTCCCATTACTTTTGGTCCCTTAACAAGTGGGGGGCACATATGCCAACTGTTGTAATTCCTACACCGTTCGCCTGAGTTGGATGTACATACCCTCACATTAAAGCTGTCAGTTTGCAGTTAAAGCACATTGTGTTTGTTTCATTCCAAATCCATTGTGGTGGTGTATATAATGGAGCTCTTAAAGTTAAATTCTGAAGTATATCAAAATTAGATAAAAATAGGTTTGAAATATATGCTTGTATTATATACTAGCTATACCCGGCCACGCGTTGCTGTGGCCCAGTCTGGTAAAATGGCAACCTGTGTGTAGATCTACGCCTGCACACACACACACACACACACACAACCACCGTATAACCCCCAACCTACCTACCTACCGTATTTCTCCCTGTCTATCTATCCCTCTACCTACCTACCTACCTCCTGTATTTCTTCATTTCTCCCTCTATCTACCTACCTACCTACCTCCTGTATTTCTCCCTCTCTATCTATGCCTCTACCTCCTGTATTTCTCCCCCTCTCTCTATTCCCCTACCTACATACCTACCTACCTACCTACCTACCTACCTACCTACCTACCTACCTACTGTGTGTGTTTGTGTGTGTGTGTGTGTGTATATATCAGACTCATATTTATTATTTGGAATATCTGTTGTAATGGTTCATAGTTTTCATTTCCTGTCAGAGATTGGGTATGATTATCACACATTTCTCCTCTTTTGGGCTGTCAACATTTTTTCCTACTGTTGTTAATAACTGTTGCTGCTTCTTCATTTTCATCAGTCGTTATTTCTTCTTTATTTTGCAGGACTTCATTGATTTAACATTGTCCAAGACCCAGCGAAAGACTCCTACAGTCATTCATAAGCATTATCAAATTCACAGAATCCGTCATTTCTACATGAGAAAAGTAAAATATACCCAACAAAATTATCATGACAGGCTTACTCAAATAATTATGGATTTCCCAAAGCTTGATGTAAGTGATTTTTCAACTAAAGTTCATTATATAAATTTAATTATATCTTCTTTCTTGGAAAAAGCTTGTATACAGGTAGTCCTTGGCTTACTGCAGTTCATGTAGTGACTGTTCAAAGTTACAACAGCACTGAAAAAAGTGACTTGTGACCATTTATCACACTTACAACCATTGCAGTATCCCCATGGTCATGTGATCAAAATTCAGACACTTAGCAACTGACTCATGATGGTTGCAGAGTTCTGGTGTCTTGTGATCACCTGTTGTAACCTCATAAGCAAAGTCAGATTCACTTAACAACCAGGTTACTAACTTAACAACTGCAACAATTTATTTAGCAACTGTGTCAAGAAAGGTAATAAAATGGGGCAAATCTCACTTAGTAAATGTCTCACTTAGCAACAGAAATTTTAGGTTCAATTGTCATAAGTTGACTACGTGGATTTTAGAAATAGGGGGACTAAGGTAGTGCTAAAACATTGCTGTCAAATAATTAGGAATTGGGTTTGAGAAGGAGAAGGAATCTTAAGCTTTATGATTGGATGATGTGGATAAAATTTCTACAAACAATTTGGTATTTAGTAATAGTCAATGGATCTTTTTAAATTGAAATGTTAAAATGCTCTATGGATGCTATTAAATTTTCATTATAAAGGACTGGTGGTGGTTGGATTGGGGTATTCTCTGAAAATACAACCATACTTTATACTTGTGCTGTTCCTGGCAAAAGAAATAATGAATTAATTTGTCATTCTTGAAATTTGTATATTATTAGATAAATCTGGATTGATTGAGCTACGTTTTTTTAAAAAAGCAGCTTCTGTCCATGCCATATCATGTTATTTTTTGAGCTTTGACACCCCTACAGGGATCAAATTTTCCATGGGTTCATAGAATTAGCTTTGAATTCCTTTGAATCTTGGCTGAAAGTTGTCAGAACCAAGCCCTTGAGATCTGTTTGTTCTAATAGGCTTGGGAATTGTTATAATAAGCGTGCAGGAATGTTTGTTTATTCCTTTGTCACATGTTGATTATAATTGTCATACTGTCAACTCTGAAGCGAACCTGGCTGGGACCACTTTTCAGGATTGCCACAATGCGAAGATGGGATAGTGAGGGGGAAAATAGTTAGATGGGAGTTTTATAGCCAAAACAAAATAGTTTCCTGTGGGAACTAAGGACATTCCAACAGGTGGCTGGAGAAGGAGGGGTGAAGTAACCAGGCAACCAGCCAGCACCTTGATTGGACCACATGACTGACTATTTGGGGGAAAGGGGGGACTTTCACTTTTTAATTAGGTGAAAACCTAATTAACAGATTAACAGAGTTGGAAGGGACCTTGCAGGTCATCTAGTCCAATCCCCTGCTCAAGCAGGAGACCCTACATCTGCCTCTACCTAGGATTGAACTCACAACCTCCTGATTGGGAGGCGAGAGCTCCATCTCTAGGCCACAATCACCAGATTGTGCCAGTATGATATCTCCAATAAAACTCTTTTTTGAGGAATCTATCAGCCTCAGAGTTCTGCTTTCTATGGGACTATTACTTGGATCTCTGACACATGCTTTTCTTTCTTTTGCTTTTTTATATATATTGTTTTTAATCCTGGAAAAGGTTTTACTCTAAATCTCTACAGATTACAGCAGGGGTCCCAACTACCAGTGTGTGGACTGATACTGGGCCATGGCATGACAGAAAATGGTCCGTGTAAATAAGCCCCATCCATGGGATGCAGACAGCAGGTGAAACCATGCCTCCTCCAGTCCACAGAAAAATCTGTCCACAGAACCAGTCCCTGGTGCCCAAGAAATTGGGGGCTACTGGATTAGAGTCCTAATACATACCTACGCAATCTAATTAAAAGTTAAATGGAATTGTGCATGTTTTATTGACAAATTGTTTATTAATATATTACTGATCGATTCTCTTTTTTTGTTGATTTCAGGATATTCATCCCTTTTATACAGATTTGATGAATGTACTCTACGATAAAGATCATTACAAGCTAGCTTTGGGGCAAATAAATATTGCCAAAAATCTGATTGACAAGTAAGAGAATTTCACTGTGTACATACTTATTAGGTGTTACATTTATATCCTATCTTACTTCTGGAAGCTCACCTGATTGACATGGAGCATTCCCCAGCCAATTTATTTTCATAGCAATAAATGTGTGCAGCTGGGAGGGAAAGATTGGCGTGGTCACCCAGTAAATTCGGTACTCAATTGGAAATAGGCTTTGACTTTGGCCTCTCAGCTTGCAGTTCCAACACATGAAATACTAAATAATGATTTGCTGAACTATGACTTAAAACTACGACTGATTAAAAAGTAATCAACAGTCCTTGTTTAGAAGCTAAGCAGTGTTTCTCGTTGCTAGGGACATGGTGTCCCAGTGGCTAAGACGCTGAGCTTTTCGATCAGAAAAGCTCAGAAAATGGGCAGTTCGGCAGTTTGAATCCCTAGCGCCATGTAACAGAATAAGCTCCCATTACTTATCTCATCTTCTGCCAACTTAGCAGTTTGAAAGCATGTAAAAATGCAAGTAGAAAAATAGGGACCACCTTGGTGGGAAGGTAACAGTGTTCTGTGCACCATCAGTGTTTACTCGTGCCACCCACATGACCACGGAGATGTCTTCGGACAGCACTGGTTCTTCGGCTTTGAAATGGAGATGAGCACCGCTCCCTAGAGTTGGGAACGACTAGCACATGTGTGTGTGGGACCTTTACCTTTTACCTAAATTTGCTAAGGTTGAGAAACACTGAGTTCAGGGAAAAAAATGAAATCAAAGTCAAATACATTTTAATTCACTGTGACAGATGAACTGATAATATTTATATTCTGTTCTATCTATCCTTTGTTCCTTCTAACCCACTGATAGTTTGCTATTAAGTGAAATAAAATTATAACAAAGGTAAACATTCTTCTAGCTGATAGAACATACTGTAGATTTGATACCTGGTTTTTTGACTTAGTGTTGCCAAAGATTATGTGCGTCTGATGAAATACGGGGATTCCCTCTATCGATGCAAACAGTTGAAACGTGCAGCCTTGGGGCGGATGTGTACCATAATCAAAAGACAGAAGCAGAGCCTGGAATATTTAGAACAAGGTATGTCAAGTATAGAAAATTACTATTTATTTACTAAACAAATTTATATGGCTGTCCAAGTCCCACATAGTTGACTCGAGGCAGTTTACAACATTTAAAAATTCACCAAGATCCCATTCCATCCCATCCTCTCCATGGCAGCAACAACGCAAATAAACTGCTTGGATTGTCTTCATCTGCATTTATGGTCTCTCTACTTGCTGACAAAACCATTTTTAGGGCTTTTTGGAAAAGCTACAGTGGCAGGGAATGATGTTTCACAGAGAAGAGGCCACCACCAAAAAGACCCTTTTTCAGATGTAGATCCCCAAACAACAGCACCAGTGTTGCTTATGGATGAAGAGTCCATAACTACAGAGCAGGTGGCTAGATTCTGCACAGCAGCACTGGTGATTCATTGGAAACACGTGTCTAATCCACCAAAGCAATTTTATACAACAAATGTGGCAAACCCTTTGCACTCCTTATTCATTTCCCTTTTAAGTATTAAACTGACTACTGGCCTCACAGTTTATGGATTGTAGTTTTAATATAGTGAGACCATGTATAATTGACAGACTGGATTTCATCATAGGTTTTATCTGTTGTTTATTATTTTTTTCTAGAATTTTTAATTGTATATTCACTGAGTGCTTTTATTTATTCTGGTTTCTGGCCTGCTCCCTGTGAAACATCATCCCTGCAGAGATAAGCTCCCACATTGACACTCTTTCTCAAGGGCCAATGGTTCTGCCAATGGGCCTGGAAACCTCAGTGTGATATGGACAACATCAAGTGGTTTGTCCAATTATTGTTGCTGGGGGTTGAGGAGTTACTTGCTTTTTGTATTGAGTTTTATCCTTTAAGCCGCCCAGCGGTCCTTCAAATACGAAGGATAATTAAATGCAATTGAGTGGGTTAATCTAACAGGCCAAGCTGCATAATTTAAAACCATAATGAACGACTGAATATTTAATACCATAATGGCTAAATACGATACCGCAAAATCAAACTACAACATTATGTATCTAAAAAATACTTCTATGTCCTTTTAAAAAAATTTCAGTGCGACAGCATTTATCACGATTGCCAACCATTGATCCTAACACACGGACTCTCCTGTTGTGTGGGTACCCCAACGTTGGGAAATCAAGTTTCATAAATAAGGTTTGTGGATATGCCTTGCATCAGAGTCACACTAAATTAGAATGTGATAATAAACACTGAGTAAGCATAAGTTATTTCTTAGCACTGTATTTAAAATCGCAGGCTTCGTTAAATTGAGAATGGTCCTGTTGATCATTTCCTAAATTGTGAGAAAACGTGTTAGTTTTTGTTAATAATAGTTTCACATCTTACTTTTTTGTAAGATATAGTAATATATCTTATATTACATATGTATTTATAAGAAAATACATATCCATTTTCCTGTCTTCAGAAAATAAAATATTTTTATTTTGTGCCACCCCAGTTTAGAAACATTTATTGTATGTGTTGGCACATTTACTACAGAAGTTGTTTCATAAATGACACCCTTTTTTGTTTTAGGTAACAAGAGCTGATGTAGATGTGCAGCCATATGCATTTACCACAAAATCTTTGTTTGTGGGACACATGGATTACAAGTATTTGCGTTGGCAGGTAAAAACTGTCTCTTAGTTAAATCAGTCAATTGTGCCTACCGTGTTTCCCCGAAAGTAAGACATGTCTTATATTGTTTTTAAGCCACTAAATATGGCCTTGGTCTTATAATTGGGGAAGAGGGGCTTATTGGTTTGGCCTTGCCGGGTGGCTGCTCTCTTGCAAGTGGGCTTGGAGTTGAATGGCTGTGTTGTGCTGTTACAGCAGCAACACAGCAGCCATGAGGTGACCATGCTTGCAATCAGCCGCCCGGCAACCCCCCTTTCCAGCAATGCAGAGGTAGGGCCATTCCAAAGGCGCCGAGCTGTGGAAGCGCCTCTTCGCCGCCTTCGGAAGCCCCTACCTCTGCATGGCTGCCATCATACCGGGAAGGGAGCAGGCTCGCTGGTGCCAAGGGCTCCCCTCCTTGTCAAAAGAGCCATGCTGCCTCTGCTGCTGCAGGAATCTCACCAGCTCGTCCTCATTGCTGCCCCCAGCAGAGTCTGCAGGTGGCGCCAGCTTCGGCTGAGGCCCAGCAGCCGGTGCTGCTGCTGTCTGCTGCCACTGTTCCCGCCACCTCGAGGCAGCCCAGAGCAGCAACTGCGGCACCAGCAGCGAGACTCGTGCCCTGTTGCCGGCCTTGCTCCCCGTGCGCGGCACCCGCCGGGGTGCCCGGATAGGGGCCCTGGAGGAGGAGGAGCCGCCGCTGCCGCCATCTCCTGCCACCGCCGCCATCCTTAAACACTGAGAGGAGTATTTAAATCCTCCACCAGCTTCTCCAGTCCACGGGTCTCGCTGCTGGCGCCACCGCTGCTGCTCTGGGCCGCCTCCAGAGGTGGTGGGAACAGCAGCGGCGGCAGCAGACAGCAGCAGGTCTGGCTGCTGGGCCTCAGCCAGAGCTGGCACCGCCTGCAGACGAGCTGGTGAGATTCCCAGGGCAGCAGGTGGCAGAGGTGGCGCGGCTCTTTTGACAAGGAGGGCGGTTCTTGGCTCCAGTGAGCCCGCTCCCTTCCTACCCTGACAGAGCGGTGGATACTGAATGCCGGGCTCCTGGACTTCGGCACCCGCCTTGATCTGAGGAGATGGGAAAAGCCCCTAGATTTCCACAACCAACAACACCACCCACCCCACATTCTCTTCAGCCATGCAGAGGTAGGGCATTCCGAAGGCGCCAAGCTGCGGGACCCGGAGAGCGGAGAACAGGTGCTCCCGCGGCTCGGCGCCTTTGGAATACTGCTAGGTCGGCAAGTGGTGCTCTGCTTGGCCAGAGCGGGTGGTGGTGGTGGTGGATTGGCCAGGGGGCTTATGTTGGGGGGGGGGCTAATATTTTTGCCCACCTGAAATATGTGGCATGGCCTTAGTTTCAGGCCATGTCGTATTTTCAGGGAAACACGGTATTTAAGGGATTTTATATTTTTTCTTTTTGTCTTATAAATTCCGGTTTTGGAGTTTTTGCTCAGTCTCTAAATTATTGTTATTATTTACTTGTTATTGATTTCATGTATTCTAGGTGTAAATTTGAAACAGGGCCATAAGTATCTTTGGAAAAGGGGGGAGGGTCTATTGAACTTCAAATGGTCATTAAGTGACCAGATGTAAGTCGAAAATTACCTGTGTTTGTATAGGCCGTCCTCAACCTACAACCACAATTGAGCCTAACATTTCTGTTGCTAAACAAGACAGTTTTTAATTGAATTTTGCCCCATTTTACAATCTTTCTTGCTATTGTTAAGTGAATCTGAATTCCTCATTGACTTTGCTCATTGGAAAGTTGCAAAATGTGATCACATGACTCTAGGATGCTGCAACCGACCTAAATATATGCCGGTTGCTAAGTATCCAAAATCTGATCATATAAATGTGGGGGTGCTGCAAAGGTCATAAGTGTGAAAAATAGTCATGTGTCACTTTTTTTAGTGCTGTTGCAGCTTTGAATAGTCATTAAATGAACTGTTATAAGTCAAGGATTACCTGTTTTAACAATAGCACTTAGACTTATATACCACTTTGTAGTGCTTTTACAGCCCTCTCTAAGCGGTTTACGGAGTCAGCCTCTTGCCCCCAACAATCTGGGTCCTCATTTTACCCACCTCGGAAGGACGGAAGGCTGAGTCAACCTTGAGCCTGGTGGAATTGAACTGCCAAATTGCAGCTAGCAGTCAGCTGAAGTAGCCTGCAGTACTGCGTTCTAACCACTGCGCCCTCTCGGCTCTTTATTGTAAATCAGCAGTACCCAACCTTTTGGGTATCAGGTACCAGTTCCTTGGAGAGAGGTTTTTCCGTGGACTGGAGGCGGGGCATGGTTTTATGGGCTGCATAAGGGGCTTCGCTTGTTTGCACAACCAGTTTTTGGCATCCTGTGGCCTGATGCTGGTCCCCAAATCTGTGGTTGGAGACGATTGTAAATCACATTATTAATGTCCTACTTTAATTTGAGATGGTTTCTCTGATGGGGCTTTGTATTTTATCTTGTTCTTTATTGGACCAGCTCTCTTAAATTTTTGTCTGTGCCATTGCAGGTCATAGATACTCCTGGTATTTTGGATCATCCTTTGGAAGACAGAAACACCATCGAGATGCAGGCCATAACTGCACTTGCCCATCTCCGGTCTGCTGTGCTCTATGTCATGGATGTATCAGAACAGTGTGGCCACAGCTTGGAAGAACAACTGGCACTTTTTGAGAATATTAAGCCATTATTTGCCAACAAGGTGCCTGGGATTTTACCCCTTTATGTTTTAAAGCTTCCATGTTTTTTGTTAGAAAATCTAAGCTGGTTTATTCAATGTTTTCTTTCTCTGTCTTATTTTAGCCTCTAATTATTGTAGCCAATAAATGTGATGTAAAAAGGATTTCTGAACTTTCAGAACAGAATCAGGTGAGTAGTTTTCAGAAGCAATGATTGCACGGCATGTTTATGTCTTGGTTGGCTAGCCTCTTCTGTTCCTCCTCCTCCCTCCCTCCCCTTCCATTTCCCCCCCTGTTATGGTACCTCACTCCCAAATCTTTGAGGTCTATACAAGATCTCAGAGAACTGGTGGTTTGCCGGTTTGCCATGCTTGACTCTTAAGATATCCCTATATAGTTAAAAAAAAAAACAGGTATCATTTCTATTTGCAATTTCTATTGCAGTGTAGGCATTAATCACTCAATATCTACTTTTGTTGTTCTAGCCAAACAGTCTCTTTATTGCAACTTTTTTTACTTTCTATTTTCAGTTCTGGTGGCAGCTACTGGTACTTTCAGTTTATTTATTTATACCTGGCCTTTATTACTTTACAAATAATTCAAGTGGTGAACATGTCCAACACCCTTTCTGTCTCCTATTTCCCTCTCCCATTCTGCACCTTTCTCTGCTGATGAGAAAAGTTAATCTTGCAAGTCTGAAATCTACCCACATACTGAAAGATTTATTTTTTTAATAGAATGTTAGTGGAATATCTATATAAATAAAAATGTAAAATAGTTTGTACAAAGCCACTAATCTCAAAACTACTGGACCGATTTACACAATGTTCCCAAGGCCTTCCGATAATAGAATACGTACTTATTTTGTGCCTAGCACACATGAGTCATGTGCAAGGTACACAAATGTAAAATGTACCCACTGATCAGGTTTTTACCTCCCTGTAACTTCTCCCACCCGGCTATTGCATCAGTGAATGGCGTCGAGGCGGCCTCAATCTACGCATGCGCCTCCCTGGGCCAGGCCAATGGCCAAAGCCACCTGGTAGCCTCCTGGGACGCCGCACCTGGCATCTCCTGGGGGGGGGGAAGACTCTCCTCCTCGCTGCTCCTGGGGCCTCCACCGCTCCCCCACAGCCAACCAGGCCCCCCTCCCTCTTCCCCCTCAAGCCAACAGCCCCAGCCATCCCGCAGCCCCGTGGGATGCCCCATCCGGTCTCTCCCGGGGGGGGGGAAGCCTCTACCTCCTTGCTGATGCTGCCGCCGCGGCAGCCCTGCCCCCCACGGCCCACCGATCTCTTCTTGCCGGTGCTGCTGCGACGGGGAGGCGGAGGGCTAGGCCGCGGCGGCAGGAGCGGCAGGCACCACAACAGCATCAGTGAGGAGGCATGGAGGCGGAAACTTGCCCCCAACCCCCCGGAGAAACCAGACATGGAACACTGCGAAGCCACAAGGTGGCTGCCGCCACTGGCCCCGAGGGAAGGAGGGAGGGGGGCCAGGCTGACTGTGGGGAGGCGGCAGAAGCGCCAGGAGCCACAGGCGCAGTGGTAGCATCAGCGAGGAGGCACGGAGACGGATAGAGAGAGGTAGAAGGAGGGCTACAGAGAGAGGGGGAGAAAAACAGTAGATAGGTAGGTGGATAGATAGAGAGGGAGAAATACAGTAGGTAGGTGGATAGATAGAGAGGGAGAAATACAGTAGGTAGGCAGGTAGGTAGGTAGATAGAGGGAGAAAGGAAGAAATACAGTAGGTAGGTACGTAGGTAGAGGGATAGATAGAGAGGGTGAAATACAGTAGGTAGGTAGGTGGATAGAGAGGGAGAAATTCAGTAGGTAGGTGGATAGATAGAGAGGGAGGGAGAAATACAGTAGGTAGGTAGAGGGATAGATAGGGAGAAATACAACAGGTAGGTAGGTGGATAGAGAGTGAGGGAGAAATATAGTAGGTAGGTAGGTAGGTAGACGGATAGAGAGAGGGAGAAAATGTTGTAGGTACGTAGATAGGTAGGTAGAGGGATAGAGAGCGAGAGGGAGAAATACAGTAGATAGGTAGGTAGAGGGATAGAGAGAAAGGGAAAAATACTGTAGGTAGGTAGAGGGAGAGAGTAAGAAATACAGTAGGTTGGTGGTTATACAGTGGTTGTGTGTACAGTTTGGTTGGCCATTTAACCAGACTGGACCACAGCAACGCGTGGCCGGGTACCGCTAGTGAAATAATAAACACCCACTCTTAACCTTCCCTAATAATCAGTCTGTTTCAGAATGCATGTGCCCAAAGTCATGGTTTTTCCCTCTAACATGGAAATATAGTTAATTTAACTGACATATCAAAAAGTATGTTTATATAACTAACACACACACACACAGACACACACACACCTTCCTGTATACAAGTAAGTGTGCAGTTTTGAGGTTGCTCTGTATTCCAGTGCAATCTTTACATGATGTTTCATGTGAATAAATGTACTATCTGGATACAATAGGGACGAATGTGCATGTAATTAATTTTGCCAAATGCTTTCGTTTATCTATCAACTTTCAGAGAATATTTGCTGAATTAGAAGCTGATGGGCTTCCTGTGATCGAGACAAGCACTATGACAGAAGAAGGTGTTATTCAGGTTAAAACTGAAGTGAGTGAATATGTGTATACTAAATATCTACATTGGGTTCAATCCAGGGACTATTTTGCAGCTTGTATTAAAATATTGCATTAGAAAAATGAAAACAATTTTTGCTTGATCTTTGCACTGTCATAAAATCCTCCCGTTTATTAGATACTGGGTTCTACTTGCTCTCCCCTGTTCAAATGTTTGCAACAGATGCTAATGCCAGTTTTCCCCCCTGGTTATGGTTGTTTGGAACTATATTGTTTTTTTTTTTAAATAACTTTGTATGATGTGGGCGGTTGAACTTTCCTATATCATTTTATACAATCAAAAAAGAGAACTTAAAAAAGATTAGATATCCTCTATTTGTCAATTCCTGGAAATTGCTTGCAGCAATTCATCATCAGTCTCCAGTGTAGGAAAAATATCTTTCTTCTTTTGTCACTTTTTTTCAGTGCTCTTGTAACTTTGAACAGTCACTAAATGAACTATTGTAAGTCAAGGACTATCTGTAGCTTTGCCTTATGATTTGGCTGTTACAAGGGGACATGTAATTACACCTTTTCCAAACTCTGGCCTTAGTGTTAACTTTTTTTCTGGTCAGATTCTAAATTACATTTCTTGAAATTGAGAAATTCTTCTCTCCAAAGGAGTCATTTATACCAAATGTACTTTTTCAAGAGGCAATTAAACATCCTTGTTTTTCTTTGAGGATATTTTACTTCTCATCCAAGAAGCTTCTTCAGCTCTGACTGGATGGTCGGGAAGCTTCTTGAATGAGAAGCGAAGCGAAAAGAAAAGCCAGAAAGTCCAGTGGCCTCTTGAAAAAGCACCTTTGGGACAACCATAACATGGATGACTGAGAATCTCCATAGACAAGAAGCCATTTAGTTCCTCAAATTCTATACCTTGTTCAATGCAAAAAGTCAAATGAAAGCATCCTAATCTGACATAATTCTAACATGCAAGTGCCTCCCTATAATTTAAATCGATTAAGAGTAGACCCCAATTTATTTATTTATTTATTTTTCATATTTATAACCTGCTCCCATCTCACAACAAGGGACTCGGGGCGGCGAACATAGAATTAAATCAATAAATACAAAATACAAATACATAGATATTGGATGCCTGTGTTGTAACCGTTTTTAAAACCCTCGTTTATAATTGGCGGTGCTGGGGTTACGCAAGGCCGGCTAGTTGAAAGAAGTGAGTCTTAAGACATTTGCGGAAGAGGCGGAGGTCAGGAATGGTGCGGATTTCAGGGGGCAGGTCGTTCCAAAGGGCCGGGCCTGCCACAGAGAAGGCCCTCCCCCTGGGCGCTGCCAGTCGACATTGCCCGACCGACGTCACCCTGAGGAGGCCCTCTCTGTGGGAGCGTGTCGGTCCCAGGGATGTATGGGGCAGGAGACGGTCTTGCAGATAGCTAGGTCCCGAGCCATGGAGCGTTTTGAAGATGGTCGTTAGGACTTTGAAGCGCACCCGAAAGACCACAGGAAGCCAGTGGAGCTCGCGTAGGACAGGTGTTATATGGGAGTGTTTAGGCGCTCCAGTAATTATCCGTGCGGCCGCGTTCTGGACTAACTGTAGTCTTCGGGTGCACTTCAAGGGAAGCCCCATGTAGAGAGCATTGCAATAGTCAAGTCGAGATGTGACGAGTGCTTGAGTGACTGTGCGTAAGGCTCCCCGATCCAGTAAGGGATGCAATTGGCGCATCAGGCGTACCTGATGGAATGCCCCCCTGGCCACGGCCACCACCTGGTCTTCCATAGTCAGCCGGGAGTCCAGGAGGACACCTAGATTGCATGCCTTCTCCACAGGGGCTGGTGTTTCGCCCCCAATGGCCAGAGTTGGAATAATCTGGCTGAAACGGGGTGCCGGAAGCCACAGCCACTCAGTCTTGGACGGGTTGAGCCTGAGTTTGTTACTACCCATCCAGATCCGTACAGCCTCCAAGCACGGGGACATAACCTCGACGGCATCATTGGGGTGGTCCGGGGTGGATATGTACAGCTGGGTATCATCAGCGTACAGATGATATCCCACCCCGAAACCACGGATGATCTCACCCAGTGGCTTCATATATATGTTGAACAGCAGGGGCGAGAGGACCGACCCCTGAGGGACCCCACATAAGAGGGATCTAGAAGTCGACCTCTTCCCCCCCGTCAACACATATTGTGACCGACCAGAGAGGTAGGACGAGAACCACCGTAAAACGGTGCCTCTCAGCCCCAACCCCCCCAGTCGGCGTAATAGGATACCATGGTCGATGGTATCAAAAGCCGCTGAGAGGTCTAATAGGACTAGGATAGAGGAAAATCCTCTATCTCGTGCCCTCCAGAGATCATCGACCAATGCGACCAATGCCGTCTCGGTACTGTGCCCGGGTCGGAAGCAGGACTGGCGCGAATCTAGATAGTCAACTTCATCCAAGTGTCGTGGAAACTGTTGGGCCACCACACTCTCAACAACCTTCACTAGAAAGTGGAGGTTGGAGACGGGACGATAGTTTTCTAATAATGCCGGATCCAGGGACGGCTTTTTGAGGAGGGGCCTCACCACCGCCTCTTTCAAGACGGTAGGTAAGGACCCCTCACTCAGAGATGCGTTGACAATGCCCTGCAGCCAGCCTCGTGTCGTCTCCCAGGATTCCAGTATAAGCCAGGAGGGACACGGGTCCAGTAAACATGTGGTGGCCCTGAGTCTCTTTGACAGCTTGTCCATATCTTTGATAGTAACAAAGTCAAACTCCTCCCACAATGGTGTCTCAAGAGCTGCTTTGGCACTCTCGACAGGGCTATTTACAATGGAGGGTAACTCGCTTCGAATCCGAGTGATTTTCTCCTGCAGATAAATCCCAAATTCCTCTGCTCGACCCTGTAAAGAGGCTTCCCGCGGCCTCTGTTGGAGGAGGGAGCGGGTTACCTTAAACAGGGCGGCAGGGCGGTTTTCTGCGGATGCAATAAGTGTGGCACAATATTCACGTTTGGCCAGCCTTATTGCCAATAAATAAGTCCTAATGTGGTCTCTTATTAGTGTTCGGTCGGATTATGACTCTAATTAAGCCAGCCAGCTTAGTAGGTTGCAACAGTTGAAAAGTGAATCATCATGTGACTGGACCTGACTGCAAGCTTTTTTGCAAGAGTGGTTCAGCAGGTGCTGCAATTCATTAGTAAGCCTGTTGATCTGGTCAACCAGACCACATTTATGTCTGTTTGAAGCATTCCAAGGTCATGTGACTGCAATTTATTGTGTGTGTGTGTGTGTGTTACATTTTTGAGCTGATCAATAAATAAGTCAGGGAGACTAGGATAGATCTATTTCGAGCTTTTTAGCTCTCATCAGCTAGCCATCCTAACATCCTGTTAGGGCCCCATTAAGGGAGGAGACTTAACTTATATTTTTTATATAGGAGACATATTTTTTATATATATATAAAAAATTGTTCCACAACACCCTGTTAGGGCCCCAATTAAGGGAGGAGACATACTGTTTCCTTTTCTGCCTTTCGGCTCATCACCAGAGACCATCTAGACAGAAAGCCATGAGTTCTGTTGTGTAATATTTTTTTTATATGTGTGTTACGTTTTTGAGCTTATCAATAAATAAGTCAGGGAGACTAGGATAGATCTATTTTGAGCTTTTTAGCTCTCATTCGAATCCCAGTAAGGGTATGGCTAGCTGATGAGAGCTAAAAAGCTCGAAATAGGTCTATCCTAGTCTCCCTGACTTATTTATTGATCAGCTCATAAAACTAACACATAAAAAAAAAATTACACAATGGAACTCATGGCTTTCTGTCTAGATGGTCTCTGGTGATGAGTCGAAAGGCAGAAAAGGAAACAGTATGTCTCCTCCCTTAATTGGGGCCCTAACAGGGTGTTGTGGAACAATTATATATACTTATCCTCCTGTCTCAGCTGAATAGGAACAGAACCTGGCTGCCTTAATGGCTAAGGCTCTCGCCTGGCATGGAATACAGCCCCGGTTCGAATCCCAGTAAGGGTATGGCTAGCTGATGAGAGCTAAAAAGCTCGAAATAGATCTATCCTAGTCTCCCTGACTTATTTATTGATCAGCTCAAAAATGTAACACACACACACACAATAAATTGCAGTCACATGACCTTGGAATGCTTCAAACAGACATAAATGTGGTCTGGTTGACAAGTGTCCCAAGTGAGGTCATGTGACTGTAGGCAGAGCAAAGATAATAATTTTAGAAGCTGGGTTGTAAGTCGCTTTGGGGAGAGGGTTTGTACTGTTAACTCTGAACAATTGCTATGGCCCTGGTTGTAAGTTGAGGATTGTCTGTAGGTCTGGATCAGTGTTAATGCTTTGCCTAGGTTCAATATTTCTTGAATTAATATTTTTTTATTATTTTCAGGCTTGTGACAGGTTGCTGGCCTATCGTGTTGGCACCAAAATGAAAGGAAACAAAGTGAATGATGTACTGAACAGGCTACATTTAGCTCTTCCAACAAAAAGGGACAACAAGGTGAGTGTGTGTGAGAGAGAGACAGAGACAGAGAGAGAGATTTTTTCTCATTGCCTGTATTGCAAACATATATCCACATCTGACAAACTTTCCTGTAAGAGTTTCCAGTTAAATACATATGAAAGCCACTAGAGTATATGGATCTTTTTTGCAGTGGGGGAAAAAAATTAACAGTGAAGATTTGTCAGCTTACAGACTGAAAGAAAAGGATGAGGATATTGTCCTGCTCAGTAACCTAGTACAGCAGTCCCTAAACTTTCTGGTTCTGCAGACTAGCAGGAGCAGTGGGTGGGGTGGGGGGTGTTGGAGAAAATGCCAACCTCTTGCACAAATGGGGCTTCGTGTGCTTGTCTGCTACTTGTGCGGCCCGGTTCCCAATGGGCCATCGCCCCAGGGGCTGGGGACCCATGAATCCAGTACATATATAAAAAGGAACTTCTTCAGTTCACTTTGGGTTTCATTCCTGCCTTTTAGGAAAGGCCCCCTTTTATTCCGGAAGGAGCCTTGATGCGGAAGAAGCACATGGAAGTCGATGGCCCAAAAAAGAAACTGGTAAGTATTTTATGAAATATTTCCACATTTTAGAGGTATACTTTATAAAGGGACTTGGTGGCTCAGTGGCTAATGTGCTGAGCTTGTCGATCAGAAAGGTGGGCAGTTCGGCGGTTCAAATCCCTAGCACCCTGTAATGGAGTGAGCTCCCATGACTTGTCCCAGCTTCTGCCAACCTAGCAGTTTGAAAGCATGTAAAAATGCAAGTAGAAAAGTAGGGACTACTTTGGTGAGAAGGTAACAGCGTTCTGTGAGCCTTCAGCATTTAGTCATGCCGGCCACATGACCACGGAGATGTCTTTGGACAGTGTTGGCTGTTTCACCTTGAAACAGAGATGAGCACTGCCCCCTAGAGTTGGGAAAGACTAGCACATATGTGCGAGGGGAACCTTTTTATCTTAGCGGTATAAAAGAAATAATTTATCTTATGTTGTACCTCTTATTATTTTTATAAACAACTCAAGGTAGCAAAAATATCTAATATCTCTTTCATCCTCCTGTTTTCCTTACAACAGCAACCCTGTGAGATAAATTGGGTTGAGAGGGAGAGAGAGAGAATGACTAGCTCAAAGTCATCCAGCCTTAGCCTTCCATGCCTAAGGCAGGGCTAGAACTCACAGTCTTCTGATGATTGGCCCAGAATCAGTCAGCTGGCTTTCATGCCTAAAGTGGGAACTAGAACTCACAATCTCCCTGTTACTAGCCTGATGCTGTAACCACTAGACCAGTTTGTCTTTCTGTGTGAACTTTTTTGTGATTCTGTGAAATTTATAAGAAACTCTTAACTAACTATGCATCTTTGCTGCAGGAGAAAGAAGTGGAAATGGAAATGGGGGATGAATATATATTGGATCTTAAGAGTAAGTCTCAAGTTATCTTTCTGTTTAGAAATGCAGCAGTTTTACACAGCAGATCACTATCAGATTATTCCTTTTTTTAAAACAGCTTAAGCAGAAATAAAATTAAAAAAACCACACAGGTTATGATAAATCTCATAAATTCTAGGCTTACATTTTTCCCTTGTATTGTGTTTGGGGGGGGGGGTTGCATTGAGGGAGCTCAACCAATCTCGTACATATGTTATGCACTGACAAATAAATAATTCTAATTCTAATTGTATTGGTAAGATCCATTCCCTTTTTCATATTCTGTTAAGAATATGAAAGTAATAGGTAAGAATTACTAAGTAATAGGTAAGAATTACTCCCTACTAGTGGAGAATTCTATGGGCATTTTAGACCATATATAACCTATATAAATAAAAATGTAAAATAGTTTGTGTATAGCCACTAATCTCAGAAAGTACTGACCCGATTGGCTCCAAACTTTCACACAATGTTCCCAAGGACTTCCGATAATATCACACGTACTTAGTTTGTGGCTAGCACACATGTCATGTGCACAGTACACAAATGTAAAATGTACACACTTCTCAGATTTTCACCTCCCTGTAGCTCCTCCCACCCAGCATTTCCAATAGTCGTTTCCTCAGCAACACTATATGGAGGCCTAAAAGGGCCAAAACAAGGCAGAGGATAGCAAATTCCCAGGTGGCCCATAGAGAGAAAGAGGGAGAAATACAGTAGGTAGGTAGGTAGGTAGGTAGGTAGGTAGGTAGGTAGGTAGGGGGAGAAAGGAAGAAATACAGTAGATAAGTAGGTAGATAGGATAGAGAGAGAGAGGGAGAAATACAGTAGGTAGGTATAGGAATAGAGAGAGAAAGGAAGAAATACAGCAGGTAGGTAGGTAGAGGGATAGATAGAGAAGGAGAAATACAGTAGGTAGGTAGAGGGATAGATAGGGAGAAATACAGTAGGTAGGTAGGTGGATAGATAGAGAGAAATATAGTAGGTAGGTAGAAGGATAGATAGAGAAGGAGAAATACAGTAGGTAGGTAGGTAGAGGGATAAAGAGAGAGGGAGAAATACTATGGTAGGTAGGTAGGTAGGTAGAGGAATAGGTAGGTAGCGGGTCTGGATGGGGAGGAACAAATTCAGACTCAACCCGTCCAAGACCGAGTGGCTGTGGTTTCCGACATCTTGATATAGCCAGTTAATTCCATCGCTGGCTATCGGGGGCGAGTCATTGGCTCCCGCGGAAAGGGCTCGCAACTTGGGTGTCCTCCTGGATTCATGGCTGTCCTTAGACGACCATGTGACGGCCGTGGCCAGGGGGGCCTTCTATCAGGTTTACCTGATACGCCAGTTGCGCCCCTTTCTAGATCGAGATGCCCTACGCACGGTCACTCAAGCCCTCATTATTTCCCGCCTAGACTACTGCAACGCCCTCTACATGGGGTTTCCCTTGAGGTGCACCCGGAGGCTCCAGCTAGTGCAGAATGCGGCCGCGCGGGGGATTTTGGGAGTCTCTCGCTACTCCCACGTAACACCTCTCCTGCGTGAGCTGCACTGGCTTCCTGTGGTCTTCCGGTGCGCTTCAAGGTGCTAGTTACTATCTTCAAAGCGCTCCATGGCACGGGTCCTGGTTACTTGAGAGACCGCCTCCTACCACATTCCTCCCTTCGACCTGTCCGCTCCCACAGAGTGGGCCTTCTCAGGGTGCCGTCAGCCGGTCAATGCCTGCTGGTGACTCCCAGGGGACGAGCCTTCTCTGTGGCGGGTCTGACACTCTAGAACGACCTGCCCCCCCGATATCCGTACCATCACGGACCTACGCCTATTCCGTTGGATGTTAAAAGCACATTTCTTCCATCTAGCCGGCCTGACATAGACTAGGGAATAATTTTAAATTCGATATTTATTGGTTTTAATTCTATTTATCCAAATTTTAGCACAGATTTAATTAATTTAATTATTTTTTATACTTTGTATATTGTTGGGTTTTTATCTTCTGTGCACCGCCCTGAGTCCCTTTTAGGTGAAATAGGGCGGTATATAAATCGAAATAAATAAATAAATAAATAAATAAATAAATAAATAAATAAATAAATAAAAGAGAGAGAGAGAGAGAGAGAGAGAGAGAGAAATACAGTAGGTAAGTAGGTAGGTAGATAGAGGGAGAAAGGAAAAAATACAGTAGGTAGGTAGGTAGGTAGAGGGAGAAATGCAGTAGGTAGGTAGAGGGATAGATAGAGAGGGAGAAATATATTAGGTAGGTCGGTAGATGAATAGAGAGAGTGGGAGAAAAACAGTAGGTAGGTAGGTAGGTAGATAGAGGGAGAAAGGAAGAAATACAGTAGGTAGGTAGAGGGATAGAAAGAGAGAAATACAGTAGGTAGGTAGGTAGAGGGATAGATAGAGAGGGAGAAATACAGTAGGTAGGTAGGTAGGTAGGTAGGTAGGTAGGTAGGTAGAAGGATAGATGGAGAGGGAGAAATACAGTAGGTAGGTAGATAGAGGGATAGATAGAGAAGGAGAAATACAGGTAGGTAGGTAGATAGAGGGATAGATAGAGGAGGAGAAATGCAGTAAGTAGGTAGGTAGAGGGATAAAGAGAGGGAAATACAGTAAGTAGGTAGGTAGGAAGATAGGCGGATAGATAGAGAGGGAGAAATACAGTAGGTAGGTAGGTAGAGGGAGAAAGAGAGAGGGAGAAATACAGTAGGTGGGTAGATAGAGAGGGAGAAATACAGATAGGTAGGTAGGAAGATGGGATAGATAGAGAGGATGAAATACAGTAGGTAGGTAGGTAGGTAGATAGAGCGAGAAAGGAAGAAATACAGTAGGTAGGTAGAGAGGGAGAAATGCAATAGGTAGGTAGAGGGATAGATAGCGAGGGAGAAATACAGTAGGTAGGTAGGTAGAGGGATAGATGGAGAGGGAGAAATACAGTAAGTAGGTATGTAGGTAGAGGGATAGATAGAGAGGGAGAAATACAGTAGGTAGTTAGGTGGAGGGATAGATAGAGAGGGAGAAATACAGGTAGGTAGGTAGATAGATAGAGGGATAGATAGAGAGGGAGAAATACAGTAGGTAGGTAGGTAGATAGAGCGAGAAAGGAAGAAATACAGTAGGTAGGTAGATAGAGAGGGAGAAATGCAGTAGGTAGGTAGAGGGATTGATAGAGAGGCAAAAATACAGTAGGTAGGTAGAGGAATAGAGAGAGGGGGAATAATACAGTAGGTAGGTAGAGGAATAGAGAGAGGGGGAGAAATACAGTAGGTAGGTAGAGGAATAGAGAGAGAGGGAGAAATACAGTAGGTAGGTAGGTAGGTAGGTAGAGGGAGAAAGGAAATACGGTAGGTAGGTAGAAGGATAGAAAGGGAGAAATACAGTAGGTAGGTAGGTAGAGAGATAGATAGAGACTGAGAAATACAGTAGGTAGGTAGGAGAGGAATAGAGGGAGAGAGGGAGAAATGCAGTAGGTAGGTAGGTAGATGGGATAGATAGAGCGGGGGAAATACAGTAGGTAGGTAGAGGGAGAAAGGAAGAAATACAGTAGGTAGATAGATAGAGGGATAGAGAGGGAGAAATACAGTAGGTAGGTAGGTAGATGGATAGAGAGGGAGAAATACAGTAGGTAGTTAGATAGATAGAGAAAAGAAGAAATACAGTAGGTAGGTAGATAGAGAGGGAGAAATGCAGTAGGTAGGTAGAGGGATAGATAGAGAGGGAAAAATACAGTAGGTAGGTAGAGGAATAGAGAGGGGGAGAAATACAGTTGGTAGGTGGAGGAATAGAGAGAGAGGGAGAAATGCAGTAGGTAGGTAGGTAGATGGGATAGATAGAGTGAGGGAAATACCGTAGGTAGATAGGTAGAAGGATAGAGAGGGAGAAATACAGTAGGTAGGTAGAGAGATAGATAGAGTGGGAGAAATACAGTAGGTAGGTAGGTAGGTAGGTAGAGGAATAGAGGGAGGGAGGGAGAAATGCAGTAGGTAGGTAGGTAGGTAGATGGGATAGATAGAGCGGGGGAAATACAGTAGGTAGGTAGAGGGAGAAAGGAAGAAATACAGTAGGTAGGTAGGTAGAGGGATAGAGAGGGAGAAATACAGTAGGTAGGTAGGTAGATGGCTAGATAGAGAGGGAGAAATACAGTAGGTAGATAGATAGAGGGAGAAAAGAAGAAATGCAGTAGGTAGGTATGTAGGTAGAGGGATAGATAGGGAGAAATACAGTAGGTAGGTAAGTAGAGGGATAGATAGGGAGAAATACAGGTAGGTAGGTAGATAGAGGGATAGATAGAGGAGGAGAAATGCAGTAAGTAGGTAGGTAGAGGGATAAAGAGAGGGAGAAATACAGTAAGTAGGTAGGTAGGAAGATAGGCGGATAGATAGAGAGGGAGAAATGCAGTAGGTAGGTAGAGGGATAGATAGAGAGGGAGAAATAAAGTAGGTAGGTAGGTAGGTAGGTAGGTAGGTAGGTAGAGGAAAAGAGAGAGGGAGAAATACAGTAGGTAGGTAGGTAGGGGGATAGATAGAGAGTGAGAAATACAGTAGGTAGGTAGGTAGAGGGAGAAAGGAAGAAATACAGTAGGTAGGTAGGTAGAGGGATAGATAGAGAGGGAGAAATATAGTAGGTAGGTAGGTAGATAGATAGATAGAGAGGGAGAAATACAGTAAGTACGTAGGTAGGTAGGTAGGTAGGTAGGTAGGTAGGTAGGTAGGTAGGTAGAGGGATAGAGGAAGAATACAGTAGGTAGGTAGGTTGGGGGTTATACAGTGGTTGTGTGTATGTGTGCAGGTGTAGATCTACACACAGATTGGTTGGCCATTTAACCAGACTGGGCCACAGCAATGTGTGGCCGGGTACAGCTAGTACAAGCATATATTTCAAACCTTTATTTTTATCTTATTACTTTAAGATGGGCTTTTCTTATTAATAAGGCTATCAACTGAACACAATTGCCGGAATTTTAGAGTTGCACAAATAAAAGTCCTTCATTTTTCTCCCCTGCTTTAAGAATATTGGGATCTGATGAATCCATCTGAAAAATACGATGTGATACCTGAGATTTGGGAAGGTCATAACATAGCTGATTACATTGACCCAGACATCATGAACGTAAGTACTAAACTACTGATGGTGTACTAGATGAAAAAAAATACTGTATTTTTCAGAGTATAAGACGCACCTTTCCCCCCCAAAAAAGAGACTGAAAATCTGGGTATCTTATAAACTGAATACAGCATTTTTGGCCTCCTGAAACCCCCCCCCCCACTTCACCAAAATGGCTGTGCATAACCTTTAGGAGGCTTTCAGAGTGCTCCTGGGGGCTGTGGAGGGCAGAAATAAGTGAAAAACATGCCATTTTTTGCTTAATTCTTTCCAGCCCCTAGGAGCACTCTACAAGCCTTCTAAAGGCTATGCATGCCCTTTTTTTGACAAAAAAAGGTTGGTTTTTGCTCGTTTCCTCCCCTGCCCCCGGAGCACTCTACAAGCTTCCTATTCATGCCCTTTCCTTTTGGGGTGGGGGGGGGGGGAGAAACAGGCCCGTTTTTGAGGAAAAAACGGGCTATTTTTGGAAGGTCTGCAGTGTGCAAAAACTTTAAAAAAAATTGCCTCTTCAAAATCTTGGTGCGTCTTATACTTCAAAAAATAAAGTGCATGTTCTGACATCACACAAGTTTCTTATTTTTTTCTATGGTGTTGTGCAAATGGTTTCAAATTCGAAATTTTCTCTTTCCAGTTCTGCTTTGCATTATGCCTTGTATAATCACTTTGGGACAGTTGTGAGCTCAAACCAGTACAGGTAGTCCTCAACTTAATAACAGTTCATTTAGTAACTGTTCAAAGTTACAACGACTGGGAAAAGTGACCTATGACCATTTCTCACACTTATGATCATTGCAGCATCCCCATGGTCATGTAATCAAAATTCAGAGGCTTGAAAACTGACTCATATTTATGACAGTTACAATGTCTCTGAGTCATGTGGTCACCTTTTGCGACCTTTTGACAAGCAACGTCAGTGGGGGAGCCACATTCACTTAACAACCTTGTTACTAACTTAACAACTGCAATGATTCACTTAACAATTGTGGTAAGAAATGTCATTAAATGGGGCAATGCACACTTAATAAATGTTTTGCTTAGCATCATAAATTTTGGGCCCAATTGTGGTTGTATGCTGAAAGCTGCCTCTTATCAAAATTTGAAAGAGCTATAAAATTCAATCTAGGCCAAAATCATATTTAAGTTTTATTGCCATATAGACAGTCCTTCTATGTGAAATGAAACCCCATCGGCTTTCTAGCTTGGCAGAGAAAGTAACAATTTGTGTGAATTGTTTGAAGGGCAGTGGTGGTCTATAAGAATTGGAATAGAGTAGAGTAGAGTAGAATAGAATAGAATAGAATAGAATAGAATTCTTTATTGGCCAAGTGTGATTGGACACACAAGGAATTTGTCTTTGGTGCAGATGCTCTCAGTGTATATAAAGAGAATAAAATACATTCATGATAAAATAAAATAAAGAATAAAAAGATACAACACTTGGTGATAGTCAAGGTTACTAATAAGCTAGAAAATCATACTAGGAAACATATAAAAACAATAAACTAAAACATATGAAGAACGGTTGCAGGAACTGGGTATGTCTAGTTTAATAAAAAGAAGGATTAGGGGAGACATGATAGCAGTGTTCCAATATCTCAGGGGTTGCCACAAAGAAGAGGGAGTCAAACTATTCTCCAAAGCACCTGAGGGCAGAACAAGAAGCAATGGGTGGAAACTAATCAAGGAGAGAAGCAACTTAGAACTGAGGAGAAATTTCCTGACAGTTAGAACAATTAACCAGTGGAACAGCTTGCCTCCAGAAGTTGTGAATGTCCCAACACTGCAAGTCTTCAAGAAGATGTTGGATATTTGTCTGAAATGATATAGGGCAGTGGTCGGCAAACCACGGCTCGCGAGCCGCATGCGGCTCTTTGGCCCCTTGAATGTGGCTCTTCAGTCTCTCTCTGATTCCCTCCCTTCCTCCCTCTGTCTCTCTGTCTCTTTCTCTCTCTCTGTGCCTCTCTCTGTCCACAGAATACGTGAAGCAGTGGCGAGTCTGCGCTGCCGGCGAGGCCATCTGCGAGGTCCCCCTCGCGTTCCTCGTCTTCCCCGATGATGTCTGGAGTGATCAGGGGCCGTGCAGAAACTCGCCACTTTTCTACACTGGAAAAGATAGGTGCGTGCACATCCCGCAGAATTACAGCGGAACTTCCCACCGCTACGAAGTCTTCGAGATTGTAATTGGGCGGGGCATGCGCACCCCTATCTTTTCCACGGTGTGGAAAAGCGGCAAGTCTGCAGGGCTGCGGATGGTTCCCTCCTTCCCCTCTGTCTCTGTCCCCTCTGTGTGTCTGTCAGACTCTGATTCCCTCCCTCCCTCCGCCTCTCTCTCGCTCTGTGCCTCTCTGTCACTGTCTCGCGCGCTCTGTGGTGACGGCGAGACCTTCCGCGTGGGAAGGGGGTGTCCCCTTCACGTTCCTCGTCTCCCTGGATGCCGTCCAGAACCATCCGCAGCCGCGCAGAGACTTGCCCCTTTTCCACGCCGTGGAAAAGATAGGGGCACGCATGCCCCGCCCAATTACAATCTCGGAGACTTCGTAGCGGTGGAAACTTGTGTTGTAATTGCACGCGCCTATCTTTTCCACAGCGTGGAAAAGCGGCAAGTCCGCGCAGCTGTTGATGGTTCTAGACGGCATCTGGGGAGACGAGGAATGTGAAGGGGACACCCCTCCCCCCGCGGAAGGCCTCGCCGTCACCACAGAGCCCGCCACTCCTCCATGCAGTATTTTGTGGACAGAGACAGTGACAGACACAGAGAGGCACAGAGCGAGAGAGAGACGGACGGAGGGAATCAGAGTCTGACAGATACAGAGAGAGAGAGAGAGACAAAGGGGAAGGAGGGAGGGAGAAACAGAGAGAGACAGGGAGGGAGGGAGGGAGGGAGGGAGAGAGACAAAGAGCCAGAGAGAGAGACAGACAGGCAGACACAGAGAAGAAGGGAGGGGAGAGAGACAGATAGAGAGGGAGGGAGGAGAGAGAGACAGAGAGACAAACACAGAGAATGACAGAAAGAAACAGAGAGGGAAGGAGGGAGGGAGAGATAAAGAGCCACAGAGACAGACAGACAGATAGATAGACAGACTCAGAGAGACAGAGAGAAACAGAAAGAGAGAGAAAGAATGGAAGAAAGAAAAGAAAAAAAGAAAGTTGGAGAGAGATGAGAGAACCTATGACCACAATTGAGCCCAAAATTTTGGTTGCTAAGCAAGACAGTTGTTAAGTGAGTTTCACCACAGTTTCCAAGTTGGCCATGCACACCCGGTCACATGACCGCTGAACCATTCCCACAAAACAGGTCACACCTTCCAGCTCTCAAAAGAAATTTCAATCGTGGTATTGTTGATATTTGGCTCTTTTGACTAATGAGTTTGCCGACCACTGGTATAGGGTTTCCTGCCTAGGCAGGGAGTTAGACTAGAAGACCTCCAAGGTCCCTTCCAACTCTGCTATGGTATTGTAATACTAGCTATACCCGGCCACACATTGCTGTGGCCCAGTCTGGTTAAATGGCCAACCAATCTGTGTAGATCTGCACCTGCACACATACACAAAACCACCATATAACCACCAACCTACCTACCTACTGTATTTCTCCCTCTCTATCTATCCCTCTACCTACTGTATTTCTTCCTTTCTCCCTCTATCTATCTACCTACCGTATTTCTTCCTCTCTCTTTCTATTCCTCTACATACCTACCTACCTACCTACTGTATTTCTTCCACTCTCTCTATTCCTCTACCTACCTACCTACCTACCTACCTACCTACCTACCTACCTACCTACCTACCTACCGTATTTCTCCCGATCTATCTATACACCTACCTACCTACCTACGGTATTTCTCCCTCTCTGTCTATCCCTCTACTTACCTACCTACTGTATTTCTTCCTTTCTCCCTCTACCTACCTACCTACCTACCTACCTACCTACCTACCTACCTACTTACCTACATACTTTATTTCTCCCTCACTCTCTATCCCTCTACCTACCTACCTACCTACTGTATTTCTCCCTCTCTCTATCCCTCTATCTACCTACCTATTGTATTTCTTCCCCCCCTCTCTCTATCCCTCTACCTACCTACCTACCTACCTAATGTATTTCTTCCTTTCTCCCTCTATCTACCTATCTACCTACCGTATTTCTCCCTCTCTATCTATCCCTCTACCTACCTACCTACTGTATTTATCTATCTATCCACCTACCTACCTACCCTACCTACTGTATTTCTCAATATATACCTACTTACCTACCTACCTACCCTACCTACTGTATTTCTCCCTGTCTATCCCTCTACTTACCTACCTTCTGTATTTCTTCTTTTCTCCCTCTACCTATCTATCGACCTACTGTAATTCTCCCTCTCTATCTATCCACCTACCTACCTACTATATTTATTCCTTTCTCCCTCTACCTACCTACCTACTTACCTACCTACCTTATTTCTCCCTCTCTGTCTATCCCTCTATCTACCTACCTACCTATTGTATCTATTCCCCTATCTACCTACCTACTGTAATACACTAATACAATAGCAGAGTTGGAAGGGACCTTGGAGGTCATCTAGTCCAACCCCCTGTCTAGGCAGGAAGCCCTATACCATTTCAGACAAATGGCTATCCAACATCTTCTTAAAGACTTGCAGTGTTGGGGCATTCACAACCTCTGCAGTTGGAAGAGTTGGAAGGGACCTTGGAGGTCATCTAGTCCAACCCCGTGCCTAGGCAGGAAGCCCAATACCATTTCAGACAAATGGCTTTCCAACATCTTCTTAAAGACTTGCAGTGTTGGGGCATTCACAACTTCTGGAGGCAAGCTGTTCCACTGGTTAATTGTTCTGTCAGGAAATTTGTCCTCAGTTCTAAGTTGCTTCTCTCGTTGATTAGTTTCCACCCATTGCTTCTTGTTCTGCCCTCTAGTGCTTTGGAGAATAGTTTGACTCCCTCTTCTTTGTGGCAACCCCTGAGATATTGGAAGGTTGCTATCATGTCTCCCCTAGTCCTTCTTTTCATTAAACCATTTCTTCCCCCCTCTCTCTCTATGGGCCACCTGGGAGTTTGCTATCCTCTGTGCCTTTTCTTGGCCCATTTAGGCCTCCGTACAGTTTTCATGAGGAAATGACTGTTGGAAATGCCAGATGGGCGGGGCTACAGGGAGTTGAAAACATGATCAGTGGGTACATTTTGCATTTGTGTACCTTGACATGACACACGTGTGCTAGGCACAAAATGAGTAGGTAGATTATCGAAAGTCCTTGTGAACATTGTGTGAAAAATTGAGGTAAATTGGTCCAGTAGTTTTTGAGATTAGTGGATTCGTACGAACTATTTTACATTTTTATTTACATAGATAAATTGAAAGATACAAGCAACATGGTTATAGCCATAAGTGGGGAGAGATACATACTAGGAAGGAAAAGAATAATAATAATAGTAATATGGTATTAGTAAATTATTTGACAGTATTGTGGGAATTAGTTGTTTAGCAGAGTGTTGGCATTCGGGGGGGAAACTGTCCTTGTGCCTAGTTGCTCTGGTGTGCAGTGCCCTATAGCAGGGGTCCCCAACCCCCGGGCCGCGGACCGGTGCTGGTCCGTGGCTTGGTAGGACCCGGGCCGCAGGGCTGGAGAGGAGGAGGAGGGGGCAGCCCCCTGGGCAGAGCGCGCAGGAGAGCGCAGGCGTGGCTGTTCGTGCCTTTACCCTCGTCGACGGTGGGACTCCTGGCCGCCGATTCCCTTCCTCCCTCCCCCTTCCTCCCTCCACAGCCCGCATGCCGGCCACTCGTCGTCTTCCAGGGGCTGCCGTTCCACACACACACACACACACACACACACACACACACACACACACACACGGAGGCTTCTCAGCTCCTGGAAGGAGCCTGAGCGAGCGATCGAGCAAGCAAGCACTGCTCGGTGGGCGGCCAGGCGGGAGGGTGGGGGCAGGCTAAGGCGAGTGAGTGCGGCGGGCCGGACTGAGGAGGCTCCGCGGGGGGCGGGCGGGGCGGGGACAACGACACAGAGAGAGGCACAGACACAGAGAGAGACAGGGAGGGAGGGGGGAATCAGAGAGTGACAGACACACACAGAGAGACAGAGAGAGGGAGGGAGGGAGAAAAAGAGAGAGACAGAGAATGAGTGATCAAGTGCGTGAATGCGAGACAGACAGACACACACACACACAAACACACACACATAGAGTGACAGATGGGCGGATGAAGGGAAGAGAGACAGATAGAGAGAGAGAAAGAAAAAGAAATAAAGAAAAAGTGGGAGAGAGAGAAAGAAAGAGAGAGAGAAAGAGAAAGACAGACAGAGAAAGAAAGAGACAGAAAGGAGAGAGAAAGAAAAGAGAAAGAAAAAAGAGAAAGAAAGAGAAAGAGAGAAAGAGAAAGAGAGAAAGAAAGAAAGGGAAGAAGGAAAGAGAAAGAAAGAAAGAGACAGAGAAAGAAAGAGAAAGAAAGAAAGAACGTATGACCACAATTGAGCCCAAAAGTTTGGTTGTTAACCAAGACCATTGTTAAGTGAGTTTCACATTTTCCAAGTTGGCCACGCCCACCCAGTCATATGACTGCTGAGCCACTCAGCCGGTCCGCAAAACTTTCTTTAAAATGAAAAGGGTCCCTGGTGCAAAAAAGGTTGGGGACCCCTGCCCTATAGCATTGATTTGAGGGTAGAAATGGAAACAATTGTCCATGATGTGAGGACATATTTTAAATACTTTCACAATGCTCTTTTTAACTCGTGCAGTGCACAGGTCCTCAATGGAAGGCTGGTTGGTAGCAATTGTTTTTTCCGCAGTTCTAATTATCCATTGAAGTCTGTGACTGTCTTGTTTGGTTGCAGAGCCAAACCAGACAGTTATAGAGGAGCAGATGACAGACTCAATAATTCCTCTTTAGAACTGAATCAGCAGCTCTTTGGGCAGTTTGAGCTTCCTAAGTTGGTGCAGAAAGAATGTTCTTTGATGTGCCTTTTTGACGACGTTTTTGATGTTAGATGTCCATTTTATGTCTAGAGATATGATAGAATATACACAAAGAAAATACACAATAGAAATTAATTTCTAATCCATTGAGTGTGTCGTCTTTCTAGAAATTGGAACAACTGGAGAAAGAAGAAGAGCTAAAGGAAACAGCTGGAGAATATGATAGTGATTCAGAAAGTGAAGATGAAGAAATGATGGGAATCAGGCAGTTGGCACAACAAATCCGTGAGAAGAAGAAACTGAAGATCCTGGAGTCAAAGGAGAAGGACATACATGGGCCCAGAATGCCTAGAACAGCTAAAAAGGCAAGTATAAGAAATATTTGGGTGAGAATTTGGTGGGATGTGAGCGCACGTGTCGTGGGCAGAAGACTGGGAAAGAAATAAGGGACTCCAGTAGATATAGGTAGGCTTCGACTTATAACCGTTCATTTAGTGACCATTCAAACTTACAACAGTGGTACTGAAAATAGTGTCCATTTTTTACACTTATGACCATTGTAGTATCCCAACAAGCACGTTATATACATTCAGATGCTTGACAACTGACTCACACTTATGACGGTTGCAATGTTCAGGAGCCATTTTGTGACCTTCTGACAAGCAAAGTCAGTGGACAACCCACATTTGCTTAACAATCAGTTACTAATTTAACATCTGTAGCGATTCATTTAACAAATGTGGCAAGAAAAGTTCTAAAATGGGATAAATTTCACTTAACAACTCTTTCACTTAACAATATAAATTTTGGGCTCAAAATTGGTCGTAACTTGAGGACTACCAGTATCTTAAAGGTTGTCAGGTAGTCCTCAAGTTACGACCCTTTTGCTGATTTTACATCCTTTTATGTGCAGTGATCATTAAGTAACTAACACTAAAGCGAAGTCATTGTTCACTATGTTGCAGTTTTACGAAAAACTGGATGTCAGTGCTACTTTTTTTGGGGGGGGGGCAGTGTTATAAAATAGTCATATGATCATGGAACATTTCAGATGTGATCATGTTCCTGGGTTTCAAAGTTTGGTCACGTGATTATGAAAGTTGAATTTAGGTCGTAAATTTCTTACTAAGTATAAGTCAAGGACTACGGTAGAAGGAATTAAAACTGGCACACTTTTCACTGGGATTTTCAGCTGTGGTTTGTTTTTAAAAAGTACAGATTTACTTGTGTTGCCTATATAGGAAGCAAGGCAAAAAAAAAAAATAGAAGGAAAGAAGGATTTATTCCTTATGCTGAAGGAAATCGATTCAGATAGTCCTTGACTTACAACAATTTGTCTAGAGGTCGCATTTACAACTGCACTGAAAAAATGGACTTATGAGCGGTTTTGACATGGCATCCCCATAGTCATGATCAAAATTCAAGCGCTTGGCAACAGGCCAATATATATGGTAGTTGCCATGTCTTGAGAGGTCAAATGGTCACCATTTGCAACCTTCCCAGCCAGCTTCTGACAAGCAAAGCCAGTTGGGGAAGCTAGATTTGCTTAATGACCGCATGATTCACTTAACAACTGAGGTAATTCACTTAGGACTGTGTTAAAGAAGGTCAGTGTACAGTGGGGCCACTGATTGCTCAAAAAACTGCCTTGCCTAATAATGGAAGTTTTGGGCTCAATTACATTAGTAAGTTGGGGACTTTCTATCTGGTTGTAATAAATCTGCCTTATCCCAAAGTTTCTTTGTATTGTTTTCATGGTTTGTTTGCGTTCATCTTGGTGTTTGGGCTTTTAAAGGAAGTGTGTGTAACATGAAGATTAGACAAAATGGTTGGCCAAAGGTTTAGGATCCCTTGGTATAGAGTGATGTGCCAATCAAATTAGGTCATTATATTTATTGATTACAATTTCCATTTAAAACATTTAGTGATCCATGTATCACACAATCAATCGCCTAACAATTAGTAAGTACCCAAATGAGACATTCAAGGCCCTGCTACTCTTTCCATAATAATAATGATGATGGTGATGGAATAATAAGTGAAACGTTTCTGTTCCCTGTCTCTCAAATCACTCTGGCACATCACAACAATCAAACCAATGAAAATAAAATCAATATAAGATAGCAAGTAAACGAAGTGAAAACTCTCACTCTTACCTTGTCTCCAGCCTGGGTGAGGAGCCAGATCTTCAGCACTCTTCTGAACAATAGCAGAGAGGAGATTCAGCTCTCAAGGCCTGGGGTGTCAAACTGGGTCGCATCAGGAATTTATTTGCCCTTGAGGGGCTGGGGTGGGTGGGCATGGCCTGGTCATCAAAGCCAGCTGTGTGGGTGTGGCCGGTCCCTCGCTGTCTCCAGGACAGTCCCATGGGCCAACTCAGTGGCTTATCATGGGCTGGATCTGGCCCGCAGTTTCCTGTTTGACACATCTGTTCTAGGGGAAATCTTACTCTGGAGGGCAGGACTGCTACACTTCTGGAGCTCCAAGAGATGGCCCTGTTTAATCCAGTGGCGATGAACCTTTGACGTGTGTCAGAGTTGACACACTCCTATTTTTGCCGCTCCTGACAACTGTTCATGGAAGCATGAGCTTTGTTAGCCTTCTTTTATGATTTTGGGACACTGGGGAGTTTGGACAAATTCTTGTGTGACCTGTGCTGTTGTGCGGCCTCTGGAGCCTCTGAAAATCATGCCGGAGTGGGAGTGTGTGGGTTCACATGGTTTTCAGAGGCTCCGGAGCGTGTAGAGAATCATTCTCCAAAGCCATTTCAAGGAAAGTGGTCTCTTGTGATGCACATCAGCCTTCAGTAGTCCGCAGGAAGAAAGAAAACACCCCCTGAAGGCAAGTAATCTCCAGCAGATTCTGGAGAGCCTTCGACCTGGAGGGCAATCACACCAAAGTTACAACTGCAGTGAAAAAGTGACTTATGACCTCGTTTCACATTTTATATTCACACCATTATAACCCTAACCCTCCCCATAGTCAACTGGCATATACTCAATTTATGACTACAATTCAGCCCAAGATTTCTGTTTACACGAGATAGTTAAGTGGGTTTGCCCCATTTTATGACCTATCTTTCCCCAGTTGTTAAGCCCAATTGCTGCAGTTGTTAAGTGAATCTGGCTTCCCCATTGACTTTGTCTGAAGGTCACAAAAGGTGATCACATGACCCCAGGACACTGCAATGGTCATAAATATGAACCAGTTGCCAAGCGCCTGAATTTTGATCAAGCAACCATGGAGCTCCTACAAATGGTTGCAAGTGTGGCAAAAGATCATAAGTCACTTTTTTTCAGTGACTTCAGTTGTAGCTTTGAATGGTCACTCAATGGACTATTTAAATTTTAGGACTACCTGTATTTATGACAGTTGCACTGTCCTGGAGATCATATAATCATCATTTATGACTTTCCCCAGCCAGCTTCCAACCAGCAAAGTCAGTGGGATAAGCCAGACTCACTTAATAACCAGTTCACTTAACAATTGCAATGATTCACTTTGCTATGGCAAGTAAGGTCACATAAAGTTCACTTAAGAACTGCCTTGCCTAGCAAAAGAAATTTTGCACTCAATTGTAGTTGTAAGTTAAGGATTCCCTGTAGTTCATATAACACCAGTGTATTTATAGTGACCACTATCTGCCATCCAAACAATTAGAATAGCAGTTTAAGTACACAATTACTTCACCCAGTTTTCCCTAAAGGTAAAGCTGGTTAAAGATTTCATTCGTAGGAGACCAGCCTTTCTGGAAGCCTACACAATAGGAAAGCTGAACATAAACTACAAGTCTTCTCCACTTCAAACAAAATTCCTCTGCATTTCAAAGACGGTTACATCCTGTTTTTGAATTCTTTGCAAAATTAAAAATCTTAATTAAAAAGACAGAAAATGTAGAACAACGACCTACATTTGCTGTCTTTTTTGATTACTAAAAGCCTCAATTTGGCAAAGAATTCAAAAATAGAATATAAACCATGTTTATTTATTCATTCTTTTTAATCTCACCTTTATTATTTTTACAAATAACTCAAGACAGCAAACAAATACAACCTACCTTCTTCCTCCTGTTTTCCTCACAATAACCCATGCTGTGGGATAAGAGAGTGACTGGCCCAAAGTCAGCTAACTGGCTTTCCTGGCTAAGTCATGTCTTGAACTCGTGGAAGCTTCTTGGATAAGAAGTGAAACATTTCCAAGGGGAAAACATCTTTGGGGTGTTTTTTGTTTTAAAGGAAAAGCGTATTTGTGACAAGAGCCCATGAGTTCAAGCCCTAACTAACTAGGAAAGGCAGCTAGGTAATCTTGGGCCAATCAATCCCTGTCAGCTAACCTCAAAGGGGTTGTAGTAGTGAGGAAAATAGGAGGAGGAAAATGTGTTGAATATGTTTGCTGCCTTGAGCTGTTTGTAAAAATAATAAAGGTGGGATACAAGTGAATGAATAAATAGAACATCCTCCTACATATGCTATCTTTTTTAAGTAGCAGAATTCTTAATTTTGCTAAGAATTCAAAAATAGGCTATTCAACCATATTTTTTTAATATTTTTTATTTATTTTCCATTTTGTTTTAAATACAAACATTTCATCTTCCCATAAGCAGTGGGGTACAAATATTTCTGTGCAATATCCTTCCACAATTTATAATACACTGAACAGCGATACCATGTGCAAGCCTTCATTGCCTTCATAACATTTCTTCTAATGAGAATACAGTAGCAACATTAAATATGATTGGTCTCATTGTTATCCGTTGCCATTTCTATCTTTTTATTTCAAACAAGTTTTTTATTCATTTTATCATGTTACAGATATTTCCCTCCCTCCACCCCCCCCCCTGACTTCCCAGAGCAAAATACAGGATATAACATCTAACAAACATTGCTATGCAACTATATTTGAAGTAGAGAAGAATTGTGGCTTATATTTGTTTCCCTAATTTGCAGGCTTGCATCTATGCTAATCTTCCGTCTGAAATCTTTAATCAGTTTAACCTTGAGGAAAAACTAGGTTTTCTTGGTTTTTGTCCTGGAAATGTACAAAAAAAGCACTGAAGAACTTTCAGTATAGAAGAATAGAGGTGGAAGGGGCCTTGGGGATCTTCTAGTCCAGGGGTCCCCAAACTTTGCAACTTTAAGTCTGAAGGACTTCAGCTCCCAGACATCTCCAGCCAGACATCTCCTGCTGGCTGGAGAAGTCTGGGAGCTGAAGTCCTTCAGACTTAAAGTTGCAAAGGTTGGGGACCCCTGTTCTAGTCCAAACCCTGACTAGGTGGCTCAGTGGCTAAGACACTGAGCTTGTCAATCAGAAAGGTTGGCAGTTTGGTGGCTCGAATCCCTAGTACAGGTCTCCTGTATGAGCAGGGGGTTGGACTGGATGACCTCTAAGGTTCCTTCCAACTCTGTTAAAGTGTTAAACCCCTTGACCAGGCAGGAAACCCTATACCATTTCAGATGAAAAGTTGTTCAAAATGTTTTCAAGGGAAAAAAAGGAAGAATGTCCAGTTGCCTTTTGAAAAAGCACCTTTGGAATAACCATGATTTGCATGATTGAGAATCTGCATAGTCATGGTAGTCTCTTTGTTTTCTAGCCTGGTGGTCTCAGCCACTACACTAAATGTACTCTTAGCTTGCAAGGGTTGTTGCATTGGGATACATTGTGCTACAGTTCAAAGAATAGCCGTTTTGCCATCTTTGCCTGCTGCCTGTGTACCCAAACTGTTAATTGGTAAAACTTCAAAACCATTGTTACTGAGATGATCTTTTCCAGATGTAGCATAGCAAAAGAGCATTGGAGCTGTTGATTTCTCACCTCAAACAGCTGTGCTGCTCTGCACTCTGCTCTCCCTTGCTTTTGAGTAGTTTAGGGCTGTTCCCTAGGTTCCTTAGTGACTGAAAATTAGCTAGAAACTGGGATATGGTGCCCTGTTCCTTTAAGACATCACCTTAGCCAGCCCACCTGCCCAATGGCGAGCAGCCATAAAAGAGCAGCAGAGCAGCTATGTGGAGTAGAGCTGATTGTGGAGTGAAGCTGAAGTGACTTTGGTGTTGTACTAAAGGTATTTTGGTACAACAGTTTCTGAAGAGTTGCTTATGTGTTGGCTCTCTGGGGTTGGGGTGGGGGGGGAGGCATTGGCTTTTGGATATGGAGAAAATAACCTCTGAATTTTTTTTACTTCTGGCTTTAGGTTCAACAGAAAACCCTTGAACAGGAGATGACAAACCTTGGACTAGATGTAACCGGTAATGCTGATGTAAGATATGCTTTTTTTTTGCTTATTATTCCCCCCTTCTGTATCATTGCTACACCTATAATTTAAAAAAATTACAAAGTTTACTCTTTGTAGGTTCTCATATAATACAAGTATCTATGTTAATGGGACACTAGGTTGCAGCAAGGCATCTGATTTAACATTTTAAGGTCTCTGATTAGGTTCTTTATCTGCAAATATTCAGGTACATTATTTAGCCCAGGGAAGAAGATCCCGAAGCATCACCCGTAAACGCAAGCGAGAAGATTCTGAACCACCTTCATCTATGCCAGTAAGCCGTAGCCGCTCTACTACTCCTCGCGATGTTTCTGGTCTTCGTGATGCTAGGGTATGTCTCAGGTTTTATGAAATTATCAGTTTATTCAGATATATGCAGGTGCATATATTCACTATCAGCTAGGTTATCTAATGTGCATTTTCAGCTTTGAATAGTGTTTTTTTTTAATGGAAACTGAAGTTCCAACACATGGAGCAATACTGGCCATGTAATATTTAAATTTATCATGTGCACCTTTTCACTTTCAAATGTTTTTTTTTTTATAGATGATAAAGAAAGCAAAAACAATGATGAAGAATGCCCAGAAGGTGATGAATCAATTGGGCAAGAAAGGTGAGGCAGATAGAACTGTCTTTGACCTTAAACCCAAACACCTGTTTTCTGGGAAGAGAAAAGCCGGTTCAACCTCCCGAAGATAAAGCAACTATTAAGAAAAAATAAATAAAAGATGTCTCTATGTTGACACAAATAAAATTGCAAGCATTGAAATCTGCCTCCTTGTTTTTCTTTAAAATAGTTCTCTTAAGTGTTACAGGTCTAATTTTCAAAACTTATCTTGGGTTATGCAATCATGAGATTGAGGAAAGTCTTTAAACTGCAGCTAGAACAATTCTGGCTCGGGTATACTTTGGCAAAGAGCCTATTCAAACCATCATTAGGCTATGGCCTAACGGATAAACATTCTCTCAAACTTATGAGTATGCAAAGTGGTTCATGCACTGAATGGCTGCTTGGGTTAGATTTTGGTCTGCTAGGGAAGGAAAAGACATTTTAACCTGGGTTGTGAAATAAAATACAGCTGTTCTAAAGTAGAAATGGTTTCAAAAGGTGTTAATTTATTTTAATTCGATTTATATCCTGCCCTTCTCCACGAGGGACCCAGGGTGGCGCACAGGAATTTAAAACATATAAAACAAAATATATAAAATTTAAAAGCATATTAAATTAAACAATCCTATGCTAAAACCAAATTAAAACCCCAATTTAAAACTATCTAAAATAGCCCCAGCGGGAGGTTAACCCCAAATAAGGGGACTGACCATGATATATGTGTGTATTTGCAGCAGTAGCATGACAAAAAAAGAGGCATTGCAAAGCCTGATGGTAGGAATAGGCTGTTGGATAGCCATGATGGGAGTTTGTTCATAAGGCTTGTGAAATAAAGACACACAGCTGGAACATAAACATCAGCTGAGGGAATGGAAGGGAATGGAAGCAGTGGGAAAGATCAGGGCTGCATTTTAACCATTACATTATCAAGGGAGGGGAAAAAGAACGGAAAACCATTTTCATTACCCACATCCCTTCTAGTAATAAGTAATTGAAAAGGCTACCCTTGCTGTAAGAATCAATTCTATACAATTGGAAATTTCAAAAGTAAAAGTGATGTATTAAGTCAACTTTGTGTAATCCTTTTCCTATTAACAAAACTGATCCCTTAAAAGCACTTCACCTAGAATAGATTACTGAGGCCATGACAAGCCATTTGAAACATGTCCAATATGTAGTTGCTCCCCTCTTCCTTAGAGGATCTGGAAATGCTACCCAAGCATTTAAAATGTTTGGACTGTGGGCCAGTTTTGTCCTCCAGATAGTACAAATAGTAAAATTACCCAATCCTCCAGCCCACAATTACATTTAATAAGCCATTATAAAGAACACAAAAGCATTTATTTTTGACTCCACATGAGCTAATCAATAGGAAATCTAACACACCAATCAGAGATTCAATTTTGAAACTTTAATTTTCATGGTTCATAATTGCATTTACAAAGAATACACCAACACCATTTCCCCCCCTAGACCATGGGATGTGCCTAACAATCTTTCCCTTCTTGGTTCTGTTAATAGCTCAGGTATTTTTCAAGGTTCTGTGAAAAGGTTATTTACATTTAAGATTTCCTTTCTTTTAGATCATAGCTTAATTCCTATAGGAAAGACATTTAAAATCTATAGGCATTGAAGTTTTAACATTTCTAGTTTGAAATATCAGGTATATTTTCTAATGGGGAAAATATCTTATGTGCTTAGAATAGCTTACAAGGAAATAGGTTCTTCAAAAGCAAGTCAAACACTCAACAGTGTAAAGTATAAATATGAAAGTGCTAATTACTTGAAAGATAAGCAGATAACTTGAAGGAGAACACTATAGAAAAACTGCTGCACTGCATGCTTCAGTAAGACTGGTATAAAATATGAACGAACTTTTAGAGTCGACTAGTTCAGGTTCACCTCTTCACTTTACCTGCACAAGCCTGATTAGCTGATGCGTTCCATATTTTGCAAACACATCATTGTGTAAGAGATTGTAATCAAACCCTAATTACTCTCATGGCATTGTGGCTTGGGGACTATTCAGACTTCACGGTGGTTTTTCAGGGAGTACAAACTTGTTAATGACTTAATAATACCATGAAATGAAAGGAAAAGAAATATCATTCCAGGAGCAAGCCAGCTATGCAACCTGAGATAAATATCTAACTACCACTTAAAGGGGCCTATTCCTAATTTCCTAGGTTGCAATCAATCTACAGATACATTGCTTCAACAAACAATTTCAGTATGAAAAATGTAAGGTATTGTATTTTAGAACAGCCTAATTCGTTACATTCTGTGTATCTTATCGTGATCAACATATCTCTTCAAATTATTCAAGTTATCCCACCACTTAAAGAGAAAAGTCTCTGCAATTAGTCTAAACCACGGAGTAATCTTAATTTCATTTCGAGAAGCCTTTTCCAACAGTTCCCTCAATTCTTCTTGTGTCACATAACAGTAGCTTTTAATTTCATTGGGATCTGGATCCAGCGTTACATTCTTCTGCACAAAAAGGATGTAATCTATTTCATGTTCTCCCCATGTTCCATTGGATTGGGCTTTGTAGTGAATTCGGGTTAGGTAGAAGATTTCTTCCGGAGTGACCTACAAGCAAACATATTTCAAAAGATTCCATATCTACTTTTTTAAACAGACTCTTTCCCATTCCCAGAACATCTCAATATAGATATAAAAGCAAGCTATTGTTTCTACTGCAGGAAAAGCAACCGCGTTTTCCTGGTTTCAGGCGTTTCATAGCATACTTTATGCAACTGGCAAGAACCAAAATGAATTTTGTAAGGTTCCCTACCTATATTCTCTAAATGATGCCTGAGGATTGTGGTATTTTTCTGAACATTATATAGTGATGAAGCAATTGTACCTGAAACATCGTAGGTTCAAGCTATGTTCTGAAAATGGCTTTAATAATGAAAATGCACCCTGTTAATAATATTTTTAGATTTTTGATTACTCAGCATTCTAAATATTGAGATACAGCTAAAGTTTCCTGTCTTAATATATATTGATAAGAAGGAAATGAGGATTGGTGGGCTCCCAGCCTGGCCTTGTACATGGCCAAGCATTAAAGATATTTTGTGCACATTTCCAGGACAAAAACAGAGTACATAAAATTGAGTAGCTATTCTATCCTTATGCCATTTTGGCAGTGCTTCCATAGAAGACAATGATAAGAGTTTGCGTTGGGAAAAATGACTGTTGAAAAAAAAATCCTAGGTCCAAAATTGTTTAGCTACAAAGAAATGTAAACTTGAACAAAGATTCTCTTTATGGGGTTTATAGCTTGACTGGACAATTTTACTCAATTTTCTTTTTTCTACATCTGGTAATGTGCACATTGTAACTATGTGGTAGTTTGGGATGAATTTGAACACTGCAACTTTGGTATAGCTTGGAAGGTATGCTCTTCATCCTGTTCCAAGACCCAAATGTTGAGATAAAACAGAGCTATGCACACTAATTTTAAAAAGGGAGACAGTACAAATGTGACTGCAATAATTGTTCCCTATTCTAGGCTTCTGGGAATACCCCAGGTTATGAGTTTCCAAATAAATACTGTAGGCCTGATTTGTAATTAGACAAATGGGATTGCCAAATAACAAAATGCTATGCAACAACTTTTCCCCAAGGAAGTCATCGCTCTGAAGAGTGTTTACCTGATCCAGTGGAATTCCTAACTCAGCTTTCAGTCTTCTCTGCGCTGCTCTTCTAATGCCAACGGCATTATTTTCTTCCAGTTCAAGGGGGGTGCTCAGTGGATGACTGCAACAGGTATTGGTAAAACAGTCTTCCAAAAAGAAATGAAAAGTTTTAATAATGTCCTGCAGCATTTTGGATAGCAGAACATCTGAAATACTATCATTTAAAGTTTTGAGATAATACAGAGGTCTGCTTTGGAATATTCTGTCTCTCCCTACTGAATTAAGTTTTTAATGACAATGACAAATCAATTACTGAAGAACCCTAGGAATCACTCACATTTATCTTCAGATTTAAGCCCAGGATCTCCCCCTTTTCTCTCATACCTTTAAAGCCCAGTATGAGAAGGAATGTTTTGCTGCAGGATCCAGTCTGTGTCGGTAACTGGGACAGAGGTATACCGTATTTTTCGGAGTATAAGATGCACCGGAGTATAAGATGCACCCAGGTTTTGAAGAGGCAAATGTTTTTAAAAAGTAGGTAGGTAGATAGTGGGATAGAGAGGGAGAGAAAAGAGAGAAATACAGTAGGTAGGTAGGTAGAGAGAGAGAGTAGGTAGGTGGATAGGTAGGTAGGTGAGAGAGAAAGAAATACAGTAAGTAAGTAGGTAGGGAGACAGTGTGTAGTTAGGTAGGTAGATAAAGGGATAGGGAGAGAGAGAGAGAGAGAGAGAAATATACTAGGTAGGTAAGTAGGGAGAGATAGTGTGTGTAGTAGGGGGAGAGAGAGTATAGATAGGTAGGTAGAGGGATAGAGACAGAGAAATAGAGAGAGAAATAGAGAGATAGAAATACAGTAGATAGGTAGGGGGAGACAGGGAGTAGGTAGGTAAGTAGATGTTTCCAGGTGTATTTACCCATGTGCTGGAGAAGGAAATCACTGACCACCTTTGGAACAAATCTTTGTTTCTGCAGGCTCAGTACTTGACCAATGTAATTCTCATCAATCACTCTAACTAAACAACTTTCCGAAAGGGAAAAAAAAACCTTTTGCACTGTGCAAACCTCCCCCAAATGGCCCATTTTTCACCAAAACGGGCCTGTTTTTTTCAAATAAAAGGCATGAACAGCCTTGGGGGAGCTTGCAGAGTGCTTCTGGGGGGTGAGGGGCCCCAAAACGAGGAAAAATGGCCCTTTTTTTCGTGAAAATGGGTCATTTTTTGGTCAAAAAATACCATGCATAGCCTTATGGAGGTTTATAGAGTGCTGCTGGGGGCTTGGGCAAAAACGCCCTGTTTTTTCCTCATTTCTGCCCTCCCCAGCCCCCAGGAGCTCTCTGGAAGTCTCCATAAGGGTATGCACATGGCAATTTTGGTGAAGGGGCGGGGTTTCAGGAGACAAAAAATGCTGTATTCGATATATAAGATGCACCCAGATTTTCAGCCTCTTTTTAGAGGAAAAAAGGTGCGTCTTATACTCCGAAAAATACGGTAGTCTGCCAAACTTTTGGATTCATGCTGGATCCCATCCCACAAGGAACTTCTCTTTTCCCAGAATTCTCTCTTAGTCTGATGAGATAGATGTTCCCTCAAGATGTGATCCAGCATGAGTCTGAAAGCTCAGATTTGTCCTGCTGACTAATCCAGATTGGATCCTGCAATATTATATATATGGCACATGTATATTTGCCTTCGTTTGTGAACTTTTTGTTGTCTGTTTTTCAGCCTTAGATGTTGAAGACACTTGCAGTATTTTGTCTAATCTTAAATTCTTTTGTCAGCTTCAGCCCTCACATTGTTTCCCCAATTATTTGTTTGTTGACAAATATAACCACACTATAAACAACCTTTTAAGGCTTTGCTCTACCAGAAAAATCTCATCCTTTTAACATTTAATAGGCGACAGAGCTCAAAATTTATTCAAGCTACAGATGGATCTCTGCCAAACTGTTGTAACGATTCATTATTACATACCTGGAAAAGTGATTTTGGCATCTGATCTCTGTTGCAACAGTAGCTTATTCTCCGTGTTGAATAAGAAGACGCTAAAAGCACGATGCAATAATCCTAGTACAGAAAGACAGGCAAAGACTGTATTCATTATACTGCAAAGCTAATCCATTTAATGTCTGTTTGCGCTAATAGTCAGACTATAGGTAATGCTCAATTTACAATCCTAATTGGGACTGGAATTTTGGTCGCTAACAATGCAACTGTAAAGCAAGATGACTGCTTGGGTGACTACAATCCCTATTGTCACTGTTAAGTGATTTTACTAGTCATTAGCCGAGTACCATCTCAGCTCATTTTTTTCTGAGATTGCTCCTTCTACAGCCACAGATGCCCTAGCCAAGGGGTCTGCAAAGTTGGCTCTTTTAAGACTGGTGGAGTTCAACTCCCAGAATTCCTCAACCAGTCTGGCTGGCTGGGAAATTCTGGGAGTTTATTTATTTATTTATTATTTAAATTTCTATACCGCCCTTCTCCCTTCCAGGACTCAGGCAATAATAAAAATCAATGATAAAAATACAGGCAGCAATAAAATCAATGATAAAAATACATGAAATATATATTTAAAAATGTATTAAAGTCCACCAGTCTTAAAAGAGCCAACTCTGCAGACCCCAGCCCTAGCCTAATTGCTCACACTAGGCTGCACACCAAGATTCACCTTGCCCATTTTGCTCTGTTGCTCCAGATGACTTTGCTGCTGCCTTCTTGCTCATGCTGAATATGCCCAGTTGGGCTGCCGGGCCATGAGTTACTGGCTTCACACAAGGAAAAAGAAAAAAGCACAAAGCAGCCTTTTCTCCTCCTTTTTCTCAGCACAAAGTCAGTCCCATAAAGCCCAGAAATGCAGTGCAAAGAGGCATTGTTCTAGCCACATTTTTTTATTGTGGCCACAATCTTTTTATTTTCATTTTCTCCCATGACCCAGCAACAAAACTGGGCATGCCTTATCAGCACTGGCAACAAGAAGACAGCAACCCAGGTCAACTGAGAATGACAGAGCCTAAAATATAGTGGCAGAAAATAAGTCTTCTACTGAAATCAATGGCTTATGCGCTTTCTTTCTCTCCAGGGAAAATGCCATTGATAAATCAGTTCTGAGATTTCTAGCTTACAGAATTTGTAACCAAGCACCTTTTACATCACTTAGAAGCAAATTCCCACTTGGTTAATTCATTGTCCTTTTATTTAAATAATCTGTTCCTTGTGTATATTTAGTACAAGTCACTCCACATTTTTAATTTTTCCTAAAGTGTCTACTAAGACAGTCTTTATTATTTCTCTTCCACTAGAGGTCATGAATTTGCCAAGCCCACACTTTCCAAGTCAAAGTAAAACATGTGTCCCCTTTTAACTTGAGCCTGCAAGCAATGACAAGAAATGGCAAATGATTTCAGGCTTCCAACTGATGCTTAGAAAGAAATTCTGAATTCATATGTAGCTGGTAAAACATGTAACACTACATCTAAATGGAATGACAAGTTATGTCAGAGATAAGAGTAATCTGTGAGAGGCTTTTCAGCTTCTCTATATCAATGTTTCTAATGTCTGAAGAACAGTATTAATCCAAATATACTTGATCTATAGGTAAAGGTCAGATATCTGGAGGCAAGATATATGGCTCTTTATCATATAGCAAGCCTTTGACCCAGTTGGGTTAAGCAAGGTCCTCTTTGCCTATTATACACTTTAAATCATATTCTACCTTTGTCAATGTTTTCATTCAGGTGGCAGTTTTTCTTTGTGTCTGAACCGATCCTGTTGTCATTTTCATCTATTAGGATGCACATTTCTGCCAGCAATTGCACTTGCTGCTCATCCAATTCATCTGTATTTATCTCAGGCATGATTGTGTTGTTGATCTCCCTAAAAAAAACACTGAATAGAAACAGCAGTTCAGACCAAAATAAAACCTACCACCCGGAATTTGCAATTAGGTGATCCCAACGCAAACATGTTGAGTTAAAGAGTACCAATTGATTGTTCTTGTTCCACGTGAGAACTGACTGAATTTGCATAAAACATGCAATATTAAAAAAACAAGATAAACTGGTTTCAGAATGCCTCAACATCTAGGGCAATTCCGTATCTCATTATGGATTGCTAAACAAATCAAGCTTTTTGCATTCTACAAATATTCCTCTATTTTAGCATTCAAACTTTTCAACAACGTATGGTCTGTTCCAGCAGATGTTAAATCACTGTGTCCCTATCCTTGACTTTTTCAGGATCAATTCTAGTATATTTTCTCTTCATGACAATTTCTCTTAAAGCCCCACAACATCTGCTTTGACAACTGCCTCCTTGATAGGCTTTTCAGCACCTGGAAAGAAAGTAAATTTCTTTAAAAAAAGACAAGAGAGCAAAATTAAATTTCACGTAGCCACCAGAACTCCTTGCAGAAAAGTAAGCCAAAAATGCAATGAATTACTACTTAAATGAAAGTTTCTCCTTTTCATCCAAAAATGTTAATTCAGTTTTGAACTAAAGAAGCTTCTTTTTTTATAATTAATTAATTAATTATAATTAATTAATTATAAATTATTTAAATAATTAACAGATATAAGTATAAATATGATTATGAATACATGAAATGAATACAAATACAAGGGAATATTAAGACAGGGATGGTAGGCACGCTGGTGCGCTTACACACGCCTCTTAAAGACCTCTTAGGAATGAGAAGTGAAACATTACCAAAGGAATCTCAAGAAAAGTCCAGTTTTGAAAAAAGCAGCTTCGAGACAACCATGACCTGGATTTAACAGACAAACAGAGTTGGAAGGTAGGTAGGTCATCTAGTCCAACCCCACTCCCCTCTGACAAGAGACCCTACACCAGCGATGGCTAACCTTTTTTGGCTCACGTGCCAAAAGTGGGGGGGGCGCAGGGGGGTTGTGCTTGGGCGTGCCACACCCATAATGCTTTCTGTGCGATCCCCTGCTTTTGGCATGCTTTTTTTGCCTCCCCAGGCTCCAGGAGCTTCCCTGAAGCCTCCAGAAGGCAAAAAACAGACTCAAAAGAAGGCCTAAATCAGCTGGCCAGTGCACACATGCGTGCTGGAGTTGACAGGGCAATGCCTCACATGCCCTAAGAAATGGTTCTGCGTGCCACCTGTGGCACCCGTGCCATAGGTTCGCCATCACGGCCCTGCACCATTTCTGACAAATGGCAGTCCAATCTCTTCTTGAAAGTCTCAAGTGATGAAGCTCCCACAACTTCCAAAGGATGCTTCAGAACCTCCAAGAAAAGCTCTCAACTTTGTCCCCACTTATTTTGGGGGGTGAGGGAGTAAGAAGAGGGAAGGAAGTAAGGAATAATTTAGCATCATTGCCTTTTATTCAAGCTCATTTAATCAGAACAGTCTGCTGGACTCCATTCTTCCCCAGCCAGCTGAGTCCCATGTTTTTTAGTTACCAAGGGTAATCACAACTAGAAAAGCAGATCCAGAGAGGAATCTTGTCAGCAGCTGCAAGATACTTCCATATGAAGAATGGTTGCAGAAACTGGGCATGGCTTAGTCTAGAGAAGAGAATGACCAGGGGAGACATGATAGCAGTCTTCCAATATTTGAAGGGCTGCCATAGAGAACAGGGGGTCAGCCTATTTCCCAAGACACCCAAAGGCCAGACAAGGAATAATGGATGGAAACTGAACAAGAAGAGATTCAACCTAGAAACAAGGAGGAACTTTCTGACAGTGAGAACAATCAACCGATGGAACAGACGTTGCCTTTGGAAATTGTGGGAACTTCATCACTTTCCAGAAGAGATTGGACTGTCTTCTGTCAGAAATGGTGTTAAGATGAATTAACAGTAACAAGTTGAAAACAGAAAAAAGGTGTTTAGCAATGATATGTAAGACTAAATGAATTGATGGAAGAAGACAAAGGATTATATAAAAGAGACGAATATTGATAAAACTGGGAAGATTAGAATACAATGAACCTATGATTATAAATGTGATGCATGATGAGATCTGGTAAACACTGTCGATAAAATAATTTTTAAAATTGAAATAAAACTTTTTTTTAAAAAAAGAAATGGTATAGGGTCTCCTGCTTTTGGGGGGGGGTTGGACTAGATGACCTACAAGGTCCCTTCCAACTCTGTTAATCTGGTTTTTCTTCTAACCTTCCCTCGTTAGCAGCAGCCTACCTCAGGGACCAGGTTTTCAGCGGGCGGCCGGTTTGCCTTCACAAACGATGTTGGGCTTTTTATCCCGGCAGACCCCAGGCGTTAAAACCCCCGCAAGCCCTTCCGATCCCCAATCTCGGTCCTTACCGTGCTCCGTTCACCTTCGGGCCCGCGAGAGAGGCAGGCGAGATCCACCTCGGTGCGCGGCGGCTCGACTGGCAGAAACAACCGCCCGCTCGCGATGATAAATGGAGCGGCGCTGCCTTTCCCCCGCCCGCCAGGGACGACGACGGCGTCGCCGCCACGGCCGCGGCCGCCGCCAACCTGCGCGTCGCGCGCCACATCGCCAGGCAACACGCCCCGCGACGCGCGCGGCCAATAGCGACGTCGCCGGCTTCTCGCGTCACCGCGTGGACCGATCGCACCACCGCCCGGAGACGACCGGAGTGCCTGCCAATCATCAGGACGGGAACGCCACTGGCGGACGGGTCTAGCCCGATGGCAGGAGGGGGCGGGGTTTACGGGGAGAGGGTGGGGTGGAGCAGAACAGTTCAGGTGGCGGAAGAATGAAAGCTACAATCTGAGAAGCAGCCAATGGATGAGAAGAACGGGTGGATGCATAGGTCCGGGAGCAAATGAGAATAAGGATGTGGGCGAGAGATTGGCCAATAGGCGCTTTAGAATATCTACCTGTTGATCAATTTTTTTGGAATAGGACAATAGAGATTGCGAGGAAATGGGAAGCAACCACATAAATTGGATTATTACAATGTTCGTAAATCCCAACTGTAGTTGGGGGGGGGGACACTTCAAATAAATCTAGAAGGTTGCTGAAGGAGCACAGAGTACTACAAAGCACCTTAACAACACTCAGCATACATTGGGTTATCTGTCTATGGAGATTCTCAGTCATCTAGGTCATGGTTGTTCCAAAGGTCCTTTTTTTCAAGAGGCAGTTAAGCTTTCTGGTTTTTCTTGGAAGACGCTCCGCTTCTCACCCAAGAAGCTTTTTCAGAAGGATTTCCATTTCTCACTATCCAGTCAGAGCTGAAGAAGCTTCTTGGATGAGAAGCGAAACGTCTTCCAAGAAAAACCAGAAAGTCCAGTTGCCCTTTGAAAAAAGCACTTTTGGGACATACATTGGGTTATTTATTTTTTTAAGTATACATTGCAGAGATTTTTGTCTGTAAGTACAGGTAGTCCTCAACTTACAACAATTCATTTAGTGACTGTTCAGAGTTACAATGGCACTGAAAAAAGTGGCTTATGACAGAGGTGGTATTCAGCAGGTTCTGACCAGTTCTGGAGAACCGGTAGTGGAAATTTTGAGTAGTTCGGAGAACCGGTAAATATCACCTCTGACTGGCCCCACCCTCATCTATTCTCTGCCTCTCAAGTCCCAGCGGATCTGGAGGAAATAGGGATTTTGCAGTATCCTCCCCCCCCCCCCGAGTGGGGAGGGAATAGATAGTTTACAGTATCCTTCCCCTACCATGCCCATCAAGCCACACCACACCCACCAAGGCACAGAACAGGTAGTGATTTTTTTTGAATCCTACGACTGCTTATGGCCATTTTCGACACTTATGACCATTGCAGCATCCCAATAGTCATGTGATTTACATTCGGATGCTTGACAACTGACTCATATTTATGATAGTTGTAGTGTTCAGGAGTCATTTTGGGACATTCTGACAAGCAAAGGCAATGGAGAACCCAGATTCATTTAACAGCCATGTTACTAATTTAACAACTGCATTGATTCACTTAACAAATGTGGCAAAGAAAGTCGTAAAATTCACTTAACAAATTGTTCACCTAACAACATATATTTTGGGCTCAGTTGTGTTCGTAAGTTGAGGACTACCTGTATATAAGCAGTCTAAAAAATAAGGCGGTTTAAAGACTCTGAACCAAAAAAAACCCCTTGAAAGGCAAGAGACATTTTGTAACAAATAAAATTCTACCAAGGACCTATAGTAATTGCAATTATGTATTTGTAAGGTGTTATAGCAGAATTTTTTGGTAGAAGAATCTTGGGTTTCACCCTGAACTGTGTTAATATTGCAGTAAATACCATGACAGTCACATTATTAAATATTCCAAATCAGTCCAGTCAAAAGCAGGTCTTTGGTCATAATAGAAATATGTTATTGATAAGCCCTTGGGTCATATCAGAACATTAGATAAAAAGAACAGAACAATAATAAAACCCTGTATTAGAAAATAAAAGGCATAGCAAATTGTTTTTCTGTAACTCACAATTCAATGGTGGGTTTCAACTTATTTTACTACTGGTTTGCTTGTGTGTGTGCGCGTCCAGGTGGATGGGTGGAGCCCTCCGCCGCTGCCACTACTGGTTCACCACATCGGGGCAAACAGGCAGAAACCCACCTCTGTTACAATTTATTCAAATTTATTTAGTTATTTATTTATCAAATTTATATCCCGCACCTATCTCCGGATTGGACTCAGGGCGGCGCACAGGAAAAGAATAAAATGTAAAAAACAATAAATACAGGATATTAAAAATAAATTAAATTAAATTGCACCCGTGCTAAAATTGTCAATTAAAACGCATTTCTAAAATAAGATTAAAATTTAGAGCTATGTCAGGCCGGCCTCGTGAAAGAGATATGTTTTTAGAGCCCGGCGGAAGAGGCGCAGGTCCGTGATCAAGCGGAGGTCAGGTGGTAGTCCATTCCAGAGGGTAGGAGCTGCCACAGAGAAGGCTCTCGCTCTGGGGGCCACCAGCTGGCATTTTCCAGATGGCACCCTGATGAGGCCCACCCTGTGAGAGCGGAAAGGTCTAAGGGAGGTATATGGTAGAAGACGGTCCCGCAGATAATAATAATAATAATTAATATTTTATTAAATTTCTAAACCGCCCCCTCTCCCCGAAGGGACTCGAGGCGGTGTACAGGACAATTAAAAACATCTAAAACCATAACAATACATACAAAATTAAAACCGAATTAAATAATAACCCTGTACTAAAATTTATAAAAATATAAAAACTGTATCCCATTAAAACCAGATTAAATAATTTAAACTACAGACTGGGGCAAGGAGCATAAATTAGGCCAAGTTGGCCTGATGGAACAGATAGGTCTTAACTTTTTGGTGGAAGGAGCGGAGGTCCGTAGTAGTTCTAATATCGGGGGGTAGGTCGTTCCAAAGGGTCGGGCCCATCACAGAGAAGGCCCTTCCCCTGGGCGTCACCCGCTGGCATTGCCTAGCGGACAGCACTCAGAGAAGTCCCTCTCTGTGGGAGCGAATTGGCCGAAGGGATGTATGGGGCAGGATACGATCCCGCAAATAACTAGGTCCTGTGCCATGGAGCGCTTTAAAGATGATAACCAACACCTTGAAACGCACCCGAAAGGCCACAGGCAGCCAGTGCAGCTCCCGCAGGAGCGGTCTTACGTAGGAGTATCTGGGACCTCCCAAAACTGCCTGCGCAGCCGCATTCTGAACCAACTGTAGTCTTTGGGTGCACCTCAAGGGGAGCCCCAGGTAGAGAGCATTACAGTAGTCTAGACGGGACGTCACAAGCGCATGAGTGACTGTGCGAAGGGCGTCCCGGTCTAATATAGGACGCAACTGGCGCACCAGGCGAACCTGGTAAAACGCCCCCCTGGCCACGGCTGTCACATGGTCCTCCATTGACAGCCGGGTATCAAGGAGGGCGCCCAAGTTGCGTGCCCGATCCACAGGGGCTAGATGTTTGCCCCCTATGGCCAGTGATGGAGTCAACTGGTTAAACCGGGGCGCCGGTAGCCACAGCCACTCAGTCTTGGACGGGTTCAGCTTGAGTCTGTTCCTTCCCATCCAGATCCGCACGGCTTCCAGACACCGGGACATCACTTCGACGGCATCGTTGGGGTGGTTTGGGGTAGAGATGTACAGCTGTGTGTCATCAGTGTACAGATAGTAATCTACCCCAAAGCCACGGATGATCTCACCCAGCGGCTTCATATATGCATTGAACAGGAGAGGCAAAAGGACCGATCCCTGAGGTACCCCACAAGTGAGAGGCCTCGAGGTCGACCTCTGCCCCCCTGCCAATACAAATTGCGATCGACCGGAGAGGTAGGAGGAGAACCACCGTAAAATGGTACCCCTCACCCGCAACCCGTCCAGTCGATGCAATAGGATACCATGGTCGATGGTATCAAAAGCCACCGAGAGGTCTAATAGGACCAGGATGGAGGAACAACCCCCATCTCTGGCCCTCCAGAGATCATCTACCAACGCAACCAATGCTCAGTGCTGTGTCCGGGCTGGAAGCCGGACTGGCGCGGGTCCAGATAATCAATTTCCTCCAGGTGATGTGGAAACTGTTGTGCCACCACACTCTCTGCAACCTTCACCAGAAAGTGAAGGTTTATTTATTTTATTTTATTTATTTTATTCAAATTTATACCCCGCACCTTCTCCAAAAAAGATCCAGGGCGGCGCACACGAAATTTAAAACAATACAAATATAACAAAAATACAAAATTTTAAAAAACTATTAAACCCATACCCATATCTAAAAACAGTCAAAACGGGAGGTTATGCTAGGCCGGCTTGTTGGAAAAGGTGCATTTTAAGACGCTGGAGGAAGAGGCGGTGGTCTGAGATGGTGCGTAATTCGGGGGGCAAGTCGTTCCAGAGGGTAGGGCCCGCCACAGAGAAGGCCCTTCCCCTGGGTGTCATCAACCAGCATTGCCCGGCCGACGGCACCCTGAGAAGGCCCTATCTGTGGGAGCGGATCGTCACATGATCCTACATGGACAGCCGGGAATCCAGGAGGACACCCAAATTGCGCACCCTCTCCACAGGGGCCAGTGTTTCACCCCCAATGTCCAGAGTTGGAGTTACCTGGCTGAACCGGGGTGCCGGGAACCACAGCCACTCAGTCTTGGATGGGTTGAGCTTGAGTTTGTTACTACCCATCCAGATCCGTACGGCCTCCAAACACCAGGACAACACCTCGGCGGCATCGTTGGGGTGGTCTGGGGTGGATATGTACAACTGAGTGTCATCAGCATACAGATGATATCCCACCCCAAAACCACGGATGATCTCGCCCAGCGGCTTCATATAGGTGTTGAACAGGAGGGGCGAGAGGACCGACCCCCGAGGAACCCCACATATGAGGGGTCTCGAGGCCGACCTCTGCCCCCCTGCCAACACACATTGCAACTAACAGAGAGGTAGGAGGAGAACCACCATAATACGTTGCCTCCCAGCCCCAACCCCCGCAGTTGGAGACCGGACGATAATTTACTAACAATGCTGGGTCCAGGGAAGGCTTCTTGAGGAGAGACTTCACCACCGTCTCTTTCAAGACGGTGGGCAAGAACCCTTCACTCAAAGAAGCGTTCACTATTTCCTGGAGCCAGCCTCGTGAAACCTCCCAGGATGCCAGTTCAAGCCAGGAGGGACGTGGGTCCAATAAACATGTGGTGGCTCTCAGTTGCCTACATAACCTGTCCATATCTTCGGAAGTAACAGAGTCAAACTCCTCCCAGGATGGTGTCTCAAGACCAGCCTCCGACATTCCCTCTAGACCCCTTTGCCCTGCAAAGGGGCTTCCCACGGCCTCTGTTGAAGGAGGGAGCGGGTCAACCCAAACAGGGTGGCAGGGCGGTTATCTGTGGACACGATAAGGGTAGCACAAAGCTGATGCTTGGACACTCTTATCACCACAAGGTAGGTCCTCAAATGGGATCTTACCTGTGTTCGGTCTGATTCAGAGCGTGTGGATCTCCATCTCCTCTCTAGGTGTCTCTTGCCGCGCTTCATCACCCTCAACTCCTTGGAAAACCAAGGAGCCTGGGTGGTTCGCTGCCGCAAGAGAGGCCGCAAAGGCACGACCCGGTCCAAGGCCCCAGTGGCCGCACTATTCCATGCAGCCACTAGGTCCTCCGTCAGGGCGCGGGTCAGGGCCACAGGTAATGGCCCAAGCTCCGTCTGGAACCTTTCAGGTTCCATCAGGCGCCTGGGGCGGAACCATCTTGGACATTCTGGTTCCGCCTCCCCGCAGTGGGGTGTAGTGGTGGGAAAGTCGAGCCGGAGAAGTGAGTGATCTGACCATGACAGGGGTACGATGGCTAAATCCCCTACTCCAAAATCACTCATCCACTGGCCAGAGACAAAAATGAGATCCACTGTGTGTCCTCCCTCATGCGTGGGGCCCTGAATTACTTGGGTCAGGTCCATGGCCATCATGGAGGCCATGAACTCCTGAGTTGCCTCGCATATCTTGCCTACCGATGGCAGGTTAAAGTCGCCCATGACTAACAGTCTGGGGGTCTCAACCACCATCTCGGCGATCACCTCGAGGAACTCGGGCAGGGCTGCTGATACGTAGCGGGGAGCCAGGTACACAATCAGCAAGCCCAGCTGCCTCCCTGGGCCCCACTTCACGCAGAGGGACTCACAACCGGTTGTCTGTGGCACAGTGGTCTCTCTCGGCTCAAGACCTTCCCTGACAATGACCGCCACCCCCCTACCCCTGCCAAGGGCCCGTGACTGATGGAACACACGGTAACCTGGCGGGCACATTTCCATGAGAGGAAGTCCTCCCTCATGGCCCAACCAGGTCTCCGTAATTCCCACCAGGTCCGGCTCCCCCTCCGACACGAGGTAGTTAATGAGGGGGGCTTTGTTGACAATGGACCTGGCGTTGCTTAGCATCAGTCTAGGGCCCTGGCTCTGTGAACTCTGACCACCTAGATTGCGGGGGTTGGGGTGTGTGACCGCTCGTACCCATGGCCACGTTCTCCCAACCGGTGATGAGATCTTTGTCTACCATCGCACCTACCCCTCCCAATGACCGTTTGGATGGAAAGACCCTCTTTCGGAACATCCCTTGTCCCCCTCCCCTTGACGGACCCACCCGCTTCCTTATTAATTCCGCCAGCCAGCTTGGCATTGGTCCTGCCCTCAGCCTGACTAATCCCTCCCCCCTCCCTGGGAGCCCCTAAAAATCTAATTAAAAATCTATGTAAAAAACCCCTAAGCCTCCGTTTTCTCCACCTCAGGATTCAGCAGTCCGTCATTGAGGTGGGTCCTTGTAAGGACTGGGGGCCAAGCCTGGGAGAGAGGGGACTCCCGCAGGGCGAGGAGGTCTGCTACTGAATACATGGCTACAGATAGTTGGTCTACACGCCTTTGGCCGGGGAGGGAATGATTGCCTGGATGTGAAAAAAGTGTCCCTGGAGTCCGTAGTTAGGCTTCACCATAGTTCTAGTTGGTAACGATGTCAATGAGGCTGAGAATAGATGGAAGATTGGCAATTAAGTTTCTCAGTCCCTGTCTTGTTCATTTTGGGGTCGGTAGGATGGTAAAATAGTGATGGGAAGCCGGAGGTGGGGGGAGGAAAAAGGGAGGAAAAGGACAAGGACAATAAATGAATAGGAACTGGAAGTGGGGTTAGCAAAGAAAGGAGGTAAAAATCATAACAAAGGAAAACAACACAGTCATTTCGAAACAAACTAAAACAAACTATGAAAGTGAGGCAGACGGTGCCGATAGCAACAGCCGCGTGGCGATATACGGCAGGTAAAAATGGCGACAGAGCATCGCAATGAGGCACACCAGGTGGAACAGGCAGCGAGGAGCAGTTGAGTCGCAGGGCCACAGCAGAGTCAAGCCAAACAATGAAACAGATGAAACAGACGAAAATGAAGCCCGGCAGGCAAACGAGCAAGCACAGCGACAGCAACATGGTGAGGAAAAAGATGCCGCCGAGCAGGACAAACCACCATGGCCGTACTAAACGAGCAGGAATGAGAGATGAGCGGGACGAGATGAGCAGGATGAGACAAAAAGGAGCAGGGCAGAGTGTAGGCTGGACCACGAAGACAGCAACTGACAGAGGTGATGAAGGGAACAGGACGACAAGCCAGCAGGAGCAGCAGCACCACCGAAGCAACGAAGACAAGCCAGGAGAAACAGCAAAATGGCAGGAGACGACGAAACGGCAGGAGAGGGAACAAAGACAGCAGCAAGAAGCAGGAACAGGAGGCAGGGCAAAAATGCTGAGAAACACAGCCGCGGCGATGGAACTACAGCGGCGGCATAACAGCCGCCACACAAGCATCTCTCTGGCTGTGATAACGCCGCAATGGAACCGTGCTGGAACGCTATGCCTCATTCATGGCGACCGGCCTCCACAGCAACCGGCCTCCACGACCGCCCCCTCATTCGGGGCCTTGGATTTTGCGCTCAAGCTGAGCAGCTTGGCCCCCCGAACAAAGTCCAGTGGGCAGACCGCAGGGCTTGGCGGCAATACCTCGGTTAAAACATTCTAGGAGGCAGACTCTCCCTCACCACAGCTCGACTCAGACCTCCATCTTGGACCGGAAACGGAAAGTACTCCAGAAGATAACCAGGTTCCATGCCATGGAGCACTTTGAAGGTAGTCACTAACACCTTGAAGCGCATCCGGAAGGCCACAGGCAGCCAGTGTAGCTCGCGCAGGAGAGGTGTTATATGGGAGTATCTCGACACTCCCAAAATCCCCCGCGCGGCTGCGTTCTGGACTAGCTGGAGCCTCCAGGCGCACCTCAGGGGGAGCCCCATGTAGAGAGCATTACAGTAGTCTAGGCGGGAAGTGACAAGGGCTTGAGTGACCGTGCGTAGGGCATCACGATCTAGAAAGGTGCACAACTGGCGTATCAGGTGAACCTGATAAAAGGCCCCCCTGGCCACAGCCGTCAGATGGTCATCCAACGACAGTTGGGAATCCAGGAGGATGCCCAAGTTGCGTGCCCTTTCCGTGGGAGCTAGTAACTCGCCCCCGATAGCCAGAGATGGTACCAACTGGATATATCATGATGCTGGAAACCACAGCCACTCGGTCTTGGACGGGTTGAGTTGAAGCCTGTTTCTCCCCATCCAGGCTCGCACGGCCTCCAGGCACCGGGACATCACTTCAACGGCATCGTTGGGGTGGTCAGGGGTACAGATGTACAGCTGGGTGTCATCAGTGTACTGATGGAATTCTACCCCCAAACCACGGATGATCTCACCCAGCGGCTTCATATAAATGTTGAACAGTAGGGGTGAGAGGACCGACCCCTGAGGCACCCCACATGTGAGGGGCCTAGACGTCGACCTGTGCCCTCCTGCCAACACAAATTGTGACAGGTCGGAGAGGTAGGAGGAGAACCACCTCAGGACGGTGCTTCCCAACCCCAGCCCCTCGAGCCGGTGCAATAGGATACCATGGTCGATGGTATTGAAAGCCGCTGAGAGGTCTAATAGGACCAGGATAGAGGAATGACCCCTATCCCAAGCCCTCCAGAGATCATCCACCAATGCGACCAATGCCGTCTCTGTGCAGAAACCGGATTGGCGCGAGTCTAGATAGATAGTTTCCTCCAGGTGCCGGGGAGCTGTTGTGCCACCACACTCTCAACAACCTTCGCAAGAAAGCGAAAGTTGGAGACCGGACGATAGTTGGCTAACACAGCTGGGTCCAGGGAGGGCTTCTTGAGGAGGGGCCTCATGACCGCCTCTTTCAAGGCGGCCAGTAGAAGCTCCTCACTCAAAGAAGAGTTGACAATTCCCTGGAGCCAGCCTCGTGTAACCTCCCGGGAGGCCAGTACTAGCCAGGAGGGACACGGGTCCAATAAACATGTAGTGGCATTCAGCTGTCCCAGTATCCTGTCCATGTCATCAGGAATCACAGGATCAAACTCTTCCCAAATAATGGTCACCAGACCTGCCTCCATCAGTCCGCCCAGACTATACCAATCGGAGGCTATCTCGCTCCGGATCTGAACGATTTTATCATGCAGATAAGTCCCAAATTCCTCTGCATGACCCTGTAAAGGAGCTTCCCGTGGCCTCTGGTGAAGGAGGGAGAGGGTCACTCTAAACAGGGCGGCAGGGTGGTTATATGCAGATGCGATAAGGGCAGAGAGGTAATCCCGCTTCGCCGCTCTTATCGCCACAACATAGGTCCGCAAATGCAACCTTACCCATGTCCGGTCAGATTCGGTGTGAGTAGACCTCCAAATGCTCTCTAGGCATCTCTTTCAGCGCTTCATTTTATTTATTTATTTTATTAAATTTATACCCCGCCCTTCTCCTTGTTAGGACCCAGGGCGGCACACAGGCATTATTTAAAAGACACAAAATACAATAAATATCACTTAAAATGTATTAAATTAACAGACCCGTGCTAAAACCCCAATATTAAAACCCATTACCAAATTATAAATTTTCTTAAAAAGTCAGAAACGGGGGGCTATCCTAGGCCGGCTTGTTGGAATAAATACGTCTTAAGACGTTGGCGGAAGAGGCGGAGGTCCGAGATAGTACGAAGGTCGGGGGGTAGGTCGTTCCAGAGGGCCGGGCCCGCCACAGAGAAGGCCCTTCCCCTGGGTGTCTCCAACCGGCATTGCCCCGCCGACGGCACCCGGAGAAGGCCCTCTCTGTGGGAGCGGATCGGACGAAGGGATGTATGGGGCAGGAGGCGGTCTCGTATATAGCTAGGCCCTGAGCCATGGAGCGATTTAAAGATGGTCGTCAATACCTTGAAGCGCACTCGAAAGGCCACAGGCAGCCAGTGCAGCTCGCGCAGGAGAGGTGTTACGTGGGTTTGCCTTGAGGCACCCATAATCACCCGCGCGGCCGCATTCTGTACTAACTGTAGCCTTCGAGTGCACCTCAAGGGAAGCCCCATGTAGAGAGCGTTACAGTAATCCAGCTGGGACGTCACAAGCGCTTGAGTGACTGTGCGAAGGGCTCCCCGGTCCAGTAAGGGGCGCAACTGGCATATCAGGCGTACCTGATAGAACGCCCCCCTGGCCACGGCCGCCACATGGTCCTCCATGGACAGCCGGGAATCCAGGAGGATGCCCAAGTTGCGCGCCCTCTCCAAGGGGGCCAGTTGTTCGCCCCCAATGGCCAGTGTTGGACTTATCTGGCTGAACCGGGGTGCCGGAAACCACAGCCACTCGGTCTTGGACGGGTTGAGCTTGAGTTTGTTACTACCCATCCAGATCCGTATGGCCTCCAGACACCGGGACAGCACCTCGACGGCATCGTTGGGGTGGTTTGGGGTGGATATGTACAACTGAGTGTCATCAGCGTACAGATGGTATTCCACCCCAAAACCATAGATGATCTCGCCCAGCGGCTTCATATAGGTGTTGAACAGGAGTGGCGAAAGGACCGACCCCTGCGGCACCCCATATGTGAGGGGCCTCGGGGACGACCTCTGCCCTCCTGCCAACACCCATTGCAACCGACCAGAGAGGTAGGACGAGAACCACCGTAAAACGGTGCCTCTCAGCCCCAACCCCCCCAATCGGTGCAATAAGATACCATGGTCAATGGTATCAAAACCTGCTGAGAGATCTAATAGGACAAGGATAGAGGAACAACCTCTATCCCGTGCCCTCCAGAGATCATCCACCAACGCGACCAATGCCGTCTCAGTGCTGTGACCGGGCTGGAAGCCGGACTGGCACGGGTCTAGATAATCAACTTCCTCCAGATGTCGGGGAAACTGTTGGGCCACCACACTCTCGACAACCTTCACTAAAAAGTGAAGGTTGGAGACGGGACGATAGTTAAAGCTGGGTCCAGGGATGGCTTCTTGAGGAGGGGCCTCACCACCGCCTCTTTCAAGACGGTAGGCAAGGACCCCTCACTCAGAGATGAATTCACAATACCCTGGAGCCAACCTCGTGTCACCTCCCAGGATGCCAGTACAAGCCAGGAGGGGCACGGGTCCCATAAACATGTGGTGGCTCTAAGGTTCCCCCGCAACCTGTCCATATCCTCGGTAGTAACAAAGTCGAACTCCTCCCAAGGTGTTATCTCAAGACCAGCACTGGACGCCTCGACCGGACCACTAGTGGAGGGCAACTCGTTCCGAATCTGAGTGATTTTGTCCTGCAGGAAAACTCCAAATTCCTCTGCTCGACCCTGCAGAGGGGCTTCCCGCAGCCTCAAATGCAAGAGGGAGCGGGTCACCCCAAACAGGGCGGCAGGGCGGTTTTCCGCGGACGCGATAAGGGTGGCACAATACTCACGTTTGGCCACTCTTAGCGCCACTAAGTAAGTCCTAATATGGTCTCTCACTAGTGTTCGGTCAGATTCGGATCGAGAAGATCTCCACCTACTCTCTAGGCGTCTCTTGCGGCGTTTCATCTCCCGCAGCTCCTCGGTAAACCAAGGAGCCTGGGTGACTCGACGCCGCATGAGAGGCCGCAAGGGCACGACTCGGTCCAAGGCCCCCGTGGCCGCACTATACCATGCGGCCACTAGATCCTCAGTCGAGCCATGGGACAGGGACACAGGTACTGGCCCAAGCTCCCTCTGGAACCTTTCCGGTCCATCAGGTGCCTGGGGCGGAACCAACTCAGTGTCTCCGGTTCCGCCTCCCCGCGGTGGGGTGTGACGGTTGGAAAGTCTATCCGAAGGAGAAAGTGATCTGTCCATGACAAGGGTAAGATGACTAAATCCCCTGTTCCGAGATCACTAATCCAGTGTCCAGAGACAAAAATCAGATCCAGCGTGTGTCCTCCCTCGTGAGTGGGGCCCTGAACTACTTGGGTCAGGTCCATGGCCGTCATGGAAGCCATGAACTTCCGAGCTGCCTCGGATGCTTCGCCCGCCGATGGCAGGTTAAAGTCCCCCATGACCATAAGTCTGGGGGTCTCCACCGCCATCGCGGCGATCACCTCGAGTAGCTCGGGCAGGGCTGCTGTTACATAGCGGGGAGCCAGGTATACAACCAGCAAGCCCAACTGCCTCCCTAGGCCCCACTTCACGAAGAGGGACTCACAGCCGGTCGTCTGAGGCACAGTGGTCTCCCTCGGCTCCAGACTTTCCTTAACGACAACCGCCCCCCCCACCCCTGCCTCCGGCCCTAGGTTGATGAAAAGCACGGTAACCTGGTGGGCACATTTCCACCGGGGTAGACCCCCCTCGGGGCCCAACCAGGTCTCCGTAATCCCCACCAGGTCCGGGTCCCCCTCTGACACGAGGTCATTTATGAGGGGGGCTTTGTTCACCACGGACCTGGTGTTACAGAACATAAACCTAGGGCCCCGGCTCTCTAATCCCTGACCACCTAGCCCACGAGTGGAACACAGGGGGTTGGGGCAAGCGATCGCTCGTAGCCAGCGACCACGAGCCCCCAACCCACGATTGACATCCTGTCTCCCACCGCCCCTGCCCCTGCTTCATGACCCTCAGCTCCTCGGAAAACCAGGGGGCGAAGGTGGATCGGCGCCGAGTGAGAGGCCGCAAGGCCACGACCCGATCCAGGGCCCCCATGGCCGCACTATTCCAGGCGGCCACTAGGTCTTCAGTCGAGTCACGGGTCAGGTTCTCAGGTATTGGCCCAAGCTCCATCTGGAACCTCTCTGGTGCCTGGGGTGGAACCACCTTAGCATTTCTGGTTCCGCTTCCCCGCAGTGGGGAGTAGCAGTTGGAAAGTCAAGCCGGAGGAGAGAGTGATCTGACCATGACAGGGGCTCGATGACTAAATCCCCTAATCCAAGATCACTCATCCACTGGCCAAAAACCAAATCCAGTGTGTGTCCCCTGGTATGTGTGGGGTTGTGAACTAGTTGGGTTAGGTCCATGGCTGTCACGGAAGCCATGAACTCCCAGGCTGTCTCGGATGTTTCGTCTGCTGATGGCAGGTTGAAATCCCCCATGACTAACCTCAGCTATTACATCGAGAAGCTCGGGCAGGGCTGCTGATACGTAGCGGGGAGCCAGGTACACAATCAACAAGCCCAACTGCCTCCTGCGACCCAACCTCACACATAGGGACTCACAATCGGCCGTCTGCGGCACAGTGGTCTCCCTCGGCTCTAGACTCTCCTTAATAACAACCGCCACCCCCCAACCCCTACCCTGGGCCCGGTGATGGAATGCCCGGTAACCCGGTGTGCACATTTCCATGAGGGGCACTCCTCCCTCCGTGCCCAACCAGGTCTCCGTGATACCCACCAGGTCCGGCTCCTCCCAAGTCATAAATGAGGGAGGCTTTGCTGGCCACGGACCTGGCATTACACAACATCAGCTTAGGGCCCAGGCTCTGAGATCCCAGACCTCCTGGATTGCAAGGAAAGCCGTGGGGACTGGAGCGTGCAACTGCTCGTAAATAGCGGGTGCACCCTCTAACATAATGTGGCCCCCGGCTACCGCCATATCTACCCCTCCCATGCACTGTCCTGATAATGTGGCCCTTGGTTAAATGGCCCCCACCCTCCCCTCGACATCAGATCCTACGCCCCCTCCATCGGGACCGTGGGCCGGCCTGGGGGTATCATCCCATGGGTGTGGGGTAAGTACCAGACCCACTCCCCTTGTCGCAATAAACCCTCCCCCCTCCCTGGGACCCCTTAAAAATCCAATTAAAAATTTAGATAAAAAACCCCTTAACTTCCTTTTTGGCTACCTCTCAAGATTCACAAATCCGTCATTGAGGCGGGCCAAACCTGCGAGAGAGGGGACAGACCTCGCAAAGAGGTCTGCTGCGGAATACATTGACTAGTCAGTAAAGGTAAAAGTCTGGAGAGAGAATGTTCACCATGATGGAAAATGACATTGGCCCATAGTAGTCAGGTTACCAACAGATGGAAGTGATTCCAGCCGGAGTCTAGATAGAACTAAACTGATAATCCACCAAGCCAGTCACTACGGTCTTTATTTATTATTTATTTATTTATTTGGATTTATTGACCGCCCCCTCTCTCCAAAGAGACTCGGGGCGGTGTACAAGAATTTAAGAGCATATACATATATAACAATTATAAATAATAAAACTAAATTAAATGTTTTATCCTGTGTTAAAATATCTCGCTGGTACGGTAGATTAGGTTAGGCCAGGCCGGCCTGCTGGAAAAGATGGGTCTTTAATTGTTGACGGAAGGAGCGGAGGTCCGTAGTAGATCTAAGCTCGGGGGGTAGGTCATTCCAGAGGGTTGGGCCCGCCACAGAGAAGGATCTTCCCCTTGGAGCCGCCTGTTGGCATTGCCAGGAGGACGGCACCTGGAGAAGTCCCTCTCTGTGTGAGCGAATCGGTCGAAGGGATGTGTGGGTAGGATACGATCACGCAGATAGCTAGGACCCGTGCCATGGAGCGCTTTAAAGATGGTAATCAACACCTTGAAGCGCACCCGAAAGGCCACAGTTAGCCAGTGCAGCTCGCTCAGGAGCGGTGTTACGTGGGAGTACCTGGAGGTACCCATAATTACCCAGGCGGCCGTATTCTGGACTAGCTGTAGTCATCGGGTGCACCTCAAGGGGAGCCCCATGTAGAGAGCGTTACAGTAGTCTAGTCAGGAAGTCACGAGTGCATGAGTGACTGTGCGAAGGGCATCCCGGTCGAATAGGGGCCGCAACTGGCAGAATGCCCCCTTGGCCACGGCCGTCACATGATCTTCCATAGACAGCCGAGTATCTAGGAGGATGCCTAAGTTGTGTGCCCGATCCACGGGGGCTAGAAGTTCACCCCCTATGGCCAGTGATGGGATCAACTGGTTGTACCGGGGCACCGGAAACCACAGCCACTCGGTCTTGGATGGGTTGAGTCTGAGTCTGTTCCTTCCCATCCAGCTCTGCACGGCTTCTAAACATCGGGACATCACTTCAATGGCATCGTTGGGGTGGTTTGGGGTAGATATGTACAACTGAGTATCATCAGCGTACAGATGGTACTCCACCCCAAAGCCACGGATGATCTCACCCAGTGGTTTCATATATATGTTGAACAGGAGTGGTGAGAGGACTGATCCCTTTAAGTGTACTAGGAGGCATTGCTACGATACTCGGATCTTAAAGGGATGTATCTGTGTTGCCAAACTCCCTGCGATCCTAGGTCCGATAATGGAGGATAGTGGTAACGATGACGGGCGGACTGACGCCGCGCAGGATTCCAAACAGTGCAGGCCGTAGCAGGATGGATCACCGCAGAAACAAAACGGCCGGGGGGCTGCAAACACGATGGCAAAAAAAGGGGGAAGTGGCGACAGGGCGCGGAGGGCAGAATATAGAATGGCAGGATGACGGCAGAATGACGAAACAATGGAACAGCAATAAGGCATAGTAGGACAAGCAAAACAGACCGGGAGAAGGCCACGTAAATAGCCGGAATAGTAAAATTTCAGATGAAAATCACACTGGTCAGATCAGGAATTGCTTCTGCTCCTTATATGTTATACCACAAGGTTTTCTGAATCTCTTATCAGCTGCTTGAGGAGAAATCAGATCCGCATACAATATGCAATTCTCAGTTCTGTTTTATTCAGTTAAAGGACTGTATTATATAATTTTGGGATTCTGATTACACATTTGATATGCTGTTTTAAAGGAAGAATTCCAATAGTCTGTTTTTATACCACTAGTATATCATTTCCTTTGATCAAAGTGTTTCAATGTCTCGGTTCTCTTAATTTTCTATCATCTGGATAAAAATGTGTTAGGTCCATGGAATTTTGGGGGTGGGAGTTGCCACATGACATACGCTGCTTCTATTCCTCTGGTGGGTAACAAGTCACCTTCCGATTAGGCTAATTTAGCAGTTAATTAAGCCTTGCCCATTCTTCAAAAAAACTAAGTGGTGTTAAGTTTTGTTAATAAGTGGATCATCAGGAAATCCATTTGGTCTAGTAGTTAAGGCCTTGAAGGCTGGCCGGGTGACTTTGAGCCAGTCACTTTTTCTCAGCTCAATCCACCTCATAGGATTTAAAAAAAAAAGTTTTTTATTTTTAGACAAACATAGACAGACAAAACATGTAACATAAAACTATCTTCCATTACATACAGTATATCAATTTGTTACAAGGTTTTTGTGCGTCTTTTCCTTAGTCATCACTTACACTTTATATAAAATCACATATTATCAATCGAATACATTTGTATACATTATTATTATTGTACCTCATTTGTTTGACTATTACTATTATTCCTTCATTTTAAACCAGATATGCTAAATATGGATTCATTTATATTATAACAATTCATTACATCATCTTAAGTATATCCAATAATAAAATATTTTATTGTCATTGTCTGTATCATTCTATTATTCTAGTATTAATAACATTCTCTAATAATTTCCATTTCCATTTTTTTATCTAACCACTGATAAAATAAATCCCATATTCTATAAAATTGTTTATCTTCTTGTTCTCTAATTTCAAATGTCAATTTATTCATTTCAGCAAAGGCGGAAGGGGAGGGCCGGTGAGGGAGGAGCCAGACAGGCAGCAGGCGGCAGAAGAAGAGGAGAGCCAGCCGGAGTCCGCGCGACCCTGAAGTTTGCACTGTGTCGCCATGCGCTGAGAGCGGCCGGCCGGAAGCCCCACCGCTGCCTCCTCCTCGCCCGACTTGTCCCGGGCACCCAGGGCGCGCTCCCACCTGCCCCCGTGGGGCCCTCTTTAAAGGCAGCGGCCTGGTGGTGCAACCTGGTGGTGCTGAGAGCCGCTGGCTCGGGCGGGAAGGGGGAAGGCAGCCCAAGGCGGCCGCTTTCAGCTCAGCCCATCATGCCGGCATGATGGGCTGACAGCGGCCAGTTCGGGCCACCTTCCCCCTCCCCGCCCCAGCCGGCGGCCCTCAGCGCCGCTGGGCCAGGCCACTGGCGCTGCCTTTAAAGAGGGCCCCGCGGGGGCAGGTGGGAGCGCACCCCTGCCCTGATGCCCTCTGCGCAGGCGTGTGCCACACCAGAATGTGTGCCCCCTCGCCCGCCCCGCCCCCTGTCGATGGTGTCCCGCTTTGGGAGTTTGAAAATCTGGTCACCTTACTCTTTGGGGTCTTTCTCCGCAGGTCGAATGTGGGGGGAAGAAATTCTGACTTGGGGTCTGCTTCAGCCTCCTGGTGCGGGGCTTTGGGCAAAGGCTGGAGGGAAGTGCTGCTGGTGGCGAAGAGCTGGAGGGCCTTGTTCCAATAGGGCTGCATCATGGCCTGGAACTGGCTGACCATCTCAGCCTGCTGAATAGGGGTGGATTGCTGCTGGCATTACTGCCATTTTGGTGCACGCACATGCGCAGTTGCCCAAAAATAAATCCCGCCCCCCTGCCGCCCGGCCATCCCGCCATGGGTGCCTGGGCCGAGCTGGGCGAGGAGGAGGTGGCGGTGGGGCTTCTGGCCGGCTGCTCTCAGCGCATGGCAGCACAGCGCAAACCTCAGGGCCGCGCGGGCTCCGGCTGGCTCTCCTCTTCTTCCGCTGCCTGCTGCCTGTCTGGCTCCTCCTTGCCGGCCCTCCCCTTCCGCCTGCCCGCCTGCCCGCTGCTTCCTGCCCATGCCCTGTGCCTCTGTCTGAGAGCGTGCAGAGCACCCACCACCTGCCTGCTGCCTGCTGCCACCCCAGGCAAAAAGCAGGACATTTTGAAGAGGCCACGGGAGGCGGGACTAATTCTTTGAAAGCATGATTGTCCCACCAAAAGCGGGAAGTCTGGTCACCTTAGGTTAAATGGCCAACCAATCTGTGTGCAGATCTACATCTGCACACAAAACACATACACACAACCATCGTATAATCCCCAACCTACCTACCTACTCCCTTTCTCCCTCTCTCCCTCTACCTATCTACCTACCTACTGTATTTTTCCCTCTCTCTCTCTATGTGTGAGAGAACGTTGGAGGCTTATTTGGTTGCTGAGGAAACGACCATTGGAAATGTGAGGGGCGTGTGCGTGACGCATCATAAGAAGCAGCCGGGTGGGAAGAGCTTAAGGGAGAAAAATAACTGAGAAGTGTGTACCTTTTACGTTTGTGCTGCTTGCTCATGACACAGGTGTGGCAGCCATACAAAATGTAGGTATGATTGTTATTCACTTTCTTAGCAATATTGTGTGAAAATTTGGTGCCGATCGGTGCAATACTTTCTGAGATTAGTGATTTTGCACAAACTATTTAAATTTTTTATTTATATAGATTTCAGGCCCACCTCAACCATAATTTTATTTAATTATGTTTGTATATTTCTAAACTGTCCATCTCACTCAAAGAGAAAATCTTGCTGATAGCAGCTCGGTTCCCCAAATACATTTGAGCAACATTAATAGAGGATTTGAACCCCAAAATCAAACACAGCCTTCTCATTCATCTTATACAGATAACTAAAGTAATCCATCCATCCTCCTCCTTTTTTCCCAGAGTAAATTATGATTCTAATATAGTTTGTTGATATTCTGACTTGACAATGATCAACATGCTTAGTTTGTACAACATGCTGGGCACATAGAAGACCCTATTAGGCAGGTTGTGTTAACAGCTTCATCAAACCTGTCTGAAGAAACACAACCTACCACAAATCCTATTAATATGAAATATGATCCCAATCTGGAACTTGCATCAATGAATATGTTTAATGTCATGTTCATGCAATATATGTCATAGTTTGCATAACTGATCAGCTCAAAATAGTCAAATTTGTTGACTTTGCCAAGCTAAAAAATCCCTTTATGACTTAGAACGCTATATGGATGAGGCTTGTAGTTATACATATTTACAAATTAAATCAAGATTCAGGGGGTGACTTTACCATAGTAGCCAAATTAAGATAGTAGAGAGTCTCAGAAAAACCACAACACAGCATACCATTAATTGAAAAAAACCCCACCCACCTACCATTAATTTCTTGATATCCAAAATTAATACATGATTTAATTTAAACTGACAAAATATTCATTTTAACTAAGCATTTTAAGACAATGTTCTGAGGGAGTTTTGCATATCCAGTTTCTGGAAAAAATATTCCAGCTCCAAACAGTTACCATATCACACGAGCTCTGAAAACTGATTTTGATAACAGATGTTAATGTATTATTGTTGCCTCTGGCCCTTCACTTGTTTTATGTTCTTTGCAAGATTATTTCTGTGTAGTTTGTACATTTAAATGGCGATTGAATCCCTAATTAGGGTTGGGTGCAAATTTTGTTTTAAAAATTTATTTGACAGGCCTAATTAAACTTTAGGATGAATATCCTGCCTTCCTTTCCCCCTTTCCAAAAGAACTGAACAGGGATTTAATTTAAGGGACACCATCGATGGGGGGGGGTAGCAGCCTTTCTTGGTCCCACAGCCGCCGCAGAGGCCGCCTCGCTGCCCACTTCCCTCGCTGGCCGGAGGGCGTCTGGTTGGTGTGTGTGCAGGTCGACGCCCTCCCTCCCTTCGCTCCCAAGTGGGGTACCTGCAGGTGTAGGCATCTGGTGGGGCGACGGAGCGGGGCTGGGTGGGCAGTGGGTGCTCTGCACACGATCAGAGGCACGGGATGCAGGCAGGAAGGGGCGGCCGAAGCGGGCTGGCGGGCAGAGCCAGGCAGGCAGCAGGCGGTGGAGGAGGAGGAGCTCTGTGCGCAGCGGGGCTCCAGCCAGAGCCCGCGCGGCCCTGAACTTTGCGCCGCTGCCGCAATGCGCTAAAAGCAGCTGGCCAGGAGCCCCACCACCGCCCGTCCAGGACGAGCTGGGTGGGGATGCGGCCAGGCTCCCAGCTTTCAGCGCATTGCGGCAGCGGTGACGCAAAGTTCAGGGCCGCACGGGCTCCAGCTGGAGCCCTGCCGCACACAGCTCTCCTACTCCTCTGCTGCCTGCTGCCTGCCTGGCTCCTCCCTCACCGGCCCTCTCCTTCCGCCTGCCTGCCAGCCCGCTCTGGCCACTTCTTCCTGCCCGCGCCTCTGAGCGCATGCAGAGCCCCCGCCGCTCGCCTCCCACTGCCGCCCCAGGCAGAAATCGGGACATTTTTAAGAGACCACGGGCCGCAGGACAAATTCTTGAAAAGCGGGACTGTCCCGCCAAAAGCGGGATGTCTGGTCACCTTAATTTAATTCTAATAATTTCCCCCCTTCCTAATATTATAATACTTACAAATGGGCAGCAAATTGGAATAAATTGGCCTTCAAAAGCTGCAGCTGGTAGGAATTACCCCATCCTTTTCCATCCCCTTCGGAGAAAGGTTCCGGTTCTTTTAAATACGAATTTTTATTAATTTTAATCGGGGTTTGTTTAGTTTTTTAATTTTAAGAGAGGCCAAATTGTTTAATATGATTTTTAAAGTGTTTTTAACTTTTATATATCTGTTTTACTTTGGCTGTTCACTGCCCTGAGTCCTTCGGGATTTGATTTGATTTTGATTTGATTTGATTTTTATACCGCACCCATCTCCCAGAAGGGACTCGGGGCGGTGCACAGGGAGTAGGGAGGTATAACAAACTAATAAACCTAAACCTAAACCTAAATAAGTGCTTCATGTTAGTCTTTCCTTGCTTCTTTTCTTCCAGGGGTAGAGTGCTCGAGAAGGGGATTGGGGCAGCCCCAGTGAGACCAGGCATCTGGCAGAGGCAGAAAGTGAGGGGAGGAGGGCGGGAGAGAAGAACCTGATGGAACTGGAGCTGCAGAAGAGAAGAGTGATGTTTACAGTGGGTCGAGATAATCGCCCCATCGACAAACTGTGCTGGGGTGAGAGTGTGTGTCAGAGGTGGGTTTCTGTGGGTTCAGCCCAGATTGGGCGAACTGGTAGTGGCGGTAGCAGGACGGTCCACCCTCATGGATGGACGCACAAACTGGTAGTAAAAAAATTAGAAACCCACCACTGGTGTGCATGTCCACAGAGAGAGCTCTGAGTGTCAACTCTGGCATGCGTGCCATGGGTTAGCCACAGGTTAGCTTAGGGTTTTGAAGGGCTTTAGTTGGCTTGTGTACTACACTGATTCCATATAATTGTAGTAGTATATTGGTGGTTTCTGAGATACTCTTAATGTATCCAGCATAATTCTCCCTTGGCTAAGAATGGAGGTGAGCAAAAGCCCATAGAATGGGACACAATTGGACAGGAGAAACCTTTATCTTAAAAGATTCAAAGGCTATCTACCACCATAAATATTTCCTATCTGGGAGACAAGATAAAAATAATGGTGAAAATGGTGCATTCTTTCAGTGAGCTTTTTTATCTATCTCAGGCAACTTTTTAACATGAAAAGTATGATGTATTTTAGATTTTATATATGCTATTCAGTGAATTAAAAGCAATTCTCTTTTTTCCCATTTGTTTTACAAAAATGCAGGCAGATCTATAATCAGTTGTTAAGTGACCAATGTTACAACGGCACTGAAAAAGTGAGTTATGACAGGCGCTTGTATCTAATGATCATCACAGCATCCCCATGGTCACTTAATCATTTTTGGGGCTCTTGGTAATTAGCATGTATTTATGATGATTGCAGTGTCCGAGAGTTGTGTGATTGCCCAGCCAGTTTCCCACAAGCAAAGTCAATGGGGAAGCTGGAATCATTTAATGTCCATATGATTCACTTAACAACTACAATGATATGCTTAATAGCCATGGCAAAAAAGGTTGTAAAATTGGGTGCAACCCAGTTTAAAATTGCCATGCTTAAAAATGGAAATTCTGGTTTCAGTTGTGATGGTAGGTCGAGGACTACCTGTAGAATGTGAAATGATTCAAAGCAAATTTGCCTTTTTTAGGGGAGTTCCTAAAATTTATCATCCTGATACTGGATTGAGCATTGCTGAAGATTAGAACAATACTGGTAGTCCTCAATTTATGACCACAATTGAGTGCAAAATTTATGTTGCTGAGAAATTTGTTAAGTGAGTTTTGCCCCATGTTGCGAATTTCCTTGCCCATATTTGTAAAGTGAATCACTACTGTTGTTATATTAGTAACACATTTGTTAAGTGAATCTGGCTTCCCCATTGACTTTGCTTGTCAGAATGTTGCAAAACATGACTACAATGTTCTGGGACACTGTAACCATCATAAATATGACTCAGCTGCCATGCATCTGAATGCAAATCACATGACCATGGAAATGTTGCAGCAGTTATAAGAATGAAAAATGGTTATAGGTCACTTTTTTTAGTGTAACTTCAAACCTTCACTAAGCGAACTGTTGTATGGTGAGTCCTACCTATAGTATACATATATGCATCTGGCTTTTAAAAAAATTCATTCATTCATTCATTCATTCGACTTATTAACCGCCCCTTCTCCCCGAAGGGACTCGGGCGGTGCACAGTAAAATATAAAAAATACAATACATCATGCTTTGTGTTTAATTATCAATTGTTTACTTAGTTTACTAAGTAAAGCACCATTCTAAGTAAAGCAACTAGCCTGGAGACTAAAACATCTAGCCCCTGTGGATAGGGCACGCAACTTGGGCGTCCTCCTTGATACCCGGCTGTTCATGGAAGATCAAGTGACAGCCGTGGCCAGGGGGGCGTTCTACCAGGTTCGCCTGGTACGGCAGTTGCGGCCCTTATTGGACCGGGACGCCCTGCGCACAGTCACTCACGCACTCGTGACATCCCGGCTAGACTACTGCAATGCTCTCTACATGGGGCTCCCCTTGAGGTGCACCCGAAGACTGCAGCTAGTCCAGAATGCAGCCGCGCGGGCAGTTCTGGGAACCTCTAGGTTTGCCCATGTAACACCGCTCCTGTGCGAGCTGCACTGGCTACCTGTGGTTTTTCGGGTGCGCTTCAAGGTGTTGGTTACTATCTTTAAAGTGCTCCATGGCACGGGACCTAGTTATGTGCGGGATCGCATCCTGCCCCATACATCCCTTCGGCCGATTTGCTCGCACAGAGAGGGACTTCTCCGGGTGCCGTCCACTAGGCAATGCCAGCGGGCGACGCCCAGGGGAAGGGCCTTCTCTGTGGTGGGCCCCACCCTCTGGAACGACCTACCCCCCGAAATTAGAACGACGACGGACCTCCGCTCCTTCCGCCAGAAGTTAAAAACTCACTTATTTCAGCAGGCCGGCCTGGCTTAACTCTTATATCTAGCCGTAAAAAAAATAAATTTGTTTTAATTTTAATTTTAAGGGTATTGTTAAGGTTTTTAGGGATTTTAAATATTGTTTTAGCACAGGGATAATTTAATTCAGTTTTAATATTTTGTATGTTGTATATTGTTATTTATTAGATTTTAATTTCCTGTGCACCGCCCCGAGTCCCCATGAGGGAGAGGGGGCGGTCTATAAATTTTAATAATAATAATAACAACAACAACAACATGTGAAGAACAGTTGCAGGATTTGGATTTGGCTAGTCTACATAAAAGAAGGACTGGGGGGACATGATAGCAGTATTTCAATATTTGAGGGGCTGTCACAAAGTATAGAATAAAAATAGAAATAGAATAGAATATAATTCTTTATTGGGAAAGTGTGATTGAATACACAAGGAATTTGTCTTTGGTGCATATGCTCTCAGTGTACATAAAAAGATAAGATACATTTGTCAAGAATCATAAGGTACAACACTTAATGATAGTCATAGGGTACAAATAAGCAATCAAATCATACTAGGAAACTATCAATACAAATTGTAAGGATACAAGCAACAGTCACACAGCCATATGTGGAGGAGATAGGTGCTAGGAACAATGAGAAGATTAATAATAGTGCAGACTTAGTAAATAGTTTGACAGTGTTGAGGGAATTATTTGTTTAGCAGAGTGATGGTGTTCAGGAAAAAAACTAATTGTGTATGTGTGTGTGTGTGTGAATTTATTTTCCAAGGCAACCTGGAACCAAGAAAAACTTTCTAAGAGTGAGGACCATTAATCAGTGGAATGGGTTGCCTTCAGAAGTTGTGGGTGCTCTAAATAGAAAATAAAGTATTAAGATACTTTCAAGGATATGTTCAAGAATGAGACATAGAGAAAAAAATAGTTAGGATATGATAGTGAAGAAAAAGGAATAGGAAAGGATAAGCATAAAATTATAACCGGGTTTGCTGGAATATCATCCCGAAAATACACCAGTTGAGAATTGAAGAGATAACAACAACAGAAAAGGAAAGAAAGAGAAGAGAGAAGAAAGGGGAGGGAAGGAAGAAAGAGGAAAGGAGAGGAAGGATGGAAGGGATAGAAAGAGAAGGAGAGAGGGTAGGAGGGGGGAGAGGAAGAGAGCAGTAGGGGAGAGGCAAGGGAAGAAGGGAAAGGAGAGGAGGAAGAAAGTAGAGAAGGAGGCAAAAAGAAGGAAAAATAGGGTGGTGATAACAAAAAATAGGTGCATGGGATGGTAAGCGAAGCAACCCATAATGTATATTTTAATATTTTATATGGAAAAATAAATATGTAAAAGTGATAAAGATAAATAATAATAATAATATGTGAATCTATATTTGTAACGGTAGGTAAGAGAATAAAAATATTTATATATATATAAAATTAGTGGATATTCCATCACTAGAGGTTTTTAAGAAGAGACTGGGCAACCACCTGTCTGAAATGGTGCAGTGTTTCTCAACCTTGGGGGCTTTAAGACTTGTGGACTTCAACTCCCAGAATTCCCCAGCCAGCTGTGCTGGCTGTTGGATTCTGGGAGTTGAAGTCCACAGGACTTAAAGTTGCCAAGTTTGAGAAACATTGCTATATAGGATTTCTCGCTTGAGCAGAGGGCTGGACTAGAAGACCTCCAAGGTCCCTTCTAGCTCTATTCTGATTCATCCTGCTTTGCACACCCGAAGTCAAGTGAGGCCCTGAGGTAGCCCTCCTTCCCCAACATAGGCGGCCAAGGATGAGGCTGGAGGACCCGCCAACCGCACCAGCCTTTCCGCAGCGCAAGCGGCATCCGTCCCACAATCCTAGGGTCGTCGTCTCCTTCCATGCCCCGTCTAGGCGCTCAACCGCTCGAATCCCATGGTTACGCTTCGCATCCGCGCTCGCCGGTTCCGTTCTCTACTGCGATGGCCATCTCTATGGTGGGTGGCGGACTATCGGGCCTTTCCGGAGAAACAGGAAATGACATCAGGGGAGTTCTGGAGCGAGCGGTTTTGATGCAGCTCGCCTCAGGGGTTAAAAAAAAAAAAGCGGCCACCCCACACTACGAGATCTGCAACTCGGCCGCCGGCATCGTCGTCGTCTCCCTCGTAATTCTCATCCTTTATCGATCGTCTTTTGCCGGCCGCCTTTTCTCCCTCAACCGCTCCCGTGCCGTATTCCTGCCTCCGCCTGTTGGTGACCTCTCCCGGCTCCCGCTCCGGGTTTGGGAGACGCCCCCTCCGTTACTCAGCTGGGCTTCAGGTGAGCCTGAGGGGGGAGGGGGCGGGGGGGCACACCTGCGGATTTTTTTGGCCTTCCCTCCCCCTCCCCCTCCACTTTCGCTTGCGCGGCGTGGGGAAGACTGACAGGCGAGGCTGCTGAGTCTATTTCGGGATGGGGAAGGAAGGAGCTGGCAACCTGAGGCGGTGACGGTGATCTCCCGTTGCCTTGGACTACAACTCCCATGGGTCTCAGCAACTTCGCCCTCATGCCTTTGTAAGGGCATTGGATTATAGCCCTCCGTCGCTGCCAGCCTGCCAGCGGTCCCCCCCCCCCCCCTTGAGATGATGGAGTTTATATCTCTTAAGCTGAGGATGACTGGACCTGTAGCTTTTACCATATGGCATTTTAGCTTGGCGAGGGGGAGGTTTGGGAGGACAAATAAATGGGTTTTGGGGAGCAATTGTTTGGTACGAATGTGACAACGATTGTTCATTCGAAATTTTATTTTTCTCTTTACTATTCAGTCTTTTCCATGCCTGTGAGAAGAGATTAGTTTAATAAAGACAGTATTTAGGCATTCTTGCCTTATATGAATGAAATATAACTTTAGAGGGAATGAAAAAGGAAAAGGTTGCTGATCTGATGTGTATGTGTGTAACTTTGAACAGCTAATCTGAATGTATGCATGTATGTATGCATGCATGCATGCATGCATGTATGTATTCAGATTAGCTGTTCAAAGTTATACACACACACGTATACATACATACATATAATATTTAACTTTGAACAGCTAATCTGATGAGAATGAATACATACATACATACATACATACATACATACATACATACATACATACATACATACATACATACATACAGTGACTTCCAGGTGTAGTTCTAAAAGAAACTGACATAATTATCTCCGAAACTTTAAAATATATTTATTTGGCGCGCAATGGCCAAACTGATTAACATTGTATAAAGGCAAGTATCCCTTTTATGGCTTTTACAATTGGACGATGTTAGCAGTTGCTAAGGAAAGCTCAGTGAGCAATATATTTTAAATATATTTTAAAGTTCCGGAGATCATTATTCAGATTAGCTGTTCAAAGTTAAATGAAAGACTCCTTCTATTCTTCTGAAGAATATTTTAAAAGTGCATAATGTTGTTATTTAAAGAAGGGTGTTAACTCAAATGCTTGCTCCAAGGCATGTACTTTATGAACAATTGAGGCAAGTTAGGAAATTAGTATCAGGCACTCTGCCATGTCATTTTAGCTGGCCTGTGGTATTTTAATGAGCTGATAAAATTACCAAATATATAAGCTCTGTAATCAAATGACATATTTTCATAATTTGAGGATTCATTAGGTAATTGAAGCCTGGATTTTAGCTAGGAGCAAGCTTTAAGAAAACATACAGTTTAAATAATGCTTAAAAAAACCTTTATAGTAATATAAAATTTTGGGATAGTGATAGAACATATGCTCTGTGTGCAAGTGCCTCAGATTTTGTTTCTGCATTTCCTGGTAAGATTTAAAAATGTTGTTAAAATGCCAAGTACACATTTAAATTAAAAACAATGTGATTATGTGCATATTTAAGTAAAAAAAGTGTGAATGCTATGATTGCTGAATGACATGTTTAGTTCAGATTCATGGACTTCTTTTCTGAATTAGGGATGATGTGAGGAAGCTCAGTAGTTTATTATTTGATTGTGTTTACTTTAAATATGTATGTTTGACACTCTTATCATGTGAAACTTAATAAGGGATCATAAGAAATAAAGAAAATTTTCTTCTCTTTTCTATAAAAATAGATAATGGATAATATGGGATGCATAATTACTTCATAATACTAATTATTTAGCATAATAATTGCTAAGTAAATGCATATTAACATTTATCTACCTGCTATTCTTATTATGTTTACTTGCCCAGATAGAGTTTTATTTTGAACTCCAATTATGATCAGGATATTGAAAAAATTAATGTCCTCGTGGACTAATAAATGTAACAATAAAGACACTGTCCAGATAAATAAATGCAGTTATAATAAGTAATTTTAAGTACTTTTTATTAATTAAATGCATTTGTGTGAACTGCAGTAAAAAATGATTTAGTGGTTGACATAGAATTTACAATACAGGTAGTCCTTGACTTACGACCGCTATTAAGTCCTACATGTTATTGCTAAGTGAGTCAGTTATTAAGTTATTTTGCGCCATTTTATGACCTTTCTTGCCATAGTTGTTAAGTGAATCACTGCAGTTGTTAAATTAGTATTACAGTTGTTAAATGAATCTGGCTTCCACGTTGATTTTGCTTATCGGAAGGTTGCAAAAGGTGATTACAGTGTCTCCAGGTCATGTAATCACCTTTTGCGACCTTTTGACAAACAACATCAATGGTGAAGCCAGATATACAACCATGTTACAAATTTAACAACTGCAGTAATTCACTTAATAGTGGTAGGAAAGATCATAAAATGGAACAAAACTCACTTAGCAACAGAAATTTTGGGCTCAATTGTGATCATAAGTTGAGAACTATCTATACTGATTGCTCAAGCTTATGAAGATTAAGGTCTTTCATCCTGAAGTAAGAGTGATCTGCTTCTAATTATTTACTCACTGTTATATTATTATATTTTGAATAGTGAGATGAGTGGCATGCAAAGTAAATACATAAAATAAATATTTCAGTGTGCTTCTTTTTTGGTTTCATAGAAGGTAAACATCTAGTGCTCCACATGTAAATACCCTTCATTAAGGCTGTCTAAAGCCCTTGACAGTCCTAGCAGAACCACAGTTTGCATGGGCATGGAGGCACAGACAGCTGAAGAAAGCTTCCAAGTAACTCTATGAGCCTTGTAAAAGATGTGGCTACTCTAAGGCCTCCAAAGAAGATGATTTGTTTGATGCTGAGATCCATCACAAAGTATTTCTTATTTATGTTATACTGTACAGCTTTTATTTTTGTGTAACTTGTGTCCATATAGTTCTAGTGGCGATTTGTTTATAGTGCTGCTCAAATGCCCATGTTACTTCCTATGTGGGATTGAGGTGCTACAATATACAGTGCTTATTTTCAATGCTCCATATTAATATTTCAGCAGTGTGTGACTTGGGTTTCCTGCAACAGTTACTCCTTTGACTTTGCTAACTGGATCTCATTCTGGATTAAAGTTCTTTATTGTGAAGCTATTCCATCCTTTTGTTGTTGTGCTGTTGTTTTGGTGCTGACATTTCATTCCTGTAAATGTTCTATTGTGTCAGATTTTATAGTGGTTTAGAAATTATGACCACTGTTAGCAGCAAAGGAGAAAAGAAATTAGCTTGGTGATCAACAGCTATCCTTACTGGAAATCTTATTTTGCCATTAAACACATTTAAAAATATATCTTGCTTTTCTTTCACTTTTGCATTGATTGTCACTCTCTTCAGTTAATACAACTCAAGTGTGTCTGGGCTCAATCTTGTCTTTTAGCTGTGTGAAGTTGAAGAGAGAGAACTTACTTTAGTAGGCATCATGGATAACATATGTTCAGTGCTATTTCCAGTTGTTGTTTTTTTTGCTTAATATAAACTTGTGGATCTGGTCTGTCAGTGAATTAAGTACAGTGCCAACTCATTTGTGAGATCACTATTGGCACAGTGTTTTGAAATGTTATCTATTATGACAAATCTATTTAAACACATGAGGACTTTGCTAACTACACATAGATGAAATGTCATATAAACATTTGTAAAATAAACATTAGCGTTCTTCAAATGTGCTTGAATTGCCTTTCCACGAGATAAAGCTGTTAAACCAATATTATTAAATTGGCAATAGAGTCAGTTTTAAAAAGCATTGTAAAAAAAGTTGTGGTAATTCACTGTTTGCTTTTTTTTTCTGCCTAGAAAGATAGGAATGCGGATTTCTAGAAGAGAGGAATTAAGTTGGAACTCTGCACCTAACAGTCCAGATTGTAATTGTACCCACATTTTGTGATTACTGTAAAAGTTGGTGGCTCACTTGTTACAGAACTTTAACTACGGTATGTGGAGGATCTAATTTCTTAGTGATTGCTTATTTAAATTATTACAAAATTCCTTGAGCATTTATTTAATGTCAGCTATAGTCAAGGTTAGTTTATTAGATAGCAAGTAGAATTTTTACAAACAAACAAACAAAATGTCCATTGCTTAACTAATCTGAAATGTTTAGTAAAATGTTGCCACACTTTGGTGTGCTGATTGGCATTTTGCAACTTCAAATGGCTGTAACTGAATTAATGTTGTGTCATTGACTACAATGTGCTATATTTGTTTTGCCTAAAGTTTCAGTAGCTTTGAAATACCTTACTTGGAAGTAGTTTACAAATAAGTGAAAATTAGAGCCAAATTTTCATCAAATGGTAGGTAGAACTGCATCTGGACTACAGTATTTAATAGAGGTTCCTATTGCTGACTACTGTTAGTCCGAAAAAAGCTACTGTCCATACCTTTCATGTTTCATGCAAAATCATTTTGAGTTCTATTAGTGTATCTTGATCTCATACCCTTCCCACTTCTTTTTATAGTATCTTTAAGTCTAGACTGACTTTTAATCACTATATAGACAAGTCCATGCAGTTTGCTTGAGAAATATTTTGGAAAACGATTTGCTGTTGTCATTTCCCTTTGTTGAGAAAGGCTGACTGTGCTCACTATTTTTAAAGTTATCTTTTCCCACAAAGGCTCCCATAAACCAGAATGGGATGTTGGCTAGGAATTCAGGGATTTAAAAATCTTTTTGACACCATATTGGAAAAAGAAGCTGTATAACTTTGAATGCATTCAGGAGAGAGGAAAATATTGCTGAACAACTGATTATTTGATTACCAGATTCAATTTTATTGTAGAATCTTTGACAAATTGTTGAAAAACTAATTTATCTAGATCAATTTGCAAAACTTCATTTTTTTCAGAGCATGTATTCAACATTTTCCACTGTTTAGACTAGCCAGCTGAGGAATTCTGGCAGTTGAAGTCCACGTATCTTAAAGTTTCTGAGGTTGAGAAATACTGACTTAGACCATAAAAGGGGTTGATTGTTTTTTTAGGTCAAGAAGCCTCTCCAAAGATCTTCTGCTTTTGCTTCAGAGAGTAGCTCAGCTTCCCTCTGAAAATCTTATCTTTCATATTGTGTAAAGCAGGGGTCCCCAACCTTTTTTGCACCAGGGACCGGTTTCATTTTAAAGAAAGTTTTGCGGACCAGCTGAGTGGCTCAGCAGTCATGTGATTGGGTGGGCGTGGCCAACTTGGAAAATGTGAAACTCACTTAACAACGGTCTTGGTTAACAACCAAACTTTTGGGCTCAATTGTAGTCATAAGTTCTTTCTTTCTTTCTTTCTTTCTTTCTTTCTTTCTTTCTTTCTTTCTTTCTTTCTTTCTTTCTTTCTTTCTTTCTCTCTCTCTCTCTCTCTCTCTCTCTCTCTCTCTCTCTTTCTTTCTTTCTTTCTTTCTTTCTTTCTTTCTTTCTTTCTTTCTTTCTCTGTCTCTTTCTCTTTCTTTCCCTCTCTCTCTCTTTCTTTCTCTTTCCTTCTCTCTTTCTTTCTCTTTCTTTCCCTCTTTCCCTCTCTTTCTCTCTTTCTTTCTCTTTATTTCCCTCTCTCTCTTTATTTCTCTTTCTCTCTCTCTTTCTTTCCCTCTTTCTCTTTCTCTCTCTCTCTCTTTCTTTCTCTCTCTTTTTGTCTCTTTTTCTTTCTCTCTTTCTCTCTCTCTCTTTCTCTCTCTTTCTTTCCTGTCTCTCTTTCTTTCTCTCTTTCTCTGTCTGTCTTTCTTTCTCTTTCTCTCTCTCTCTCTCCCACTTTCTTTTTCTTTCTTTCTCTTTTTCTTTCTCTCTCTCTCTCTGTCTCCTTCATCCGCCCATCTGTCACTCTATGTGTGTGTGTCTGTCTTGCATTCACGCACTTAATCACTCATTTTGTGTCTCTCTTTCTCTCCCTCCCTCTCTGTCTCTCTGTGTGTATCTGTCACTCTCTGATTCCCCCCTCCCTCCCTGTCTCTCTCTGTGTCTGTGCCTCTCTCTGTCTGTCTGTCGTCGTCCCCGCGCTGCCCCCGCCCCCCTCGGAGCCTCCTCAGCCCGGCCCGCCACGCTCACTCACCTTAGCCTGCCCCGCCAACCCGCCACGCTGGGTCGTTTGTTCGCTCACTCAGGCTCCTTCCAGGAGCTGAGAAGGCTCCGTGTGTGTGTGTGTGTGGGGGAGAATCGGCGACCGGGAGTCCCACCATTGACGAGGGTGGAAGAAGAGCCGCACTCCAACGGTGTGAACAGCCGCGCCTGTGCTCTCCCGCACGCTCTGCCCAGGGGGCTGCCCCCTCCTCCCTCCTCCTCTCCGGCCCTGCGGCCTGGTTCCTACCAAGCCACGGACCGGCACCGGTCTGCGGCCCGGGGGTTGGGGACCCCTGGTGTAAAGGATGCAACATATTAAAAAGCAAATTGCATCCTTTTATTCCTTTTATTCCACTTTTAAAAGTGTAATTTTATATTTTTTGTTTGAAATTTAGGTCCAAAACCACAGTTTGAAACAAAATAATAGGAATCTTGTCTCAGTTTGCATATTTACTCTACTACTTTTCCTATTTTTATATAATTTTCAGGGAACAAGAAAGGAAGCAGGCAGCTTTAGTCATCCTTTCCGTGTTCTGACACTTCTGGTAACAAAAGATAGCCTGTTAGTTTTCAGATCAGATATGCCAGTGGAATTCCCCCTCCCTCTTTTCATTACATAACACATTCCCACTGTTAAACCTCTGATAAGCAAGATTATGAGAATACCAGCTATTTCTGTGTTAGGTAATTTAAGAGGAAAACCTTAGAGTACCATTGCTAGAGTTTTAAGCTTGATCTTGCTTGATTTTTCATAGAACATTTAAAGCCAATTGATTATACCTGACCTGAATATAGAAAGCATTCATCAAGAAATGATATATAATTATCAATTGTTTATTTTGTTATTGTGTATAATACTTTCCTAGTTTATGTGTAAAATTTATCAATATGTAAATTAATTAAAGTGAATGATTTTCTATCATGCACTTGATCTATTCTTATATAAATTAATTGCATTTGTGAGTATTTGTAAAGGAATTTAGAGCTGACCACAGGGATAGGAAAGAGATGAACAAGCCATTAAAAGTGACTTGGAGAAGAAAAATTATATGGTTCTTACACCAGAGCCAAGTTAAACTCTGCCTTAATTTCACTTCTGTAAGATGGGACAAAGAAACTTCAAGATTGTGTTACTTTACCTTGGTATAATAAAAAATATTCCTAAATTCTATAATGTCCATTTCTTGACCTGGCCTACCTTAACAGTATTTAAGGTGTCATATGCTGATATATTATCCAAGGAAATGTAATGCTAAAACAGAGTATCTGTGTCATTTGGGGTGGGGTGGGGATGGAGTCTCATCTGATAATGCTAGAAAGTTATTTTATTTACTTTTTTCTGCCATTCTTAAAAACCATTTTTCTGCCATTCTTAAAAACTTTTCAAAACTAAAAAAGAACTAATTTATTTATTTATTTATTTATTTATTTATTTATTTATTTATTTATTTATTTATTTTTTTATTTTTTTATTTTTTTATTTTTTTATTTTTTTCTTTCACATTTATAACCCGCTCCCATCTCACCACAAAGGGACTCGGGGCGGCGAACAAAGAATTACATCAATAAACATAAATACAGAGATATTAGGTGCCTGTGTTGTGACCATTTTAAAATCCCCATTTACAACTGGCGGTGCTGGGGTTTCGCAAGGCCGGCTAGTTGGAAGAGGTGAGTCTTAAGACATTTGCGGAAGAGGCGGAGGTCAGGAATGGTACGGATTTCAGGGGGCAGGTCGTTCCAAAGGGCTGGTCCTGCCACAGAGAAGGCTCTCCCCCTGGGTGCCGCCAGTCGACATTGCCCGACCGATGGCACCCTGAGGAGGCCATCTCTGTGGGAGCGTGTCGGTCCCAGGGCTGTATGGGGCAGGAGGCGGTCTTGCATATAGCTAGGTCCCGAGCCATGGAGCGCTTTGAAGATGGTCGTTAGGACCTTGAAGCGCACCCGAAAGACCACAGGAAGCCAGTGGAGCTCGCACAGGACAGGTGTTATATGGGAGTGTTTGGGTGCTCCCGTAATTATCCGCGCGGCCGCATTCTGGACTAACTGTAGTCTTCGGGTGCATCTCAAGGGAAGCCCCATGTAGAGAGCATTGCAATAGTCAAGTCGAGATGTGACGAGTGCTTGGGTGACTGTGCGTAAGGCTCCCCGGTCCAGTAAGGGACGCAATTGGCGCATCAGGCGTACCTGATGGAACGCCCCCCTGGCCACGGCCGCCACATGGTCCTCCATGGTCAGCCGGGAGTCCAGGAGGACACCCAAATTGCGCGCCCTCTCCACGGGGGCTGGTGTTTCGCCCCCAATGGCCAGAGTTGGAATAATCTGGCTGAAACGGGGTGCCGGAAGCCACAGCCACTCAGTCTTGGACGGGTTGAGCTTGAGTTTGTTACTACCCATCCAGATCTGTACGGCCTCTAAACACCGGGACATAACCTCGATGGCATCATTGGGGTGGTCTGGGATGGATATGTACAGCTGGGTATCATCAGCGTACAGATGATATCCCACCCCGAAACCACGGATGATCTCACCCAGCGGCTTCATATTAAACAATAGGGGCGAGAGGACCGACCCCTGAGGGACCCCACATAAGAGGGGTCTCGAAGTCGACCTCTGCCCCCCTGTCAACACATATTGTGACCGACCAGAGAGGTAGGACCAAAGAGTCCCCTTGGGGAGAGAGAGCGGGATATAAAATTAAATTATTATTATTATTATTATTATTATTAACCACCGCAAAACGGTGCCTCTCAGCCCCAACCCCCCTAGTCGGCGTAATAGGATACCATGGTCGATGGTATCAAAAGCCGCTGAGAGGTCTAATAGGACTAGGATAGAGGAAAATCCTCTATCCCGTGCCCTCCAGAGATCATCGACCAATGCGACCAATGCCGTCTCGGTGCTGTGCCCGGGTCGGAAGCCGGACTGGCGCGAATCTAGATAGTCAACTTCATCCAAGTGTCGCGGAAACTGTTGGACCACCACACTCTCAACAACCTTCACTAGAAAGTGGAGGTTGGAGACGGGACGATAGTTTTCTAATAATGCTGGATCCAGGGACGGCTTCTTGAGGAGGGGCCTCACCACCGCCTCTTTCAAGACGGTAGGTAAGGACCCCTCACTCAAAGATGCGTTGACAATGCCCTGAAGCCAGCCTTGTGTCGTCTCCCAGGATTCCAGTATAAGCCAGGAGGGACACGGGTCTAGTAAACATGTGGTGGCCCTGAGTCTCTGACAAATTGTCCATATCTTTGGTAGTAACAAAATCAAACTCTTCCCACAATGGTGTCACAAGAGCTGCTTCGGCACTCTCGACTGGGCTACTGACGATGGAGGGTAACTCGCTCCGAATCCGACTGATTTTCTCCTGCAGATAAATCCCAAATTCCTCTGCTCGACCCTGCAAAGAGGCTTCCCGCGGCCTCTGTTGGAGGAGGGAGCGGGTCACCCTAAACAGGGCGGCAGGGCGGTTATCTGCGGATGCAATAAGTGTGGCACAATACTCACGTTTGGCCAGCCTTATTGCCACTAAGTAGGTCCTAATGTGGTCTCTTACTAGTGTTCGGTCGGCTTCAGAGCGAGATGATCTCCATCTGCTCTCTAGGCGTCTCCTGTGACGTTTCATCCCCCTGAGCTCCTCGGTAAACCAAGGGGCCCAGGTGGCTCGTCGCCGCAAGAGAGGCCGCAAGGGCGTGACTCGGTCCAAGGCCCCCGCGGCCGCACTTAACCATGCGGTCACTAGGTCCTCAGCCGAGTCGCGGAGCAAGTCCACAGGAATCGGCCCAAGCTCCTTCTGGAACCTTAACGGGTCCATCAGGAGTCTGGGGCGGAACCATATAGGGATGTTTGGTTCCGCCTCCCCACAGTGAGGTGTAGCGGTCGGAAAGTCGAGCCGAAGGAGAGCGTGATCTGTCCATGACAGGGGTGTGATGACTAAATCCCCTCTTCCCAGATCACTACTCCACTGACCCGAGACGAAGATGAGATCCAAGGTGTGTCCACCTTCATGAGTAGGGCCTAGAACTACCTGAGTCAGGTCCAAGGCTGTCATGGAAACCATGAACTCCCGAGCCACACCAGAGGTTTCACCTGCTGATGGCAGGTTAAAGTCCCCCATGACTACAAGTCTGGGGGTCTCAACCGCCACCCCGGCTATAACCTCGAGCAGCTTGGGCAGGGCTGTTGTTGCATAGCGAGGAGCCAGGTATACAACTAATACGCCCAACTGCTTCCCCAGGCCCCACTTCACAAGGAGGGATTCACACCCGGTCGTCTGAGGGACTGTGGTCTCCTTTGGCTGAAGACCTTCCCTAACCATGATCGCCACTCCCTCACCCCTCCCTAAGGCCCTGGGCTGATGGAAGGCTCGGTATCCTGGTGGGCACATTTCTACGAGGGGATGTCCTCCCTCGTGGCCCAACCAGGTTTCCGTAATGCCTATCAGGTCCGGGTCCCCCTCCAACACAAGTTCATGTATGAGAGGGGCTTTTTGTACCACGGACCTGGCGTTGCATAGCATCAGCCCAAGGCCCCGGGTCTGTGGTTCTTGCTCACCTAGTCTGCGATGGGGAAAAGGGGAGTTGGAGCGCGTGACCACCTGTAATCATCGGCCACGATTCTCCAACTGATGGCGTCCATCCCCTCTCCCACCGCCCCTGCCCCTGCCCCTCCCCAAGACCGTATTGATGGCAAATACCCTAGTGGAACCGACCCTCCCTTCACTCCCCTTCGTCTTTTCACTTCCGCGTTTTGCCGGCCTTCTCTCTTGGCGTTCCCCTAATTGGTCCTCCCACCCCCCTTCCCTGGGAACCCTTAAAAGTCGAATTAGAAATTTACACAGGAATCCCCTGAGCCTGCGCTTCGCCCACCTCTTAGGATTAATTAATCCATCCTCGAGGTGTGTCCGTGTTAATTCAGGGGGCCAGACCTGCGAGAGGGGACATTCTCGCAGGCAGAGGAGCTCAGATCTAGAATAGGGTAGCATTCCATCTTGCCTCGAATACATGATAGGGTAAGGTAGAGTTGTGAGGGGGTACATTTTTGGCTAGGGAGGGAAATTTCATAAGCACGACTATTAATTGATTAGAGAGGGTAGAGTGAGGTGTAAATCAGATGACATATAAAATCCATTTGGTAGGGAAGAATTCCATTTCAGCTCATCTCAGCTCCTCTTTACATCTTTCTTGGAAACGTTCTTTCTCCAATGCCTCTCTCTTTCTCTTTCTCTTATTCCTCTTTCTTTCCTTCCCCATTTCAGCTCATCTCAGCTCCTCTTTACATCCTTCTTGGAAACGTTCTTTCTCCAATGCCTCTCTCTGTCTCTTTCTCTTATTCCTCTTTCTTTCTTTCTCCATTTCAGCTCATCTCAGCTCCTCTTTACATCCTTCTTGGAAACGTTCTTTCTCCAATGCCTCTCTCTGTCTCTTTCTCTTATTCCTCTTTCTTTCTTTCTCTATTTCAGCTCATCTCAGCTCCTCTTTACATCTTTCTTGGAAACGTTCTTTCTCCAATGCCTCTCTCTTTCTCTTTCTCTTATTCCTCTTTCTTTCCTTCCCCATTTCAGCTCATCTCAGCTCCTCTTTACATCTTTCTTGGAAACGTTCTTTCTCCAATGCCTCTCTCTGTCTCTTTCTTTTATTCCTCTTTCTTTCTTTCTTTATTTCAGCTCATCTCAGCTCCTCTTTACATCTTTCTTGGAAACGCTCTTTCTCCAATGCCTCTCTCTGTCTCTTTCTCTTATTTCTCTTTCTTTCTTTCTCCATTTCAGCTCCTCTCTGCACCTCCTTACATCTTCCTTTGGGAACGTTCTTTCTCTAACGCCTCTCTCTCTCTCATCCATTTATTCCTCTTACTTTTCTTCTCCGATTCAGCTTCTCCACGATCTTCGGACATACCAGGTTTCTTCACTTAAGCTGCCTGAGTCGAGCGGGGGCCGCGCGGACCGATTGTTTGTTGTAACGGACTCCCAAAGGCCTGGAAACACTTGCCTAGCTTCCTCACTGATGCGTCCAGGCCGCGCCAAGCCGACCTGGGCCCCTCCCATCTCTCGAAGGTTTTTTGCCTCGCCGCCACAACTCCGGCTCCAAAAATAGCCCCCTTGTGGCGGCTGGCATATCTACGTGCTGGGCCAGCCCTCCTAGATGTTTAATGAGGGCTGGCGACATCCTCCCAGGCCAAAACGGCCCTCGACCCCTTCGCGGTGCTCAGAGATCGGTCTCCATACTTGCGCATGCGCAAATAAATTATTAATTAAATAATTTAAATAAAAATAAATTAAATCTAAAGAAGAACCTATCAATAAAAAAATTAATAAACTCATCCAAGAAGAAAAAGTGAAAAAACCTATGCAATATCATCAGGGACAAAAATAAATCGAAATCAGGTATTTGCTAATAGAAGTCAATATCCATAACTTCCTTGTGTGATAGATGGAAAATACATCTCCTAATGGCTCTTCTGAAGTTCAGCTGGCAATTTGATAGAGAAAGTGTTCCAAAGCATAGGGCAGGGATAAAAGAGGGCCATTTCTTAGGTCCTATTAGATGATATTTTTGAAAAGACTAGGGAATTGAGACTATTTTAAATCTGATTGGATGTCCAGATGAAGAGAAAATGTTGTCCTGTGTATAACCAGGTCCAGGGCATAGAGTGACAGAGTTAAAAGTGACAAAACCTTATTGAATTGCATTCAAAACCTAACTGGCAACCAATGCAGCTTCCAAAATGAGGGGAGGAGGGGAGAAGAAGAGAAGGTGTTTGTCACTTGAATATAATGGGAAACAGCCATTGCCATCCTGAATGCCACAATTAAGGATAGCACTATAGAGAGCATTATAAAATTCAAACAAGAGGTACCTAGAACATTCATTACTCTGAACAGTGCTTCCAAGTGTAGCTGGAGCAAGGTTTCCAAATGTAGTGGAAAAGCTGTCCTGGCTATAGTTGCCATTTAGTTTTTAAACTGGAACCATACATTCAAGAGACTCCCATATTTGTAGATCATCTCTGAGTAGATGAGTACAACTATATTCAGAGTTTAAGATGGTATTGGATTTATTTTGCTTATAAATTCAAAACCATTGTTTTCTTTCTATCTAGACCTAGCAGGCCTCTAGGTACTGGGTTAGTACATCACCCGTTTGACCCAGATCTGGTACCAGCCATGCTCCCAGGAAAGAGTAAGGTGTTATCTATTAAGACTTTGTGGGTATCTAGAATTACTCCATACAAAATGATTTATCTGATTATTGGTGGAACAGGAGTCCTGATGTGGTTCACATACATCCAGAAGTTACTTCTATATACTCAAATTTGTTGTTCCTACTCCATGGTAATATTTTAGGAAAATAGTTGCAAGTGACAAAAGGAAGCATAGTTCCGGGTTCTTGAAAGAAGAATTCAAGTTGCATTGTGCTATTGGGTAATTTTAAAAAACAAAACTTTGCGTGAGTCAATGTCATTTAAAGCAGGGGTCCCCAACCCCTGGGCTGCGGACCGGTGCCGGTCCATGGCTTCGTAGGAACTGGGCCTCAGGGCCGGAGAGGAGGAGGAGGGAGGAGGGGGCAGCCCCCTGGGCAGAGCGCGCGGGAGAGCACAGGCGCGGCTGTTCGCGTCGTTGGAGTTCGGCTCTTCCTCCACCCTCGTCAACGGTGGGACTCCCGGCCGCCGATTCTCCCCTCCCCCCCCCCACACACGGAGCTTTCTCAGCTCCTGGAAGGAGCCTGAGCGAGCGACCGAGCGACCCAGTGTGTCGGGTTGGCGGGGCAGGCTAAGGTGAGTGAGCGTGGCGGGCCGGGCTGAGGACGCTCCGAGGGGGGCGGGGGCAGCGCGGGGACGACGACAGACAGACAGAGAGAGGCACAGACACAGAGAGAGACAGGGAGGAAGGGGGGAATCAGAGAGTGACAGATACACACAGAGAGACAGAGAGGGAGGGAGAGAAAGAGAGACACAGAATGAGTGATTAAGTGCGTGAATGCGAGACAGACACACACACACACAGAGTGACAGAGGGGCGGATGAAGGAGACAGAGAGAGAGAAAGAAAAAGAGAAAGAAAGAAAAAAGTGGGAGAGAGAGAGAAAGAGAAAGAAAGGCAGACAGAGAAAGAGAAAGAAAGAGAGACAGAAAGGAAAGAGAAAGAGAGAGAGAAAGAGAGAAAGAAAAAGAGACAGAAAGAGAGAAAGAGAAAGAGAGAGAGAAAGAAAGAAAGGGAAAGAAAGAGAGAAAGAGAAATAAAGAGAGAGGGAAATAAAGAGAAAGAGAGAAAGAAAGAGAAAGAAAGAGAGAGAGGGAAGGAAAGAGAAAGAGACAGAGAAAGAAAGAAAGAGAAAGAAAGAAAGAAAGAAAAAAAGAAAGAACTTATGACTACAATTGAGCCCAAAAGTTTGGTTGTTAACCAAGACCGTTGTTAAGTGAGTTTCACATTTTCCAAGTTGGCCACGCCCACCCAATCACATGACTGCTGAGCCACTCAGCCGGTCCGCAAAACTTTCTTTAAAAAGAAACCGGTCCCTGGTGCAAAAAAGATTGGGGACCCCTGATTTAAAGAACATAAATATTTTAATGTCTCTTGCCATATCAGATATGGTGTATATTTTGAGGGAGCAATTGTGGAATGAAGATATAAATATGGTTAAAACTTCACAGTAAAGTAAAGCAGTATACAACTGCAGCTATTAGAGCTAGTGGGATAGAGCAATAGAAGTTTTCGATAAATCACGGTTTTACTTCAGCCACATAAACTTCCTTTGGAATAGGTATTTCCTAAGCCCAATTTACCTCATAGGATAGTTTTTGTGGGAGTGAAACAGGAGGAAAAGAGTGGAGAATATGTTTTCCTTGAGGAAAAGATGAGAGAGTTCTTTAAAAAGAAAACAATATACTGGGAAAGTTGCTGAAATAGAAGCCTTCTTAGCAGGAATAGTCTTGCCACTTTCCCCTTCCTATTTCCATTTGTTCAATAATCATAAAAACCAAAATATGCCTTTGGGAAATTACATCAAAAGCCAGTGTAGCACGCTTTGCCTGCAGCAGTGTCATTTAAATGCTGTTAGGGTAGAGTTGCAGTAATGCCTCCTATGACTTATGACCTGGTTGTGTAACTTGGGTAGGCTATTGCTAAGTATTTCTTCTCTGCCTGCTAGAATTTCCTACCCTAAATTAATGTCAAAATATGGTGACTTTAGATCTTACATATGTAATGATTTCATGTGGCCCTTTGATTTAACCATGCTATGTTGCGATTATATAGAGTTGTATAGCCTTACAGATGTCTTTTGGCAGGCATCAATGTTGAGGTAGCCTGAGCAAGCTGAGATTCTGGTGAGCCACTGTGAGAGAGGCTTAACTTTGAGACTTGCAAACTGACTTGTTGCAAGTTTTCAATCCACCAAGAGATAGATAGATAGATAGATAGATAGATAGATAGATAGATAGATAGATAGATAGATAGTCCTCAACTGATGACCACAATTGAGCCTAAAATTCCTATTGCTAAGTGAGACAATTGTTAATTGAATTTTGCCCAATTTTACCTCCTTCCTTGCCACATGTTAAGTGAATCATCACAGTTCTTAACACGCTTGTTAACTGAATCTGGCTTCCTTATTGACTTTGCTTATAAGAAGAAATCTACATTAATTGGGAAATAATCTACATTGTTGCATCCAGTGATGTTCTTGATTTTTGCATATATTATTGATATTTATGCATCTAATGCATGATCATGGGTGATAGGATGTTAGTATTGTGAAACACAAGTGATAATGTGTAGCTGTCTAAGCTGTTAGCAATTTCTGAGTAAATAATTTTTATCTGGTTCTCAAAATGGATTGTTTAAAAAAAAATATTATGCCTGGTCTGTTTCTCTTTTTATATTTAAGCTATACAGTGTCTGTCTAAATCTGAGTATAAGCTTATTGATAGTCCTCAACTTATAACCAGTCGCTTAGTGACCATTCCGAGACCCTTAATTGCTCAGTTCAAGTTTCGACAGTTGTGTCCATCCCCTTCCCTAGTTGCATGATGACATTATGGCTCTTGGCAAGTGGTTCACATTTATGACCGTTTGTAGCGTCCCATACTCACCTGACCACAATTTAAGGCTTTCTTGCCGGAAACAGGAAAACACATTCTTTGCGGGCAATGGATTCTCTTAACAACCGTGATATTTCCTTTATGATCGTGATGTTTGCTTAATGTCCAGTGTAAAAAAAAAAGAAAATCAGTTACAGTCATATGGTGACTTACTTAACAACTGGCACAAGTTACAAACATAATTTCAGGTTTAAACATGGCTCTTAAATTGAGCATCACCTATTAGCACAAACTGTCTAAGTATTACACAAGTAACAAAATGATAGATGCCAACATGACTTAATACAGTCCCCAGGTTTATTTTATATTGTGGTTTCTAGCATTTCTTTTTCTTTGAGGTGGAATAGAGAAGTATTAAAGAAAACAGGAAGTTCTAATGTTGTAAGATAGGAGTTGACTACATACCTCAAGGCTAGAGGTTTGTGTGTACAAAGTTAATATAGAAGAAGGAAATGCAAATATCTGAAGGTGTCTAACTGTCCAACTAATCCTGGTCTAACAATAACTATAACTCCTGTCACTAAGAGATGCAGTCACATAATGCATTCCCTAAAGATCATTTCATTTAGTGATGGAACTTCCTGTTCTGATTAAAATAATTAAGCAAGGCCTACCTGTAAAAAGAAAGAACTGTTGCTGTTTTTTTAAAAAATAATTTTTATTCACAAAATTAACAGAAGCCAATACAAAAACAAAAAGAACCAAAATAGGGAAAAAATCTATGAGAAAGAATAGAAAGAAATAGAAAGAAACTTCTGATTTCTTCTGCAGCAAATATAAGTATTGCAACATTATCTTTTATTATGATTGTAACAACCCTTATTTTTTTCTGTTCATTTTTTCTAACCATCAAAATCACATGCCATAAATGCATTTTTTCTTGTTTCATGAGGTAAGGAAGTTAATTTAGCTATCAAGGAAAGTTGCTGCATAAATGGTAGTTACTTTTTTGGTTTCTAAAGAAAGAGCTGTTAATTATTGCAGCCAAAACTAATTGAATTTGAGATAGGTAGAGAGATGGAAAATGGTCTTTGCTTAATAGGGTCATCTGTAGTGTTGGATTCAAATAGGGTGCAGTTCACTTGACACTGCAGAAATGTCATACAGTTTGATGGTTTAAGGGAGCCAAATTGTTCATGCATGAGTGAGAGAGGTTGAAGTGTTCTGTCAGGTAATTTAGATAGTTTAATCGAAATTCATTTATGGAATTAAATTTTAAGATGCATAACAGTGGCTTAATAGAGGAAAGTATTACAGCATTAATAAATCTATTTCATAGTACCAGTAGGACTAATTGCGGAAAACTTTTGGGAAAGTTTATCCCTGCAGTAGAGTTTATGGTCATGAAGTTTGACATAGAACATATTTTATTAATGACTATATTTACTAAATTGTGGCAGTTTAGAATAAGGCATCAATGCAGTTTTTGAATCTAAATAATTTGCTTGTCACTGCCATTCAGGCATCATGCTCTTAGGCTCCTATCTTCGAATTTGTGTTGTGGAAGTATATATAGATATGGGTTTCTTAGAAACACTTTTAATTTTTCAAAGGGTTTGCATTTGGAAAATAGTTAGATTTCAAAGGGATTTTTGCATTTATGGAATGGCTTAATAATTGGCAAATAATATTAAAAGGTCTGTAGTAAGATTTTTCACTATCTCATTGCTCATTACCATAACATCTTATCACAATGATGTATTTTAGTAGGATTAAATGTTTCCCTTACATTTGCTACTTAGAAAATAATTTCTTACATAGATCAAATTATAATATTTAATACTTGGCTTTAGTTTATCTTTGCAGCTATTGGAAAGTGATTGTTTTGAAGTAATGCCCACAGAAAGTGGAAGCTGTGCCACTGCTCGCCAAGCCAAGCAGAAACGAAAATCTCACAGTCTTTCTATACGAAGAACCAACAGCTCTGAACAAGAGAGGTCAGGATTGCAGAGAGAGATGCTGGAAGGCCAGGTAAACTAGATTGAAAGAGAGAGCTTGATTTCACTGCTGTCTGATCAAAATAGATTAATATCCTGATAAAATCACCTAATTCTCCAATTTTGTATTCTCTGCAAGGTCCTAAAACAAACCTAAAATCCAATGTCAAAGCAAAGTTGAAATTTCCTGTTTTAATGTAGGGAAAATACTTCTGGTATTTGGATATATCCCTGGGTTTCTTCACTTACTATCATGACAATGTCCAAGAGTATTTGAGTGTACAGGTAGTCCTCGACACAATTGAGCCAACTGTTAAGTGAATTTTGCCCTATTTTAGGACCTTCCTTTCCCTCATTGTTAAGTGAATCCCTGCAGTTGTTAAATTAGTCAGATGGTTGTTAAGTGAATCTGGATTCCCCGTTGACTTTGCTTGTCAAAAGATCGCAAAAGAGAGTTACCGTATTTTTCAGAGTATAAGACGCACTGGAGTATAAGACACACCAAGGTTTTGAAGAGGCAATTTACAAAAAAAGTAGATAGGTAGAGAGAGGGATAGAAAGGGAGAGAAAGAAAGAGAAATACAGTAGGTAGGTAGGTAGGTAGATAGGTAGGTAGGTAGAGTAGGTAGAGTAGGTAGGTAGAGTAGGTAGGTAGATAGATAAAGGGATAGAGAGAGAGAGAAATAAAAATACAGTAGGTAGGGAGAAAGAGAGAATGTGTAGGTAGGTAGGTAGAAGGATAAAGAGAGAAATAGAAAGAGAGAAATACAGTAGGTAGGTAGGGAGAGAGTGTGTGTAGATAGGTAGATAAATGAAGAGAGAGAGAGAAAGAGAATAGAGAGAAATAGTAGGTAAATAGGGAGAGAGAGAGAGTATGTATGTATGTATGTAGGTAGGTAGGTAGGTAGGTAGAAGGATAGAGAGAGAAAATAGAGAGAAATATAGTAGGTAGGAAGGGAGAGAGAGTAGGTAGTCCTGGAGAAGGAAATCGCCGACAAACTTTAAGACTTCGTTTCTGCTGGCACATAAACAGTTAAAGAGCAGGAAAAAAACCCTTTGCAAACCTCCCCCAAACGGCACGTTTCTCTGTGAAAACAGGACAGTTTTTTTTCAAATGAAAAGCAGGACTAGCCTTGGGGGGGCTTGCAAAGTGCTCCGGCGGGGGGTTGGGGTGTCAAAAATGAGCAAAACCCCGCCCATTTATTGCGAAAATGGGCCATTTTTGTGTCAAATAAATTGCACGCATAACCCAATGGAGGCTTATAAAGTGCTGCTGGGGGCTGGGGGGGGGGGAAACAGCCCGTTTGAGGCTCATTTCTGCCCTCCCCAGCCCCCAGGAGCTCTCTGGAAGCCTCCATAAGGCTAGGCACAGTCAGTTTGGTGAAGGGGGCGGGGTTCCAGGAGGCAAAAAAATGCTGTATTCAATGTATAAGATGCACCCAGATTTTCAGCCTCTTTTTAGAAGAAAAAAGGTGCATCTTATACTCTGAAAAATACGGTACATCACCCCCAGGACATTGCAATAGTCATAAATATGGGTCTGTTTGCAAGCGTTTGAATTTTGATCATATGACCATGGGGATGCTGCAACCGACAAATGTGAAAAACATCACAAGTCCCTTTTTTCAGTGCTGTTGTAACTTCAAACCGTCTCTAAATGAACAGTTGTATGTCATGGACTACCTGTATGTCATTCATTTTTTGACTGTACTATGAATTCAATCTGTAGAAGATAGATAACACATCCTGAAGTCTGATTCAGTTCAGTTCTGTAGATGTGAGCTGCTTTGTTTTGGGAAATGGCTTGAGTTCTATTATCTCAGTCTTTTATTTTTTGCCCTTCAATGTATATGATGCTTCAGCATACATAGCATTTTCTTGCAAGTTTGCTTTAGGGAAGTTTATTTGAACATTTACATTTCAAACATCATTTTAAAAATTAAGTCATTATCTTTCAGTTTTGAATTGACAAAAAAATATGCAACCAAACTCTTTGTAAAATCTTGTCTTTGCTAGTGTCCTAGTAGGATTAAACTAAGGATACTGATTTGCTTCTCTTATTATATCTGGTATGTTATTATGAGCCACGGTGGCACAGTGTTTAGAGTGCAGTACTGCAGGCTACTTCTGCTGACTGCTGGCTGCCTGCAATTTGGCAGTTCCATTCTCACGAGTCTTAAGATTGAGTCAGCCTTCCATCCTTCCAAGGTGGGTAAAATGAGGATCCAGATTGTTGGGGGCAATATGCTGACTCTGTAAACTGCTTAGAGAGGGCTGTAAAGCGGTATACAAATCTAAGTGATATTGCTATTGAACTGAAGGAGAAATAGTATTGAGGCCCTGCCAAGGATAAATCATTATTAGAGTGCCTCTGGGTACCATTATTGATTTAAAATTTCAAAATTTTAAAAGAAGTAAACTATCAGATGTGAACAACCAATCCCTTACATGTAGAGCTCAACTAGCAACTTTATTGTTTTATGCCTATTTGACAGAAATCTCCTCAGACTGGCAGTTTTACCTGAGAAAGACTAGTTAATGCTCAAAGACATTCAAAGCTGGGAGGTCAAAACTTGCCCTCTTGTGCTTATGTAACAGCCAGACTAATTTCTCGCTTGAGCCCTTCTCTCAAGTGGGACGGTTGCTCCCCAACAGTAACTTAACCATTATGTGATATTAAAGGCAGAACCTACTGATATAAACATGAGAAATTTTCCACTTTTGAGTCATTGTTCTCTTTTATCTGAAATGGAGATATTTCATCATGGTATATAAAATCTATTTCTGCTCCTTTGTAGATTTACTGAAATTGTGTGTGTGTGTGTGTGTGTGTGTGTGTGTGTGTGTCCTGAATAAGGCTTTGTTTATAGGCCCATTATTCACATAATTGTCCTTTCTTCAAACATAACTTTGTACAGGTCCATTATGTGGAAAAAGTATGGTTTGAGAAAAAGTGGATAGAAGGATGGTTTGAAATCTGTGCTTTGGGATAATGGAAATAGGAGGCTTGGCATAAGGGGCCATTTACACAAAAAGAACAAACTCCTGGAAAATTCTGCCTTAACTGTGATATTTTTGTTTTTCCTAGGATTCAAAGCTACCATCGTCCATTAGAAATACACTTCTGGAACTTTTTGGACAAATAGAAAGAGAATTTGAGAACCTCTACATTGAGAATCTTGAATGTGAGTTTATGTTTGTGCAATTTTGGGGGGAAATGTTACATTGGAATAAGATGCTGATGAAAGATGCTAGATGCAAAACTGTAATTCTGGATCTCCATTCCCAGTCAATCTCATGTTAACTCTGAATGGTTAGTTAAAATGTCCAGGTTATCTGAAATAAAAGCCTACATTCTTATTTGAGATTTCTAATACTAATGGTGATTAATCCCAGGATAGTTGGTGCATATTGGCTCATTTAGCCTAAAATTCCCATAATCCTGTTCATTGAGTATTTTAGTTGTAACTTGAGATTTAATTGCATATTCATTTGATTCTTCTTATTTCAAAGCTTACTGGAATAATCATTCAGAGATGTTAGCTTTATGTTTGCACTGTAATGCCAATTCATTTTCTTTTTTAAAAAATCTACACTGACTTTTGGATTTCAATGAACAATGATTATGAGTTTCTGCTTTAAATAATACCCATATTTAGCTTTTGTAACAACTACAGTTAAGGGATAGCATAGAAAAGGTAATAAGAGATGAGGAATACTTTATTTCTCAAATAAGTAATCTATGAAAGTTATTCTCATTTTGCCTTCAGGAATTTATGGAAAAGAGAACATTCTATTCTGTATTATCTTATGAATTACATCCTAAGGCTATTGTCCATTGGTAAAAAATTTGGAGGAGAAGCTTGTTTTCATGTTTTAACTTTCTCGGGAATCCTGCGTGATTTGATTTCCAGCCTTGGGGAAGACCCTGTCAATATTCATGCAGACATTGATTTCCCCCTTCCGGTATTCTGTTGGCTTGGGAATGAAGATCAGAGACCAAGGGTCTTGGGGGCCAGTGTGTATAGCCTATTTCCCCTTCCCTAGGTCTTAGAATGCCAGAGGGATCATACGTGTGTGTGTCTCTGTGTGTGTGTGTCTGTTATAGGGACTGAAAATATATCTACTGTACAAACATCCTGGTACATTTGTAAATCCTATAGTTGAGGAGCTACAGAGGCTCTTATTCATTACTTGTGTTCATTAATATAACTTTCTGTTTGCAGATATCCAGACTGGATGCTGGATATATTGTGTTTATTGTTTCCAGTTTGGTGAGGAATTACATACAGAAACAAGTTATTTGGCAAGCAATGTCTTCCTGAATCCGGGAAGGGAGATACCAAACTTTTCCTTCCTCAATTTTCATTTAGTTTTACTGATGGATGTTTTGCATCAACATGAATCTCTTAGAAGCAGTATTTTTAGAATTAAGATCCATTGTCAGAGTTTTATCCAAGATTTAGAGAGTTAATTATTTTCATATTATGTACTTTTTATAATTGTGGTGCACAAAGAAACCCAAAAGATTATGAAATTATGATCCTGCACATAATGGCCTTTGAGATAAGGGTTATGTGTTAATTTAAAAATTGTGATTAATGATTCTTCTTTGCATTGACATTAATTTTTGTGCTACTGATAGTACGCAGAGAGATTGATACACTTAATGAACGCTTAGCAGCTGAAGGCCAAGCCATTGATGGAGCAGAATTGAGCAAGGGGCAGCTGAAAACAAAAGGTAAGAAGAGAGTTGAGAAAAATACTCCTCTCTTAGTTGGTTTTTCATAATTTAGGATGACAACCAGTTAGAAGGATGTTAACAATCAAGTAAGGTAATCCAATGTGTTTCAAAACAAACTTCCTTTAAATGTATTTGTTTCAACAGCCAGCCATAGTACCAGTCAGCTGTCTCAGAAATTAAAGACTACTTACAAGGCATCAACTAGCAAGGTATGAAACATATCAAGCCTTTTACTGAACCACAATATACTTATCAGTTTAGTTTTACTTGCTTTTTATTACTGTCTGTCTTCATGAGATTGAACTTTTGAAGTTGATGCCATCCCAATGTAATCCCATCTCATAATGCAGAGATTTATGGGAGAGGTTTTGGGAGACTGTGATCAACATTAACCATTAAGTTGCTATTTGGTCTTGTCCTTTAGTTATAATTCAGTAAATAAATGATTAAGCAAAGAAAATAGAAAATAGAGTGACAAAATGAATTTATAGTAAAACATTAAAAGCTTTTTTATAAGTTGCAAAGATAAGAAAGTTATTATTTTTATTGTGAGAAATTCTTTAACAGTTAATTATAACATGGGATACTTCAGTTGTTAAATCCATTTTGCTTATTTATAGTCATTTTAATTTGTCCTTTATCAAATTACACCTGGCAACTTTACAATATAAAAACATAGTAAAACATATAAAAGCTAATATAGAAAGTTTAAACACACATTTCCTGCAAGTATTTTTTTTTTTTTTACAAAAATTGAAATGGTTTGACAATCAGTTGTGCACAAATTGGTTATTTTTAATAGAAAACATCTTTATCCTTTATCTTTCTGCAGTATTACTCTCATTATTCACTTAAAGGATTGAAAATGCATTTTTCCCTATTAATGTTTTTTAATCTATTAAAAAGTAGAGTCTTCAGTTTCTAGATCATGTATAAGTATGTATATTGTATATTGTAAATTTTCTGTTCTTGAAAGCAAGTGCTAAATGCCTATCTTTTCTTACTTGCTATGTAGCGCTCAAATTCTTTCCCAGGGAGATCAGGTGGACCTCGCAAATTCCACGTGGGAAGCTGGGAAATATGGGGTGGCGACTCCTGGGTAACTGCTTTGCTTCCCAGTGTGCCAATTTGCATGCCCAGCTAAACAGTAGTGAGTGGTGGAACATACAGAATCTCATTTCAACCAGTTTTTCTTCATGGATATTATATTTATCAATTGGTGCTTTACCTGGAGGACTTTTTACTGCTCATGTTTAAGTATTGCGTATAGATATCAATTGTTAACAGAATGTTTCCTGTTTCCTGTTTTTATTGTTATCAGTTACTGAGATTGGGTAGACTACAGTTTTTATTATGATAGGCATAGTCTTATGCCTTGGCACAGTATTTGCACATTGCATCTGCCTTTTTTGGTTACTATACTGTCAGTTCAGTTTTGATTTTAAAAGTACTTTATTAAAAACACTTGATTTAAAAAATGTCAGCGAATAATGAAAACATAAATAAAATTATAACCCTTCCTAAAACTGCATGCAGGCAGAACAGCAGTATTATCAAAAGACAATAATATGACTTAACCAGAAGCTAAGGTAAATAGGAATGTCTTGAGAAGATTCCTAAATCTTGCAAGACCCAGTAGATGTTAAAATTGAACAGGGAGGAGTTCAATAAATATTTATTTTAAATACATACATTATATATTTTGCTATCTGAGTGTTTAAGTTATCTTAAGTAAAGATAATGCAGTGTCTGTACATATCATAGTCCTTTGGTGAAGAAATGTTCACATTTGTTTGCTGCCAGTGGCCTGATCTGTATTACAAGTTTTGATGCTGGCAAGGAGTTTCCATTATGAACTTTGTGGCTTCTTTCTAAGTCTATTTCTTTAACAAGTTATAATATAAATCTATAAATTGTCTAAACTGTTCATAAAAGAGAATGAACTTTCTTCAGAAATAGGAATATTTCATTTGCTGTAGTATGGTGAAAATGTTTAAAGTAATGCTTTGTAGTAATAGTAGCATTTATTGATTGCTGTAAGATTAATAATAATACAACCATCCACATTAACCAATTTTACAAAATATAAGAGTAAAATGTGTGGCCTGGGAATCAAGAATTGCATAACTAATTCTAGGTGCTTTTTGAGGTTTTCAGGAACAATAATTTCTTCCCTGGAACATAGCATGGCAAACATTATTTAAAACTGATTGGCATCTGTAAAGGTTGGTTAAATGTAATTTCTGAACACACTATTTTCTGTGATCCCCAAATCTTGCTGCTGAACCCCAGAGGTGAATGTCTCATAAATATGCATATTTCTTTAAACTAAAAAAAAATGAAATGAGAAATATGATTAAAAATTAACAAGAAAACCTGAGAACATTGGCTTTAACCATGCTGAATTATGCTCTTGGGGATTTCACTATCTCAAAATAAATAATGATAATGAAAAGTCCAACCTTCAGTTACCAAGAGGTTGCCTGCTCTTCTTGCAAATTCCTTGAATGAGATTTTTGACATTTTGGGACTGTAAATTTGTCTTTCTTTAAGCACCGTGTCTTATGGTTGTGATCAAAATACACATGAATCATTAAAGGAAAGCCCAAGTAATTGTTACAGGCGTCTAGAGTACAAATTCCTCTTGCATTAATTTGCTAGATTAAAATGGTGCGCAGGATAATTATTATTATAAGAAAGTATGGTGAATTTGCATTTGAAAACTTAGAGCATTTGAAGAGGGAACTGTCTCATTTGCTAGCCAGGAAGCAGTCTAGCTTATCTTCCACTGTGCATAGTAGCATATCTGCTGCTCTTAGAATGTGTTTACTTCGTGGAGGTTAGCCAACAGAATGTGTAACTGGTTGAACAACATCTCCTTGACCTTACTATCACATGGTTAGGCTTCCTTAGGAACACATAAGTCACATTTTTCAAAGGAGAAACATACCCATTTTCTAGTGTAAAAAACTCCCCATTTTCTAGTGTAAAATGAGGCATTTCTAAACTCATATATATATGTTAGATTTTTAAGGGCTGAAAATAAAGAGACCAGGATGGATCCATTTCAGGCTTATTAGCCTTCTTCAGCTGGCCATACTCCTTCTACTGGGATTTGAACGAGGGATGACGTTGAGTCTCCTCCCCTTAAAGGGACCTCTTCACAGGAGCTGTGATAATTAGTCTTCATATTAGTCTTCATATATATATAAATTTTTTAAAGGATGATTAATAATTAATTAAGAGACCAGGATGGATCCATTTCGGGCTCCTTAGCCCTCGTCAGCTGGCCATACTTTCCTACAGGGATTTGAACTGGTGCTTTCCAGCATTCGAAGCAGGCTTCCCTATGCCTTGAGCTAACCAGCTTCCCTGATTACATCATCCTTTCTACAGGACTTATTGATGAAGTGGATATTTTGTTACAGCTTCCTGTTAGGCCTATTTAAGGGAGGAGACAAACTTGTCAACCTTCTCTGCCCTTCGACTCAACCTAGAGACCATCCAGACAGAGACCTATTAAATTGCTGCTGTCTTTTTAGATATGTGTTAATTTTTTTAAAGGGATGATTAATAATTAATTAGGAGACCAGGATGGATCCATTTCGGGCTCCTTAGCCCTCGTCAGCTGGCCATACTTTCCTACAAAAATGCTAAAAAATTAAAAAAAAAATTAACACATATCTAAAAAGACAGCAGCAATTTAATAGGTCTCTGTCTGGATGGTCTCTAGGTTGAGTCGAAGGGCAGAGAAGGTTGACAAGTTTGTCTCCTCCCTTAAATAGGCCTAACAGGAAGCTGTAACAAAATATCCACTTCATATATATATATATATATATGTATGTATGTATGTATGTATGTATGTATGTATGTATGTATGTATGTATGTATATGTATATGTATATGTATATGTATATGTATATGTATATGTATATGTATGTATGTATGTATGGCTAGCTGATGAGAGCTAAAAAGCTCGAAATAGATCTATACTAGTCTCTCTGATTTATTTACTGATTAGCTCATAAAACTAACACACATATTAAAAATAAAAATCACACAACGGAATTCATGGCTTTCTGTCTAGATGGTCTTTGGTGATGAGCCGAAAGGCAGAAAAGGAAACAGTATGTTTCCTCCCTTAATTGGTCTGATCAATAAATAATATATATATATGCTTTCATAGATTTTTACGGGTGTAGGTATGCTGGTATTGTTGTATTCGGGTGTTTGCTTAGAAAATTTAATAGTAAGTGGTTTAGTGTGCATATTAGCATGATTCCCTGGCTCTGCTTGCTGAACATAACTTGGTGAACATTGCACTGGGACAGTGGCTGGCCCCTTTATTCACATTCTGAAGTAGAACAGAAAGTTTTGATGTTGTCCTGTTAATAATAATAATAATAAAGTTGCATTTATTGACTGCACCCTCTCCCCACAGGGACTCGGGGCGGTGCACAGGGAAATTAAAAAACGAAAAATATACAAAATACATACAAATTAAAACGAATTAAACTCAATCAATCCTGTGCTAAAATCCCCTTAACTAAAAACATCCAATAAATATAGTATACATTTAAAAACCCATAGACAGAGAGACTACCCTAGGCCGGCCAGGCGGAAAAGATGAGTCTTCAATTTCAGGCGGAAGGAGCGGAGGTCCGTGGTCGTTCTAATATCGGGGGGAAGGTCGTTCCAGAGGGCCGGGCCCGCCACAGAGAGAGCCCTTCCCCTGGGCGTCGCCCGCTGACAGAGTCTAGTGGACGGCACCCAGAGCATTCCCTCTCTGTGGGAGCGAATCGGCCGTGAGGATGTATGAGGCAGGATCCGATCCCGCAGGTAGCTAGGTCCCGAGCCATGGAGCGCTTTAAAGATGATGATTAATACCTTGAAGCGCACCCGGAAGACGACAGGTAGCCAGTGCAGCTCGCGCAAGAGCGGTGTAACGTGGGTGAACCTGGTGGTTCCCATAATTGCTCGTGCGGCTGCATTCTGAACTAACTGAAGCCTCCGGGTGCACCTCAAGGGGAGCCCCATGTAGAGAGAGTTACAATAGTCCAGTCGAGATGTCACGAGGGCATGAGTGACTGTGCGAAGGGCGTCCCGATCCAATAGGGGGCGCAATTGGCGAACCAGGCGAACCTGGTAAAACGCCCTCCTGGCCACGGCTGTCACTTGCTCTTCCATAGACAGCCAGGTATCCAGGAGGACACCCAAATTGCGCGCCCCATCCACAGGGATGTTGCTGTTGCTGTTTGTGATATATGAAAGGACACTTTCATTATTGTTTTAAAAGTAAAAGGAAACTCAAAATATGAAATGGCATTAAATGTGATATTTTAAGGGAAGAGGGGAAAACACTAGCCCCTGAAAATTAGACCAGTCAATTACAGGGGTACAAAAGATTTCTTGAGGAAACTAAAACAGTTTGGTAATTCATTTTATTCCTCACTATGTCTTATTAAGACTGATAAGGTATGTGAGAACTGTTGTGATAATATATTCTACTGTTCCACTACTCTTACATAACTCCATTTTGTTTGAAGATGTGTATTAAATTTCAATTGAATTTTAATACTGCCTTGACAGTTTTATGCTTAATGCTACACTATGGTTCAAATACTAATCCCTTCCTAGTTCTGCAAGAATTAACCTGTTCCTTTTGCAGTGCATCTGTAGTAATTATTGCTTATACTGGCTTGGAAACAATTCTTCTCATTAACAACTAAATTATAGTTCCATCTAGGTCTCATTTCATTATTATAAAGATAAATAAAAAGGTAAAAGCTGAAAATTATATTGTTGCAGCTTTTTCTAGTCGTTACATTTATTTTTTTTCCTCCTGAAATTTTAATTGAATGCACACACACACACACACACACACACACACACACACACACACAAGATGCCTTATTTTTATTTTTAATCACTGAACATTCCTAAGAATATTTTCAATAACAAAATTTGACAGATGTTTGCTATGTTTGATGATCAAATAATACCTTTTAAAATTTAATTATTAATTTAATCTCATTTTGGTTTAATGAGGCTTTTTATTTTATTTTTTTAAAACTATGTAGTTGATTCTCATTTCTAGGGTGATTTTATAATTTTTACATCCTTTTAAAATAAAAATTGCCACAGTACATGCGGCAAAGGTATCCAATTGTAATTTGTCACTGCTATTGAAATACTCTTGGACTTCTATATTTCATAATCACATGAATATTTTGTCATATTAGACAACCACATACCTCAGTTTCCCATGAAGTCTGCTAGATCCAGCTTAGACTTAGAACCATTAAAATCAGTGCAACGAAAATGAATTATGATCCATAGGTTTTTATATTATTCCCTTACTCCAATGCTTGGTGAAAAGCCTCAAGAGGTTTTACCTATATTTCAGACTATAGACTTGGGCTTCATGCTCAGATGGCATAAAGCTAATATGAAAGTTTTTACAACGGCCTTGAGAAGGCAAGACAGTTTAGTTTTGAAGAAATCAATTGGATCCCTCCCCCCTCCCCCTTATTTTTATATTAACTGTAACATTGTATGGTAGCAAAATTTGTCATAAATTCTGCGTGAATAGAAATACATTCCTCTTCCAGAACTTTGAAAGGATATGCCAAGATATGATACGACGGGGATAGTGATACAATTCAGCACAGATGTTGTGGCATGGATTTTCAGAGGGCGCACTATTTCATATTTCATAACTAACACAGCTTTTTGCAGTCCTGAAACAGCAATCTACACTCCCTGTCCCTGTTCAGCTGATTACCCTCATCTAGCCATTCTTCCCAACTATAGCATAAGCAACAATTTTGACAGTGATTTCTTGATGCCTACACAAATAGCTCCAAATAGATGGTATTATTTAATATATAGAGTACCTACTAATAGTACATTACTGAGTTGCAGCTGATCCAAAATTTGGTCTGGCTGCTTGAGTAAATGTGATTGAGATGCTGCAGATTTTAGCATAAATCATATAAATGACATAGTAAAGTCCTTATATGTTTTCCACCCAAACACTTAAGTGATGAAGATGTATATGTGGTATAAAGGTTAGCTCTATTCCCAGTCTTGCCTACTGGACTGGAGAACATTACACATCAGGTTCAAAAAGAATAGAACATTTGGCATGGAATAAAACTGATGCTGTTGCTTGTTAATATGCAAAGACAAAAGCAGCCATTGAAAGACCAAGGGTAGAATTAGTTTTCTCCACTCTGTTGTGGATGGAAAAGGAGTTTGACCACTTTGCATCTTTTTCTGATAAGGGAAGCTGACTGGCTGAAATGAGAAACTATTTTACATCCTCCAGAGGTGGCCATACCTGATCTAAGGTGTCCTGAGTATCTTGTTCTTTTGGCAGTGGCTCCTGGTAGGACAGAGTAGGGCTCTTGAGAACAGTGAGGAACCTGAGGGTGGGACCTTGTTTGAGGCCCTACTGACTGGGGGGTTCTTCATTCCTGCTTATTATGCTACTGCATCACTCATGGAACCCCCTTTCTTCCCATCAAAGACAATGCAATTATTGCACAAAAAAACTTTGGATGGCCACATTAGTGTAGCTCGTATTAGCTTAATTTGCTCCAGCCAAGAAGTATTACTGATTTACTTCTTCCAGTCCAATGACCCAGCACTTATCTAATCCAGTAAACTGATAGTCCTGCACTGCTAATCCTTGCACACAGGCTGTGTCACTTAAGAGTGTGAACCACTGCTTGCTTGTCCATGCTGATTTCCCCCCCCCCAATATAGCAGTTCCAACTTGAGAGTGTTTTCTCCTATCCACCTGATACATTTATTTATCTAAATATAGTAAAATAAGTCATTCTTGTTTTCATGTTTCTCTTATTATTTTAAAATTTTGATTGCATTATTTCTGTACTGCTTCTTGAAAAAAACATTTCATTGTCACACAAAAGGAATTGGTCTGAACTTCCAAGTTAATATGAATACAACTTCATATGGCTCTGAGCTTTGAATTTTTATGCATCTTTTTCATTCTTCCCTCCTAACCCCTTTGAGCTAGCTGTGTTTAATAAGTTGGCTTGTATGGTGCATACAACGTATAAGAGAAGAAAAAGAGAAGTGCTCTGCAGATTATATCCACTTGCATTATCATAAGATATGAAAAAAATATCAGAAGTTGTATGCTTTTTTGATATCCGAAAAAGATTCAATCTGGCCAAATTCGTCTGTTGTACCTCCATAGAACAGCATCCTAGCTTCATTCAGGACAAATTTGGTCCCAGAGAATATGCTAAAGCTTATGCATCTGTTGATTTGGCTACAGTGCAGTGCTTCAATGGTTCTTACGTTGTGTGTTGCAAGAGTTTGGGGATAATTTCTCTACCTATCAGATACCTGCTTTTTGTCTCCTTAGATAGTCTCCAGTTTCAAAACAACAACATCCAGAGCAATATGTCAGCTGGTGAAAGAGTATATTGGTCATCGAGATGGCATTTGGGATGTCAGTGTCACAAAAACTCAACCTGTGGTGCTTGGGACAGCATCAGCTGGTAATAATCTTATCTATTGTTTCAGCCACAGATTGTATTTTGAATTTCTAATGATTAGATTAGAACAGATTATAGTCTAGGCTTTATTCCCAGATTGTCTGTTTTTCTGTCTGTCCGTCCGTCCGTCCATCCATCCATCCATCCATCATTTTAATTCCTCAATTCTTTTTTTAAATTCTCACAGATCATACTGCTTTGCTGTGGAGCATAGAGACAGGAAAGTGTCTTGTCAAATATGTTGGACATGCTGGATCAGGTAAGAATAAATAACTATTGGTGAATAAGAACCATGAGGGGAAATTATCTGTTATAATTGCATATGTATTGAGCAAGTGACTCTTCTTGGAATGTGTGTGCAGTAGGAGTTTGGGTAGAGAGTTTAAGAACATTTTTGTGGAAGCCCTGCAGGATCTTATCCATTCTGTGCGCTCTTTGGGTGTCTCATTTTGGTAAGCATGAAAAATAAGTAGTTTACTACCTTTTGGATGTGAGAATTATTAATAAGATAAGTTCTATCTTTAAAAAAAATCTTCACCATCACATTACAAAACTACATAGTAGAATTCTGCCATGTATTTCAGACAGGAGGGGGCATACCAATTTTTAAAATATTCATGTAAAAACCTTATTGTTCCAAACAGAAGGGCAAATAATAGTTTTTAAAATATATGTTAAAAGCTTATTGACAGAAATCAAGTGCAATGATGATTCCATAATATACTCCATCCCACAGCAAGTTGTTGTCCGATGTTCTTATGCATGGAATCATTTCCCCAGGAACCTTAGCTCTTCATGGATCGGGTAAACTATTCCTTCTATTGAGAGATTTTGTTCAGTGGTGCCATATGAAGTCGGTTTTTTTCTCAGTTGTTATGTTTCTATTTTGTTACTAAAAATTCCCTCTTTCAAAAATAGCTTTATTCTTGATTTTCTTTAAACCTAGCTTTTCCTGTATAATAAGTAGAGAGATGAATTTCAAACTGGAAAATTAGATATTCTTCTAAATTTGTTCTTCTAACGTATGTTTATTTTTTTTAATGCAGTAAATTCCATAAAGTTTCACCCAACAGAACAGGTGTCTCTTACAGGTATGTAAATGGTGTTTATCCTGACAAATTATGTTCAGTCGATACTTGAGAAAAAAATGTACCTCCTAATTTATTTCAGATTAAGTGGAAATAGGTTTATATTGCACCTGGGATTTTGGTATTGTGGAAAATCCATTCAAGGTAATGAACGAGAGACATTCATTCTTTCTATTCCGTCAGCTGGTCAATGCCGGCTGGCGGCGCCCAGGGGAAGATCCTTCTCTGTAGCGGGTCCAACCCTCTGGAATGACCTACCCCCCGAACTTTGTACCATCACGGACCTTCGCCTTTTCCGCCGCTCATTAAAAACGCATTTGTTCCATCTCGCTGGCCTTGCTTAGAGTTAGTGTATGCCTATATTTTGGGTTAGATTTTAACATTGGATTTTTAAGGGTTTCTATTTTTAGAGTTGGGTTTTTAAATTAATTGTTTTTTAGCACGGGCTAAATTGTTTAATTTTAGTTTTAACTTTTGTAGAATTTTGTATTGTCTGTATTTTTAGATCTTTAAATTCCTGTGCGCCGCCCTGGGTCCCATTCAGGAGATAGGACGGGATAGAAATCTAATAAAACCTAAACCTAAAACCTAAACCTATTCAGTGTTTATATTTCTAGATTGGAAAAGTCTGCAGGATGGTTTTAAAGACTAGTGTACATTGTAATAATTTAAGAGGGTTTATATATTGGAAAAGAAAGCAATTAGGAAAGAGGAAAGATCACTTATACATATTGCTTGCTTCCACTCCTCTCCTGCTTTGGCGAATTAAAATCAAAATAGCTGTTCAGAGAGTGTTAATTTTGTTCTACAGCTTCAGGAGATCAGACAGCTCATATTTGGAGATATATGGTGCAGTTGCCCACCCCTCAGCCTACCACAGATTGCAATGTAAGTTATAGTTTCTAGTGTGACTTTTGGGGTTTTTAATGTAGTGTTTATCTCTACAGATGGAAATTAGTATTGGAGAAAATTCACACACACCCCTCTCCCATTTCATTCATATCAGGGATGTCCAACTTGCGGCCCATAGGCAGGATGTGTCATGCACTGATTACGCCCACCCCCAGTTTAGCGAAGGGGAAAAAAGTCATGATACATTAGATGACGACAACATGACATCGCGAGTTTGACACCCCTGATTTATATCATTGGTGCGTTGTTGAATGGCTTATTTAACTAATAGTGGTCTGACAACATATGGGCCATTAAGTTCTGAAATCATGACAAACCTAGCATCAGTGGAAATTAATACATGACATTTCATAAAATTATGAAATCATACTTTTAGTATTTACAGCAATTATATTGTTTCTTGGGAGAGCTGACCCCATTAATTTCCTTGAAACACTGCTAGATTTGCCAATTGCCATTTAAATGTAGAGCATGACTATAGGGTGGCTTGTTGAATAATCAATCAAAGCTTTATAAATGCTTGAAAGAAAATCTCCTTGGGATTATTTAGAAAAAGTGTTTTTATCCATGTACTTCAGATGTCCCAAAGGACCAAAATAATTTAGAATCTGAAGAATAGCATCCTGATAGCAAATAATAGGTAAATGAAATAGTATTTTGTTTGCAAAATTCATCCAATAATAAATATTCCTTTCTGTGTTTTCTGTTCCCAAGTACTGTATTCTCTATTAAATTTATGTCTCTTTAGAGTCTTCAACAGTTTGTCTTTCTATGTCTCATATTATCCTAAGCACTTTTAAGCTGTTCTCAGCTCATTTAATGTGGCAAATTTCATGCAAATTAAATATTTTCAAAATTAACAGCAAATGTCCGGTGAAGATGAAGTTGAGTTCTCTGATAAAGATGAACCTGATGGAGATGGAGATGGCTCAAGTGATTGTCCCACCATCCGAGTTCCTTTGACCTCCCTAAAAAGCCATCAGGGTGTTGTCATAGCAGCTGATTGGCTGGTTGGAGGGAAGCAAGCAGTGACCGCTTCATGGGACAGGACAGCCAACTTGTATGATGTAGAGACATCTGAACTTGTGCACTCTCTGACAGGTATCTTCTGGTGGGGGGGTGTTATCTCCACCCCAACCCCCCCGCCTTATTGGTTAGTTGTTGGTCCTCTACTTTTCTGTAGTGCAAACTTTTCTTTGAGAGCAAGGAAGGCTGAATTCCACCATTTATGACAATTGTGAACTTCCAAGATGTTATATGTCATTTTGCCGCTTCTTTGAAGTCAGTCATTATTCTTATCTTGGATACTTGGGAAACCATATAATCTGAACAAGAAAACTTCAAAGAGAAAAATACTACATTTTCAAGGCTTTACATATTTATTAGGTATTTCTTTTCTTACGTTTTAATAACTTCCCTTGTACAGTCTCAGCAGGTGGTAGCATTGGGCTGCCTTTTGTTGCAAATGGAAACCTAAGCAGGGTCAGATCTGGTTGTCACTTGTATGGACCATCACCAGGAAACCCTAAGAATATAAACACTCGGAGTACGTGTGTATGTGTGTGTATCTATGTATTATATGAGGCTACATGAAATTTTTGAGTGGATTTTTCTTACAAAGCAGGAATAAAAATTGGGGTATTGTTGATATTTCCAATCCTTATAGTTACCGTATTTTTCAGAGTGTAAGACGCACCTTTTTTCCTCTAAAAAGAGGCTGAAAATCTGGGTGCATCTTATACATCAAATACAGCATTTTTTGCCTCCTGAAAACCCGCACCTTCACCAAAATGGCCACGCACATACCCTTATGGAGGCTTCCAGGGAGCTCCTAGGGGCTGGGGAGGGCAGAAACGAGCAAAAAAGAGGCATTTTTGCCCCCCCCAGCCCCCAGCAGCACTCTATAAGCCTCCATAAGGCTATGCATGCATTTTTTTAAACCAAAAAACGGCCCGTTTTCATGAAAAAAGGGCTGTTTTTCCTTGTTTTGGGGCCCCCACCCCCAGGAGCGCTCTGCAAGTCCCCCCAAGGCTATTCATGCCTTTTATTTGAAAAAAAACCCGGGCCCATTTTCGTGAAAAATGGGCCATTTGGGGGAGGTTTGCACAGTGCAAAACGAGGTTTTTTTCCCCCTTTGGAAAGCTATTTATTTAGAGTGATTGATGAGAATTACGTTGGTCAAGTACTGTGCCTGCAGAAACAAAGATTTGTTCCAAAGGTGGTCAGTGATTTTCTTCTCCAGCACATGGGTAAATATACCTTTAAACATCTACCTACCTACCTACTCTCTCTCTCCCTACCTACCTATCTACTGTATTTCTCTCTCTCTCTCTCTATTTCTCTCTCTATTTTTCTCTCTCTATCCCTCTCCCTACCTACCTATCTACACACTTTCCCTCCCTCCCTCCCTCCTGTATTTCTGTCTCTCTCTCCTCTATCTACCTACTCTTTCCCTCCCCCTACCTATCTACTGTGTTTCTGTCTCTCTCTCTATTTCTCTCTCTTTCTCTACCTACTTATCTATCTACACACACTCTCTCTCCCTACTTACCTACCTACTGTATTTCTCTCTCTCTCCCCCTACTCTCTCCCTCTCCCTACCTACCTACTGTATTTCTCTCTCTCTCTCTCTCTCTCTCTCTCTCTCTCTCTCTCTCTCTCTCTCTCTCTCTCTCTCTCTCCCTCCCTCCCTCCCTCCCTCCCTACTGTATTTCTCTTTCTCTCCCTCTCTATCCCTCTATCTACCTACCTACTTAAAAAAAAAATTGCCTCTTCAAAACCTGAGTGCGTCTTATGCTCCGATGCGTCTTATACTCCGAAAAATACGGTATACAGTTATCCGTCTATAGTTGATGCATAATCTTAGTGACACTGGCTTTATCATTGCAGGGAGCAATCTAATTTTCTCTTCACTAGATGTAAAAGTGCAGAAATATCTGCCTGATTAAAAAAAGATTCTGAGTAATTGTCCTTGTTAAAATTTGGCTCAATAAAAGAAGACAGTGAAATTTCAGCTCACTTTATACTTGTTTATGATTAATGAAGTAAAACACAATTGATGCCAACGTTTATGTTGTAGAGAAGTTGGATGTTTTTGATTCAAGCTCTAAATCAAGCAGTTTCAAAAATGGTTTTATACGTTGTAGCAATATCTATCTTAGCAATTGGTTTTCTGAGGATTGGTGATGGGATGGAGTTTTTAGGGTTGCTTTTGCTCCTTGAGGTGTTGGCAGTTTTCTAGGTAGTTTTCTTGTCCAGATTAAAAGGTTTCCCAAGTATTCTTCTACTGTAGGTAGGTTTCCTAAACCAGGAATGGAAAAAAGGATGTGCCTAAATTACAATTTCTAGCATATTTTACTATTAACTATGCTTCCTCAGTTGCTGGAAGTTCAGCTCTATCATCTAGAACCGAGATTGGTAACTTTTCGGTCTATCAATTATACTTAATGTTGAGGTATGTACTAGATAAGGTATTATTGCAAGTTGCAGATCAGAATTTCAGGGTCAGGAAGTTAATTTCTTTTTGGAAAAAAAGCAAACCAACCTTTTCTAGAGTCAACCTGCTTCCCAGCACCCTGCCTCAAACCAATGGAGACTGTACTATAAATTTTTATACCCTTAAAGGAAAAATCTAGATACCAGGGAAAAAAAGTTAAGTTAAGTTATTTAAAGGCTTCATAGCCATAGCTCTAATCCTAAACTATTCCTTTTCAAACCTTGACATGATAGATAGAGCTAATGTGTTTCTGCTGGTGACAAGTTTATCCTTTTCTGATAGTTTATTGGTAGATCATATGATTGCAACTGGAGATCCTGAAAGAAAAATTAACTGACACATAAATGTTGCAACATTATGATTCTGTAATCCTAAAATAAAACAAGGACTAATTGCTATACTTTAGATTTGCTATAAGTTATATAATTATATGTCACTGTAACTATAACTTTATAAGCAGTAGTTTTAGCAGCCCTAAATTAAACTGCATAGAACTCAAACCTTGTTTAACATTAGTGCCTAAACATTTCTTGTTATAGAGGCAACTTTAATAGCTGGTCTAAAAATGCTTTTGTGATTGTCATAGGTACAGTATGTAAATATCTACAGATAGCAGGCTGCATTAAGTGTTTCTGAAAGCATGCAAGAAGCGATTTTCACATAGGTACTCAATTTTTCCCCAGGAATATCCATCATGTTCATAAGTCACGTCAGTACAAGAGTGACAGAAGTTTGTTCCCTTACATTTTTAAAATGTCTGTATTTAGATGAAATGTGGAATTCAATCCACATTGTTCCAATAGGGAACAAGTAAGATTGCGACATAATTTTAATCTGCCTTGGGCAAACTTGTTTTGCCAAGAACATTTTGGTAACCATCGGAACATAATTGTTTCTCTGATGTTCTTCATTCCCATTTTTTGTAGGCAGGTCCGGCCTTTTCAAAGTTCCTAATGTCTTGCTTTGTGGTTTTAGGACATGACCAAGAACTTACACATTGTTGCACTCACCCCACCCAGCGCCTTGTGGTAACTTCATCACGTGACACAACCTTCCGTCTATGGGATTTCAGAGACCCTTCGATTCACTCTGTCAACGTCTTTCAAGGCCATACAGAGTAAGTGACAGCTTAGTCCTAGAATTATTGTTTTTAACGGAAATTGTATTCGGCTACCAATATGGGACAAGTTTTCTATCTGAAATTTTCATGCTAAATGTAATTAATCTAAATCTTCTTTTTCCTGTTTTGTGGCCTAATTAAAGCTTTAATAAATGCTGCGGAGAAGTAAGTTACATCTAGTTCATTCATGAAAGGTTGCATACATTTTCAGGTATTTCCTCTTAAAATATTATTTCTATTCAATTTGATTCAATTTATTTGATTTGTAGACCGCACCCTCTCCCCGAAGGGACTCGGGGCGGTGCACAGGACTTTAAAAACACATATAAATACAACAATACAATATTTAAAATAGAATTAAATAATTTACCTGCGCTAAAAGTTTAAAATCTTAAAACCTTAAAACCCTTTATACTAATCCCAGCAATCCCTATTAAAACAATTTACATTTATATTACAAACTTAGGAAGGATAGATTAGGCCAGGCCGGCCAGATGAAAAAAGTAAGTTTTTAGCTTTTGGTGGAAGGAGCGGAGGTCCGTGGTTGTTCTCGGTTCGGGGGGTAGGTCGTTCCAGAGGGTCGGCCCCATCACAGAAAAGGCCCTTCCCCTGGGCGTCGCCCACTGGCACTGCCTACTGGACGGCACCCGGAGAAGTCCCTCTCTGTGGGAGTGAATCGGCCGCAGGGATGTATGAGGCACAATGCGATCCCGCAAATAACTAGGTGTATAGATTCTGTGTATAGATCAATTTTATTAGACTTTGATCAACAAATGAAACATAAATGATTGAATTAAATAAACAGGAAGCTCAGGGGGTTCCTTTCAAAAATTTTAATTTGGCTTTTAGGGGGTTCCAGGGTGGAGGGTAGGGTCAGTCAGTCGGGTGGGGGACAAGCGCTAGAGCTGGCCAGCGGAAGTAGGATAACGGAGGAGGGGGGAGGGGAGGTCTTTCCTTTGGAGGGATTTCTTATCAGATCGGTCCTGAGGAGGGCAGGGACGGTGGGAGACGGGATAGATTGGAGGATCGTGGCTGCTGGCTTCAGGCGGTCACGTGCCCCAACCCCCCTAGCTCCCTTCACAGGCTAGGTGGTGGTCAAGGAACACAGAGCCAGGGCCCTAGGCTGATGTTATGCAATGCCAGGTCCGTGGTTCACAAAGCCCCCTTCATTAATGACCTTGTGTGAGAGGGGGACCCGAACCTGATGGGTATAACGGAAACCTGGTTGGGCCACGAGGGAGGATTACCCCTCGTAGAAATGTGCCCACTGGGTTACCAAGCCTTTCATCAGCCTAGGGCCCTAGGTAGGGGTGGGGTGGTGGTGATTATGGTTAGGGAAAGTCTTGAGCCGAAGGAGACCACAATCCCTCAGACGACTGGGTGTGAGTTCCCTCTACGTGAAGTGGGGCCTGGGGAGGCAGATGGGTGTGCTAGTTGTATACCTGGCTCCCCGCTATGTAACAACAGCCCTGCCCGAGCTCCTGGAGGTGATAGCCGAGGTGGCGGTTGAGACCCCCAGACTGTTGGTCATGGGGGATTTCAACCTGCCGTCAGTAGGCGAAGCCTCCGGTGTAGCTCGGGAGTTCATGGCCTCCATGGCGGCCATGGACCTGACCCAGGTAGTTTTAGGCCCCACTCACGAGGGAGGACACACGCTGGACTTAATCTTCGTCTCGGGACAGTGGAGGAGTGATCTGGGAATAGGGGATTTAGTCATCTCACCCTTTTCATGGACAGATCACGCTTTCCTTCAGCTGGACTTTCCAATCGCTACACCCCACCGCGGGGAGGCGGAACCAGAGATTCCCAGATGGTTCCGCCCCAGGCTCCTGATGGACCTGGAAAGGTTCCAGAGGGAGCTTGGGCCAATACCTGTGGCCTTGCCCTGCGACTCGACTGAGGACCTAGTGGCCGTATGGTTTAGTGCGGCCACGGGGGCCTTGGACCGAGTTGCGCCCTTGCGGCCTCTCATGTGGCGCCGAATCACCGAGGAGCTGAGGGACATGAAACGCCGCAAGAGACGCCTAGAGAGCAGATGGAGATCTTCTCGCTCCGAAGCCGATCGAACACTAGTGAGAGCACGTTAGGACTTACTTAGTGGCGATAAGGGTGGCCAAACGTGAGTATTGTGCCACGCTTATTGCATCCGCAGATAACCGCCCTGCCGCCCTGTTTGGGGTGACCCGCTCCCTCCTTCACCAGAGGCTGCGGGAAGCCCCTTTGCAGGGTCGAGCAGAGGAATTTGGTATATATCTGCAGGAGAAAATCACTCGGATTCGGAACAAGTTGCCCTCCATTGAAAATGGTTCGGTCGGATTGTCCGAGGCTGTTCTTGAGACACCATCTTGGGAGGAGTTTGACTTTGTCACTACCGAGGATATGGACAGGTTGTCAAGGAGACTTAAGGCCACCACATGTTTATTGGACCCGTGTCCCTCCTGGCTTGTACTGGCATCCTGGGAGGTGATACGAGGCTGGTTCCAAGATTATTTATTTATTTATTTATTTATTTCGAATTTATACCCCGCCTTTCTCCTTGTTAGGACCCAGGGCGGCGCACAGGCATTATTAAAACAACAATAAGAACAGTATAAATCAATTTAAAACATATTAAATTAATTAAAACCCGTGCTAAAACCATTTAAAACCCTACCAAATAGCAATTTATACATAAAAAGTCAGAAGCGGGGCTATGCTAGGCTGGCTTGTTGGAATAAATGCGTCTTAAGACGTTGGCGAAAGAGGCGGAGGTCCAAGGTAGTGCAAAGGTCGGGGGGTAGGTCGTTCCAGAGGGCCGGGCCCGCCACAGAGAAGGCCCTTCCCCTGGGTGTCGCCAACCGGCATTGCCCAGCCAACAGCTCCCGGAAAAGACCCTCTCTGTGGGAGCGGATCGAACGAAAGGATGTATGGGGCAGCAGGCGGTCTCGTATATAGCTAGGCCCCGAGCCATGGAGCGATTTAAAGATGGTCATCAGCACCTTGAAGCGCACTCGAAAGGCCACAGGCAGCCAGTGCAGCTCGCGCAGGAGAGGTGTTACGTGGGCTTGCCTTGGGGCACCCATAATCACCCGCGCGGCCGCATTCTGTACTAACTGTAGCCTTCGAGTGCACCTCAAGGGGAGCCCTATGTAGAGAGCGTTACAGTAGTCCAGCCGGGAAGTCACAAGCGCTTGAGTGACTGTGCGAAGGGCCCCCCGGTCCAGTAAGGGGCGCAACTGGCGTATCAGGCGTACCTGATAAAACGCCCCCCTGGCCACGGCCGCCACATGGTCCTCCATGGACAGCCGGGAATCCAGGAGGACGCCCAAGTTGCGCTCCCTCTCCACGGGGGCCAGTTGTTCGCCCCCAATGGCCAGTGTTGGACTTATCTGGCTGAACCAGGGTGCCGGAAACCACAGCCACTCGGTCTTGGACGGGTTGAGTTTGAGTTTGTTCCTACCCATCTAGACCCGTACGGCATCCAAACACCGGGACAGCACCTCGACGGCATCGTTGGGGTGGTTTGGGGTGGATATGTACAACTGGGTGTCGTCAGCGTACAGATGGTATTCCACCCCAAAACCACGGATGATCTCGCCCAGCGGCTTCATATAGGTGTTGAACAGAAGTGGCGAGAGGACCGACCCCTGAGGAACCCCACATGTGAAGGGCCTCCGGGCCGACCTCTGCCCTCCTGCCAACACCCATTGCGACCGACCAGAGTGGTAGGACGAGAACCACCGCAGGACGGTACCTCTCAGCCCCAACCCCCCCAATCGGTGCAATAAGATACCATGGTCGATGGTATCAAAAGCCGCTGAGAGGTCTAATAGGACCAGGATAGAGGAGCAACCTCTATCCCGAGTCCTCCAGAGATCATCAACCAATGCGACCAATGCCGTATCGGTGCTGTGACCGGGCCGGAAGCCGGACTGGCGCGGGTCTAGATAATCAATTTCCTCAAGGTGCCGAGGAAACTGTTGGGCCACCACACTCTCAACAACCTTCACTAAAAAGTGAAGGTTGGAGACGGGACGATAGTTTTCTAATAACGCTGGGTCCAGGGATGGCTTCTTGAGGAGGGGCCTCACCACCGCCTCTTTCAAGACGGTAGGATATCGTGAACGCGTCTTTGAGTGAGGGGTACTTGCCTGCCGTCTTGAAAGAGGCGGTGGTGAGGCCCCTCCTCAAGAAGCCTTCCCTGGACCCAGCATTGTTGGAAAATTACTGTCCGGTCTCCAACCTTCACTTTTTAGCGAAGGCTGTAGAGAGTGTGGTGGCCCAACAGTTTCCGCGACACCTGGAAGAAATTGATTATCTAGACCCGCACCAGTCCGGCTTCCGACCCGGTCACAGCACCGAGACAGCATTGGTCGCGTTGGTGGATGATCTCTGGAGGGCGCGGGATAGAGGATGTTCCTCTATCCTAGTCCTATTAGACCTCTCAGCGGCTTTTGATACCATCGACCATGGTATCCTGTTGCACCGACGGGGGGTTGGGGCTGGGAGGCACCGTATTGCGGTGGTTCTCGTCCTACCTCTCTGGTCGGTCGCAATGTGTGTTGGTAGGGGGGCAGAGGTCGGCCTCGAGACCCCTCTTATGTGGGGTTCCTCAGGGGTTGGTCCTCTCGCCCCTCCTGTTCAACACCTATATGAAGCCGCTGGGCGAGATCATCCGTGGTTTTGGGGTGGGATATCATCTGTACGCTGATGACACTCAGTTGTATATATCCACCCCAGACCACCCCAACGATGCCGCCGAGGTGTTGTCCCGGTGTTTGGAGGCCGTACGGATCTGGATGGGTAGTAACAAACTCAAGCTCAACCCGTCCAAGACTGAGTGGCTGTGGTTTCCGGCACTCTGGTTCAGCCAGGTAACTCCAACTCTGGCCATTGGGGGCGAAACACTGGCCCCCGTGGAGAGGGCGCGCAATTTGGGTGTCCTCCTGGATTCCCGGCTGTCCATGGAGGACCATGTGACGGCTGTGGCCAGGGGGGCGTTTTATCAGGTACGCCTGATGCGCCAATTGCACCCCTTACTGGACTGGGCTGCCCTCCGCATAGTCACTCAGGCACTCGTGACATCCCGACTTGACTACTGTAACGCTCTCTACATGGGGCTTCCATTGAGGTGCACTCGAAGGCTACAGCTAGTCCAGAATGCGGCCGCGCGGGTGATTATGGGAGCCTCTAGGCATTCCCACATAACACCTCTCCCGCGCGAGCTGCACTGGCTGCCTGTGGCCTTTTGGGTGCGCTTCAAGGTTCTGACGACCATCTTCAAAGCGCTCCATGGCTCGGGGCCTAGTTATATGCGAGACCATCTTCTGCCCCATCCATCCCTTCGACCGATCCGCTCCCACAGAGAGGGCCTTTTCAGGGTGCCATCGGCTGGTTGGCGACACCCATGGGAAGGGCCTTCTCTGTGGCGGGCTCTACCCTCTGGAATGACTTGCCCCCCGAATTACGCACCATCTCAGACCTCCGCCTCTTCCGCCAGCGTCTTAAAACGCACCTTTTCCAACAAGCCGGCCTAGCATAACCTACCGTTTTGACTGTTTTAGATAGATTTTAATTTGGGGGGATTTTATATGATTTTAGCACAGGGCATGGATATAATAATAATAATAATAATCTTTATTGTCATTGTAAAAATTACAATGAAATTGGTTTTAACTTCACTGGTGCAAAATTATAACAGAAACAAAAAAGAGAGAAAAGAAAAAAGAAAAAACTAGCATGTGCATGAGATGATTGCGGTTGAATTTAAAAGTCTCACAGCCCATGGATAGAAGCTACCTTTAAACCTGTTCGTTCGGCTGGCTATACTTTGATATCTTCTGCCTGATGGTAGAAGGGCAAAGAGATACCAACCAGGGTGTGAATCATCTTTGAGAATCTTCCTTGCTCTGCTAAAGCAGCGAGATCTGGCGATGTTATCCAGTGATGTCAGAGGGCAACCGATGGTTTCTTGTGCCGAATTGATCACTCTCTGTAGTGCCTTCCTCTCCGCAACTGTTAAACCAGCATACCACACTGTGATACAATATGTGAGGACACTTTCTATGATGGACCAATAGAAAGAGGTCATCAGCCGTTGTTCCACCTGATTTTTCCGCAGGACTCTAAGGAAATGAAGTCTCTGTTGAGCTTTTCCAATCACCAGAGACGTGTTGTTTTTCCAGGTGAGATCTTGGCTAATGAGCACTCCTAAGAATTTAAAAGAGGAAACCCTCTCCACACAGCCCCCCTCGATATACAATGGGGCAGGTTCCTCTCTGTGCCTCCGGAAATCTAGCACCATCTCCTTTGTCTTGCTAGTATTTAGATGTAAGTTGTTTCTTGAGCACCATGCGGATACCTTCTGGACTTCTTCCCTATATGCTGATTCGTCCCCTCCAGTTATGAGACCCACCACCGTTGTGTCATCTGCAAACTTTATTATGATGTTGGATGGATCAGAGGATATGCAGTCATATGTATACAGTGAGTAGAGGTAGGGGCTGAGCACACAGCCCTGAGGGGAGCCTGTGCTGAGCTTCAGTGTGGAAGATGTAAAGGACCCAACCCTTACTGTTTGTGGACGATCGGTCAGGAAGTCTTTGATCCATTCACAAGTAAGGGGAGGGAAATTCAGGTCAGTCAACTTTTCAATGAGAATGCCTGGTAGGATGGTGTTAAAGGCCGAGCTATAATCTATAAAAAGCATTCTGACATAATTCCCAGATTTCTCAAGGTGGCTCAGTGCGATATGGAGAGCAGTGGTGATGGCATCCCCTGTTGACCTGTTGTTTCTATACGCAAACTGGTGTTGATCAAAACTTGGTGGAAGACAGGACCTGAGGTGTTGTAGGACCAGTCTCTCAAAGCACTTCATCACTATAGACGTCAATGCAATGGGTCTATAGTCATTCAAGCTTTTTATGGCTGCTGTCTTTGGAACTGGGATAATGGTGGCTGCTTTCAAGCATGATGGGACTCTATCCTGTTTCAGGGAGAGGTTAAAAATCCTTGTCAGAACCCCTGCTAATTGGTCAGCACAGGTTTTTACCACTTTCCCCAACACCTCGTCTGGACCTGGAGCTTTGTTGGGATTTACAGCCTTCAGCTCAGCTCTCACTTGATGTTCATCCAGGGTGAGTGGCTGGATGTTAGAGGGCCTTTGAGATAAAGCCACAGAGACTGGTCTTTTAACCTCAAAGCGGGCGAAGAAGCTATTTAGCTCCTCTACTAGCAGGGCATCAGCATTAGCTATTTTTTTTGTATTGCCCTTATAGTTGGTTAGGTGTTGTAGTCCCTGCCACACCTGTCTTGAGTTGTTATCTTCCAGATACTTCTCTACCTTTTGCTTGTATTCCTGTTTAGCTGCCTTAATGCCTCTTCTCAAGTTTGCCCTGGCTTCATTATATTTGTCTTTGTTTCCTGCTTTGAAAGCGGAGTTTCGGGCTCTCAGCAGTGATTGTACCTCTGCTGACATCAGGGTTTACGATTGCTGTAAACTCTGATACGTTTATTCACTGTTACATTATCTGTACATGTTTTAATGTATGAGAGTACAGTGTCAGTGAATTCTTGCAGCTCCAAGCGTTCAAATATACTCCACTCGGTAGTCTCAAAACAGTCCTGTAACTGACAAAGTGCTCCCTCTGGCCAGATTTTGACAGTTTTCAAGACTGGCCGTATCCTTTTCCTGAGGAGAATATACTTTGGGCACAGCAGCAGAGAGATGTGGTCAGACGTACCCAGATGGGAGAGGGGGATTGCTCTATATGCCTGTCTTAAGTTTGAGTACATATGGTCTAGAGCAGGGGTTCCCAAACTTGGCAACTTGAAGACTTGTGGACTTCAACTCTCAGAATTCTCCAGCCAGCAGAGCTGGCTGGAGAATTCTGGGAGTTGAAGTCCACAAGTCTTCAAGTTGCCAAGTTTGGGAACCCATGGTCTAGAGTATTCTTACCTCTGGTGGTACACTGCACATACTGTACAAATTTAGGGAGAACAGACTTTAGACTGGCTTGATTAAAATCCCCAGCCACGATAAAAGCACCCTCAGGGTAAGTTTGCTGCAGCCTCTCGATGGCATCATGTAACTTAGAGAGTGCTGCGCTAACATTTGCATCAGGTAGAATATAGACAGCAGTTATAACTGTAACTGAAATATCTCTAGGTAAATAAAATGGCCGACAAATGACAGTTAAGAATAATATAATAATATAATAGTATAATATAATATAATATAATATAATATTATAATATATTATATAATAATATAATATATTATATAATAATATAATAATATAATATAATAATATAATAGCTTTTCAAAATTTAATATTTTGTTATATTTGTATTGTTTTTTAAATTTCCTGTGCGCCGCCCTGGGTCCTTTTTTGGAGAAGGTGCGGGTTTCAACATATGACTGTTTCAACATTCTTTTCGGTATCCTTTTAGTTATTCAGTAATCTTTTTATTGTATATTTTGATATATTTTTATTCATCTTGATTCATGGGCATTTTTTTGTTTGCCTGTTCATCTTTGTACATCTTAACAATTTACTTTTATAGAAAAAATATCAATTATACTAATTAATATAATTAATACTTCGATACTTAAATCAATTTTGTGTCAAAAAAATCAAGAATCCTTCATTTTTACTGTAATGATTTATTTGTATGCTGCTTTCTATTGATAGAAGATATGAAGGCTTGATGTCAGTTGTGTTATCTTTGGCAATGCCATGAAGCCGAACATGTGAATGGTTACTTTTCCTAATGACATGTTTCTTGTTCAAGGAGTTCTTGTCTTGAAGCAAATGCAGAAGCAACTATGCAGTTATTCATTTTTTCCCATAGGAAGTCTGGGGGAGTTTTCTCAGTTTCTTTATAGAAAGAATTCAAGGTCAAGTAATAGCTTGGTTATTGTCATTCAAATGTGACAAAGAGCATAGATTTAATACAATAGCAGAATTGGAAGGGACCTTGGAGGTCATCTAGTCCAACTCCCTTCCTAGGCAGGAAGCCCTATACCAGCGATGGTCGTAAGTCAAGGATTCCATTTATATCAGTAGACCACGTCATCAATAATACAATAGCAGAGTACTTCACGTGGTATTCTGTGGACAGAGACGGTGACAGGCAGACATTGAGAGGCACAGAGAGAGAGAAAGAGACAGAGAGACAGAGGGAGGAAGGGAGGGAGGGAATCAGAGAGAGGCTGAAGAGCCACATTCAAGGGGCCAAAGTTTGCCGACCACTGCCCTATATCATTTCAGACAAATATCCAACATCTTCTTGAAGACTTGCAGTGTTGGGACATTCACAACTTCTGGAGACAAGCGGTTCCACTGGTTAATTGTTCTGACTGTCAGGAAATTTCTCCTCAGTTCTAAGTTGCTTCTCTCCTTGATTAGTTTCCACCCATTGCTTCTTGTCCTGCCCTCTGGTGCTTTGGAGAATAGTTTGACTCCCTCTTCTTTGTGACAACCCCTGAGATATTGGAACACTGCTATCATGTCTCCCCTGGTCCTTCTTTTTATTAAACTAGACATACCCAGTTCCTGCAACCGTTCTTCATATGTTTTAGTCTCCAGTCCCCTAATCATCTTTGTTGCTCTTCTCTGCACTCTTTCTAGAGTCTCATCTTTTTTACATCGTGGTGACCAAAACTGAATGCAGTATTCCAAGTGTGGCCTTACCAATGCATTATAAAGTGGTATTAACCCTTCACGTGATCTTGATTCTAACCCTCTGTTTATGAAGCCTAGAACTGTGTTGGCTTTTTTGGGAGCTGCTGCACACTGCTGGCTCATTTAAATGGTTGTCCACTAGGACTCCAAGATCCCTTTCACAGTTGCTACTATTGAGCAAGGTACCACCTATACTGTATCTGTGCATTTCATTTTTGTTTCTCTTTTTAATGTCTCTAGCACTGCATTGAAATCGGCATTTTCTGATTATAGTTAGTTTCATTGATTTTATAAAACAATTTATTTTAAAATTCAGGAACTTAACTTTTCAATGGCAAAAAATGTTTATTGATTTGAAAGACCTAGAGGAGATCATATTAATCTACTGGTTTTATTTTAGAGAATATGTGTCTAGAAAGGCTGGATTAAGATGTACCCTTTGATACATATGGAAGACATTGTATAGCTGGTTCTCTATTATTCTCATGAAAAGGGAAAAAATCAGATCTTTCTAGATTTTTGTTTTGTAAAAAAAATAGAATGGTATGTTCTTTCCTTGGACAAGTGGTCAGCATATTTTTAAATCACAAGTTGTAAATTTAAAGCTGAAATGTAAAACCCACAAACAATTTTGGGGTCATTGATTTTTCCCCTCCAGCAGATGGCGCCTTAATCCTGTTTTGAAACTCAAAATGAGAAATACTTCTTTCTATGTGCCATGCTTGATCATTGGCTTTGTTGAGTTTTGTTTTTAAAGTTTTATGAGCATATTTCAGTAGGAGTGCGTTGATTTAAAGTTATGTCTTCTAGGAAAAAAAACAACAGCAATGAGAAATAAGCACATTTTCTTCTGTGGGATGTGGTGACTTTATATCAGATGGTGATGGTAATGAACTTTCATGTGATATTAATTGAATATACATAGTGCTCAGAATTAATTTGCTCTAATAAAGCTGTTGTGTAGGCTTAATGATACAACGCTGCTTTGCAAGCAGAGGTGTCAGCTTCAATTGTAGCATCATTAGGGAGCTTGGAAAATGTGCACCACAACCAATGACTACAGTCAGTGTTCTGCTGGATGGGCCCTTGGCCTAGAGATAGTCCTCGACTTATGTCCTACAATTCAGACCAGAATTTCTGTTGTGAAGAAAGATGGTTGTTAAGTGAGTCTAAATACAACTTACGTCTAAATACTAGTAAGACAAAGGAGATGATGCTAGATTTCCAGAATCACAGAGAGGAACCCACTGTATATCGAGGGGGGCTGTGTGGAGAGGGTTTCCTCCTTTAAATTCTTGGGAGTGCTTATTAGTCAAGATCTCACCTGGAAAAACAACACATCTCTGGTGATTGGCAAGGCCCAACTGAGATTTCATTTCCTTAGAGTCCTGCGAAAAAAATCAGGTGGAACAACAGCTAATGACCCTTTCTATCGGTCCACCATAGAAAGTGTCCTCACATTGTATTACAGTATGATATGCTGGTTTAACAGCTGCGGATAGGAAGGCGCTACAGAGAGTGATCAATTCGGCACAAGAAACCATCGGTTGCCCTCTGACACCACTGGATGACATCGCCAGATCTCGCTGCTTTAGCAGAATATGGAAGATACTCAGAGATGATTCACACCCTGGTCAGTGCCTCTTTGCACTTCTAACATTGGGCAGAAGACATTGAAGCATAGTCAGTCGAACAAATAGGTTTAAAAATAGTTTCTATCCTTGGGCTGTCAGACTCTTAAACACAACCACTCCACACACAAGCCACATGCACACGTAGAAACGTATGATCAGTTTTTCTTTTTCTTTTTTCTTTTTCCCCAATTACTTGTATTGGGATTATTCTTTATACCATTTGTGTTGTTTGGGTTTGTTGTCATGAATTGCACCAGTGGGTGAAAACTAATTTCGTTGTATTTATTTTGTACAATGACAATGAAGGCTATATTATAAATGAATGGTTGTAAGTTGAGGACTATCTGTAATTCAGTATCAATTTTTCATTTATTATTTCAACAATCATTTTGGAGAAAAGGAGGGTGGAAAGGTGAGAGTTGGATAGATCATCGAATTTTGTATGACAATTAAGGCCAATTTTGTGCAAAAACAGAAAAACTATGAGAAAAGGGACCAAGGATCTATTCAACTCAGTTACTTTTTGTTTAGAAGGTAATTGGTAGGGATTGTACCATTATTAGGATGCCCCTCTGATGTTTCTAGTAACTGATATTGTGAAATTTATGGTTATAATAACTGGTAGCTACTAGTAGCCCTATTTTTCATCAGTCTATCCTATATTCATTTTAACTCTTATAATTGCTTCAAATTCCACTACTGCCGACTTTGAATGTCTGAAGGATTAAACTCAGGCACTGTTTGTTTTTTCACAATTTAATTTTATCTGGCACAGGATTTTATTTTTCCTTTTTATGACTGTTTAAAATAGCTTGTGTGCATTGTGGTTATTATCAATGAACCTGAGGATAATTCAGTGTTTGTTAAATTGCAGATCATTATATATTAAAGGTGGCATATCATCATAATTTCAGAAAAAGACCTTAGAGGGAGTATTCTGAGGCAGGACTTGTAGAAATCAGACCTTGATGCTTGTGAACAGGGAATTTCATATGTAAATGGAAGGAAATACTTCCAAACTCATTTCTAATCCAAAGATATGAGACCAGTGTCCTCATTTTCTATTTTTATTTCAGAGAACTGAACTGCAACTTTTAAGTAACTAAAATTAAATTTGCAAAAATAATGACTTGACTGGCTTCAATCACTTCTTTTTGAAAAAGGTCTATATTATGTAACCTCAGATTAATAAAGACTTCCAGATGAGAGAAAGAAACAGCTACCTTAAAATGATAGATACTAATAAAAAAGCGATGGGATAATTGGAGTTAATTTTTTTTTGCTGAAAAGATAGTAAACCTTTCCTATACTGAATATTGTCATATGTTAGCAAGCTCGCAGTTTTTCTAAATATCTCACCATCAGTATCGATGTTGATTCAGATTTTTTAAAATTGTTTAAAATACTGACTTTTTTGCTCTAACATCTTGAATTAGAAGTATATAGAAGAAAGCTTCAATTTTGTTGGTGGTGGTTTTGCTTTTTTTATCCCCTCTTAAAACCACACCAATGGTTAACTTCGTATACAGCATACTGGTGTTCTTTGTATGACATATATGTGTTATAAATATTCCTAATGAATCTTGAGAACGTTAAAAACAGTAGTACTATTGCTGCATAATATAGTTCTTAGAAATAAATATTACATGTATCCGAGTAACACATTTTCTAGTGTTTGTCATCTGCAAATGTTGCATCATGTAAAAAGCCCTAATATTTTAAAGGGAATTATATTGTTTAACTGGAAAATCCAAGCATTCATGGCTTTTGATACTATACAAATATGTATTGGAATAGATGATTAAATGAATCAAGGTCCTGTCCCCCCCCCCCCCCCCAATCTCACCCTTTTAAACTTTAAATATTTTATTCTTATTTTAACTTCCTCCAACTGGAATATAATATTTAGATGGTTTTTATGTTTTAATTGTACACCAACTAGAGGGAGATGGGCAGGCTCCAAATTGGATAAATAAATAGATAAAACATACAAGTTAGAACATCTGTTTTTCACTGCTTCCTGGAAGTTGCTGGTCTTGTTGTATTCGAGTCTTTTCCCATGTAAGATTGAGATTGTCTTGGCAATGTTTCGGCGAGGTCTCACTTGCCACCTTCAGGCTGGTGTTATGCTATGTGAGTGAAATGGACACCACAGTGTTAATTTCCCCCCCAAAGCTGTTCCAAGCCGCACTCTGCATCACCATTTCATGGTCCAGCATTTTTTGCCTCATATTTTCTGCCCCCACCTCCTCCTATCCAGCCCCAGTGTGAAATTTCAGCAGATTGTTATGCAAAACAGTTTTGTGTCTCTGTGTGACTGGGGAGACAGCTGTTAGTCCTAATGAGGAGTGCTAGCATTACAGTCTTTCTGTTGATTGAGACCCACAGAGGGAGCAGGATATTCCAGTTCAGGCAGTGGTGTGTGGTGAGAGAATGCCACTCTGTCAGCTGGAAGTACATGCTCTGGTGCTTCCTACGACAAGATAAATGAGTTTTGCTGGGGTTTGGCAGAGTCTGAAGTTTTTCTGGAATGGTAGTAGCACACCAAACTCCCTTTGGGGAACCCACCATATCAGGGTGTCTTATGAATAATATCTCTTTGCCAACTTTTTTTTATGCCCAAAGATACCTGTCATCTATTGTTGAGTTATTAAAAGCCTAATGCCTTTTAGCGTTCCATTAACATAGAGCCTAATGATCTCTTGTTGACATTTTTCATTAATTTAGTTGAAGAGATGTTAACCACAGTTTTAAGTTGGCTACAGCTGCATAAGAAATCCAGCATCCATTGAGAGAAAAATAGGGGGGAAATGTTGAACGACCTTCGCTTCCATACTTCGTTAAACTTTTCCGATTCAAGTGCACTTTGAATAGTATTTTTCATCATTAAAGCTCCAAAGAAGTGGCAAATGCATTAACTGAACACTCTATTTAACCTCCTGCTTTCCATTAACTTGGTGTTTACACCTCAATTTGGTGGATAAGTTAAAAGTGCTGGCCTCACTCCTGTATTGTTTGTCACTGGAGCAATTATGTAATAGCCTCATGTCAAAGCTGCAAATTATAGTAGTTGAAAGTTGCATTAAATTGGAACAAAAACCCCACAATACATTTTTTTAAAAATTTAATACCAGGCTCTCTTAATGCTGTGCTGTGAAGTATCATTTCTGGAGGATTTAAATTCGCAGGCTTTGCTTAATTAAATGTGGTCATTAAGGGATTGTTTCAGATGCGTTTATGTAGTTGGTAAATGATCCATGAGAATTTTTCATGCTTTGTGAAATAAATGCACTTACTGATAAAATTGTATGACCCCCTTTATCTGTTTATCAATCTACTTATCAAAGTGGGAACATAGCAGAACTTTAAAAATAAGCAAAAATGTTTTAGGGTAAGCTTCTGTAGGGAGATACATACTTCATTTGATGCATGAATTGGAGAATATTGAAGATATTAGTGAAATAGTGTGATAACCCTACAATGCAAATCACATTTGAAATAATATGAAGTTCTGGTTATCAGCAATATTTTTAAACAATCTCAATTGTGGGCATGAAATATTCAACAAGCTGTATGGAGAATTTTCCTTGCCTGAACATATGATACATAACTTTATGTATAATACTAAATTATAAATTATAACAACAACAACAACAACAAATCAATTTTGGTCTCAATTCCTATCAGAAGAACTTGTGTCACATCTGTTGTTAGATTGGAAGTAATCTTTAAAATGTCTTGGTTTTTGGCAATAGATTAATAAACCTTTCTTTTATTTGGTTTTTTTTTAAAAGAGCTTTCTTTCATGAGCTGGGGACTTTGATGAAAATGTTTATGAAAAATATTTTGAAAGATGACCTTAGGTTTTAATCTCTCCCTCCCCAGCTAAAATATTTGTAAATGACAATTCACCAACATTTAAAATAAAAGGATTGTGAGCCAGTATTTTATGATAGGCATCAAATATGACTGTTAATTTCAGTTTTTTAGAAATAGTTTTGTTGTAGTCACATCCTTTTGTAGATTGCCAGAAAAAAATATGGAATGCATGATCTCCTAATTATTGGGTATGTTTGCCACCTTTAATTATTTATAAAAATAATAAAGGCAGAACATAAATAAACATTTAAAATCTTTTGCAAAAGGCAAAGAGCATTCTGTAATGCAGTTTTATTTTATTTGCATAGCATTGACATAAGCAGGTTTCTATGTATTTCTGAATATTTCAATATAATTGATTTAAATTGAGATATGATGCATGTCACTTAGTTATCAGGAAGACTGTTGCTGGTTTCATCTCTTTGATCTCCTGCTTCATCATGGTTGATAGTCCCCTTGCAGATTCCTGTTGTTTCTTTCTTCCAGCATGTTTTATCTTTAAACTATCTTGAACTCAGCCCTTCAGAAAGAGCACCACTCTCTGAAAAATGTAATTTATGCTAGGCTGCTCTATATGTAACTTATATAGGCTGCTCTATATTCTGCCAGTATTTTTCAGAGCTTTGGTTTGTATGAACAAATTTTTATTTTTAATTTTAAAAAAAATAAAATTCTATCTATATTTTTTATCAGGGCCTGAGTCTATAATTATAACTGTTGATTACAGCCAGTGTAAGGTAATAGCTAAGGTGCTGGACTGGGGATGAGAGACCCAAGTCCTAATTCTCACTTGGGTACAAGGTCAGTTAGATGAATTTGGGCTAGTTCCTCTCTCAACAGGGGAATAATGGTCTACCAACCTCACTGGACCTCATGATAGAGTACTGTCTGTAATTCTCAATGGTGGATTGTTCATGATGGAGAATGAATAGCCTCTGTGTGGGAGTACGTGTGTATGCGTATAATAAAAAAATAAAGGCTATTCAGTGCCACATGCTGTTAAATTAAATGCTATCTAATTGCAGTTTCGGTTGGTTTAATGCTTTGTATTGATCTCAGTCGGAGGGCTTAGTGGTTAATTTTCCTTTACACAGTCTCTCTGTCATCTGCCCCATGTCAGTTTTTCTTTTGCCACTGCGTTTTCTTTCAAGAAATACTGAAATAGTTCGATTATTGCTTCCTATTTTAGTGTTCCTATAATATTGGTAACATTTTGCCATTTCTACTTGCCATTTCTGCCATTTGGTCATACATCTAATTTCCATTTTCAATATGCATTTTTAAAATTCACATTATCCTTCAGGTTCCTTCTCTATTTTTGAAGGTTTGGCCTCAACTCATTTAGGGCTTCAAAGACTGAACTTAGAATTTTAAACAGAGCCGAAATATTAATTGGCTGATTGTGTACCTGTTATACATGAGTGGAGGAAAATAATCTATATTTTGTTCATTTAACTTTTCCAAATAGACTTCCAAAGCGAAATAATTGCTAATGTTCCATGGATCCAGAGATAACTTAGACTACATCTCTGGAAAAGGCCATAGTTGGTAATCATAAGAGATCTCTTAGCATCTGAGGAGATTGGTAGATCCAGGGCCACCTTCAAATTGTCTCTTAAATCATTTATTTGGGTTGAATTTCAGTTTATTTCCCCTGACTTGTTCCTAATTTGTAAAGTTTACTGTCTCTCTTGGGTCCCCAGATGTGAGCCAAATGTAATACACATATTAATGTTTGGGGGGGGGGGGGGTTAATAGAAATTTTCTTGGGTTAGTTGCTTATTTTAGCTGCATTATTGTTTGTCAGCTACCCGGAGTCCTTTGGTGTTTGGAGTAGCCTTGAAATGCCATTAAATACCCATACATTTCATTCCAAAGCTTGAAGAACAATTTCATTCTATGTTAAAAACAGCATGAGATGGAATTCACATTTTGTGGAATGGAACGGTAACTTCTTTTAATAAAATGAGAGCAATACCAAACAAATAGTTGAATTCACACCAAATTTATCCATATTATTTGTGCTTAATGGAAGGTACGAAAGGTTTCAAAACAAGAACCATATTATTTCCCTGTTTTTAGCAGCAAAGGCTCTGATTGCTTATCATTGGAAATATCTGGATAATCTTGCTTGAAAAAAAATGATTGGATAAGGTTTATTCTTTTGCCCTGCTTGAGAGGTCTCCAATAACATCCACCAACTTAAAAAACAAAACGGGAAGTGATTATTGACAGGATTTTATCTGTTTTATAAAGGAAAAATTGACTTCCATAAGGATGTATGGAAATTTTAAATAGTCTACAGTAAGAGTGTAAAAACTGTTGTGTGTAATGTAATGTATAGAAACTTAATGTCATTGCTTTGAAATGGTCAGCCATATAAATAGCTTAAATAAATAAATGAATGTTGTAAAAATAAAATAAAATATGAATAACCATGGACACATGTACATGCAGAGACACATGGTAGTCTCCCAGTGTTTTTAAGGCAACCTTTCCAAAAAGGAACACAATATTTGCTATAATCCTTGCATTGTGACATCAGCATAAAACTTTTGTTTGCAAAGTCTAGGAGGGATTTACATGTTTACCTTGTACAAAGGACCACATTGGGGTTGAGGGGAAGAGCAGTTAGAGAATTGCAGACACAGATTGGAAGAGAACAAAGAAGTGGTTGGCTTTAATGGTGGCTTTTCAATCATGAGTTATTGTGCACAAATAGTGATATTGCTGTCCAAACTTTTTTAAGAATCCTCAGTAAGCAGTGGAAGTAAGAGAGTCACTTACAGAGAAGGTACATCTGCGTACAGTTTGGCTGGCCTAGGGTAGTCTCTTTTATCATGGGATTTTAGTAAATTTAAATTGGAAATTTTAGCGCAGGGATAATTGTTTAATTTGTCTTTTTAAGTATTTATGTATATTTATTGTATTTTTAACTTCCCTGTGCACCGCTCCGAGTCCCCCCGGGGAGAGGGAGCGGTCTATAAATTAAATTTATTATTATTATTATTATTATTATTATTATTATTATTATTATTATTATTATTATTATTATTATTATTATTATTATTATTATTATTATTATTATTATTATTATTATTATTATTATTATTATTATTATATACAAATGGCCTGTCCTGTTGGTGAAGTGTCTTGGTGGTACCTTGATTGGTTCTCTGAGTTGGTAGTTTCTTGACTGAGGTATTGTTTACTGTTATTGGGTAATGACATTCCTGCAAAAAAGCATCTATGTTTGGAGAAAGCCAGGGACCCCTTGGGGCTCCTTGCAGTTCAGCTCCAAGCTTCTTTTATTTATATTTTTCTGCTCCAGTGAACACTTAGAGCTGCTTAGTTTTGTAAAAAGTTGATTTCCTGTACATATCTTTTAATGCAACTGACGCTGCAACTTTGGGGTGTAGATTTGGATATAAATGCAGAAAAGTGGAAGGAATAAAATTATTCGCATTTTAAGGCACAAGTTGAAACGATATTTGAATGGTTGCTTGAAAGTAACAAGCTTTTAAGAACTTAACTCGAGAATAATTGTAATGCATGATGAAGGAATCAAATCAATTGTCGCCTTGCCAAAGAACGGCACCTTCTGCTAACATGAATATATCAGTACCTAATGCATATATTTTGGGAGATTCAGTATTCTCCTTGCTCTGAATGTATGGTAATTTTGGAGATCTTCCTTGGTACCAGGGGCCATTTGTAATTGCTTATGCCCCCACGCCAGTTCAGACACAAAGGCTTATATAATTGGGCTCTGAAGGCCTCTAGTTCATGCCACATAATTACCCTGACCAGCTCAGTAGCACTCTGATGCAGCATTTAAAAACTTCATACCACTGACACAATGGTATTTGGATCTAATTAGACTTTAATTTGATGTCAATTTAAATTAAGAGGCCTTGCACATACTAGCCCATTGTGACTTGGGTAATACTAATCTCAATCAGTAGACTGAATACAACATGAAGTCAGATTCTCACAGTACAATAGAAGTGACAGGAGCAACTTGACACTTTAAATTAAAATTACTAAATTCCAAGCAATTGATGTGTGTGACCCCCAAGCTATAACAGGATAGGTCATTAAATGCGATCCATAGAAATTGAGCTGAGAAGCAGACTGTAATGAACCAGGGAAGGAAACCAAAGTGCTTTGTTAGCAGGCTGTGTAGGTGGGAGCAAGCAAGAAGCTTTGCAGTAAAAGAAATAACTCGATGAATGGAGGTTTCCCATGTTTCTTCAAAACAGCCTAAAAAATCATGGCAACCAAGCTTTGCCCGTTAGAGGAAAAGGATGAAAGAAATAACTTAAAACCCCAGTTATTAAGTTTTCAGATGCAATGGTTAATAAATTTCTGGTTACTGAAATTAAACATTTTTTATTTTCTGTAATTTAGATGTGGCAGATATTTTCTTTCATGTTTTAATTTTAAATAGTTCAGCATCGCAACAAGAATTGAGTGTCCTGTAGCCTTTCTATATAGAAAAGACTATGCATTATGTGTGTATGTGATTTGGCATGCAGTTACAAAATTATATCCTTTCTTTTATTTATTTTATTTATTTTATTAAATTTATACCCCGCCCTTCTCCTTGTTAGGACCCAGGGCGGCGCACAGGCATTATTTAAAAACACAAAATACAATAAATATCTATTAAAATGTATTAAATTAATAAACCCGTGCTAAAACCCAATATTAAAACCCTTGCCAATTATAAATTATTTTCTTAAAAAGTCAGAAATGGGGGCTATCCTAGGCCGGCTTGTTGGAATAAATACGTCTTAAGACGTTGGCGGAAGAGGCGGAGGTCCGAGATAGTACGGAGGTCGGGGGGTAGGTCGTTCCAGAGGGCCGGGCCCGCCACAGAGAAGGCCCTTCCCCTGGGTGCCGCCAACCGGCATTGCCCCGTCGACGGCACCCGAAGAAGACCCTCTCTGTGGGAGCGGATCGGACGAAGGGATGTATGGGGCAGGAGGCGGTCTTTTGTGTGAAAGAAGCTATTATTTTGGCATGTCTTACTATGTTAAAAGTGTTAAACTACGTGCCTGGTAAGGGTTCGTAATTGAACCCAGAGTCCAGCAGCTAGCTATTGTGCTTCCATGTCGATAATCTTTCTTGCAGTTTCTCAAAATAGTGAGGATGGTACTGTAGATTTAAAATTATCACTGAATTCTCAGTAACTTGGTTAACTGTGGCTCTAACTTCTTCTTTTCAAGCACTGTGACCTCAGCTGTTTTCACTGTGGGAGACAATGTGGTTTCAGGTAGTGATGATCGTACTGTGAAAGTTTGGGACTTGAAAAATATGAGATCACCCATTGCCACTATTCGCACAGACTCTGCAGTAAACAGGTAAGCCAAACTTCATTTAATCCAGTAGGCATTCGGTTAACAAAAAGTGATGCTCAGATCCCAGCATAATTTAAGATTTAGTAGAAAATAGTAGAAAACAGCTACTGCCTTGAAATGACAATTTTTCTTTAATTCCTTCCTGAAATGCATTGCTGAGGTGCCATGTCTTTGGCATCATTGTTTGAAAAATAGCATTCTAGCGTGGCAGCTAAGGACTGCCTTTGTCTAATCAGTTGTGGTATTTTGTAACTATGGTTGCTGTTTTAGCCTCTTCCGTATAAGGAAATTATGAATGATGAAGAGTACGAATAATGTAAAATTGAGAAGGGAAGGTAATATGGATTTGTGGTTTGAAATGCTGTTTTTGAATTGATATCCCATCTTTCTTCAAAACAGCCTGGGAAAAAAACACATGGCAACGAAGCTCTGTCCATTAGGGCAAAAGGCTTTACAGCTTTTTTTTTTTTTTGCAGTAAAGTCACTCCAGGCTCTTAAATTAATGCAAATTGATTACTTTTTTTTTTTTTTTTTTAGTATTTCAGGGTGGAATGTTTGTGACCTGCATGTTCATCAATCACCTTAGGATCCCTCACATTTTGTGGATTTGAAGAATTTAAATGCAAAGGATCTATTTACCTTAGTGTTTTATCAATCTTGGCAACTTTAAGATGGATGGATTTTGAAAGTTGAAATCCACTCATCTTAAAGTTGCCAAGATTGAGAAACCCTGGGCTACGCAACTAAAGTACTTCAGATAAATTGATGCCACTTTATTATTTGTGGTTTTGGTCCATTAAGTACTAACTCCAGAGAGGGTTTTCTTTCCTGAGGGAATCAGGATGGACTTTTCTCTGTATAAGTGTGAGCTTTAGTGGTTTTTTTTTTTTTTTGTCTTTAGCAAAATATTATGGAGGTGCATCTGGTGATGTCTTTGTGAATGTCTATGATACCATCAGCGCCAGAAACAAACCATTTTTTTTTGGTAGAAAATAAAATTATATTTGTGGGAACTGTGTGTAGCATGAAATTCCAATTAAATCACTTTCAGTGGCCTTGAACTACTGTCAATTCCTGGCAGGCTAACTCATTTATTTATTTTTATCTCCTCTGCACAGGATTAATGTTTGTGTCGGCCAAAAAATCATTGCCCTTCCACATGACAACCGACAGGTTAGATTATTTGACATGTCTGGAGTGCGATTAGCACGTCTTCCTCGCAGCAACAGACAGGTAGCAGAACTTTAGCTATTTCTTTAACATCTCTCTTATTTTCCCCTTTAGTTGTTTTTCTGCAAGTTACAAAATATATATTATTTAGTTGAAACATAGCATGTTGTTGCAGTAAACTAATACACTTAATATTCCTACAGATAGATAGAACTTGACTTACAACCCTAATTGAGCCCAGAATTATTGTTGAAGTTATTGCTATCATAAGTTGAGGCATCAGTTACAACCATTTTTACAATGGTCATTAAGTGAATTAAGTCATTAAGCAAACATTGCATTTAAATCCATTTTCCTGGTGAGCGATTTTGCCAGAAGCTGGAAGTAAACACTGGGAACACACAAAAAAATTGCAAATTGTTTAGTCATGTAACTGCAGGACCCTACAAATGGTCGTAAAGATGATCCAGCTGATAGGTGCTCAAAATGTGATCATTTGATAGCCCAAGTGTACATGGAGCAGTTGTAACTTTAAAAAATGTCTCATAAGTAGTTCTTGGGGGCAACATCATCTTTTAAAAGGGGTTTTTAGGCAATTGGTCAATGACTATCTATAACAGGGGTCTCCAACCTTTGCAACTTTAAGTCTGAAGGACTTTAGCTCCCAGACTTCTCCAGCCAGTTTTGCTGGCTGGAGAATTCTGGGAGCTGAAGTCCTTCAGACTTAAAGTTGCAAAGGTTAGAGACCCCTGATCTATAACATATATTAATTGATATCTTGCAAACTGGGTTGAGACTGAGTTTGGACTTAATTCTAAATGGCCTCACCTTTTAAAGCAGTGGTGGTGAGTCTCTTAGTGGCCAGTTAATATTTTTAGGAGCCTAAATATTTGAACAATGATACAAAGTGGACAAGACTGTGTCATATATGTGGACATGGTTGAGATTTTTGGTTTTCTCCTTGAAAGCTTGTGAAGGTTTTCTTTAACTTTGATTGGCAACGTTTAAAGTATGGACACTATGGAATTAAGCTTCAGCCTGTTGGCTATTCCTTGCCTCTAAAGGGCTAGAAATTGTGCTACGGCTATGCAGTAGTAGTCAGTTAGAGATCTTAGATTAAGGAAATAGGATCCAGAGATTGCTCATTCATATTGTAAGTTCTAAAACAGTGTTTCTCAAACTTAGCAAATGTAAGAGGCGCGAACTTCATTTCCTAGAATTCCTCAGCCAGCCATTTCCTCAGCCAGCCATACCAGTAAGGATCATTATATGACAAATCTCTTATCCCAGATGACAAGTAGTAGACCAGCTACCTAAGTCCTCTTTAGTGAAGCTTTTCAATATGTTTCCTCTGCCATCATCATCAGAATGATGCTCCTGGTGATAGAACAGGTTGGAATGATCTCATTACAGAGATACAGCTGAAAGTAAATCTGATTTCTTCCAGAGCCAGGTGAAGCTGTTTTTATTTAATAAGTTTCTCAGGTGCAATAGAGAGGGCTATTGTCCTATTACTGTTTCCTCAGTTCCTATTTTTAATGTACTGAGATCTTAAATGAGGCAGTAGCTACCATATTTTTCAGAGTATAAGATGCACCAAGGTTTTGAAGAGGCAAATTTTTTTAAAAAAGCTTTTGCATTCTGCAGATCTCCCCAAAACGATCAGTTTTTCACAAAAATGGGCCCATTTTTTTTTCAAAAAAAGGGCATGAATAGCCTTTAGGAGGCTTTTTAGAGTGCTCCTGAGGTCCCCCCCACCCACCAAAATTGAGCAAAAGCCGGCCCATTTTTTGCTCATTTCTGCCCTCCCCAGCGCCCAGGAGCACTCTGCAAGGCTCCTAAAGGCTGTGCACGGCCATTTTGGTGAAGGGGCGGAGTTTCAGGAAGCAAAAAATGCTGTATTCAGTGTGTAAGACGCACTCAGATTTTCAGCCTATTTTTTGAGGGAAAAAGCTACATCTTATATTCTGAAAAATACAGTCCTTGAAATGCTTTGTGAATTGTGAAAAACCTTACTTTGTGCCATTATTTAGAAATAAAAAAAGCTTTGATTCTGTTTTTCTTAGGCTTGCAAATGTATGAGGTTGTTTATATGATGTTTGCTTATTTTTTATGTTTATATTCAGCTTTGTTCAGAAACCCAAGTGGTTTATATGAGGTCACCTATCTTTTTATTCTCACCACAACCCTGTGAGATAGATTGGACCTGAAAGGTCCAAAGTCTCCCTGAGAAGTTAAGAACCTGGTTCTCCTTAGTCTTAGTCTAATATTTCAGTTGTTTATATTGCTTGCCATTGTATAAAATTGTTAAAACATTGAATTTGGACTGAGTTGGTCAGTTGAGTGGTCATTGTAATAGCCAAACTCTGTCACAAAAGGACTTTTTTCAAGGCTCTTTAACATAATATGTTGGAATTTAACATGTGGTTTGTAAAAAAAATATCAAATTTGATATATAGGGTTTGAATATATCACTACTTCATATGCTCTTATATGTAAAGAGCAGAGTGTATTAATTCTCACCTACCATGTTCATTTTAAGAACTGCTGTTATGATACACTAGGCTGAGGAAGGATGCTGTGCATTTTAAATTATGCTGTGGACATTCTGTAGGCATAGAGCTCAGCCCAGACAAATGTCTAAACAAGATCTTTAAAGTTTATTTCAATATACAGGTAATCCTCAACTTACAACCATCATTGAGCCCCAAATTTCTGTTGCTAAGCGAGATACTGCAGTTAAATGAATTTTGCCCCGTTTCTTGATATAGTTGTTAAAGGAATCACTGCGGTTGTTAAATTAGTGACATGGTTGTTAAGTGAATCTGGCTTCCCCCTTGACTTTGCTCATTAGAAGTTCGCAAAAAGTGATCACATGACCATGAGACGCTTCAACTGTCATAAATATGAGTCAGTTGCCAAGCTTCTGAATTTTGATCATGTGACCAAGGCATGCTGCAATGGTCATAAGGGTGAAAAATGGTCACAAGTCATTTTTTTCAGTGCCATTGTAACTTCGAACAGTTATTAAATGAACATTTGTAAGTTGAGGACTACTTGTATTGGCTTGATTTGCTTAGTAAATAACTGGAACTAAAAAAATATATTCAAAGAGCTTAATGTTCACTGAATCCATATGTGTTTTCTATTTTTCTTTGTTTTAATGCTATATATATTTTTAAAAAACTGAAGAACTATGTTTTCAAAATTTCCGAGGGGCTATTTCTATTCAGATTTCCAAACCGAGACTCCATGATCCTGGAGTCCTTGTAAATACATACCAGTTGCCAAAAGTTCAAATTTCATTATTATATGACTATGGGTACCAGTTGCAGGTCATTTTTTTCAGTGCTTCCAATTGTTGCTAAAGAACTATCTGTGGGGCTAACAAGAGAGGGAGAAAAAAGAAACAAGCAAAGTCTAATACTATTCTATTTGTTGTCCCAGGGTCATAGAAGAATGGTTTGCTGCTCAGCATGGAGTGAAGATCATCCAATATGCAACCTCTTCACTTGTGGATTTGATCGCCAGGCTATTGGATGGAACATCAACATCCCTGCTTTGCTTCAGGAAAAATGAGAAGTTCTCCTCATGTTTCCCCAGTTTTATTGCCACAGACTTTGTGCAGACTTTCCTGTAAGCTGCAGTCAGTATAAAAGGCGCACTTTGAAAAGGGCGGTGGGTGGAATTGCAAATATTGTTACTGCATTGTGCACAGTTGCATGAAATGTACAGAAAAAAAAATGTGACCTTTTCAAAGAAGTTAGGCCAATGTTTCTGAACCGTGGCAACATTAAAGTGTGTGAATTTGAACTCTCAGAATTCCCCAGCCAGCATAGCTAGCTTGGGAATTCTGGGAATTGAAGTCCACACATTTAAACATTAGCCAAGGTTAAGAAACATTGAATTAGGTTCTTGTGTATGAACTTTTTTTTATCTTGATATCCACTGGTGTCTAGAAGGACACTTAGCTTTCCTATGGAGCATATATGTTTGCAGTTTACTCATTCTAGTTGAACGTTAGGGCATTAGGTTCAGCTTAAATATGACTTCTATGTACTTCTCATGAAAAATATATAGTTCACCTTTCTCTCATCACATTACACATTTGCCCTGTGGATAAAAGAGGATATAAAGTTACTCTTTAAGATGAAGGAGGGAGCAGTTTGCTACAATGTGTAGCTGAGCTTTTCTTGCATCTATATACAATATGATCCGAAGACACAAATATAGTATTAATTTCAACTCCTAGTATAGCTTAGTTACTGAATTAAAAGCCAGGGTCAGGGAAGAAAACTATAAATATCTTTATATATCAGATATAAAATGTTGGATTGCCATATTGGGAATGAATACTCCTGTATGTTTCAAGACCTATTTAAATTATTACACTCCTGGTCTGTGGAACCACACTCTCTGTCAGATTCTCACATAAGGCAAATGACAATATTTTACAATCATGCAAATCTGAATAAGTTCTTAAAGCACTTTAGTTTAGATATAAACCCCAAATGTCCAGTTACATTTCCTGGAGAATGTGAGACTTGTATCTAAGAAGGATTTTCCTTACTAGTTTTTTGTGAATATTTTAAAGCTGGTGAGTAAATCTTGTTATTTTACTTGTTTTTATTTTTTTAAAAAATACACCGATGTTTTAATGTAAATTGACATAATTCTCTTTGAGCCAAGGACAACACAAGGCCATGTCCAAGCATTCTGCCATACAAAGGGCGTTGCTTCTGTCCCTTCCCTCTCTTACTTAATGGCCATTCTTGGAAAGAAGAATTTTATGGCATAGGTTGCTTGCATTACCGATTTTAACCTGAATTTTAAACTAAATTACCAAAGATTACCAAATTTTAAATTAAATTTTAAACTAAAACAAGTTTAATAAAACTTTACCATGCTGACAAATCAGCGTAAGAAAAATATAGTCCCCCCCTTCAACACAGTTCTTTTGTCCTTCCTTAAATTTCATACCAGCACATGCTAAGTGGGCATTATCCTACTTAAATTGTGCTGCCAGATTTGCATATTTAATTCATATTTACAAGGGCATTTGGTAGCCACTGGTTGAAAGAAAAGTCTGAAAGTTGTACTTGAAGTTCTTTCACAGATGAATGCAGAAAATTCTCTTTACTGTCCATTATTGTCTTCAGAGTGGCATGCAAATTGCTTAACAAAGAATTTAAAATTAATTTCTATAAATCAGAGATGTAGAAAGTAAAGCTTGGGCCAACAGAGCTTTTTTTGAGTAAATGGTAGGAAAATTGTGCCCATTTGATGTTGTTTGAATTAGAAAATGGTATCTTAATCCTTGCAGATGTTTGAAAACACTTATTCCATTTCTTTAAGCTTTGCGACTACCTCCCAGACAAGCTTTAGGGGACGCGGTGGCTCAATGGCTAAGAAGCTAAGCTTGTCGATCAGAAAGGTCGGCAGTTTGGTGGTTTGAACCCCTAGTGTCGCGTAACGAAGTGAGCTCCCGTTACTTGTCCCAGCTTCTGCCAACCTAGCAGTTCGAAAGCATGTAAAAAATGCAAGTAGAAAAATAGGAACCACCTTTGGTGGGAAGGTAACAGCGTTCCGTGTGCCTTTGGCATTGAGTCATGCTGGCCACATGACCATGGAGATGTCTTCGGACAGCGCTGGCTCTTTGGCTTTGAAACGGAGATAAGCACCGCCCTCTAAAGTCTGGAACAACTAGCACATATGTGTGAGGAGAACCTTTACTTTTACCCATAGAAGTTGCAGGTCCCATCCATTTTTAAAAAGTTGGCTTTGATATGCTGCATTAACCTAGATGTGGCTCTCAATTTCAAGTTCTGCAATAGTGAGTTGTTATTTCTTCAATTACCCCATTTTTCTTTGGCCAACATTGTCTCCCACTAGTTCTGCAAGGTATGAATGTCAGAAGCAGATCTACCTAGAAAACAAATACAATGAGAGTCAAGGACACCATTTATAAGGTAACTGAAATACTAGAAACAAAATGATAGAATATCTGTGTGGTTATAGCGATCTCGGAAGAGGGTTTAATTATGAAGTATATAGAATTTTAACATTACAGATAAGGAGCTAATAATTGAGGTTTATGATGATTCTCAAATGTAGATTGTTAAGCAGATAATGATCTACAAGAGCAAGACTTATATGAGTTATGAATAGCTTTGTTGTGCATTTTGTTAGTAGTAGTAGTAGTAGTAGTAGTAGCACTATTTTACAGTGTTTGCAATGCAATCTCAGTCTTGCCAGATGAAGTGTCTGCAGTGGAAACCTGAAGTAGAAGCAACCATATCATGATTGTTTTTGACTTTTGCACTGATGTTAGGGCAAACCACCACAACAAAACATACATATGGGGTTATGTTGACAATGGCTTCTTGAACTCATATATGCTTTGAGAGCAAGTTCCCTTAGTTGCTTGGCCTTGTGAAATCCCATTAGGGAAATCTGGTTGTATTGTATGGCAGTAGTATGAGTAAAGCAGTAAAGCTTTAAAAACATTTAAAGCATTAAAGCAAGATGAGTCCCTGTGGATTTTACTCTACTAGCTGTTGCTGACTATAGGAGGTGGCACTCATCTTTTTTTCAAGGCCACTGAGCCAGCGCTGTCCGAAGACATTTCTGCAGTCATGTGGTCAGCATGACATCACAAAGCGCTATAGTATGAGTACATACCATTTTTAAAAATAGAGTTATAATCCTGCCCATCCAGTGATGTCATATCTGCATTCCCTCCAGAAATACTGTAACATCTTATTGCCTGGTCCAGAAATGCTTGTCTGTATCGATTGGAGGCAGAGGGGTTGTTGATAGATAGCTGTTGACTATGTTGCTATTATCCCATCTCCGGAGGTTCTTCTGATTGGTGCAGAAAATCTTGATTGACAAGCTGAGCACATGGTATCCTAGCTCCATCATCTTCACAATCATCACCTTTTATCAACAGATAAAAGGCAGATAAACTCCCTGCCACATGTGTATCCTTTAATAAGATTATCTTCATTTGAAATGTATGTAATTCAGTGTGCAAACATTATGGCCTCTCTGATAGTGTCATCACCATCATTGGTAAACTGAAAAAAAAAACCGTAGATCCCAAACAACCCCGGAAACATCTTCATCACTTGACATGTATGTCCTGTCCTAATCCAGATGCATGTGCACCTTCCTCCCAGGTCAAGGAATGCCATGTGGATGGGCTTGGTGTTCTTACCAAGCAGTGAGAATGGCATCCATTGTTCTACTCCCTTTCACAAAGCCACACTGGTTTCGACTAATGGAGAATGCAGAGCCTGGCATCAATAATCAGTTTGATTAAAATATATTCATGGTGTGACACAGGAGTTGGAATGGCCAATAATTTGAGCATTTGTTCACATCAGCCTTGCCCTTCCAAATTGGCACTGTAATACTAGTTGCCCAAGTTCCCACGGCTGCTCCCTCATTGATGACTTGGTTAAAGAGGGCAGCAAGATTCATGGTACCTTGGCAGCTGAGAATCTTCCACATTCCAGCTGGAATGCCGTGAGGACTGATTTCCTTCCCATTCTTCCTATTCATTGCATCTTTGACTTCACTGGTGGTAATTAGTAGCACAGGTCCAGAGACCAGATTGGCACTTTGGATTGAAGGGTGGTCAAATTCTGCATTCCTAATTTTGGAGAAGTAATCGCTCCATTGGTGGAGGATGGCAAGTGGGTCTTGAAAGAGTTGATGCTCCTCATCCTTTATGCACTTGACTTGGCCAATGTCCTGAGTGGCTTGATGACATGCATTGGCTAAGCGGTAGATTTTATTTTCTCCTTCGAGCATGTCCAACTTTTATCATATAAGTAGTTGAAATAAGCAGCCTTGGCTGTTGATACTGCTCTCTTGGCAGCTGATTTTTGCACCTTGTCATGCCGAAGATTTTTATTGGTGTGGGATTGGAACCACACTTTTAATAGCCTCTTCTCCTTCACAGCTATTTGCACTTCTTCATCCCTCCACCAAATTTGTTTATTGATGGCTCATTTCCTTGGCTTCATGAAATTTGTAAAATTCAGCATTGGAAATTCAGCAAACAACTGATCAACAATTTGAAGAAACACAAACAAATAGTAGTCCTATCTCAGAATTGTTACATAGTACATAGAATTTATTGATGGTTAGGTGAACAAGGAAACCTTCCTTACATTTTTATTATTTGGAGGTCAGTTCACATCAATATTCTTAATGACTTAGTTTTCTAAAGACCTACGCATGGCACCCGAAGCTTCATTTGTCTGAGCAGTGGGTGCTAGTGTTGGCACGCGAAGCTCCATTTGTATGAGTGGCGGTATGTCCGCCAGTTGTACGGAATCATCCCCTCCCCCCCTCTGCTAGTCCGCCAAGCAAGAAAGGTAGAGGACTACTGTTGTACGTGATAACTCCATTTAAAAATGATATGTACTCACACTCCTTACAGCCCATAGCTAATGCATGATTTTATCTAATTTGGGGGTTGGTTTGGGAAGGTAAGAATGGATTTTATTGGCATGGACTAGGCACATGCTTTTAAAGGTTTTAAAATAAAATAGAGGTGCATGAGATTATCACTAGCTGCTATTGGCTAAAGGACCAATTTATCACAGTGGAGAAAGCTTGTTCTTTCCTACGCCATAACATGGCTAGTTTTTGAGGAGCAAGCTAGTTGCTCAGCTGCTGCAATATCTCAAGGTTTTAATGGAGGTAAAAGAGCTGCCAAGGGCTGAAGCATTACTGACAAACATGGTTAATGGTCATACATTTCATATTTTATGATCTCCACCTCGAATGTTTTTAGCAACTATCGTGTGAGGGTATTTTAATTATGTCATATATTTTACTAGGAGGGGAAGTGATTGTTGCATATTTTCAATTTGGAAACCTCATTTTAGAGAAGAGCTGTATACTGGGCAAATCACAAAATGCAATGTTTGTCTGTCTTTTTCTCTATGTATACATGTTCTTTAAAGAGTGCACATTATTTTTTTGAAGATTAAAAAATGTAATTTTCAGAATCTAAAGAATCTTATTTTGATGCTTAAGATTTTGAAAACCAGTTTCTCTGAGGAAAATATCTTATGATGTATTTCAATGTAGAACCACTGTGTTTTTTTGTTTATATTTGTTTACTGATATTTGGTGATTGTGTTTTTCAGATGTTCAGTGTTTGTCCTTGTTGCAATCTGAAATGCCATTAAAATATTCAGCAGTTTCTGAATTTGCATTTTTAATAAGCTTCAAATGACATGATTTACAAAAGTTCTGTTCTGCGCTCTCCATATCCTGTTTTAAAATAGTTTTCTCTATTTATTCAATCTTACTGGAATTTCTTCTGATATTAAAGAGAAAAACTAGATTGTAGAGAGTGACAGGAATATTACAGAAAGCAATAGCCATGGGTATTGTTATTCCTCTTGTGTTATAACACCTGTGACTATGAAATGCATAGTGTCATCAACCTGATTTTGAGAAAGTTTGCTTCACTAATTGGCTTTTGGCTCAAGACTGGAAAAACAGCCACTTGTATTTCTACATGTATTTTAATATAGCATTTTTCATTCAAATGTTTAACTACAAAAATAAAAGACCATTCAAATAAAAACTAAAAAGACATACTAAAAAAAAAAATAGAAATAGATAATAGAAAGTATTAAAAAAGAAAAAAAATACAGAAAAAAACTTTATATCATCAAAAGTTTCACTATCTCTTCATTTCCTCTTATCAAATTTAAAACCCATTATCCTATAATTCAAGTCTTAATTACAGACAAGTCTAATAAATAACATCTTTTTTAGCTCAGAGGTCAGCAAAAAGTCCAAACAGATTCCTAATATAATCACATTCTTTAACAAATTAAAATTTCACCATATTTAAATTCTTAACTCTAAGCAAATCCAGTACACATTTTTTTCAGTTATCAGAAAGTCCCCCCTCAAATAACACATCCTATTTTAACTCTGAGCAAATAAGCCAACTTCATGTTCCTTCTTTTTACATTAAACAGTCTTGCTGTTTAATTCCATTCGGATGATCATACTTGTCTTGAATTTTTTCAGAATTTTATCAAGTATCTTTTATAAGTCGAGTAGGAGGAAATTTTTCCAATTACTCTCTTGAATTGGTATTTTTCTTCTTACTTTTTAAAACCTTATCTGATTTTTTTCTGTAGCCAGTAATACATTCTTGTTAATGTTATTCTTCAAAATCATGCCAGATGGATTTGTTTAATTTTTTTTTCTGTAAAAGCATCTTCTGGTGTAATTGCTTCTGAAAATGGGGTATTCATAAAAACACATAATATAGCTGACATTGTTGATTCTGAGTCCTGTTGCTATTTCTCAGCAATATAGTTGTCTAGCCATTTGTCTGAAATGGTATAAGCTTCCTGCCTATGCAGGGGGTTGGACTAGATGACCTGCAAGGTCCCTTCCAACTCTGCTATTGTATTGTATTATTGTATTATCTCTGAATGCTGTTATAAGATGCTTATCTGGCAATGTCAACAATATGGAAAATAAGTCTCTTCCCCCATCTTTCCCCCATCTGAAAATTTATTCTTTCAAATTCATTTCAAAATCAAATATTCCAACTGTAGTTGTCATAAATACCAGCTGTCAAGCATCTGAATGTAAATCACATGACTCCGTGGATGCTGCAATGGTGATAAGTGAGAAATCTTTTATGTATTTATTTTATTTATTGAATTTAGATTGTCGCCTATTCTCCCATGGCGACAAGGCAGCTTACAGAATATAAAACCACATTTAAAACAATAAAACTAATAAAAAAACAAAAAAACCCATTAATATAGTGCAATATAATAAAATCACATACACACACACCTGCCTTGGTGACAGCTGATCTCTCGAGCCATTTAATGGGCTCCATCCCGCTCTGGATTCCCCAGGACCGCCGACAGAACCAGGTCTTCAGCGTCTTTCAGAAAAGTATTAGAGATGGGGCTGTTCTACTCTCTGGGGGAATGATGTTCCATAGAGATGGAGCCACCATGAAGAAAGCCCTTCTTCTGGGTCCCACCAGGTGTAGCTCCCTCAGGGATGGGACCTGCAGCATTCCCGGCCTCTGGTCGGGTCTGATCAGAAGTCACTTTTTTTCAGTACTGTTGTAACTTTGAATAATCACCAAGTGAACTGTTATAAGTCGAGGACTATAGTGTAGGCCTCAAGCATGATCATAACTTGTGAGGGGTGGAAATTGGTCACCTACATGACCGACATGATCTTAGGACTTTTTTAAAGCTACCATTAAGCAAAAGTCATGGACATTAAGTGAACCAGTGGTTCATTGCTGGCTTCTTTTGCTGAAAATCAGAAGTAATTGCCTGGTTTTGGCAAAACTGTCATAAAATACAGTCAAACAACCGTGGGAGATTGTAAGACAGTTGTAAATGTTGCTGGGTTGCCAAGCACCTGAAATGCAATCACATGATCATGGGTTGTTGGTCACGGTGGCTGTTGGAACTTTGAATCTGGGTTGTAATTACTCCCAAGGAAGTCCGTTGTAACTTTAAATTGTTGCTAAGTGACTGGTCATAAGGGAACGTCTTACTTGTAATTGAATGCCATCTTTGGAAACCTAATTCTGTTTAACATTGGATTACGGCTTCAGCCATGGATAGCAGGAAAAAAGGCCAACCTAGTTGTTGAAAATGCTCTTCTCTGTGTTGCAAACTCTTCCTTGTAGTCTGGGGTGTAAAACGTTAAAATTGCCTTTGACAAGTACTTCTATACTTCTCTCTATATCCTGTGCAAACAAATCTTTAATTGCATCTTGCTACACAGGTTATGAACATCTTCCATGTGGTTTGTTTCCCCTGTGTTACATGAAATTGATTTTTCTTACGTAAAGAAATGAGTCAAAGCATAGATTCAGTGCAATTTATTTTGATACAACAGTCCTTAGAGTATCGCAAAACACTTACATTACGGATATCGCTTACAATGAACCAAAGCCAGGACTGACAACTGATCCAAAAGTTGTCGTGTTCATGTAAAAATGAAATGTTAGGATTGCTATGGAAACATATTGCATAGTTAAACATCCTTTTGTGGAGATTTTTTTGGGGGGGGGGGGGGAAGGGATACAATTGTCATCAGTAACATATTGGAGGCCTTATGCTTTGGGTTTTTCAAGCAGCACAAGTGAGGTTTGGCATAACAAGTTACTTGAATTGAACATTTCAGTGAAATTCTTGCCAGTAGAAAAATGGGGCTGGAAACTGAACAAATGACACCATATTGTTCCTCTCTGCTTCTATTTAAGACTTCTACTTAATTGTGAAAAAGCATTTACTTCTATTTGTTACAGTGAAAAGACTTGCATACAGGACTGGCTGCCACAATTTCTAGAAAAATATGAAAATGAGGACAAATCTTGTAGCACCTTTTCTAACTAACACATTTTATTAGATGGCAGGAGCTTTCTACGGCTCCTTTGCCATATGCAGCAGGTTTCCATAGCAATCCTAACTCTTCATTTTTATATGAAAGCAACACTCTTTCGATCACTTTTTGCAGCTTAAAAAGCATATGCCTTCCAATAAAATGTGTTAGTTGGAAAAGGTGCTATTGGATTCCTGATTTTTTGTTACCGTAGACTAACACGGTTACCCTCCTACATAGTATTTCATGAGTGGCCAAACCAGCATAAATTTATCCAAATGTACACTATTTGCATATTTTGGCCGGGTGCTAAAAACAACATTTTTAACTACAAATTTACATTTTAATATGGAATATCCATAATGGTGCTATTAACATTTGGGATATAGCTATATAAAATCAATAGGTTGGCCTTCAATGAGAAAATAATCTACATTCTCAATAACATGATGTGTTTTGTTCCATGGAAATTCTAATATCTTACAAGTTTTATTCAAATGCTATCCACTCCTTCAGTTTTCCATTTATCCAAGCCCAAGAAAATGAAAGAATTGTAATGGTTCTAAGCTCAGAGATCTAATACTACACAATTTTTAATCCAACAAATATTGGAATCAAATGCAAGATCCAAAAACCAATAATGAAGCCTCAATGCAATATTTATTTATTCACACTGAAGAAATTCGTTTCAGAAAACAACAGGAAGGATTCCTAAAGACAAAAGGATGCTTTCAAATTTATACATTTCAGGGAAGGAGGAAAAAATAATATACATTAATAGATGATGTACACATAGAGATTCATAATTCCATCCCTGCCCTTTTATTGTTTATGTCTTCAACAATGAGTTACTGTCTTAATAAAAATAACATCAGTTGCTATAGAAGTTTTGACAAAGCGTATTGAGAACAAAGAACTTCAAGATAGTTCCAATTAGCAGACACTCATTCTATGTTTCTATCTTGCTAAAGTGCTATCACTCTTCAAAGAATTTGTTTTCCTCAAGAGAAAAGGCTTGTGAAAGTTTTACATACTGTAGAGTCACTCCTTTCAAGTTCTATTTGTGTGTAATCACACTTGTAGGCTGGTTGGGTTGGGTTTCCACCAGATTGTAGCTGGAAAAATATACCTTATTTATCTGTTGCAGGTGTAGGACCAAAACATCATATTTATGGACTATGCTGAAATTAATGGACAGTAACCCAATTTGGGTTTTGAGGAAATGAGTTCCAATAAGCTCAGAACCCCAAAGATGAGAAGCCACCCAGGGTGGGCAGAAGGCCAGAAGGTGATCTAGATTTATTTAGAACTAGCTATACCCGGACACGCGTTGCTGTGGCCCAGTCTGGTTAAATGGCCAGCCAATCTGTGTGTAGATCTACACCTGCACACATACACACAACCACCGTATAACCCCCAACCTACCTACCTATTGTGTTTCTCCCTCTCTATCTATCCCTCTACCTACCTACCTATTGTATTTCTCCCTATCTATCCCTGTACCTGCCTACCTACCTACCTACTGTATTTCTCCCTCTCTATCTATCCCTGTACTTACCTACCGTATTTCTCCCTCTCTATCCCTGTACCTACCTGCTTACCTACTGTATTTCTCTCCTCTATCCCTCTACCTACCTACCTACCTACCTACTGCATTTCTCCCTCTCTATCCACCTACCTACCTACCTACCTACCTACCTACCTACCTACCTACCTACCTACCTACCTATTGTATTTCTCTCTCTATACCTGTACCTATCTACCTACCTGCTGTATTCATTCCTCTTGTTTATCCCTCTACTTACCTAACTACCTACTGTATTTCTTCCTCTCTATATTCCTCTTACCTAAATAAATATCCCTCCCCTCCCCAGACTGCACCCCCCCACAGTCAACCTCTTCCAGGCCCCCCTCCCTCCCTCCCTTGTGCCTAAAGCAGTGGTGGGCAAAGTCATTAGTCTCTTTGTCCCTCCCTCCCTCCCTCCCTCCCTCCCTCCCTCCCTCTCTGTCTCTGTCATTCTATCTGTCTGTCTATCTCTCTCTCTTTCCTCCCCCATCTCTGTCACTCTGTGTATGTTTGCCTGTCTATCTTTCTCTTACTCATTCCCCCTGTGTGTGTGTCTGTCTCTCTCCCCTCCCTTTCTCTCTGTCACTGTGTGTGTGCCTGTCGATCTCTCTCATTCATTATCTCTCTGTTTGTCTCTCCCTCCCCCTCCCCCTCTGTCTCTGTGTGTATGTTAGTCTCTCCCTCCCTCTCCCCCCCCCCAAGCAGCGAAAAGGCCGGCATGTCGGCTGGGGAGGCTAGGGCTGCCTCCTCCCACCGCGAGCGTGCGAGCGTGCGGGCAGCACCCGAGGCTGCGGCTACCTAAGCACCCCCGAGCCCGTCTGGGCGTCGCACGCCCACCTCCCTACCAGCCCCATGTGGCGGGCAGCCCGGTGACCTCTGCAGACGGCTGTTGCTGATGTTGCTGCCGCCGTCCGAGGTCGCACAGCAGCTCCATCCGACGGCCACCGAGGTGCACTTTCCAGAGCCGTCGGAGAGAGCTGGTGGAGACATGGCTGGCTGTCCTGCCCGATGCGCCTGCCGGGTGACCACGGACGGCGGGAGCTGCGTGTCGCAGGGCTCGGGGACAGCAGAATAAGTAACAGCCGCCTGCAGAGGCCACCGGGCTGCTCGCGACACGGGGCTGGTAGGGAGGTGGGCGTGTGGTGCCTGGACGGCGTCGGCGGTGCTTAGGTAGCCGCAGCCTCGGGTGCTGCCCACGCCCGCACGCTCGCTGCGGGAGGAGGCAGCTGGCGCACCTTCCAGAGCTCGGATGCTTCTGATTCTGTGGCCGTGCGTGCGTGCGTGTGTGTGGAAAAGAGCGGCTGCAGGCAGACAGGGAGGCGCATGCGTCATGTGTTGCTTTTCACGTTGCCCCTGGCAACGTTCCTTCGCAAGGCCGTTTTTTGCCTTTACGTGTCTGTGACGTATTAGCCAGATGGGAGGAGCTACAGGAAGGTAAAAACATTTTCAGTGGGTACATTTTACATGTGTGTACCTTGCACATGATACACGTGTGCAAGGCACAAAATGAGTAGCTATTCTATTATCGGAAGTCCTTGGCAACATTGTGTCAAAATTTGAGGTAGATCGGTTCAGTAGTTTTTGAGATTAGTGGATTCGTACAAACTATTTTACATTTTTATTTATATAGATTCTATTTATCTATAGAATAATCTATCTATCTATAGGGAGCTACAAGATTCTTTCATGGATGGGAATATTATGGTCTGTTGATACACTGAAGAAATTTAGCAGCAGGGAAGAGGAGAAATTTGCAGAAGGAAGCTCAGTGATAGTCCAGTTTCTCTTTCTGTGTGTAAGTGTTCAGTACAGAGGTTAACTGAGTACTGAGGTACGTCAGGACAGTCCCAATCCAACAATTATTTGTCTCGGCATGCAGAATTGATTTTTGTGTCTTGAATGAAGCACAAAGATCAGCAAGTAAGATTTGGTGCTCAAGGCTCACGTGGTCTTGGCAGGTTTGCTGTATTACATTTATTTTTTTATCTATATAAATAAAAATGTAAAATAGTTTGTACGTAGCCGCTAATCTCAAAAGCTACTGGACCGATTTACCTCAAATTTTGACACAATGTTCCCAAGGACTTCTGATAATAGAAGTGTGTCATGTGCAAGGTACACAAATGTAAAATGTACCCACTGATCATGTTTTCCCCTCCCTGTAACTCCTCCCACCTGGCTGTTGCATCAGTGAATGGCTTAGAGGCAGCGCGTTGCCAAGGGCAACATGGAAATCTACACATGGACTTCCCTGGGCCAGGCCAACAGCCAAAGCCACCCGGTAACCTTGTGGGACGCCACGCCCAGCATCTCTGGGGGGGAGAAAGCCTCGCCCCCATGCCTCCTCGCTGCTCCTGGCACCTCCACCGCCCCCCCACTGCCAACCTGGCCCCCATCCTTCCCCCCCTCAAGCCAACGACCCCAGCCACCCTGCAGCCCCGCGGGACGCTGTGTCCGGCCTCTCCCAGTGCCCTTGCCACCGCCGCGGCAGCCCCGCCCCCCACCGATCTCTTCTTGCTGGTGCTGCCGCCACGGGGAGGCGGAGGGCTAGGCCGCGGTGGCAGAAGCGCCAGGAGCGGCAGGCACCATGACAGCATCAGCGAGGAGGCACGGAGGCGGAAACCTGTCCCCACCCCCAGGAGAAACGGACACGGTGCCCCGCGAAGCCACAAGGTGGCTGCCCCTGCCGGCCCCGAGGGAGGGAGGGATGCCAGGCCGACTGGGGAGGCGGCAGAAGCAGTAGAGGGAGAGAGAGAGAGAGAGAGAGAGAGAGAGAGAGAGGGAGAAAAATGGTAGGTAGGTAGGTAGATAGAGGGAGAAAGTAAGAAATACAGTAGGTAGGTAGGTAGGTACAGGGATAGATAGAGAGGGAGAAATACGGTAGGTGGGTAGGTAGGTAGGTAGAGGGAGAGAGGAAGAAATACAGTAGGTAGGTATGTAGAGGGATAGATAGAGGGAGAAATACAGTAGGTAAGTAGGTAGAGGGATAGCTAGGGAGAAATACAGTAGGTAGGTAGGTACAGTGATAAAGAGGGAGAAATACGGTAGGTAGGTAGGTACAGGGATAGAATAGAGAGGGAGAAATACGGTAGGCAGGTAGGTAGGTAGAGGGATAGATAGGGAAAAATACAGTAGGTAGGTAGGTAGGTACAGTGATAGAGAGGGAGAAATACAGTAGGTAGGTAGAGGGATAGATAGGGAGAAATACAGTAGGTAGATAGGTAGGTAGAGGGATAGATAGAGAGGGAGAAATACAGTAGATATGTAGGTAGAGGGATAGATAGAGAGGGAGAAATACAGTAGGTAGATAGGTAGGTAGAGGGATAGAGAGGGAGAAATATGGTAGGTAGATAGGTAAGTAGGTAGATAGAGGGAGAAAGTAAGAAATACAGTAGGTAGGTAGGTAGGTAGAGGGATAGGGAGAAATACAGTAGGTAGGTAGGTAGGTAGGTAGGTAGAGGGATAGAGAGGGAAGAAATACAGTAGGTAGGTAGGTAGAGGGATAGATAGAGGGAGAAATACAGTAGGTAGATAGGTAGGTAGAGGGATAGATAGAGAGGGACAAATATGGTAGGGAGGTAGGTACAGGGATAGAGAGAAGGAGAAAATACAGTAGGTAGGTAGAGGGATAGAGAGAAAGATATACAGTAGGTAGGTAGGTAGGTAGGTAGGTAGGTAGGTAGAGGGATAGAGAGAGGGAGAAATACGGTAGGTAGGTAGGTAGAGAGTAAGAAATACAGTAGGTAGGTAGGTTGGTGGTTATACGGTGGTTGTGTGTACACAGATTGGTTGGCCATTTAACCAGATTGGGCCACAGCAACGCATGGCCCAGCTAGTTAGGAAAAAACCTTTTAAAAACAAATATTTAAAATAGAAACATTGTCTTAGATTTTTTGAGTACTTAAACTAGTAGTGGATATGATTTTTCTTTCTCCATCTTTGAGTATCTATATCTCAATTCAGAATTGTCTCATTTTCAATAAATCCAGGCAATCTAAGTGAGGTAGGAGCTCCAAAATCACCGCAGTTGGGGACTGAAGCCAAGAAATTAAAAGACGCTTGCTCCAGGGAGGGAAAGCTATGGCAAATCTAGACAACATACTAAAAAGCAGAGACATCACTCTGCCAACAAAACTGTGTATAGTCAAGGCTATGGTTTTCCCAGTTGCAATGTATGGCTTCGCCTTTTTCACCGTTCACTGAAAACACACTTCTTTCACCTAACTGGCCTAGCTTAGAGCTTAGATTTTAGATTTTAGCTTAGACTTTAGCCTAGATTTTAGACTAGAAATAATTTAACTGTATTTGGTAGGAGATTTTAAAAGTTTTTAGTTATATTTTAGCACAGGCTAGTTAATTTGATTTCATTTTAACACTGTATTGTATTTATTGTATTGTTTTATATTTGCCTTTGAGCCGCCCTGAGTCCCTTCGGGGAGATAGGGCGGGATATAAATCCAAATAAACTGAAATTGAAACTGAAGGTTGGACCATAAGAAAGGCTGAGCGCCAAAGAATTGAGGCCTTTGATCTATGGTGCTGGAGAAGACTCCTACAAGTCACTTGGACTGCAAGATGATCAAACTGGTCAGTCCTAGAGGAGATCAACCCTAAGACTGCTCTTTAGATGGCCAGATCCTGAAGATGAAACTCAAATACTTTGGCCACTAATGAGAAGGAAGGACTCACTGGAGAAGAGCCTAATGCTAAGAACAATTGAGGGCAAAAGAAGAACGGGACGACAGAGTATGAGATGGCTGGTTCGAGTCACCGAAGCAGTAGGTGTGAACTTAAATGTACTCCAGAGGATGGTAGAGGACAAGAAGGCCCGGAGGACCGTTGTCCAGGGTTTGCGATGGGTCAGACACGACTTCCCAACTAACAATAAGAGACTTTTAGCCATGCCAGCTGTGGATGGTGAGATCTGTAATATAAATACATTTGGAGAGTGTTGGAAAAGACTTCCATAGCAACAATCATCCAGAAGAACCACATCTTGCCATGCTCAAGTCTTCTGCATGTACAGTAATTGCAGAGTGGCCTTAATATACTGTAACTTCAGTGTCTAACCAATTACATAAATGCCAAGAAAACCCCAAAAAGTATTTCTCTTCTTTCTTTTGCATGTTAGAGTCAGGTCTGAGCATCAGATTTAAGTAGAATATTGGTTCATTATTCTGAATGAAGTGCTGGGTGTCATTACTGGAGGGGATGAATCAGCATACATGGAAGAAGTCCAGAAGGTATTCACATGGTGCTCAAAAACAACTTACATCTAAATACTAGTAAGACAAAGGAGATGTTGCTAGATTTCCCGAAGCACAGACAAATCCTGTCCCACTGTAGAGGGGCTGTGTGGAGAGGGTTTCCTCTTTTAAATTCTTGGGATGCCTATTAGTCAAGATCTCACCTGGAAAAACAACACATCCCTGGTGATTGGCAAGGCCCAACAGATACTTCATTTCCTTAGAGTCCTGTGGAAATAATCAGGTGGAACAACGGCTGATGACCTCTTTCTATCAGTCCATGATAGAAAGTGTCCTCACATACTGCATTACAGTATGGTACACTGGTTTAACAGCTGCAGACAGGAAGGAATTACAGAGAGTGATCCATTTGGTACAAGAAACCATTGGTTGCCTTCTAACACCGCTGGATGACATCACCAGGTCTCTCTGCTTTAGCAGAATACAGAAGATATTCAGATGATTTACACCCTGGTCAGTGTCTCTTCACACACCTACCATCGGGCAGAAGACACTGAATCATAGCCAGCCGAACAAATAGGCTTAAACATAGTTTCTATCCTTGGGCTGTCAGACTCTTAAACACAACCACAATCACTCCATGCACACGTGGAAATGTATGACTAGTTTTTCTTTTTCTTTCTTTTCCTAATGACTTGCATAGGGATTATTCTTTATACTATTTATGTTGTTTGTATTTTTTGTCATGGATTGCACCAGCGAGGCTAAAACCAATTTTGTTGTATACATGGTGCACAATGACAATAGAGGCTATACTACGAATTATACCTTTGTTCAGTTCTATACTATATAAGATAAGCACAATTTCACTATTCCAACATTTTAATCTTTTGTTACCTGTTCTGGAGGTACTTTTTCTAGCTTTCAGTCCTTTGGTGTTGCAAGGTCTACAGAGATTAAAAATGTCAGAAGTGGGTCAACCATATCTGCATACGAGCTGTGCCTGGTTAAATGCATTATCCAATAATTCCCTTTGTTATAGTTTTATGGCATAAGACGGTTTGCTGTCTGGCATCTTTCAAGATTTACTTTTCATCCACTGCAGGCTAGTGACTTATTTCTATGTCTTCAAATACAGTTGGAAGTCTACAGGGCCCCCCTCCCTCTTGTTTACAAAATCCTGACCACCTTGGCCCAAACTAATTTGAATATATGAAGTGGAATTCCTTGTTTCAAATCCATTCAGATTTTGCTTCATCTGCCATTCTAAAGCTGTGCAAAATTGTGCTCATCTCAGCCACTACTCATGAAACCACAATCTATATCTTGATAAATGATGATGTTATCTCCCATTGAGAAGTTAGAGCTTCTGAAGGTTCCAAACAAAGCCATAATATTATATTGGAAAAAAAATAATGGTTAAAGGGATGGGAAGCCATGGAAAGCTTACGGATGGAAAGTCTCCATCTGGGTCTTGTTCTCACCCTCCTCACTCATCCCCTAGGAATGAGTGAGGACAATTTGCCATCTCTGATGCAGATATCTACTTACCTTTATGCCATTTTAGCTGTTAGATTTGCCTTCTTTTGTGGAAGAATCTCTTAACAAATCATAGAGTAGTTTGTTCCCCCAACTATCAAATAGTTCCCTATAAGCAATGAGTGAAATGCTATTAAAAGTAATTTAAATCTAAGGCGCATGCTCTTCCTTATTTATAAACAGCAAAGTCTGGATTAAAGTTATCTCATCTGGGTAAGCATAAAAAAAACATCAGCTAGCATCTTCTTTTCAAGGAAATTGCAGATGGCTATTTAAAGATAATCCCATAATTCCCAAGTAGCATAAATCAAAGAAAGGGCAACAGTTGCATTTGCTTTACATAATCTGGTTTTCTCATTGCACTATACAGTAACATGGTTGGTTTGGCTTTGGCTTCGTATGATGCAGGGACTCAGCCATTGTGCTTTATGATTATAAGCTATAGTTTAACACAATGTCTGAAAAGGCAGTTGCAGAATGCTTGTTCATCTACCAGGCGTGTCAATCTGGTGGCCTGCAGGCTGGATGTGTCATGCATAGGCCATGCTCACCAGAGGTGGGTTCTGGCTGTTGCTACTACCGCTCAGGGACATGCATGTGTAGTACTAAAAAATGCTTCTGCACATACGCAGAAGAAAAAAACAAGATGGTGCCACCATAGGTGCTGCTGAGTGGACTGGTTCAGGGGCGTGGCAGGCGATTACTACCTACTCGTCCAAACCGGTCTGAGCCGGTAAAAACCCATCTCTGACACCCACCCCAGCTCTGCGAATGGGAAAAATGTTGTGAAACATCACATGATGGCAATGTGACATTGCGGGTTTGACACCCGTAATCTACTCCATTCATGTCTCCTCTCTTTGATGATGATTCCAGCAGCTCAGCAGAGCTTCTGCCAATTTTGTATCCTTAATAATCCTAATAAACTAGGGGCAAGGAAGCTCATTTCTTCTCAAATAAGCGAGTCTCTTTTTTAAAGTAAAGACTGTAATGGAATGTGCACAGTGGGGGGATTCCAAATCTTTTCCTACCAATACTATGCTTGTGGCCTTCGGGTTCGTGCGTAATATGCATTTTGCACCACCCTTAGTGTCAGCGCTGGTGAGCCGAGCTGTTTTTTTAACTCACCTGACATGCGCCAATCCACTCTGCCGCACAAATCAGCTGAGCTAAAAAACAAGGGAATATAGGTCAGGGAATGATGGGGGCAGGAGGCTGGGGCCAACCAGAGATGGTGTTTTCCGGTTCTCCAAACTACTCAAAATTTCCACTACCGGTTCACCCAAACCACCTTGAACCGGCTGAATACCACCTCTGAATGTACACCTGTGGGAGTGATGGGGAAGAGTTTAGCATCACAGAGCTTTTTCAGAAAAAGAAACACTGCAATCCTAAACTGGGGTATGGTTAGTGGGAAGAGATTCAGGGCAGCCATATTCTAGAATCTGTTAGGATATATCTAGTAGTTTAAAGGATTATAACTTTAGTTTGGCAAACTTCTGTTCATTAGGTGTAAGTAAATGAAGATAGCAACCCACTGGATCTTGCTATCTTGTTCCTGGGCTTGGGTCTGGCAAAGATTGCCCTGGGTTCAGGGAATTGGCTCCTGCAAGGCTGTCTAGCAAGATTCTTGACTGATTTATATATTTGATTTGATTTTCAAATATATATATTTGTAGACCTTGGCTAGAATATGCTAGACACTTTCAACAGAACCTCAGGCCTAATTCCAATGGGCGTCGTTCTAAAAGAATGATCTTTCTGTTGTGGCCCGCCATTGGCCAGTGGAGCTGGCAGCAGATTTGGACAGTGAGAAGGTTGGGAAGGAACATGGGCCAGTCCTGAAGTCTGGGGAAGGCTCTGATGGGTGCTCTGCGTCGGAAGCAGAGATGGGCCAGGGCGCCTGACAGTTATCAGCTGCCTTCAGAGTCAGTTAGGCAGACGAACAGCTGGAGTCTGTTCCAGTGTGCGCTTGTGCAGAGTTGCCAAAGGGAACAGCTAAGGAACAAGGGTCAACTTGGGAGTAAGGCCACAGGTGGATGGTGAATGGCTCTTCCCATAGGGAATAAAAGAGGAGCGAAAGGGGAGGGGGGTGTTTGCAGGAGACAATTAGTTCATTCCTACATTCTTGCCAAGTATTGCAGATATCGGCCTGGCCAACCTCCAAGCCTGATAAAGGCCAGTAATTGTGAACTATGTTGAAAGACTGTGCGCCTGGACTTTGCTGGAGAGGAATTCACTGTAAATTAAATAAAAGGGGTTTATCGGGACGAGGACTCAGGTTCGTGCTGCTGGGGAAGCCTAGGTCAGAACACTTTCTCCTCCTTGATGGCTGATAAGAAACTATTAGACATCCGACTTCTAATTGTTAACAATTAATTACTATAGTCATTAAAGAAACAACCACTACAGAGATAACGAAACAGCATCCCCCAGGTACAAGAAGAATAATTCTCAGCTTGAGCTAATAAGATATGTCTGTCTTGCATTTTATTGAAAACGTAGTAGTTTTTCCTCTCTTACATATACTCTGAATGAATGGGAAGTCTTAGAAATGCAGGAAACAAATGCCATGGCTTCCTACCCCAGGCAAAATGCCCCAAAGCCAGAATCCCAAAATACAGAGTGTGAGATATTCCATCCTTCTGTCCCAGACCTTTCCTTATTTTCCACTGCTCCTCTTTGGTTATTCCTGGCTGATTCAACCCACCATCCATCCTGTATCAGTGCTGGCCTATGCCTTTGGAGCTGGGGTAGGGAGCAGTCCTGATCCTCTTGCAGCTCCAAGTCCTGTTTAGCAGCAGGAGTGACTTCTGGACTGACTATCGTGTTTTCCTGAAACTACAACATGCCCTGGTAATACAGCCTTGCCATATTTTTCTGGTGGGCAAAAATATATGCCCTCCCCTGAATCTAAGCCCCCTGGACAACTCCTGCCTCCAGTCAGGCAGAGCACCACTCACCAAGCTAGCAATATCCCAAAAGCCCCAAGCCACAGGAGCTGGAGGGAGGGAGGGATAAAGGTGCTCACATTGCTTGCCGCCTTCAGGATACCACTAGGTTGGTGAGTGCCGCTGTGCTCAGCTGGAGCAGGGAGGGGAGGGGAGGGATGTCCTCCCTTTGTTATCCCAAAGGCGCTAAGCCACGTGGCGCTCTGCCTACCTTGAAAGGGAGGTTGTGTGAGTGCCTGTTCCACCCAGCTTGCGGGCCTCCCAGCCTCACCATGCCCTGCCCAGCTCTCCCTGCAGGGCTTGGCACCGCTGCTGCCACACTGCTGCCTCCATCTCCACAGCACTCCGAACATAACCAGCTTCAAAACTCTAGAGATCCACTGCCGAGTCTTCCGGCAGCCGCCGCTCTGGGACTACACTCTATGGTTGCGGGCTGGCTGTTAGTAGACGCTGGTGTGATAGAGAGTCTTCTGGCAGCTGGCCCACAATCATAGAGCGTAGTTCCAGAGTGGCTGCTGCTGGAAGACTTGGCAGCGGATCTCTGGGGTTTGGAAGCTGGTTATGCTCAGAGTGCTGCAGTGGGGGAGGCAGCATGGCAGTGGTGACACCCTGACATGTAGGGAGAGCTGGGCAGGGCATTGTGAGGCTGGGAGGCACGCAAGCTGGTGGAACAGGCACTTGCGCAACCTCCATTTCCAGCTGGGCAGAGTGCCATGTGGCTTAGCGCCTTTAGGATCTTACTGGGTTGGTGCTCTGCCCGACAGGAAAGGGGGGTTGCTAAGCAGCTGCTTGTGAGTGTGGTCACCTCATGGCTGCTGTGTTGTGCTGCTGCAACAGCGCAACACAGCCGTTTGCCCCTGAGGCTGTGCCCTGCTCTTCGGGTGCCCACTCGCAAGATAGCAGCCACCTGGCAACCCCAAATCAATAAGCCCCCACCCCCATAATAAGGCCCAAGCAACATTTGGAGGGGGGTGTAAAAAAAATAAGACCCTGTCTTATTTTTGGGGAAACATGGTAGAACTGTGATGGCAAACCTTTAGCTCTCTCTGCGGGCATGCAAGCCATTAGCCCAGCTCAGCTCCACCATGGACATGTGCATGCCTCCCACTGGCCAGTTGATTTTCAAATCTTTCCCACACGTGTGGGGGGCAGGGCACATCCATGGGATCATGTGCACTGTGTAGCATGCGCATGTGGGCCGGTTTTGCTTCCAGGAGGCTGGAGGGAGGCCTAGTAGGCCCAAAATGAGGCATGGCGGCGGGTGCAGTGTGCTCCCCCCTCATGGCCCTTTTTTGCTTCCAGGAGGCTGCAGTTTGGCAGTTCAGTTCTCATTGGCTCATTGATTCAGCCTTCCATCCTCCCAAGATTGATTAAATGAGGACCCAGATTGTTGGGGGCAATATGCTGACTCTGTAAACTTCTTAGACAGGGCTGTAAAAAGCACTATGAAGCAGTATATAAATCTAAGTGCTATTACTATTGCTTCCGGGATCTTATTCTGTAAATTATAAATTCTAGATAGCAGTAGCAGCAATTAGGCTTATATACTGCCCCATAGCAGTTTACAGCACCATCTGGTTGGTTTATAATGTCAGCATCTTGCCCCCAACAATCTGGATCCTCATTTTACTGACCTTAGAAGGATGGAAGGCTGAGTTAACCTTGAGCCCATCAGGATCAAGCTCCAGGATGTAGGCAGAGTTTGCATGCAGTTCTGATCTTTAGCCACTGTGCCACCACTAGATCCTTTTTGGAAGGCAAGCACATGGCCAAATATTTCCATAACATTCTTAACTTATAGCCTATCTAAACTGACATTCTTATTTCTAGAAAAAACTGTAGGGAAGGTAAGAACCATTAGATATTGTCTTATGCTTTCTGACGAATGCATAGAATTGCGCTTACTTGTTAACCATGATTTATTGACTTAACTACAGTTGGGGAGATTCACATATTCACTAATTTATATAACATTCAGTTACATCATGCCAATCACCAAATCATTATTTATTCATTGGATTTTTGTGCTACCCATTTTTATTAATATAGTGACTCAGGGCAATTTACAATACAATGAACACTATTAAAAATAGAATTAAAAGTTAAAAATTAAAAACAAGATGTGAGCAGCCTGGAGGAGAGAATTTTATGCCGTCTTTATCCTGTCATCCACCCCCAATGTTGTGGCCCCTAGTCAGAGCCCCAGACCAGGAGATAGAACCATGAAGACCCACAAGGCCAGAAATATTGGGGTGCATCTCAAATATTCCAGAGTGGGAAGAAAAAGCTCTTCTGGATTCTGCCATCTGAAATTCCCTCAGGATCTGAAATGGGCCCTTTTCCCTGGAATGAGTAAGATGGGTTGTTCACCATTGAGTAAAATAGCTCCTCAGATGCCCTGGAATCATACCACAGAATCACGTGACTTCACATAATAGATAGTCAATGCCATAAAAATGTTTGCAATGTAGGCCAGTATTCTTTATGTCAGGGGTCCCCAACTGATTGGTTGCAACCCGGTGCCGTGTCTGTTCGGAACTGGGGTGCCGAAGTGGTGGACGATCCTGTGCAAAGTTGCATTTGTGAACGAGGTGCACACATGCACAAAACCTCTTCTACCACTTCCGCCGGTCCACCAAGCCAGCAAGTTTGCTGGCTTATGTGATTTACAAGAGGTTGCAAGTTGGATTTTTTTAAAAAAATGTGCGCACGTCTGCTCACAGCCGAACAATTTACGAAGCCCATTGTGTACACACCCTGGCTTTATTACTACGTTTTTGACCCTAAACGCAAAGCAGAACTATTATAAGGCCACAGAAGAATTTAAAAGGAATCTTAGCTCCCATCCTCTAATTCTGAATCTGATTTTCATCACAGTGGGATGAATTAGGAGAACCATCTCTTGCTGATGCCACCTGTTCATATCATGAAACCATGGGAAATCTACCATGGCTGCTCAATTCCCCTCTGGAATAACAAATCCATTGGCGGGTCTATGCGGCAAAGTTGACACAACATCTGTCCGTGCTGTGCTTGCCTATGGAACCAGCCAACCATCAGTCCCGAGTGTTTTTTCTCTGTTTCTCTTCAACAAATTCATCCTTGGAAATGCAACTGCAAGAGTAAGTGAACCCCTCTGGAGCAAATTGCTGCTGGGCTCAGCTCAGCACCAGGACTTTGGAGATGGAACCTCGCCCCCATCATAGAGCTGATTGTCCTGCTAGCAGACACCTCCCTCCAGTTAATTCTAAGGCATGTTTTATTTCTGCAAGACGTTGGATCATAGAGCCCACGAAGTCCCTTATAATACATTAGAAATTACTATCAGAACATCTATTTCTACAACAAAACCAACAGCACTGACAGGCTGGTGATGTATAGACTTATAGCATGAGATTGAATTAAAGGTGGAAATAAAACCCAGATCTCAATGGGGTCCATGTTCTACACACATAGAAACAAGACAAACTTCAATCACACCATCGTAGCTGCTATCTTGACTTTTTTATTACTCATTCTCTGTGGACTTCCTTGCCGTATTTCGAACCATGTATCCTTCATCAGTTTCCCGAATATGAATTTCACCTTTCATAATCCTTTGCCTAATGCCATGTTGATTAGGAACTGTGGGAGTTGCCGTTTCAAACTTCTGGAGAATGCCAAGTTGGGTAAGATGGATCTAGTGAAAAGTTTCATAGGTTGAAACTCAGGAGAAAAGCAAGTGATCTAAATTACTTCCTTTCTTTCTCTCTCTCTCTCCGCCACCCCCCTCTCCCTCTCCCCCCCCTTTCTCCCTCTCTCCCCCTCTTTCTCCCTCTCTCCCCCTCTTTCTCCCTCTCTCTCCCTCCCCTTTCTCTCTCTCTCCCCCTCTTTCTCCCTCTCTCCCCCTCTTTCTCCCTCTCTCTCCCCCCCCTTTCTCCCTCTCTCCCCCTCTTTCTCCCTCTCTCCCCCTCTTTCTCCCTCTCTCTCCCTCCCCTTTCTCTCTCTCTGCATGTAAGGATTGTCTTGTTTTTTTAAAGTCTGAGCAATGGATAAGTGAAAGTGATTAGCCTTTTTAAAATATTTAAATTAAAATTTACAGGTAGTCTTTGACCTAAGACCACAATTGAGCCCAAAATTCCTGTTGCTAAGTGAGACAGTTTTTAAGTGAGTTTTGCTCCATTTCATGATCTTTCTTGTCACAATTGTTAAGTGAATCACTGCAATTGATAAGTTAATAAACATGGTTGTTAAGTCTTTTAAGTTGCCTGAGTGGAAAGTAATTAGTCGAAGACCTTCCTGTTCTAACACTGCTTTATTAACATACACGCCCCTCCGTCTGACAGCTATTTATACAGTTGCTAGTCAGACGGAGAGCCAATCAGCTGGCTGCTCTTGTCCCGCCAAAACGGCAGGCGAGTCGCAGCCAATCAGAACGTCCCAACAGCCTCCAATGCAAACCGGTCTGATCTCTCCGTATACAACAAAGTCAATCTGTCTTCCTCATTGACTTTGCTTGTCATAAATCAGTCTTAGATAAGAACAGTTGCCAAGCATCCAAATTTTGATCGCATGACTGGTGATGCTGCCAAGGTCATGTGAAAACAGTCAGAAGTCACTTTTCTCAGTGCTGTTGTAACTTCAGATGGTCACTAAGTGAATGGTTGTAAGTCGAGGACTATGTACCAAATTTCAAAAAAATATAAAAAGTAAAAAAACAGCTTTTGAACCTAAGTCCGTTGTCTTTTTATTGATTTAAATGAACTTTATTATTTAAATCACTGGTGCTCCCACCTGCCCTGTTCTCCTAGGTTAGGGGTTGGCAACCTTAAACACTCAAAGAGCCAGAAAGGTCCTAACTGGAAGCCCCCTGTTCAATTCTGGAGCCAACCGGAGACAATAGAGTCTCCTCCTAGCACAACATCCTTTCCCCTCTGCTGATAGGAAGTCCAGTTCCCCCATCATAGAGTCTCCTCCTAGCACAGCATCCTTTTTCCTCTACCTGTCATAACCGAAAGCCCTATCAATTGCGGAGCCACAGCAGAGGGATGAAAGTGTCACATGTGGCTCTAGAGCCGCAGGTTGCCGACCCCTGTCCTAGGTGAAATCCCTGAATGGAGCTATAAGTTAAGATGTGCATAGATAGTCCTTGACTTCCAATAGTTCATTTAGTGACTGTTCAAAGTTACAGCATCACACTTAGAACTGTTGCACTATCCCCATTTTCAGGTGATCAAAATTCAGACACCCCACAACTGACTCATAATCTTTGCAGTGTCCTGGGGGGTGTCAAGCGATCCCCTATTATGATCTTCTGACAAGCAAAGTCAATGTGTAAGCCAGATTCACTTAACAACCATGATACTAACAACAATTAGAATGATTCATTTAATGACTGTGGCAAGAAAGGTTTTAAAATGGGGCAATACTCACTTAACAAATATCTCACTTAGCAACATACATTTTGGGCTCAATTGTGGTTGTAAGTCAAGAACTACCTGTATAGGATGAGTAGGTTTATACATACATTTACCTATACATATATATGTGAACATACCTCTTTACTGCTGCTATTTGCTTTCTGCCATCATTGTATACAAACATCTCCCCAATATTATCATGTCTAACAAGTTTCCGTTACTCTCAAATATGTTTGTTTGTTTATAAAATGTATTGGCCGCCCATCTTACCATTCCCTGCTGGATATGATTGATTTCTTCATAGCAATAGCAATGGCACGTAGACTTATACACTGTTTCACAGTGCTTTACAGCCCTCTCTAAGTGGTTTTGCAGACTCAGCATATTGTCCCCAACCATCTAGGTAAAAACCATCATTTTACCCACCTCAGAAGGATGAAAGGCTGAGTCAGTCTTGACCCTGGTGAGAATCGAACTGCTGACAGTCAGCAGAATTAGTCTGCAATATTGCATTCTAATGACTGCACCACCATGGCTCTTATGTTTTGTGTTGAGATCTTGACTCAACTGGGTGGCTCAGTCAAGCTTCATGTAACTTTTTTGTACGGGAAAGAAATGATATTGTCCCCTTCTGTGTCTCTATATACTTGAAATTTCCTTGAGTCTATCTTTGAAAGTATTAACATGATTTGAACTTGCTTGGGTTTTTTTTTTTCCAGGACCTGCCAATGTCGACAAAGGCTTACCATTTGTTTTGAACTGCAGGCATGTTTTGCTGTCAAACATTTTATTTCTTCTTTTTGTGTGTGTCAAAACCAGGAAAAAATAAACCTACAGCCAACTCATCCCACTATTTTTGTTTAAAACGCAGGAAAATACGTTCATGGCTATACTTTCCACAAGAGGGCAGGGCAGGATGTAAAAGGAATCTAAAAAGAAAACTCTGGATGGCTGTATGTATTTTAAAAAAAACCATATACAAAGATTATTTGACTAATAGGATAAAATGAGCCAGTTTGGGATTCTTGTACCTTTCAGGCATTAGAAGAAAAGATATTTGCTCGGTCAGGGCAGATGGCTGATATAATAATAAGCCTTCATGAAATCTTTTTAGTTTAAAGAGGAATGAGGCTGACTTTTTGTAAGATTTCATTCAAGCAAAACTGTCGAAGGACCTATCAAAAGGGAAAAAGTGGAACTATAAATGAAATTAGCTGTGGGGAAAAACCCCAAATTTTGGACACCAGACCCTGAAATGCCTATCTGATTGTTGGAGTAAACTTATACACAGTCCTACTTCAAATTGCAAAGCTGAAAAATGGCAACCACATAGCCAACCAAAACTAGCATTCCTTTTACAGGTAGTTTTTAATTTAAACTGCAGTTGGGACTAAAATTTTCACTGCAAAGCAAGCCAGTTGGGAAGTAAGTTGAGTCTGATCTTACAAGCTTTTTTTGTCCCAGTTGTTAAGCGAATCGCTGCAGTTCTTACGTCACTTACGTGATCCTTAAGCAAATTTAATTTCTCCCATTGATTTTGCTGATCAGAAGTTGGCTAGAAAGGTTCATCACATGACCCTGGGCAGGGGTGGGATCCTACAGGTTTAAAAAATGGTTCTCTGCGCGTGTGTGCAAAGTTTACAGAGAAATCACCTTTTGCATTACCGCTGGGGAGGAAAACAGCCGATGTGCGGCAATCCACTCTGCCGTGCCTATCAGCTGGGATTCAGAAAAGGGAATATAAGTGAATATAGTGTAGAGGTGGACAGGCGGGCCCAGATGAAAGTCAGAGCGATCGTTTCACTCTCAGCTGATAGTCAGAGCTACCGGTTCACCCGAAGCAGTCTGAACTGGTAGAATCCCAGCCCTGACCCTGGGGCATTGCAACCATTGTAAACATCATCGCCCAGAGGATCATTGGTTGCCCTCTCCTTGCTGCAGTGGTGGGTTTCTGCAGGCTCGCACCTACTCGCAAGAGCCGGATGGTGAAATTTAGAGAGCCGGTGAGAGGGGGTTCCACCGGCGGACCCAGAAGTAAGTCTGTCCTGCCACTGCTGGTAACCCAATGTGATGGAAAGGAAAGGAAGGCAGAAAGTAAGAAAGGAAAGGAAAGGAAAGGAAAGGAAGAAAGAAAGAAAGAAAGAAAGAAAGAAAGAAAGAAAGAAAGAAAGAAAGAAAGAAAGAAAGAAAATTTATCATCACAATTGAGCCCAAAATTTTGGTTGCTAAGCAAGAGCGTTGTTAAATGAGTTTCACCACATTTTACAAGTTGGCCATTCCCACCCTGTCACATGACTGCCAAGCCATGCCCACAAAATAGGCCATACCTAGAGAGTAGGTTCTAAAATTTTTTGAAACCCACCACTGCCCTGCTGCCTTAAGAAAGTTCAAAACATTCTCAAAGATCCATCTCATCCTGGGCACTTTTTTTTTTGAACTATTACCATCAGGCAGATGGTGCAGAATAATAAAAACAAGGACAAACAGGCTGAAAAAACAGCTTCTATCCCAGGGCAATAACCATATTGAATTCTATGGTATAGTGCAGTGATGGTAAACCTTTTTAGGCTTGCGTGCCATAAGGGAGGGGAGCGCAGGGGGGTTGTGTACTGGCGTGCTGCACCCATAATGCAATGCGCACATCCCCAGTGCACATGCATGCATGACAGGCGCTCCCCCCCCTTTTTACATGTTTTTTTTGCCCTCCCCAGGCTCCAGAGGCTTTATAGGAGCCTGGGGAGGGTGAAAACATTTCATTCATTCATTTATTTCATTTATTTAACTTATATACCACGCTTCTCCCTCTCGGGACTCATGGCGGTGAACAGCCACAATAAAAAGAGGAAATACAAAAGTTAAAACAACAAATTAATAAATATTAAACAATTTGACCCATTATTATAAAACCAATACTAAAACCCAATTAAAAGACTATGACAGGCCGGCTGCACGAAATAGATGTGTCTTCAGGGCCCGACGGAAGAGATGTAGGTCTGCGATCGTGCGTAATTCAGGGGGGAGGTCATTCCAGAGGGCAGGAGCTGCCACAGAGAAGGCTCTCCCCCTGGGGGTCGCCAGCTGACATTGTCTGGCCGACGGCACCCTGAGGAGGCCCTCTCTGTGGGAGCGGACTGGTCGGTGGGAGGTATTTGGCAGCAGGAGGCGGTGTTGCAGATAACCAGGTCCCTTGCCATGGAGCGCTTTAAAGGTGGTGACAAGTATCTTGAAGCGCACCTGGAAAGCCACATTTAATTTCATTGTACCATGGGCAATGACAATAAAGTAAAGTAAACTAAACTAAATACGTGCCATTTTCCAAATGCCCGAATTTTGATGGTGATGCTGCAGTGGACATAAGTCTAAGAACTGGTCACAAACAATTTTTTTCTCCAGTGCTGTTGTAACTTTGAATGGTTGTAAGTTGAGGACTACCTGTGTAAATTCCTCTGAGTTGGTTGGCCACTAGCTTCATGTCCCGCAAAGTTGGTGAAACAAAATAGTTGGTTTTCTCCTTCCAAGTTTTTAAGTTGGAAGGTTTAAAGAGCTTTTCAGTGGAATGTTGCCCTTCCACCTCCAAAGAAATGTTCAGCCCAATTTATTAGAAGTTTTAAGCAGCCTATTGGGTTTCTAAAACCTTCACCAGGTTTGAAGTACTCAGTCCACCTTTCTATTCTCTGCAAAGTTCAAGAAATGGAAGTGTCCAAAGAAATTGTAAAGTTTGCCAAATCTTTCATTCAAGCAAAACTGTCGAAAGGCCTACCAAAAGAGAAAAAGTGGAACTATAAATGAAATTAGCTGGGGGGAAAAACCCAGACTGCCTAAATTTTGGACAAATCTAGGGAATGTAGGTGCCTCTGTCATAGGCAGAAATATTCACTGCTTTTCTTTTTACCTAAGCTACCATTTCTATATTCGATGATTGTTGATTTTCACCAGCTAAATGCCTGCTGTCCCGAAGAAACCTCTACATAAATTTGTGCTTGAAAAACAAACTGACATTTGACAAATGATTATATGTTTAATCCTAACTATTTGCATCTAGAAATGATCTGGAAAATCTCGGAAGAAGATTGTGTTTTTTAAACTCAGGCTTCTAATCCTATTTTATTACCTAGCATTTGTAAATTGGGGTTAATGACATCTTGAGGAGTGGTTTGGACAAACACAATAATGCAAGCAATAAAGGAAGCTTTAATAAAAACCAAAGGATTCCCAGGGAATAGTTTTTATCATCCATCTTCTGCCACCTCCAGTTTAATTCTTTCCGTGAGTAATTGGACCATGACACAAGACCAAGTCTCAGAACGCCAAGCTTCAATTAAGAGCAAATGTACAGAAAAGCTAAACAAAAAAGCAAAACAAAACCCCAGGCTATTCTCCTGAAGAGGCAATGATGTGGTGTCAAAGGATTTTAGAAATTATACTTTTTCACCCAGTGGCTTTCATCTGGCTATCTAAGGTACAAAAAAATGGCTGCAAACAGCCTTAGCAATCCCAACCTAGAAGTGTTCTCAGAAGTAAATCAGATAGATGGATGTCTTGATTTCAATTAAAGGAAGGAAAAGCAAGATGTGTAGGTCTTAAAAGGATGCTTTCAGTTTGTGTGAAGGGTAAGAAATGTCTGAAGCTGAATATGTGGAGGAAATGACTGCCATGCAGAGGTCAGCAGGCTGTAAGACAGACTGATTTCACTTGGTTGATTAGTCTTCTTCTTCTTCTTCTTCTTCTTCTTCTTCTTCTTCTTCTTCTTCTTCTTCTTCTTCTTCTTCTTCTTCTTCTTCTTCTTCTTCTTCTTCTTCCTCCTCCTCCTCCTCCTCCTCCTCCTCCTCCTCCTCCTCCTCCTCCTCCTCCTCCTCCTAATTCCTAGTGTATTCCCGCAAGTGCAGGGTCCACTTTTTGGATCATTGAATGCCACTTTGCATGGTCAGCTCCGTATCCAAGGAACAGGCCCATGGCTTGCATATCTTTGTCGATGGTATCTTGCTATCTCTGTTTTGGCCACCCACAAGGTCATCAGCCATTCTAGTTCGTGGGCAGTCTTGGAAACGATGGGAGGTGCTGCTCTCAGGACATGTCCATTCCAGCAGAGCTGGCCTTCTGTCATCCTCTCTATAATTGGTGCCACACCAAAATGTTGTGGAATTGTGCCATTTGTGATGTGGTCAAGAAGGGAGATGCCTGATATCCAACAGAACATTTGCATTTCCATGGCATGGAGGCAGTTTTTGGTTCCTGATGTTGCTGTCCAGCAAGGGTGAGAAATGTCTGAAGCTGAATATGCTGAGGAAAGGGCTGCCATGAGGACCCAGATTATTGGGGGGAATATGCTGACCCTGTAAACCTCCTAGAGAGGGCTGGAAAGCATTGTGAAGCGGTAAATAAGTCTAAGTGCTATTGCTACTGTTATGCAGGGATTAGCAGTCTGCAAGATATATTGATTTCACTTGGTTGGTTAGTGTATTCCATAAATGTTTGTGATTGATTGAAGCAGTTTTATCACGGTAAGCATTGGTTTGTTAAACTGGGTTAAATGTAAACTCTTTGCTGTTTAATGTGGGCTTCTGCCTTTGGTTGTGGGATATCCTGTTTGCATCTCCTGGCCGAGCAAAAACTCCATATCTTGAAATGGTTTCTTTCATGGATCAGTGTTACATCCTCTGAGGGGTCCTTGGTTGTCTCTGAGCTTGCTTGTTCATCTTGCAGACATTTCTATACCTTAACTAGGTAACATCCAGAGGTGGTATTCAGTAAATTTTGACAGGTTCTGGAGAACCAGTAGCAGAAAATTTGAGTAGTTTGGAGAACCAGTAAATACCACCTCTGGCTGGCCTGCCCCCATCTATTCTCTGCCTTCCGAGTCCCAGCTGGGGATTTTATAGTATCCTTGCCCTGGAGTGGGGAGGAAATGAGGATTTTACAGTATCCTTGCCCTGGAGTGAAGTGAAAAAGGTGATTTGCAGTACCTTTCCCCTGCCACACCCACCAAGCCACACCACGTCCACAGAACCAGTAGTAATTTTTTTTTAAATCTTACCACTGATAGCATCATCAAAATCCTTCAAGCTGAATTTGTATTCATGATTGGAGGCATCCACCAATGGAAAGAAAAAAAAATGTTGGCCATGTCATTGAAATTCTGTGTCCCTTTTTATTTGTGTTGTTTTGATGGTCTCGGACACCAACTTGAATTTTTAAGTGCCTTGTGAATGCCCCTATGAATCATGACTTTTAAATCAGCTTGCATACAGGTGATCTTCAACTTATAACTACAATTGAAGCATGAGGTGGTCATTAAGTGAGCGATGCCTGATTTATGACTTTTTTGTATTATTCTGGTTAGTAAGCAAATCCAGCTTGCCTCATTGATTTTGTTTTTCAGAGCTGGTTGCAATTTAACAAATTGCAATTGTGTGACCTGAAAATATTACTGCTATACATACATGTTGGCTGACAAGCATTAACATTTTGATCAAATGCAGGAATGCTGCAACAACCATAAAGTGGGAGGACTGATTGTAAATCATTTTTTTAGGGCTGGCATAATCTTGAATAGTCATTCAACAAATGGTCAAAAGTCGAGGACTACCTGTACTTCAATATACTTGGAATTAGTCCTCTTTCTGCAGCATGATTAACCTAATCAACCACTAACCCAATCAGATCTCCAGAATAGTGGTTCCAGCAATACACAGTTGTAATCTATGCATCAGAGGTCACCAGGTCTGGGATGTAGAGTCTTGACTTAAAATAATTTTTGCGTTTTGAGCCATGAGAGTACTGGCAGTGCGAGTAATCTATTGCCCCCCAAAGTTGGATATAGAATCCTTCCCAAAACCAGTATTGAAGACAGCCTCAGCTGACAGTCCAGTTGGACTCTGGCTATGAAAAATAAGTGGCCGCCATTTTGATCTTGCCATGGAGGAGGAAAATGACTTGAGGAGAAACCTTTTCTACTCAGGGCACCAACCCACTTGTATTCTGCTGGGCCCCTCCAGAAGCGCAGCTGGATGGCAGAAACACAGAACAATAATGATGAGGTTCCAAAATCATTTACTAGTAAGAAATTCAGAAATACAACTGGGATGAAAGTTACAAAATTATCTTAAAATGTGGTGAACAATTTTAAAATAGTAAACCTAACAAGCACTTAAATATTTATAAGAATAGCAAGAGTATTTAGATCTACAATAAAATGAAAAATAGGCTAATGCATCCAGGCCTTTATGCAAACATAAAGACACATGCATGCACACACGCACACACACACACGCACACACACACATACAAAGACAATACAGTATTGTATAAAGATGGAACACCACAGAAAAGACCCTTTGTCACTGGTACCTGCAATACATTAAGAGCGTGACAAAATGATGTCCTATGTGTGATAAATATGTGATACAAATACTGCCTTATATACTTTTAAGTCTTAAGAATTGCCATATTTGTATCACAATTGATAATCTGCTCCTTCTTGTACAAATTCTTACATCCACAAAGCCAACAGACATGAACAAGTCTACAAGATATTGTCAGTCCTAAATCCAAGAAAGACACAGGACAATTCTTCCAAGCATAATTCTTTATTGTTTCACCCCATAGACAAAATCTTGCCAGACTGAGCACTCTATTATGTGTCTACAATACGTGAAGTAGTTGGGGAGGTTCTGTCTGAAACCTGTTTCCCTCACACATAATATCTGGACTGAGTTAGTTCTCTCTTCTTCCTCTGGAATGCATTCTTGAGAGACCACCTCACAGTTATTCTTCATAGAAGTGTATGTACTATGATAGCTTTACCCTCAAAGATATTTTATTTTATTTATTTTATTAAATTTATACCCCGCCCTTCTCCTTGTTAGGACCCAGGGCGGCACACAGGCATTATTTAAAAGACACAAAATACAATAAATATCAATTAAAATGTATTAAATTAATAAATCCGTGCTAAAACCCAATGTTAAAACCCTTACCAGATTATAAATTTTTCTTAAAAAGTCAGAAACGGGGGGCTATCCTAGGCCGGCTTGTTGGAATAAATACATCTTAAGACGTTGGCGGAAGAGGCGGAGGTCCGAGATAGTGTGAAGGTCGGGGGGTAGGTCGTTCCAGAGGGCCGGGCCCGCCACAGAGAAGGCCCTGCCCCTGGGTGTCGCCAACCGGCATTGCCCCGCTGATGGCACCCGAAGAAGACCCTCTCTGTGGGAGCGGATCGGACGAAGGGATGTATGGGGCAGGAGGCGGTCTCGTATATAGCTAGGCCCCGAGCCATGGAGCGATTTAAAGATGGTCGTCAATACCTTGAAGCGCACTCGAAAGGCCACAGGCAGTCAGTGCAGCTCGCGCAGGAGAGGTGTTACGTGGGTTTGCCTTGAGGCACCCATAATCACCCGCGCGGCCGCATTCTGTACTAACTGTAGCCTTCGAGTGCACCTCAAGGGGAGCCCCATGTAGAGAGTGTTATAGTAATCCAGCCGGGACGTCACAAGCGCTTGAGTGACTGTGCGAAGGGCTCCCCGGTCCAGTAAGGGGCGCAACTGGCGTATCAGGCATACCTGATAGAATGCCCCCCTGGCCACGGCTGCCACATGGTCCTCCATGGACAGCCGGGAATCCAGGAGGATGCCCAAGTTGCGCGCCCTCTCCACGGGGGCCAGTTGTTCGCCCCCAATGGCCAGTGTTGGACTTATCTGGCTGAACCGGGGTGCCGGAAACCACAGCCACTCGGTCTTGGACGGGTTGAGCTTGAGTTTGTTACTACCCATCCAGATCCGTACGGCCTCCAGACACTGGGACAGCACCTCGACGGCATCGTTGGGGTGGTTTGGGGTGGATATGTACAACTGAGTGTCATCAGCGTACAGATGGTATTCCACCCAAAACCATGGATGATCTCACCCAGCGGCTTCATATAGGTGTTGAACAGGAGTGGTGAGAGGACCGACCCCTGAGGAACCCCACATGTGAGGGGCCTCGGGGACGACCTCTGCCCTCCTGCCAACACCCATTGCGACCGACCAGAGAGGTCGGACGAGAACCACCGTAAAACAGTGCCTTTCAGCCCCAACCCCCCCAATCGGTGCAATAAGATACCATGGTCGATGGTATCAAAAGCCGCTGAAAGATCTAATAGGACAAGGATAGAGGAACAACCTCTATCCCGTGCCCTCCAGAGATCATCCACCAACGCGACCAATGCCGTCTCAGTGCTGTGACCGGGCCGGAAGCCGGACTGGCACGGGTCTAGATAATCAACTTCCTCCAGATGTCGGGGAAACTGTTGAGCCACCACACTCTCGACAACCTTCACTAAAAAGTGAAGGTTGGAGACGGGACGATAGTTCTCTAATAAAGCTGGGTCCAGAGATGGCTTCTTGAGGAAGGGCCTCACCACCGCCTCTTTCAAGACGGTAGGCAAGGACCCCTCACTCAGAGATGAATTCACAATACTCTGGAGCCAGCCTCGTGTCACCTCCCAGGATGCCAGTACAAGCCAGGAGGGGCATGGGTCCAATAAACATGTGGTGGCTCTAAGGTTCCTCCGCAACCTGTCCATATCCTCGGTAGTAACAAAGTCGAACTCCTCCCAAGACCAGCACCGGACACCTCGACCGGACCAGCACCGTTATCTCAAGACCAGCACCGGACACCTCGACCGGACCACTAGTGGAGGGCAGCTCGTTCCGAATCTGAGTGATTTTGTCCTGAGAAAAACTCCAAATTCCTCTGCTTGACCCTGCAGAGGGGCTTCCCGCGGCCTCAAATGCAAGAGGGAGCGGGTCACCCCAAACAGGGCGGCAGGGCGGTTTTCCGCGGATGCGATAAGGGTGACACAATACTCACGTTTGGCCACTCTTAGCGCCACTAAGTAAGTCCTAATATGGTCTCTCACTAGTGTTCGGTCAGATTCGGATCGCGAAGATCTCCACCTACTCTCTAGGCGTCTCTTGCGGCGTTTCATCTCCCGAAGCTCCTCGGTAAACCAAGGAGCCTGGGTGACTCAACGCCGCATGAGAAGCCGCAAGGGCGCGACTCGGTCCAAGGCCCCCATGGCCGCACTATACCATGCGGCCACTAGATCCTCAGTCGACCTGTGGGACAGGGACACAGGTACTGGCCCAAGCTCCCTCTGGAACCTTTCTGGGTCCATCAGGCGCCTGGGGCGAAACCAACTCGATGTCTCCGGTTCCGCCTCCCCTTGGTGGGGTACTTAACTGGAACTGGATACTTAATGTGCCAGTGCCTGGAAGCCGTGCGGATCTGGATGGGAAGTAACGGACTCAGGCTCAACCCGACCAAGACCGAGTGGCTGTGGTTTCCGGCTGCCCGATTCAACCAGCTGACTCCATCGCTGGCCATAGGGGGCGAACATCTTGCCCCTGTGGATGGGGCGCGCAACTTGGGTGTCCTCCTGGATGCCCGGCTGTCCATGGAAGATCAAGTGGCAGCCGTGGCCAGGAGGGCATTTTACCAGGTTCGCCTGGTTCGCCAGTTGCGCCCCCTATTGGATCGGGAAGCCCTTCGCACAGTCACTCATGCTCTCGTGACATCCCGACTGGACTATTGTAACTCTCTCTACATGGGGCTTCCCTTGAGGTGCACCCGGAGACTTCAGATGGTCCAGAACGCAGCCGCGTCGGCAATTCTGGGAACCTCCAGGTTTACCCACATAACACCGCTCTTGCGTGAGCTGCACTGGCTGCCTGTCGTCTTCCGGGTGCGCTTCAAGGTATTAGTCATCATTTTTAAAGCGCTCCATGGCTCGGGACCTAGCTATCTGCGGGATCGGATCCTGCCTCATACATCCTCACGGCCGATTCGCTCCCACAGAGAGGGACTTCTCCGGGTTCCGTCCACTAGACTTTGTCAGCGGGCGACGCCCAGGGGAAGGGCTCTCTCTGTGGCGGGCCCAGCCCTCTGGAATGACCTTCCCCCCGACATTAGAACGACCACGGACTTCCGCTCCTTCCGTCTAAAACTAAAAACACATCTTTTCTGCTTGGCCGGCCTAGGGTAGTCTCTCTCTATGGGGTTTTAGTTGGAAGACTGGGAATTTTAGTATGTTAATGGGGTATTTTAGCACAGGTATATGTTTAATTTGCTTTTAATGTGTTTGTATATTTATTGTTTTAGTTTTCCCTGTGCACCGCTCCGAGTCCCTATGGGGAGAGGAGCGGTCAACAAATTAAAATTATTATTATTATTATTATTATTATTATTAACTGTGGGTGGGGTACTTAACTGGAACTGGATACTTAACTGGAACAACATTAGTATATTTTGGGAACATCAAGAATCCCAGTCTTATGTTGTCCTGAGTTAACTTCATGACGTGAAGAAAAAGAAGTATTGAAATGCCAGGTTTTTTTTCTTTCTTTCTTTCTTTCTTTCTTTCTTTCTTTCTTTCTTTCTTTCTTTCTTTCTTTCTTTCTTTCTTTCTTTCTTTCTTTCTTTCTTTCTTTCTTTCTTTCTTTCTTTCTTTCTTTCTTTCTTTCTTTCTTTTCTTTCTTTCTTTCACTCCTGTGCAGAACAGGTCTCTTACTCTAAGACAGTGATGGCTATCTTTTTTGTTGTCACATGCCCACACCCATTTATTTATTTATTTTTTATTTTATTAAATTTATACCCCGCCCTTCTCCAAAAGGACCCAGGGTGGCGCACAGGAATTTAAAAATGCATACAAAATCAAGTAAAAAAATTTAAAAACTTATTTAATAACCATCCTGCGCTAAAATCAAATTAAAATCCCCAAAATTTAAAAACTGTCTAAAATAGTCATTATGGAGGTTACGCTAGGCCAGCTAGATGAAACAAATGTGTCTTTAGACACTGGCGGAAGAGGTGGAGGTCGGAGATGGTGCGAAGTTCAGGGGGTAGGTCGTTCCAAAGGGCAGGGCCCACCACAGAGAAGGCTCTTCCCCTGGGTGTTGCCAGTCGGCATTGTCCAGCCGACGGCACCCTGAGAAGGCCCTCTCTGTGGGAGCGGATCGGTCTAAGGGATGTATGTACCCATAATGCAATGTGCATACACCTCCCCACGCATGTCCCACCATGCATGCATAACCCCCCGCACCCTGTTTTGAGTCTAATAGGCCTCCCTGCAGCCTCCTAGGAGCAAAAACAGGCCGTGTGTGTGTGTGTGTGTGTGTGTGCGCACCCTGACACATGAATGGCAGAGACCCGGGAATCAGCTGGCCAATGGGAAGCGTGCATGCTTGCGCAGTGCAGCTGAGCTGGGGAGACATTTCGCATGCCTGCAGAGAGGGCTCTGCGTGCCACCTGTGGCATGCGTGCCATAGATTTGCCATCAAAACCCTAGGATCTCTCTTGATTAAGGAAGTTGTTGTCTTCAGAAACCATAGTTTTATCCTACTACAAGGTAGCGTCAGTCTCTCTAATAAATTAAAGGCAACACAAGACCGAAAACTCTATAGCTCAAGACAGGCATGTTGAGGTGAGCTGTAACTCTGACACCTACTTGCTGTGCTGTAAAATATTTGCTTGTTCACAAAGCTGCTTCCAGCCAATGTCCAAGAAAATGTCTAGCAAGAGCAAGGAACGGTGGAGAAAATAAGAGGTGAACACCGTGAAGGTTACAAAGGTGATTGGGAGCTTCCAGGAACAGCTGGCAATTAATTTCCGCTATAGAGACCTTCACACTGTTGGCAACTGCATGCAGCCTGCTTTGCCCTTCAAGTCTTCCTATAGTTCTTCATATTGACTCAAGCAACCCGTTCTGACTGAGCACCCATGCCTTTTCCTTCTCAGCCAGAAACTGTAAGGTGCAGTCCGGTCTTCTCCAGTCTGTTGTTTTGATGAAGGAGGCTGAGATTCCCAGAGCAAGAATAAAGCATTCCAGGGAACAAGAATAAAACATTCCAGGGAGCAAGAATAAAGCATTCCAGGGACCATCTTTAAAGCGCTCCATGGCTCGGGGCCTAGTTATATGCGAGACCGCCTCCTGCCCCATACATCCCTCAGACCGATACGCTCCCACAGAGAGGGCCTCCTCAGGGTGCCGTCGGCTGGACAATGCCGACTGGCGACACCCAGGGGAAGAGCCTTCTCTGTGGCGGGCCCTGCCCTTTGGAACGACCTACCCCCTGAACTCCGCACCATCTCTGACCTCCGCCTCTTCCGCAAGTGTCTGAAGACACACCTATTCCATCTAGCCGGCCTAGCATAACCCCCATTACTGACTCTTAGATAGTTTTAAATTTGGGTTTTTTAAATTCGGTTTTTAGCGCAGGGTCTATTAGAATAAGTTTTTTAAAATTTTATATGTTTTATATGTGTTTTAACATCCCTGTGCGCCGCCCTGGGTCCGTTTGGAGAAGGGTGGGGTATAAATTTAATAAAATAAAAAAAAATAAAAAAAAATAAAAAACAAGGCCATAGGCACAACACTGCAGCCTCAGGCTATTGGAAGGCCAGATCTTGAATTAAGAGATTAAAGAGAATTTAATGAAAAGGTTAAGGCATCAAATAAAAGTTCAGAACATGTTTGCTGCATTTGTGCTTAATATGATAGCGATAACTGCAAAGGGAGCAGTATATGTCACGAGGTCACCTGATATACCTGATATCAATTGCTGTATGAAAATCCACCATGGCGCTTGGCACCAAGGCAGGGGTGGGTTGCTCTCGGCATTACTGCTGGTTTGGTGCGCAAGGAATTTTGCGTGCGTAGCAAAGCAATCGCGGAAGGCGAATGCATGCTCCTTATGCATGCACAGTTGCCCATAATTAGGTCTGTGCATGTGCAAAATGTTAATAATAAGAAAAAACATGATCTTTGCGGAATTAAAATTGTTTTGCGCATACACAGAACTGAAAAACAAGATAGTGCCTCCACCAGCACTGCCCGGGGAACCAATTCGGGGGTGTGGCAGGCGTGGGTTGCTGCCGTTTCAGCGACACAGGCTGCCAAACCAGCACTGGTTCAGCCGAACCGTTCTGAATCCATAGGAATCCACCACTGCACCAAGGTACAAAGATTGAAGTGAACCTTTACTGTGTCACTTTTTCTGCTACATAAAGTTTGAACACACCAAGGTGTGTTCTATTTTGGGCGTGGGCCCATTAGATTGTGAATTTAGCATTGGCATGGGATAGCAGTTCCTCAGATCAGAGACCCCCAGATTGTGGTCTATAGACTAGTACCAATACATGGCCCATTGGGAATCAGTCTGTACAAACAGTGGGTGAGCGTGCGAAGCTTCATTCATGCCTGTGTGGGACCTAGGTTGTGCACACAAAACCACCGCTGTCACCAGGAAGTTTGGTGACTCTGGCTCTAGATGACCTGGGATTAACAGCTCTCACATTTTTGCCCCAACTGTCTGGGAATTCTGAATGTAGTAGCCCCAAATCAATGGTCGGCAATTTTAAGAAGAAAAATGTGGGGTATTCAATATCTAGGCCTGTAAAACTGGCAAAGGGTTTACGAGTGTTCTGTATAAAAGTTAGGTGACCAGATTTTACCATTGGTAAAGCGGGACACCATGGGGGGGTCCTGCAATTGCTGCAGAGGCTGCCTTGCCCCAGCTCCCGGTCACCATGCGCTATTCCCATAGTGGCCGTGGGGCAGCCGTGGGGCGGCAGAGCGGGGTTGGGTGGGCACGGGTGCCCTGCATGTGCTCAGAGGTGGCCTGCGGGGAGGACCGGCGAGGGAGGAGTGAGCGAGCAGCCAGGCAGGCAGCAGGCGGAGGAGAAGGAGGAGAAGGAGAGCTGTGCGCTGGGGCTGCAGCCGAAGCCTGCGCGGCCCTGAACTTTGCACCGCCGCTGCCACCACCATGATGCGCTGAGAGTGGCCGGCCGGGAGCCCCACCGCCGCCCGTCCCGCCTGTCCCGCCATGGGCACTGGGCGGTGCTCCATGGTCATAAGACTAGGATAACTATATGTCTAGGTACAGAGAAAGCTGTTGCCTTCCCACCAAAGTAGTGCCTATTTAGTCACATTTTGCATGCTTTCGAACTGCTAGGTGGGCAGGAATTGGGTCAAGTGATGGCAGCTCACCCCATCACTCAATGCTTGGGTCTTGAACCTGGCTGGTCAGCTTTCCAGCTGACAAGCTCAGTGTCTTTAACTGCTGAACCATCCATTTCCAATAATATTAAAAATAAAAATTTAAAAATCAAACGAGATTGGATTAGCCAAGGCTAGAACTTAACCTCTCTATTATCACTACCAGTTCTCAGAGCTTCAAATCTTGAAATGGCAAGGACTGGAACTGGGAGAAAGGCACATTTTCATATTTTAAGATGTTTCTTTTAATGTCTACAGCCAGTGTTCCCCCAAGGCTCTGTTTTAGGCCCAGTACTCTTTAACATCTTCATCAACGATTTGGATGAGGGGATAAATGGGGAACTCATCAAATTTGCAGACGACACCAAGCTGGCAGGAATAGCCAACACTCCAGAAGATAGGCTTAAGATACAGAAGGATCTAGACAAACTTGAACTTTGGGCACTATCTAATAAAATGAAATTCAATTGTGAAAAAAGTAAGGTCCTACATATAGGCAAAAAAAACCAGATGCACAAGTACAGTATAGGTGGTACCTTGCTCAATAGTAGCAACTGTGAGAGGGATCTAGGAATCGTAGTGGACAACCATTTAAATATGAGCCAGCAGTGTGCAACAGCTGCCAAAAAAGCCAACACAGTTCTAGGCTGCATAAACAGAGGGATAGAATCTAGATCACGTGAAGTGTTAATGCCACTGTATAGTGCCTTGGTAAGGCCACACTTGGAATACTGCATACAATTTTGGTCGCCACGATGTAGAAAAGACGTGGAGACTCTGGAAAGAGTGCAGAGAAGAGCAACCAAGATGATTAGGGAACTGGAGACTAAAACATATGAAGAACGGCTGCAGGAGCTGGGTATGTCTAGTTTGATGAAGAGAAGGACCAGGGGAGACATGATAGCAGTGTTCCGATATCTCAGAGGGTGCCACAAAGAAGAGGGAGTCAAACTATTCTCCAAGGCACCTGGGGGCAGGACAAGAAGCAATGGGTGGAAACTAATCAAGGAGAGAAGCAACTTAGAACTAAGGAGAAATTTCCTGACAGTTAGAACAATTAACCTTTGGAACAGCTTGCCTCCAGAAGTTGTGAATGCCCCAACCCTGGAAGTCTTTAAAAAGATGTTAGATAGCCATTTGTCTGAAATGGTATAAGGTTCCTGCCCATGCAGGGGGTTGGACTAGAAGACCTACAAGGTCCCTTCCAACTCTGCTATTGTATTGTATTGTATTGTATTGTATTGTATAGTGTGTAGTGTACTAGTGAAGGTATTAGGCTGGCTCCAGGAGACCCAGGTTCAAATCCTGCTTCACCCATGGAAAGCTTTTGGTCAATCATTATGAGGTTGTAATGGGGGTAGGGGGTGTAGGAAGAGGGAGTAACTTCTGAATGAAAGATTAGTAGGGATAGTGGATGTTGCAGGACACCACTTACCTGCTTATCAATAACTTTCAAATTGCTAATTGGTGCTTTAGCTAATGCAGTCTAACAGCATCTAGTTCAGTGTTTCTCAAACTTGTCAACTTGAAGATGTCTGGACTTCAACTCCCAGAATTCTGGAAGTTGAAGTCCAGACATCTTTAAGTTGATAAGGTTGAGAAACACTGAACTAGCTGATAACAAGTTCTTTCCACCTGAACAGAAAGGAAATTGCCCAAAACAGCAGAAGAACAAAAAACATAAAAACAAACCCAATTCTCTTTAACACCATCAAAAAACAATATCTACCCATTCCAAGTTTTTGGGAAGGACTTAATAGGTGGATAAAAATGCCAGATCTAATCTAGATATCTGGCTGACTGTTTCACCAATAAAAATAAATTTATATCCTGCTCAACTCCCAATGGCTCTGGGCTGCTGGTACATAGAATCTAATATATAAATCTAATTATATATATACTGTATTTTTCGGAGTATAAGACGCACCTTTCCCTCTCCTAAAAGAGTGTGGAAATGTTGGTGTGTCTTATACACCAAACACAGCCATTTTTGACCTTCCGAAGTCATACCCCCACGTCCCATTTTTATGAAAAATGGGCGAAAAATGGGCTGTTTTCCACCAAAATGGAGCATTTTCCCCTTCCCCCCAGAAGCATTCTGAAGGCTTCATCAGGGCTGGGGGGAAGGGAAAAATGCCCCCAGTCTGGTGAAGCCCTGCTGAAGCCTGCAGAATGCTCCTGGGGGCCAGGGAAGACAAAAATGTTTTTTCTTACTTATCTCTTTGACATCTTGGTGCGGCTTATACACTGGTGCATTTTATAGTCCGAAAAATACAGTATATGATGTGTACCAAGTTGGGGAAGGCTGGATTACAATAATTTTACTAACCAATTGCAAAATACACACACACACACACACACACACACACACACACACACACACACCTTCTTTATTTTTATTGTTTTTAAATCTGAAGCAGATTACAAAAAGCAATCCAATGAGAAGGATAAGCAAACAGGATAGTGTACAGGTAGTACACTAGTGGACTTACAACCAAAACTTCAATTGCTAAGCAAGACAATAATTGAGTTTGGGCCCATTTTATGATTTTACTTGTCACAGTTATTAAGTAAATTACAGCAGTTGTTAAGTTAGTAACTTGGTTGTTAAGTGGATCTGGCTTCCTGCCCTTTAAATTATTTAATTTAATAATTTAATAATTTAATAATAATAACATTGCTTGCCAGAAGGTGGCAAAAGACATGGCTCCAGGACACTGCAACTTCATAAATATGAACCAATGGCCAAGTGTTCTGAATTTTGATCAGATGACTTTGGGGACACTGCAACAGTCATGTGAAAAATGGCTATACGTCACTTTTATCAGTGCCATTTGAACGGTCACTAAGGGAGTGGTTGTAACTCAAGGGCCACCTATAATGATGAAGTTGTGAATGGATATGTGAAAGGCACAGAAGAGGCTGTACTTTCTGAGAATGCTAAGGAAGATAAATCTATCTCAGCATCTACTTCTGTCCTAGTATCGTAGCACTATTGAGAGTGTCATACTTGCATGGTATGGAAGCAGCTCTGTAGCAGACAAAAAATGCTCTACAAATAATCATTAAAACTGCCCAGAATATCACCAGACTCCAGCTATCAGCTCTAGATGATATCTTCATATCTCGTTGTTTGAGGAAGTTGCATAACATTCTCAGAGATTCTTCCCATCCTGCTTACAATCTTTTGGACTGTTATCTTCTGGCAGAAGATACAGAACAATTAAAACTAGGACTCTGAATGGCTTTTATCCCAGAGCTATAATTGCACTAAAGGGCCACCATCAGTGAACTAAAGGGCCACCATCAGTGAACTAAAGGGCCACCATCAGTGAACTAAAGGGCCACCATCAGTGAACTATTGGACTGCACTACTTGGTCTGTTGTGTAGATGTTGGATGGTTTAGGGGCAGGGATTTTTTGGTGTGTGGGGTGTGTTTGAGGATTGTCGGCCTGTTCTCTGGGTGTTATGTGAATTTCGTTGTATGTGTAAACTATGTATATACGTACAATGACAATAAAGTAAAGTATATGTGGGAATGGCCTTGAGAGACAAGATGGAAAGCTGCAGATGGGCAATTCACATGCGAAAGATTTCTCAACCCACGAATTTAATTTAATTTAATTTAATTTAATTTAATTTAATTTAATTTAATTTAATTTAATTTAATTTAATTTAATTTAATTTAATTTAATTTAATTTAATTTAATTTAATTTAATTTAATTTAATTTAATTTAATTTAATTTAATTTAATTTAATTTAATTTAATTTAATTTAATTTAATTTAATGTAATTTAATTTAATTTAATTATTAATTTAATTTAATTATTAATTTAATTTAATTATTAGATTTATAAACTGCCCCCTCTCCCCGAAGGGACTCGGGGCGGTGTACAGGAAAAAATTAAAAAACCATATAAAACATACAATATATACAAAGTTAAAAACAAATTAAATTAACCTGTACTAAAATTTAAGAACATTAAAATACAACCCACCTATGCTAAAATTCCCTAAAATCTAATATCCATATACGTATTTGGCAGATGTTATATTACGAAAGGGGAGGGCCTGAAGAACTTCAGCAGAGAATCTCTCTGTTAATGTAACTTTACAATAAAAATAGAGCTGGTACTAATATATAGGTATATATGAACCAGCAGTATGCTCCAGCTGCTAAAAAAGCCAACACAGATCTGAGCTGCATTAGCAGAAGGATAGAATCAAGATCACGTGAAGTGTTAATACCACTTTATAATGCCTTGGTAAGGCCACACTTGGAATACTGCATCCAGTTTTGGTCATCACGATGTAAAAAAGATGTGGAGACTCTAGAAAGAATGCAGAGAAGAGCAACAAAGATGATTTGGGGACTGGAGGCTAAAACATATAAAGAACGGTTGCTGGAATTGGGTATATCTAGTCTGATGAAAAGAAGGACTAGGTGTGACACGGTAGCAGTCTTCCAATATTTAAAGAGTTGCCACAAAGAAGGGGGAGTGAAGCTGTTCTTCAAAGCACCTGAGGGTAGGTCAAGGAGCAATGGGTGGAAGCAAGAAGAGAAGCAACCAAGAACTCAGGAGAAATTTCCTGAAAGAACAATTAACCAGTGGAACAACTTACGGTACCTCCAGAAATTATGAATTTGCCAACATTGGAAATTTTTAACAAGAGATAGGATGACCATTTAGCAACCCACCACTGGTGGAGTGTATGTCATCCAGGAGGTACTTTGAAATGATCTTCTTGAGATAGGCGTTATTTTTCTTCATACTTTTCCATATTATTTCTTTTTTTTTTCCCATTGGAGTTAATTTTTTTTTTTTTTAAAGCAGGAGAAGGTCTGCACTGTTATGCATTTTCAGAAATATGAAAAATGGAATTGCAGAATTTAAATAGAAATGTTGGGTTTATATTTTGGATGTATGCATTTGTCGCTATAGAGCAGGGGTGTCAAATTCGTGTCCTCCTGGCTGCGTCATGTGACACACCAGGACTCCCCCCCTTCATTAAAATGGGTGTGGGTGTGGCCATTGTGTGATGTATATGGCCCGTGGGCTGTGAGTTTGACAGCCTGGCTATAGAGCAAACATACCTTGGAACTCAATTAACTGTGCTTTATTTAGCCTACTTAAATGTGTTCCATCCACCCAAAAAATCAAGACAATGGTCCCCCAAAAGAGGCAGATCTTTTATCCTACTTTCATGGCTGCCATCATGACTTTTTTGCATTCCCCTCCCCCCCCACGGCCTGTACATGCCTCTGATGATTTATTAAATTTTGTTTGAAAAACAATTAGATTTTAATTGCTTGAGGGTGGATGAGAATTCAAGCCCGAATCTGCTGCATGTTCAATTATCTGCTTTCCTGACAATGCGAGAAACAAGTAGCTTTGCTTCACTGAAGCCTCTCTTAAATGAACAGTTGGGTGTTGGATTTCCTCTGACTTCAAGGCCTTCCGTCACTCACAATGCTGCCAGCTAAATGCTGTTCTCCGAACAACACTTGGCGCTTGACAGCGGGCTTCCACCTTCATGCAGGTGCAGAAATCCCAACAAGTATGTAAAAATCAAGGAAGTCAAACTCAAATCCAGCCCTGAAGAACTCCAAGCAGTTACCTGGCCTGAAGTGCACAGTTTCACCTGGATTCCCACTGTTATTCCATCACCTTGATGTAACCGTAAGTCCAAAAGAGAGCTGTGGAAGATGATCCATTTCTATTCACAGCACACACACACACACACACACACAGAAAGAGAGAGAGAGACAGACAAACAGACACACACACACACACACAGAGACAGAAACAGAGAGAAAGACAGAAACACACACACACACAGAGACAGAGACAGTGAGAGACAGAGAGAGACAGTGAGAAAGACAGAAAGCGTGAGAGAGGAAGAGACAGATAGAGAGAAAGACAGAGAGAATGAGAGAGGAACACACACACACAGACAAAGACAGAGAGAAAGACAGAGAGAATGAGAGGAAGACACACACACACACACACACACTGTTAGGTTCGAAAAGAGGGAGTCCAGACTGGTAGGATTCAACAAATAGCCATTTATTGGCTGAACAGCAAAAACCGCAGAAGTTAACTAACACAAGCCGGAATGCGCAGTAGACAGGGGATCCCCCGCCTGACAGCTATTTATACCATAGCTGTCAGGCGGGAAACCAACCAAACCGCCCAGCAACCCAGGCTCAGCCAGCCGTGTCTTAGCCAATCAGGTGCGACTGGCTGTTGCTGGGCTAATTTGAGCGGGAGTCAAAAGACCCGCGGCCGGTCGTAAGTCGAGACTGGTCGCTGGCGAAGGTGGGATTCGAACCCACGCATGCACAGCACAATGGATTAGCAATCCATTGTGCTGTGCACGCGTGGGTTCGAATCCCACCTTCGTCGCCAGTGTTAGGTTCGAAAAGAGGGAGTCCAGACTGTAGGATTCAACAAATAGCCGTTTATTGGCTGAACAGCAAAAACCGCAGAAGTTAACTAACACAAGCCGGAATGCGCAGTAGACAGGGGATCCCCCGCCTGACAGCTATTTATACCGTAGCTGTCAGGCGGGAAACCAACCAAACCGCCCAGCAACCCAGGCTCAGCCAGCCACGTCTTAGCCAATCAGACTGGCTGTTGCCGGGCTAATTTGAGCGGGAGTCAAAAGACCCGCGGCCGGTCGTAAGTTGAGACCAGTCACAGGTCGAGGACTCAACACACACACACACAGAAAGACAGAGAGAGTGAGAGAGGAAGAGAGAGACACAGAGAGAAACAGAGACAGAAAGAAAGTACACAAAAAGACAAAGAGAGAGATGGGGGGGGGGGGGCTAGAAGCCAGTAATGAAAACATTGTTCATTTATTAGGGTTATGCTCCAATCTTGGTGAAGTATCTGAATCTGAAAGGGAAAGAGGGTACTTTGGTGAACTTAAATTCCCTCGGAGGAGGATATCTGGCTCAAAAACTGCCACCTCCCAGTTTCAGAATTCCTCCTTCGAAATGTGACTCTAGAGCTTGGTACCTTAACATGATTTTAGCGACAGCACCCTTCCTACTTTGCAGTTCACTAAACGTGCTCGCGACTTGACAGTTTACCAGCGCAAGTGATGAAATAATGTATGCTTTTAGGGGGTGGCATTGGGGAGGGCACAACCTTTGAAAGAGCCAAATGGAAACGGTTGGATTCAGGGAGTTGATAAAAAGGAACATCCGCGGCCCTGAATGAGGGATTTAATTACCTGGAAGCCGGCACAAATAGGTTATTCATGCAGAACCATTTCAGCCCAGGGAAGTCAGCAATTCTTAATCCCCATTCTCTGAAGCTGCATTAGTTATCTCACAGAGCCTCCGGCCGACAAGTTTTGCACGTTGGTGGACCGCAAGCTTTATTGGCAGCTTCACAGGGGCTAATAAATGTAGCAAAGCAACCTTACCTTTGAAAGAAGATGGCTTTTTGTGCTCCTGACGTGTGTGTGTGTGTGTGTGTGCGCGCGCGCGCGTGGGGGAAACATCTGCTGCTTGTTCTGGTGAGAGAAACTTCTAATGGACGTCCCTTGGCCATTCAAGAAGTAGTGATGGTTTGGGCCGATTCTCTCCTCCTGTCTAACCCATTGGTTAAGACCTGGCAGCCACCTTTCTACAATATGGAACACGCTTGGTATTAATCTTGGTTTGTGACCTATGTACGGTATTTTTTTGGCATATACGATGCACCAAGATTTTGAGGAGGTAAATTAAAAAAATAGTTTTTGAAGGCTGCAGGCTTCGCAAACCCTCTGAATGCCTCATTTTTTTGTGAGAAACGGCATGCAGAGAGTTTGAGAGGCCTACAAAATGCTCCTGGGGGCTGGGGGGGGAGGAATGAGAAAAAAACAGCCCAGTTTTGCTCATTTTTGCCCTCCCCAGCCCCCAGGAGCACTCTGGAAGACTCCTAAAGGCTATGCACATCCATTTTGGTGAAGGGGGGGTGGGGCCAAAAATGCTGTATTTAGTGTATAAGATGCACCCAGATTTTCACCCTCTTTTTTTGAGGGGGAAAGGTACATCTTATACTCTGAAAAATACGGTAGTTGTGGACAGGTGGTTTATGGTGTCATTAAGGTAACCATTTAAACTAGTGGTGTCAAACTCAACTGGGGGAGCGGATCTGGAAATAATGAAGGATAACCTGTGGTGTCTCTGCCAGGGAAAATGGAGCTCTGTTTTCACTGACAGAGGTTGCAGGAGACCATCACAGACAAAAATGGAGCTGGAGACAACAGATCCCCGCAGTCCCCCCCCCTGGCTAGCACATGTGCCCCCGACATGAGTGATGTCGAACTGGCCACACCCACCCCAGCCATGCCCTCATGACCCACTGAGGTCAAACACAACCATGATGTGGCCCTCAATGAAATTAAGTTTGACATCCCTGCTTTAGATTATTATACACAGACCCAGTCACACATCAAATGTTAGATGCAGAAATGTTCACAGAGGTAATAAAAACAAGACAAGCAATGAGTGCGCCTGTTTTATGCTATCCAAAGTATTCGAGGTGAGTAACTGTTTATGTTGTATATTGCATGGTTTTTATTTTTTCCTATGTTTATTCCCAACCTTGGATGTTTTAGCTTTTTTGTAAGCAGTGAAAATCTTTTTGCGTTGCGATGATATAGAAGTGTGTTCAAGGATTACGTATGTAATGGACAAAGCTTCAACCACACCATATCTTGGCTTTTTTGACCATTCGCTATGGACAACCCTGGTTATATGGCCAGAAGTACAAATTGATGTTGTGGTAAATGATTCCCCCTATCAGGTGTGGTTTCTGGCAGGCAGTACTGCTGGTTCACTCATATGCATGCTTGATGTGTGCTGTGCGTGCATGCACAGTACAATTAAAATTGTTCTGTGCATGCGCAGAGCTGAAAAACAAGATGGCGGTGCTTCCACCGCCGCTGGGGTAATCAGTTCAGGAGCAGCCCTGTCGTTGCCGGTTCCAGCGACCCAGGCCGCCAAACCACTACCTGTTCAGTTGAACCAATCCGAATGATAGGAACCCACTACTGCCCCCTGTGTAACATGGACAAATCCTACATATGCACTAACAACCATCATCAATTGTGTTTTTCAGACATATGGACCTGGGCACATTAAACAAAGATCTGAAAACAATGATATTTATTAGAGGTATAATTTTTGGAGGGTTTTATTTTATTATTATTATTTTTTTTTAAAAAACCACCTCATAATGAATGGTCTGTTGGGCTTGCCCCAAGGCTAATGTAATATTGGCGTTGACTTTAATAAATAATGAAACTATCAAATAATTTTTATTGGACTTTCTTCCATGATGCCATCACATCACTGCTATACAGGAGTCCTATTATAACAATTCTTTAGTGATAGTTCGAGGTTGTATCAGCACTGGAAAAAATGGCTTGTGACTATTTTCCACACTTACAACCATTGAGGTATCCTCATGCTCATATGGTCAAAATTGACATGTATTTATGATAGTTGAAGTATGCCAACATCATGGGATCAACTTTTGTGACCTTCTGATAAATGGTCAATGGGGAAGCCAGATTCACATAACAATCACATTACTAATTTAAAAACTTAACTCACTTAACATCTGTGGCAAAAAAAGTTGTAAAATGGGGCTAAGATCACTTACATAGCAACAGAAATTTTGGCCTCAATTGGGGTTGTAAGTTGAGGACTACCTGTACTTTGTGAGGCTATAGAAAGTAAGAAAAATTATCTTGCTGTATTTAAGACAGAATTATGTTTGTAAAGGACTGATTTTTTTAAAGTCCAGAGCAATGAAATAATATTCAGAAACACTGAAGCATCAGGAAAAGAAGGAAGTATGGCAAAATCAAACTTGCAAGAATCTGCCAATATTTTACGTTTCTGAGAAATACTGCAACCTCTCCCAGTCAAAACAGTTGCTTGTCCTTGTGTTATGAAATAGAAATAAACTTGAAGGAACTTTAGAATTCTGCGAGAACTTTATGTACGTGTCTTAAAACTGGAGAATTTCGGAAGCTGAAGTCCACATGTTTTAAAATTGCCAAGAAGCACTGAGGTTAGGCAAAGAAAGATTCACTAGATTGCAACCATATTTCTGACCCTAGAGCAGGTGTAAAACTCCATTTCATTGAGAGCCATATTAGGGTTGTGCTTGACCTTGAAGGGTCAGGGTGGGTAGCGCCAGGATGGGCATGACCAGCTCAACATCACTCATGATGGGGTGCCTGTGGGTGGCCCCGGAGGCCAGGTCTAAGCATGGGCCAGATCCAGTCCTGGGCCTTGAGTTTGACATCCCTGTCCTAGAGTATTACCTTTTGTTAGGGGCTGGGAATTTTGTTCTGTGGCTGAAAAATCCTTGGATTGGATAAGAATAGTAGATCCCAGAAAGCAAGCTACTGAGTTCATGAGTTGTCAGATCTATTTTGTTTGTGACTTAATTCCTCAGAACCAACGTAATAGACTCTTGGCTCCCTTAAGTCTCCCCATGCCCTATGAATTTTTCATTTGTGCCAACCATTAACTAGACCTTCCAGGTTCTTTGTTTTTTTTAAATTTTCAAGGCTGGCTGACTCCATTGCATCTTTTGGGGAGGAAGAAAGCAATTTGATGGATCTGGATTCCCTTGAAAGAGGAAAAAAGTGTTAACTGATTCCTGGAAAAAGATCCAAGTTTTAACAACTTTTGTGTCCAAGGTCAGGGCAGGGGGCCAACACATTTCTGGAGAGAAGTTGTTCCAGAAGGCAAGTGCTGTGACAGAGAAGGCACCAGAATGTGCTCTCTGCATCACAATTAACGTGGCAATACACACACACACCAATGCAAGTCAGCAGGTGCGGTTGCCTGCCTGCCTGTCTGCAAAGGGCCATTCAGATAGGAATCTGGTGTTTATCTTTCAAGAAATGAGAATTAGAAACACAGGACTCATCCGTATGTTCTATCCAAATGTTTTGTTTGGCTATTTTCCTTAACTTCCTTTAAAAGAAAAGGAAAGGAAGGAGAGAGAGAGAGAGAGGGAGGGAGGGAGGGAGGGAGGGAGGGAGGGAGAGAGAGAGAGAGAGAGAGAGAGAGAGAGAGAGAGAGAGAGAGAGAGAGAGAGAAACCCAAACGAAATAAGGAACTGCAATTGCTTTGCAGTCACGCTGAGGAAAAACAGTATGTTTTGGCCCTCCAACGAACAGAAGGCAGCAGCATCTTTGGTGATAAGCAAAGAGGAAATTTAATTTAAAGAGGCCACTTGGGTTGGGTGGCTTAACTCCATGCCTGAGGGAACCAGGAGAGTCCTAGATGAAAGCCTACTTGTAGGAAAGGACTAAAAATGCTTTTCTGGAGGGTGGATTGTAAGGCATTTTTTCTTCTCTGCTGTAGCTTTTTAAGCATTTCTATCTCTCCCAAGGGGATGGGCTGGCTCAGTGGCTAAGATGCTGAGCTTGTCAATCAGAAGATTGCCAATTCAGCAGTTCGAATCCCTAGTGCTGTGCAATGGAGTGAGCCTCCGTTACTTGTTCCAGCTTCTGTCAACCCAGCAGTTTGAAAGCATGTAAAAATGCAAGTAGAAAAATAGGAACCACCTTTGATGGGAAGGTAACAGTGTTCTGTGCGCTTTCGGAATTTAGTCATGCTCGTCACATGACCATCGAGATGTCTTTGGATGGTGCTGGCTCTATGGCTTAGAAACAGAGATGAGCATTGCCCCCTAGAGTTGGGAATGACTAGCACATATGTGCGAGGGGAACCTTTATCTCTCCAAAGATATTAAAAGGTCTTTCTAAGCTGGGTGATGTGTATGAATCTAAGCTGGCACCATTGGCTCAGAACTGGGTTAAACCCTCAGAAGAATCAGAGAACACAGTTGACTTATGACGACCATTAGGATTGGAAATCCATTGCTAGGCATGGTGGTTGGTAAGTGAGTTGGTCAGAATTGTTAAGTGATCCACAGTGGAATAGCTTGCCTTCAGAAGTTGTGGGTGCTCCATCACTGGAGGCTTTTAGAAGAGACTTGGATTGTCATTTGTCTGGAGAAGAGGGGATCCTTAACAAATTTACACTTCTGCTGTAGATACCCACACAAGTGCAAATATGCTAGCCATGTTCAAGGCAGCCAGTTTGAGCAATAAGAGGAAGCTCTGGCTGGTGTCATAGACGCAAGAGTTGCAGTTGTGTTTACAGTTTCCTGTTTTTGACTAGTCAGTGGATTCAAAAACAACAAAAACATACAAGTAACCCCTGGAACATGCAAAGTCACAGCTTATTAAGATGCTGTACTGACCTGGTATTGGCATAATCTTTTTGTGTGTTTTTAAAAGCCTTATACATATTTTTTTTAAAAGTGCTGTTAATGCCTGGAAATCTGTTGGTAATCCATGTCAGTTATGGAAATGAAAGATAATTGGCCCTCTGCCTTGTGATCAAATTGCAACTCCAACTCCCTTCTAGTACAGATGTTGTTGCCTAGTTGGGTAATGAAACATCTGCAAGAAAACCATCAAGCTCAGAGAGCATCAAGGGCCCCCACCGAGCAGATTGTCACATTTCATTTACCCTAGAAGATAGCCTCTGTTCTTAGAGAAGCATGGTGGAGAAGCATGGTCCTCCACCTAGAGTTGGAGACACTTGCCTCCCACTTGGAAGGTTGAGAGTTCAATCCTAGGCAGTGACAGATGTTTCTCTATCAGGATACAAAGAGAAAATATCTGCTATGAACTGAGTAGGCATCAGGAAGAGCATCCAGCCAGTAAATGCTCAGCTCCATAAAAGTTGCCCCAACTCCATTCCAATTAAGAGGAATTACAGACTCATAAAAAGAAAAAGAAAAACCCTCTTCTCTTAATCCCTTTGTTTATATTTTTCTGTAGGAGAAACAAAGTCTGCCTTGGTACCTAAAGTCTACTTATATTTTAAAACAGAATGTAGATGAAAGGAGACTAATCTGAAGGTAAAATCCACTTTTTTAAAATCTATTTTTTAAAATGATGGCTACATTCATGTGGCACCTGTATATGTATAGTATATCTGATACTATAATCATGTGCTATGTCAGGCTTCACCTCCACCACCATGAAACTAGGAGCCACACAGGCAGTGATTCAAAACACTACTCTAGTTATTGCAACAACTAGAAAAACTACTGGTGCAGAAATCTACTTTCTGCAGAATGAAAGATGGAGAATTTCTTTCTTCAGTCAGTAGAGCATAATAAGTTGAGAACTTCTCACCTTTTGGTGAGAGTTAGAAGTTGGTATTTGTAAAGTATTATTCCAAGGGACCATCTATTTTCAAGGTTTTTTTGCTATTCACCTTACTGTTCTAAATCTTATTGCTAACTAATGAATTTTGGTCATCCATAGTGAATTGCCTTCCAAAATTGGTTTCTTTTTATGGGTTGTTCTGAAGATAGAAGCACTAAACCTAGGGTACTTATTCTTTTGGGTGGTGAATATTCCTGAGATTTTCAAAAACTGGTATAAGCATTACAGAGGTGGTATTCATTAGGTTCTGACCAGTGAACCGGTAGTGGACATTTTGAGTAGTTTGGAGAACCAGTAAATACCACCTCTGACTGGCCCCGCCTCCATCTATTCTCTGCCTCCCAAGTCCCAGCTGATCAGGAGGGAATAGGAATTTTACATTATCCTTCTCCTGCCATGCCCACCACGGCACGCTCACCAAACTATGTCACGCCCACCAAGCCACACCCACAGAACAGGTAGTAGATTTTTTTGAGTACCACCACTGGAGCATTCTCACGAAAGGGCAGCTGTCAGGGGCAAAGGTAGTCCCCAAACATCCATTTTTGCAAATTCATAGAATCAAAGGGCTGACTAATTAAGTCACCAACTCTCCCCTCCATGCTTAATGCAGGAATCTTTAATGAACAGAAGCTCACAGCTGCTAGTTCATTCGTTCTACCACTGTCAAGCAGATTTTAGTGCAAGAATATTTCTTCTCTCACATCAATCAGAAACAGTTTAGTTTATCTGTTCCTCCTATCACTCTCTATTACCCCAATTTTACTTTTATCTTTTTCATGTGCAGGTAGAGCTATTACTGAACAAAAGACTGGGACATATTTCTTCTGTCATTTCTATTTTCTAATCCTGCTTTTAAGATGGTCCTCTGATGCCATCCTTGAAAGAGCAGTGGGGTTTAAAACGGCTGTTTCTCTTTTTATCAATGTAGCATGTTGTCTTTTTCTTTTGAATATCTGTTTAAATTAAACATGTTTAAAGAAAAGCTAGGTAGGTTGGGGTTAGTGAATCTCTATAGTAAAGGGAATGCATATTTAATCATACATGTACTAAATGCAGCTAGAATTGTATTTGCATAAAACTGGAAGAGTGAAGAGATCCCTAATGATGAGAATGTGATTAGGAAAATATTAGAATGTGCAGAAATGAATAGGTTAATGTTAGCTACACAGGAGAAAGAACAAAGAGAATATCATACGACATGGGAGCTATTTTATAGCTGGTTGGAGAATAAAAACAGAAGTTAGAAATAAATAGAGATCAGTGAAATATAGAAAAAATGTTAAGATAGAGATGTAAACAATATGATGATTCTTAGAAATATGACTGTTAAGACTATTGTGTTTAATTTTACTATTATATTCCTATTAGAAAATACGTTAAGAGGGAGAAATGAATAGGTTTATTATGTTTATTATTATTGTTGAAAAGATTAGAGAATTAATATCAATATAATGAATACTGTAAATTCTGATTGCACAGAGATATTTGTACCCAAAAGACACACTGTTTAATGGAAGATGAAATGTTCAAATTAAAAATTAAAAGAAAAGAAAAGAAAAACTAGGTAGAATGTTGCACTTGGGGCTGGATGCCAAAACAACAGGCAGACATTGGAGCCCACCAGAACTAAGTAGGAGACCTGAAGACCAAAATAAGCCATAAGCCAAATAGTATCCTTAGAAGAGTGGCTCAGATCATGCTATGATTACTAAGATATTTCTTAGTGAGGAAGTAATTTCCTTGAAAAGGAATGGAAGAATGAAAAAGTGCATTCATGTAGTCTCTGAAACCATAAATCATCATCCATTTTTATGACAATGACTAAAATTTGTCCAATATTTCTTTTTGCCCTCTGAATGTTAGGAGGTGATAAAAACGGAGCAAACTAATTTCTCTGTCTCTCTTGCTCCCTTCTCTTGCCCTTCCTTGCCAAGAATGATAGTTTTATTTGATTTTAGTTTGAGGGAAATTTGTACCAAGCTCTTTAAGGGGAAAGTTTAAAGTTTCCCCAGACAGAGTTCACTGCTGTTGTACAATTGGGTTTTACTTCTGGGTATTCACTCCAGGTGTATGTGTTGCTTAGGATAAAATTGTGCTAATAAAGAAAACTTACCAAACCACATTATACAGTATGCTTCCTCCATTAATTGGGGCCCTAACAGGGTGTTGTGGAACAATTATATACATATATATATATGTGTGTGTGTGTGTGTGTTATATATATATTTGTTTTCGTAGATTTTCACGGGTGTAGGTATGCTGGCATAGCTGGCTTCGGGGATTTTCCCGTGTATAAGGCATATATATGTTTTCTGAGGTTTTCGCGGGTGTTTGTATGTAGGTCTTTGGTTGTTTGGGTTTTCTCCCGCGTAGAATTGGAAGTATCTTCACGACGTTTCGATGAAGTTTCATTCATCATCTTCAGGCTGGTGCTTCCGGCTTGGTGCTTTCAGGAGCAAGGTGCTTCCGGCTTGGAAGCACCAAGCCGGAAGCACCAGCCTGAAGATGATGAATGAGACTTCATCGAAACGTCGTGAAAATACTTCCAATTCTACGCGGGAGAAAACCCGAACAACCAAAGACCTACATATATATATAGGTATATATATGTATATATAGGTAATTGTTTCACAACAGCCTGTTAATAGGCCCCAATTAAGGAAGGAGACATACTGTTTCCTTTCCTGCCTTTTGGGTCATCACCAGAGACCATCTAGACAGCAAGCCAAGAATTACGTTGTGTAATTTTTTTTTAGATATGTGTGTTAGTTTTATGAGCTGATCAATAAATTCTCTCTCTCTAATTTAATTTATTGATCAGCTCATAAAACTAACACACACACACACACACACACACACACACACACACATGCTGGTATTACTGTCTTCGGGTGTTTTCCCATGTATATAGCATGGAATTGTTATAATAACAATTCCATGCTATATACACGGGAAAACACCCGAAGACAGCAATACCAGCATATCTACACCCGTAAAAATCTATGAAAGCATATATGTGTGTGTGTGTGTGTGTGTATGTGTGTGTGTTAGTTTTATGAGCTGATCAATAAATAAATCAGAGACTAGTATAGATCTATTTCGAGCTTTTTAGCTCTCATCAGCTAGCCATACCCTTACTGGGATTCGAACCAGGGCTGTATTGCATATTAGGCAAGAGCCTTTAGCCATTCAGCCAGCCAGGCTCTCCCATTGCATCAGCTGAGACAGGAGGATTAGTATCTATAATTGTTCCACAACACCTGTTAGGGCCCCAATTAATGGAAGAGACATACTCTACACATAGAGACATACCTATAAAAAAAATTACACAACGGAATTCATGGCTTTCTGTCTAGATGGTCTCTGGTGATGAGCCGAAAGGCAGAAAAGGAAACAGTATGCTTCCTCCCTTAATTGGGACCCTAACAGGGTGTTGTGGAAACAATTATATATAACTATCCTCCTGTCTCAGCTGACAAGAAGAGAACCGAGCTGGCTTAATGGCAAGGCTCTCGCCTGGCATGTAATACAGCCCCGGTTCGAATCCCAGTAAGGGTATGGCTAGCTGATGAGAGCTAAAAAGCTCGAAATAGATCTATCCTAGTCTCACTGACTTATTTATTGACCAGCTCAAAAACGTAACATGTGTGTGTGTGTGTGTGTGTGTGTGTGTGTTCCAGCATAACTCTGGAATGCCTTGAGCAATTTCAATCAAATTTAAACACAGATGACTTACGTCTGGGGACAAATACTCTGATTGTGTGTGTGTGTTTGTGTGAGACATCCCTAACATCCCTGGAGGTTTGTGTGTCCGTGTGTGCGTGTGTGTGTGTGTGTGAGACACCTGAACTGCTGAAATGAAAAAGACTGAATTATATCTATAGTATCAAGTCACAGTACTTTTGACAATGGTAGTGTGTATTTTGGATTCAGATTCTGTTAAGATACAGCCTGTTGTGCCTTAAAATGGCTTCTACTGTACAGCACAACAGAGTTGCCATGATAACGGCTTTGCAGTCCTCCACAAGGGGGCTCCCTCTAGTACAGGATTGGGATAAATACATACCTGGGCTAAGGTGGGCTATCAGCTAGTTATTTAAATAAAGGGAAACAAACTTCCACTAACTTGGCCTGGGATTCAAAACTAATGTCTTTTCTAATTACTTGCTGGGGCAGGAAAACAAACACAAATTATTTAATAGAGGATGCATTGTAAGCAATGTGGAATGCCAGTTTGGAAGAAATGTTTTTAATGGTCCATTCTTCTCTTCTTGGAGGTATTTTCCCCCCCAAAGCAGAACTATTGAAATTAATGGACATTGGGAACCCAAAAAATAGTGCATGTATCTGCCTGGATTTCTCTTTTCTTCCTTCTCTTCCTTCTCTTATTCCTACTTGTTATATGCTGGAGAGGAGAAAAACCCACACTTTGGTTGCTGGGCTAATTATGTTCTCTTTGACAGACAAAGGAGAAATGTCCATGGTGGCACAGAGTAGCAGGGGCCAGATAAGAGGGGTGGTCCTGCAGCAAGCTAAGTAGATCCTTATTGGTTGCTGACATCCTTTAGGCTCCTCCTGTTTGCAAATTAAAATCTTTGCGTAGAAGATTGTTTTGCATTTTCTCATGAAAAAGACCCTTTTCCTGCTGGATCATTTTGATCCGGCTTCAGCTTGTCTCAATGATAGGTTGGTACCATGACATTGTGAGGTTACGTCTCAAAAAAAAAAAGATGCATTGGCCATTCTTATGGTCTATTTTATATTCTAACCTAATTCAATATTTTGCAATGGATGGCACTCGGTCATTAATCCTTGGAGGAACCTAAAGTCCATCAAACAAATAAAACAAGGAAGGAAAATCTTGGTGTTGGTAAGAGGCTGTATGGATGAGACCATTGAATCATAATTTCTCCACTTGTGGCTTCCCACAGCTAGGACATCTTTTTCACAGCAGTCCTATTATCATTCCTAAGATTTCCCCCTCTGGTGAAATTCAGAGAAACCCATCCAACCTGCGGAAATTTTCTATTTCAAAGAGACATTTATATGCAATCTTGATATTTTTTTAAAAAAAAAGCTTTTGCAAAGAGAGGAAAGCAAAACCAGGAAACAAACATATATATTTTTTCTAGGCATTTTATTCACTTATAACAGAAACATTCACTTTATCAGGTATCACTGAAGTGCAATTTACAGAATTTAGCAGCAAATCCACACTTGGAAATTGTTCTTTTTGTTTGTACAAATCTTACAAATGTACATCCATTCGTACCATATTGCCATTCATCCATGCTCACTATATACACTGTCTTCTCTTTGAATTCCTAGTGCAGCGCCATTCTCTCCTGTGTTCGAAATGTGGATGTACAATTGGGAAGAAGCGTCATTACAAAATGTTGGGCTATTGCATGAGCTTTGCACTTTGAACTCAAATTCTGAGAGGACAAAACCAACATTTTCAGGGTTTTCCATGGAATTATCCAATACTCTCCATGGTCAAGTTAACAGTGTAAGAAACCTCTGCCATAATTCTTGTTTTCTTTGTTGAGTCTATATTGTCTTTAACTGGTGGATTGGGTGAACTGGTCACTCCTAAAACAACAAAAGTGCTTGTATAAGCAAAGAGTAAGGTAAAAACATAATAATAACCATCATCATCCAGAGCTCTTCAATAGACAATATATTTGCTAAGTAGTAGGTAGTATTAAAGGTTCCCCAAAGAACCATCATAATTACTCTGACAACAATGATTAGGAGTTTAAGAAAACGATTCAAAAGTTCTATGGGAATCTGGGTAATTAAGTAGCAAGCATGGAGTTTGTGCTGAACCGAGATTTCAAAGTACAAAATGAACAGCCTTATTGGTCCTTAGGCCTCATGTAAGGCAGTTCACAAAACTTCCGATGGAAGTTAGCAAGAAATTCTCTTGCATGAATGAGATCTGGGGTTATAGCCTGCTTGCAAGAACGGAAGAAGCAGAGGCATACGCAGTGGGGAGCAGGAAATGCCATGTATGATTGGGTTTCTGTGAAACTCCGCAAGTTTGTTTCATATATGGAAGAGGAATGCTGTACTGATATGGAAATTCTAAGAAAGCATTACATATTTTTTCAACTATAAAGATAACTTCGGAAAAACCACCCTGTTAGTAAAATGGCACTTTAATGTGATCTATTAGCAGCTTTGGCCCACATACTGAAACACAAAACCAAGTTGCAGAGATGTTATTATTACATTTTATCTAACTTTCCTCCAAATTTACCTTCTCATTTAGGATTCATGTATCCGTTCTCATTTTAATCTTACAACAACCCATGAGGTAGGTTCCACTGAGCTATTATGACAAACTCACAGTCTCCCAGGCAGTTTTTAGTGAGAGGGCAATATTTTCTAAGCAGCCACCCCACACACAACGGGACCTTTTTATGTGCTTGAGTCTCATGGGGAAAAAAAAGGATAATATGATGGTTTGGACCTCATAAGAGTGTATGAGATTGATCAAAAGCATCCTGTATTTGGAAAGTTAGTAAGTTAACAAAAATGTCTATTTTTATAGCAGGGAGAATTGAGGAGTGGGGGCAATAGACAATCAATCAATCAATCAATCAATCAATCAATCAATCAATCAATCAATCAATCAATCAGAATAGAGCTGGAAGGGAAAATAGCTTCAAACATCCAAATACGTTCTGAACCTGGGAGTTTTTGAAAACAGGCTCTTCATGAAGAGATTTCATGCAATCTTGTCTCCCATTTGAGTAAGGAGTGCTCAAGCCAGTAGAGTTTACTTCCAAACAAACATGGATGAAGTTGCACATGGATGAGTAGAGGACAACAGATACAAAATTCCATTTGCTTCAGCAAAATTTAGAGGAACTTAACTTTCACTGGATACTTCCTGAAACTATTCTCTTCTTTCTCCAATTCTTTGGGATTTATGAGTATTTTTGGAAATTTGAGAAAGTGTCTCTATGGGCGCTCTCATAACATGGCCATTAGGAAGATAGTCAATCATTAAACATCCTCTTTCTTATAAAAGCAAATTGTCAGGATGCTTTCTGCCATTCCTTTTCACAGGATGTTCCCCCAACACACCCCATTTTTTGGGCACATGTCCACCCAGAATGTTGACATTTTTAGTATTCTGAGATTATGTACAAGAATCTTTGGGAATTTAAAGGCTTTCTTGTAACTAAATGTAATTCTGGAACTAGTGCTTCCTTTTACTTGATGAGAGTGTTTATACTTTTAGGAAACTTAAAAGTATGTCTTCTTTTTCAAGTTGGATGGAAGCAAAAAGTATGGTGAGCTACCATGGAGATGGCCATGGAGAATCTCGCTCAAGGTCTGGTGGAAAATCTCAGTTTCAAAATTAAGCATTTGTTATCATCACAAAGCCTTTTCTATTCCAAACTTGTTGAATTTGTATTTTCTACTATCTCTACTCTAAATAGGGGTGGGTTTTTTCTTCTTTTTTGGTAGTTAACATGGAATGTATTATTTGTTCAAGACATTTCTGCAAGGGGAGTGTTCCTTTTGTAAATCTAATTAAAATTTCTAGTTTATCACAATAATTTTATTTGAACAGACACTATAGCTACATCTTGTAATTTATCACCTAAAAAAATCATTAAAATACAGCAGCTAGTCCTATCCTGTGACATTAATAAACAAATGTATTTACTCAGTATGGCTCTCAAGACCTTATATACAGAGCATCTAACTTTATCTGCAGAAAACGGGTAGCATCAAGGGAGTTCTAGGGGAGATCTCTCATGCGACAAGTGAGAGAATGAACTCTGCTCTTGTGTATGAGATGTAAGTCGGTTGGATAGCTCTAAGAAGATACACCAAGACAGATCAGGAACAGCACGTTCATATATACACAATTCATGAAAACTAAAAGTTAGAAACAATAACGCTACACCCGCACATCCTGTCGTGTGGAACAACAACATCAACAAAAAAAGAACTACCATTCGGGTAGAGACTAATTCTGGAGGTGCTTAGATTTTCTATAACTTCTTGGGCATTCTAAATAACATCTACATCAGGTGAATATCATACCAATCACTTAAGATATCACCAGTCCAACCTGATGATGCTGGACTACACAGGGTTAAATGAAGCTGACATTTGCAGTCCAACACATTTAAAAAACATCCAATTGGAAAAGTGAATTAGCTTTTTTTCTTCCATTTTGCAACAATGCTCTAAACATGTACCTTGATCGAGGGAAGCAACGGAGGACTGTTTAGCATATTTAAAAATAATGCCATGATTCGGACCTCAATCACTCAAGGAGAAAGTTGGATGGTGAACGAAATGTTAGGCCTTTGGTTGGCACAACTGTGCTACTTAAGAAACTGAGGAAACCTTGTTCATAGGATATTGTGCTGATTGAGGCTGCCTTCAGGTCTACTAGATATTAGAAAACTGATCAAAGCTATGAAGTAGAGTGATCTTATCAAGGTTAGGAATTGTGCTTCTAAAGAATCTGTAATGTCTAGATAGGCCTCAAATTATCCAACAGATTAGTCAACAGATTTGTGGACAAACATGACAGAGGAGACTCACCCTGCATCTTTGGTCCACGTAAATTAGAGAACTTTTATACCCATGCTTGATAGACAAAAGAATATGAGCAAACCATGTAAGAGTAGAATTAGCATTCTATTTGGAACTCTTCTAGTATCAATATATGCCAATTCCTCCCTCAGAAAAATGTTCCAATTCACACTACGTTGACATTAGAATATTTTAAACATACAACTGAATTGCTCTCCATTGGCATTTGTGCAATACTGACATTCTTCTCCAATTTCAGATTTTTGAGCTGGCTGGTCCTAGGCCAGATTGTAGTAGGGATCTTAGAAGATCCAAATGCTAAGGATTGTGCAAAGACAAAAGGGGTGCTGTTGCTTACAGCTACACTGAGTTTGAGAGTCCTAATTAACATCTTTTTTTATTCTGCATATGAGTTGCAAGCAGGTAAATGAAATGTAATGCAGCTTGACTTTAATATGGTATGTGCATCTGGGAGGTCTGCTGCAATGTGCTTTCAACCAACTTAAAGAGTTCAGTCATCTCATGCAACAACAGGGCCCGTCTTTTTTAACCAGAGTGCAAAAAAAAAAAAAAGTGGTTTCTGAGAAGCATGCAGCACAATGTCCAACTGGTGCATGATGTGATGTCCTTGTCCCAGAATTGCACCCCTACCAAACACATTGTAGTCCTCTCATTTCTCCCAGTCCTCTATAACCCTGCTCTGTCTTTTACCAATCCTTTTGGAAACTCCTCAAGTTCCTCTCAATCTGAGTTTTCAGATCATTGCTTATCCTCCCTTTCTTGCCATATTCCAGCTGGAACCACCCATCTTTACCCCCTCGACTCATTTGCAATTTCTTGTTGTTGTTGTGTGTTCTACAATGTTTTTAATTTATAGCAAGGGTCTCCAAGCTTGGAATCTTTAAGATTTGTGGATTTCAACTCTCAGCCAGCACAAGTCTTAATTCCATCCACAAGTCCTAACTTTGCCAAATTTGGAGATCTCTGATTTATAGAAACTAACATTATCTTCCTTCTTCTCAGAACTACAGTTGCCTCCCATGAGTTGGAAACCAGAGAAGGATGGATCCATTTGACAGTGGTAGGCAGGCTGTTCTGTAGCTACTGTGGTTCCCCGAAAATAAGACAGTGTCTTATTTTCTTTTGACCCCCTGTAATAAGCACTTGGCCTTATTTTTGAGGAGGTCTCATTATTTTTGAGGTGTGGGAGGCAGTGAGCCTGGTCACCTATGGCTGCTGCTGTGTTGCAATATTTTGGGGGAGGGTTTATTTCTGGGGAGGGCTTATTTTAGTGCATGCACTCAAAAGCCTGATTGGACTTATTATCTGGGGAGGTCTTATTTTTGGGAAAACAGGGTATGTTCAATAATCCTAACTAGAGACCTTCAAAACGGCAGCTGATGGTTATCACATGCTGCATATTTGTTGAGTACAACCAGTTGCATAATAGACTGTTTGTATGTCAAGATCAGCATAGCCATGATCTGAAATCTATCAATCTTGGAACCATTGTTTCTTAAATGCAAGGTAAAGACATGCAAGCTTTTCCTTGCTTCTTTCTGAAACATTATGCTCCCTGCAGTGAACACGCAGAAACTTTAAATCTAAACTTTGGGCAAATATCTTGCTTTTCTATTTTCCTGATTTTGATGTACTGAGCAGCAGGTTTTATAAAACTCCAGGGTGCCACTGTGTAGGCTTCTGGTCTGAAATCCCACCTCTTTCCTCGCTCTCACACCCGTACGGAGAGGCACAGACACATAACTTTCCATGTTTCAGTGTATGCTAATTCCTGCCTGTGTTTGCAACCTAGAAAACCTCCTTGTCCTCCTATGATAATTATTGCACTAACAGTGAAGAGGAACACCAGAGGGCTGATGGTTTTGTTTGTTTTTCAGCCAGACGCAACTTGCAACCTGCTGTTGCCTGAAATACAGGTGCTGCTTAGATAATTACAGCAATGTGCTACAAACAAGGAACAAACAGTGAAGGTCGTTTTTGTAACCTGGGCTTGTACATCCTTGAGAAGGGATGGGTATGTAAAAGCAGTTTCCTAAAGGTTCAGTGCATTAACCAGAATGTATCTCATATCTAACACATTTAGATATAAGGTTCTGACTTGGGTTGAACGGGGTCTCACATGACGTCTCTCTGGCTCCTGTAGAGTTTTTCTCTTCCCTCCAGTCCTTTTCAATGTGGTCATGTTACCAAGATGCCAAGATGATTCACACCACGAGTAGAAATTGATCTTGCTCTGGGGGTTTTTTCACCCAAGTGCCCAAGCCTGCCTTCTGAAATGCTCTGAACAGCTGCTGTTTGGCAGACTGATAGACATGTGCCACCAACTTGGCCTCGCTGTACACTGATGGCACTTCTCCATGGCTTGATATCGGTGTGCTCAGCTGCAGGGGGAAAGAGAAGGGAGGGGGAAATTCAGATGCCAACGAACAAAGAGCTGAAGCATCATCCTCTTCTGTAGCTTTGTATCACCATTTCATCTGCTTCTCTTAATTTCTACAAAGAAATTGTGAGCTTTACACGTAACAGTACTCAGGGAAAAAAAGCATTTCAGAAGATCCGCGTCTCACTGCACAGACAATGCCAGGCTACCATCTTCACACAAAGGGGGATTTTGGAGAGCTCAACCAACCAATATTGTACATCATTTGGAAGAATGCCCAAAATTCTACCAGTTAATTCACAGATTTTTTTTTTGGGAAGCATTGTAAAGCCCATGACAAAGAATGGCCATTGGAATTCATTAGTTCTTTCCAAATGGACTCTCCATTCTTCTAAATGACTCCATTTTGCTCATTTGGAAGGAACCAGAGTATTTTTGAAGGCCATATTCATTTGTAATTTGGGAAAGAGAAACAAAATCGGAAAGGCTGCCCTGTTCAGTGGCATGAAAAATTCAATATGTTCCTAATAACAACCAACAAAGGTATTGCTCATTAAAAAAAAAAAATCATAGAATTTCCAAATTCATATTCATATAAATGAAACTTCACTTCATCTGAATTTTATTTGATGCTTTATTTAAAAGCCAACCATCTCTCTAAATTTCTAAGTGAGAAGGGGAGGAATAGAATTCCCCTTTCCATTCTCCTTTTTTCTTATTTTGTGAAACTTCTGATGTTACTTGGTTTCCCAATATTCAGCTAAACAAGAATTTGAACTGTTTTGTAGGCTAGTAGGCAGAAATAAAATTTCAAAGTAAAGAAGTATAGAAGTAAAGACCATACTGTGGAAGTCTTACTTCTTATGAGTGGTACAAATGTAAAAAAGAGGTAAACAGAATAGAATAGCAGACCCTGTAAGGGATCTTGGAGGTCTACTCCAACTCCCTACTCAGACAAGTAGCTATGTACCATTTCAGACAAATGATTTTCCAATCTCTTCTTTAAAACCTCCAGTGTCAGAACGCTCACAATTTCTGGAGGCAAGTTGTTCTACTGATTAATTGTTCAAATTTCTTAGAAAATATCTCCTTAGTTCTCTCTTTGAATAGTTTCCATGCATAGATTCTTGTTTTGCTTTCTGGTACTTTGGAAAATAGGTTGATTCCCTCTTCTTTTGGCAATCTACAGATATTGGAACACTGTGATCATGTCATCCCTAGTTCTTTTCATTAAACTAGACACACCCAATTCTTGCAACCGTTCTTCATATGTGTTAGCCTGTGGATCCCTAATCATCTTTGTTCTTCTCTGGACTCTTTCTAGAATGTCAACATCTTTTTTTGGGGGAAAACTTTGATTATATGGTTTTGGACACCATCTTGATGTCTTACCTGGCTCTACATCTAGCTAACCATGTCCACCTGCAGAGTAAATTGCTTTATATGTGGATATTCTCTACTTGAAATATTCTTCCAGCTTCTTCCCACCATCAGTGCCATGTACATATCCCTCTCAGTTTCTCCTTCTTTTCCTACAAAGACAATTTTTCTTGGCTATCCTACTGGATACTGCTATAAGCCTGTTTTTATTTGTGAGAACCTTGTATATGGCGCATTCTGAAAAAATAAGCACAGGTATCTTAGTTTCCTTCCCAATCTATTAATATGCAACGATTGACATCTTTCCTATCTTTTCCTACTCTTTCACACCCTGCTTTCCATAGCTTGGGGTAAGATTATTTTCATACTGAATTTCAAAAGCTTCAATTTAATTATTCAATCCAATTGAACTCATGTAGGAAGCCAGCAAGGATACAGGTACAACTTGTTAGTTGTAGGCCTGGTTATATGCGAGACCGCCTCCTGCCCCATACATCCCTCAGACCGATACGCTCCCACAGAGAGGGCCTTCTCAGGGTGCCGTCGGCCGGACAATGCCGACTGGCGACACCCAGGGGAAGAGCCTTCTCTGTGGCAGGTCCAGCCCTCTGGAATGACCTACCCCCTGAATTACGTACCATCACCGACCTCCGCCTCTTCCGCCAATGTCTTAAGACATATTTGTTTCAACAAGCCGGCCTAGCCTAACCTCCCATGGGGACTTTTATGTAGTTTTAAATTGGGCTTTTAAAATTTGGTTTTAGCGCAGGATAGGGTTATTTAATAGTTTTTTTAATTATATTTATTGTATTTTGTATGTCTTTTAAATTTCCTGTGCGCCGCCCTGGGTCCTCGGTGGAGAAGGGCGGGATATAAATTTAAATAAATAAATAAAATAAATAAATAAATAAACTTGGTGAAGAATTTCTGGTGTTCTGATTTGATTCTGCTTTGCACAGGCAGGACCAAGAGTACCTGAGGAGGTCAAAAAAGTCAAGATGACACCAACACAATTCTTGCCTTTCTTTAAAAAAGGGTGGGACTCTGATCTGGCAAAGAGCATGTTGACATTTTGAATGAAACCCCCCCCACCCATACTTTCATTTTTGTTTTGATTTTTATACGTATCTATTATTTCTGTTGCGTTTTCCTGGGGTATTAAATTAAAAATCAGTGTTGTAAATATACAAATGCTCAAGACTCCATGTCAACTTTGAAAAAGGAAAATGCATGCTGACATTTGGAGAAAGGATTTAAATAAGCAAATGTTGGTGACAGAGAAAAGGTGATGCTTCAAGTGAAAGTGCAAGTAACCCCCTCCTCTTTTCCTATTATTCTGGCAACAAATGCTTTAAGAGAGAGCAGTAATCAAGCATCAAGGATGTACTAAATGCACACAGCGGAGAGGCGGCTTTGCTGAGCAAAAGTACTTTATGAAATAACCTGCAACCCAGGTGCTTGCCAAAAGCAGCTTTTAATGTTTAAAACACACCTTTGTAATACAATTATCACTTCCAGCCACTGTGCCTATGGAGATTCTCAATCATCCAGGTCATGGTTGTCCCAAAGGTGCTTTTCTAAAAGGCAACCAGACTTGTATTTTTCTTCTTCTTGGAAACATTTAGCTTGTCATCTTTTAGAAGCTCTTTAGTTCTTGCATAAGAAGCAAAACGTTTTTGAAGAAACCAAGACAGTCCAATTGCCTTTTGGAAAAAGGAATCTTTAGGACTTCTGCCCCCTGTGCATCTGAGGTTGGAAAAAATGTTTGGTTTTGCTTTATTGACTTCTTGTTTTGCACAATTAAATTAATGACCTTATTTCTGGATGCAATATGACCAAGCGATTGAGGGGGTCCAGAGGTATTTCATGAGAAGAGTACTCCACTCCTCTACTTAAACTAGAATCCCCTGTGCCACCAGGCTTGAAATTTTGGGCTTGGACAATCTGGAACTGTGTCCCTGTGGTAAGATCTGAGCACAGTACACAAAATTGTCTGCTACAACGTCTTACCTGCCAATGACTTCTTCAGCTTGAACCTCAATATTACACGGGCAAACGATCAATACAAACTCAAGATAAACCATTCCAAACTCGATTGCAAAAAAATATAACTTCAGGAACAATGCCTGGAATGCTCTACATCAGGGGTCTCCAACCTTTGCAACTTTAAGTCTGAAGGATATCAGCTCCCAGAATTCTCCAGCCAGCAAAGCTGGCTGGAGAAGTCTGGGAGCTGAAGTCCTTCAGACTTAAAGTTGCAAAGGTTGGAGACCCCTGCTCTACATGGCTCCACTGTTACATCTTCTAACCCTTACAGCTTCAACCTTAAGCTGTCTACCATGGACTTCACCCCATTGTTAAGAGGTCCATAAAAGAGGCATATATAAGTGCATCAGCGTGCTTACTGTTTCTGTCCTACTGTTCCCATTTATTTTTATTCATTTCTTTCATTCATGTCCATGTCTATATTTATACATGTTTATATTTGTACATGTCTGACAAACTAATAAATAAAAATGCAAACTAAGAGTGAGAATTTAAATTGTGGGGGAAATTATGGAGTGTGGAGAATCCAGATATAGGAGAGTCCAGATAGGAGAGCAAATATTCAGTTCTGAGGATTTTCCTTTCATGAATCACAGGAGTGTGTACAGAGGATATGGGGCAACTTGTCAAAAGTAGAGACATAAGCAGGTGTCTTCTTTTTTATTCATTTCTTTATTTCTGCCCTGTTTTCTTCTGATGGGAAGCTGGATTTGTCAAGCCTCCTTCTTATAGGGAAAAAAAGATTTCCTTTCTTTCATCCTTTCCCCAATTATGGGCATAGACCCTTCACAGATACAGGTGTTATTTTGCACCATGTAAGCTTTTTAGTAGACTTTATCTATTCAAGAATCTGTGTTTTCATCCTTCATAATGGTCTTGGTTCTACCTACATGCACATGGTCTGCTGAATACTAGTGAATGGACCATTCAAGTCCAACCAGGCCTATCTAAGGGTTGATAACCAGTGATGGGGTTCAAATAATTAAACAACTGGATCTGCCCTAATGACTGGTTGGGGTGGTGGTGGCCATGGTGGGTGTGGCCATGGGTGTAATAGGCAGCACTCAGCCTCCTGCATTCCGGTGGAAGCAAAAATGGGCTGTGGGAGGAAGCGCATCCATCGTACCCCATTTTGGGCCTAGTAGGCCTCCCTGCACTTACCTGGGAGCCAAAATGGGGTCCTATAGGGGGCAGTGCAGGAGGGGTGGGACCAGCCAGCAAGTTAACAACTGATTTGCCCGAACTGGCTCCAACTGACTGAATCCCACCACTGTTGATAACTTCAACAGGTTCGCCTGGTTCGCCAATTGCGCCCCCTATTGGATCGGGACGCCCTTCGCACAGTCACTCATGCCCTCGTGACATCCCGACTGGACTATTGTAACTCTCTCTACATGGGGCTCCCCTTGAGGTGCACCCGGAGGCTTCAGTTAGTTCAGAATGCGGCCGCGCGAGCAATTATGGGCACCTTTAGGTTTGCCCACGTAACACCGCTCTTGCGCGAGCTGCACTGGCTACCTGTCGTCTTCCGGGTGCGCTTCAAGGTGTTAGTTATCATCTTCAAAGCGCTCCATGGCTCGGGACCTAGCTATCTGCGAGATCGGATCCTGCCCCACACATCCTCACGACCGATTCGCTCCCACAGAGAGGGGCTTCTCCGGGTGCCGTCCACTAGACTTTGTCAGCGGGCGACGCCCAGGGGAAGGGCGCTCTCTGTGGCGGGCCCGGCCCTCTGGAACGACCTTCCCCCTGATATTAGAACGACCACCGACCTCCGCTCCTTCCGTGTAAAATTGAAGACCCATCTCTTTCGACTGGCCGGCCTTGAATAGTTCTCTCTGTCTTTTAATTATAAATTTTAATGGGTTTTTAATTTATATTTTTAGCACGGGTAGATTTATTTAATTCTATTTTAAGTAATATTTGTATTATTGTATATTGTTTTTAATTATGCCTGTGCACCGCCCCGGGTCCCTGTGGGGAGAGGGTGCGGTTAATAAATCCCAACTTATTATTATTATTATTATTATTATTAGGAAAAGTATTATCTGCTTTCTCCAAAGTTGACGCAGCAAAGGTGGAAAAGAAATGTTATCAAAACCACACAATTGCTCCATATATATCTAGAGGTACAAAGATATTTTGAGCAGGAGGGGACAAAAAAAGAGCATGGCCTTTATAATTAATAGACTGGAACCTTGAAATATACAATAGGGGAGAAACTACTGACTTAGATGCTTTTAGAAGCATTAGAGAAAGTCTTATCCTAGGCTTCCATCCTAACAATGGAAATAAATGTCCTGCTAACAATTTTTAAAAAGAATATACAGTATCTCTATCCATATTTGGAAAAACAGCCATAAATTAGGCTGTCTATATTAGAAGCCTGATTTCTTTGATTCACAGTAAGAACAATTAATCAGTGGAACAACTTGCCTCCAGAGGTTGTGGGTGCTCCAACACTGGAGGTTGTTAAGAAGAGATTGGTTAGCCTTTTGTCTGACATGGTTTAGGGCAGGGGTAGTCAACCTTTTTATACCTACCGCCCACTTTTGTATCTCTGTTAGTAGTAAAATTTTCTAACCGCCCACCAGTTCCACAGTCATGGTGATTTATAAAGTAGGGAAGTCAATTAAATTTTTTAAAAAAGCAAAGTGCTTCAGTACCAGACAAAACCCCTACCACCCACCATGAAAGCTGGAACGCCCACTAGTGAGTGGTAGGGACTAGGTTGACTACCACTGGTTTAGGGCTTTCCTCTGGAGCAGAAATGGAAGGATTTATATTCCTTGCAGACAGCTGGTCATTTGCATTCTTTTAGTGAGTTATTGAGGCCACCTGGACATATATCTGCATCCTCAAGGTCATGACAACACAGATAAACCTTCAACTAGCCTTAAAGACTCACTAAAAAGGATGCAAATGACTAGCTGTCTGCAAGGAGTATGAAATTTTCCATTCCCCCCCTGCAGTCAGAGCTGAAGAAGCTTCTTGAATGAGAACCAAAACACCTTCAAAGAAAAACAAGAAAGTCCAGTTGCCTCTTGAAAAAATTATCTTTGGGACAACCATGACCTGGATGACTAAGAATCTCCATAGACTTGACTCTTACACTTATGGTCCATGACATTTGGACAAGAAATGTCAATGCTAACATACTGATTTTTTTAGGACAGGGGTCAGCAAGCTTCAGCTCAGGAGCCACATGTGGCTCTTTCCTCCCTCTGCTGCAGCTCCCTGTCACCAGTCGGCTCCACAATTGATAGGGCTTTGGGTTAGAAGAGCTGGAGGAAAAAGGATGCTGTGCTAGGAGGAGACTCTATGGTGGGAGAACCAGACATACGGTCAACTTCAGAATTAAATGGGGGGGGGGGCTTTTGGTTAGGACCTTTGTGGCTCTTTGATTGTTGAGGGTTGGCAACATCTGTCCTAGGATAAAGATTCACAGTTGGTGATTGTGAGAAGCCGCAGCAGCAAAGATATCCTCTACCACCCAAACGATCCAGTTTTTTTCACCATGCAACTCACACTTACCTTTCCATAAAGCTTTGCCCACTGAGTGTAAAACATGTGCTTGCAGAGTCGTGAACAACTCCCACAGTTTTTTTTCCCTGTTGTGGCATTAATAAGCTCTAAGTCTGCTGTGCCTGCTATCCAATTCACACTGAAACCAGGAGATTTCCCAGCCCGTCTCCTTTCAGCGTTACTCACTCCTGTCAAAGTGGAAGCAGAAAACACCAAGCATTAAAAGCAGAAGGTTTGAAATATAAGAAACGGAGCTTCCATTTTATTGGGAAGTAGCCTATATTTCCATACCTATAAATACAGCAATATATTCTTATCCGTCTTAGCCGGAATCTGCTTGGATCAATATATACTTTTAAGAAGTGTTCAATTCATGTTGCCAAAATGTAATTAAGATTCCTGTTTTCAAGTATACATTTTGACAGCCTTTGTACATATAAAATCACTGTCTCATTGACAATCGCTGTTTTCTATGAGTGTTTCATATGGAGAAAATTCTAAATTAGGGCGCATTAAAAATAAAGATAGCAGGTCCATGGAATGAGCAGATTCCAAATGTTGTAACAGAATAATATATATAACGGGATCAACCAACATGACACACAAATGGGCAATCAGATTTTTTTTCATTATGAAAAGTAATAGACAAAGCTATTTTGGTTGTCACAGATTTTATGAGATTTTGTATATTTTCACTTTTTATTATTTTATTCTCATAGCCCAAATAAAGCTGCTAACCATTTTAGTCTTTAAAATTATTTTAAAATAGGGCAAATACTCAATTTTTAAACTTTGTTTTTTAATTTTTATCCAACAGAATTTAAATTCATCTCAGAGCCATCACTGCATTATAGATAGTTAATCACTTTAACCTTGGGTTAATAAAATTAACAAAGAAATACATTGCAAAAGAAAAAAAATACAGGATAAAATATATAATTTCTCATTATTTTGCTACGGTACAGATATTACATAGCTCTTTGTGAATGATGCAAAGGCAGTTCCAATAGTTTGATCTGGAAAATTAATCCAATTGTCAATGCACATCAATCTGGAAATTCATTTCAATTCAATTTCTTCAGACTGAATCAATGAAACGGTTAGATTAGACTTGAATTTCAGAATCAATTTGGCTCAAGTGTTTCTGTGCACAGATAGAAGCACCCAAAATCATCCATATCAATTCAAAACATCCAATTTGATGATACAAATTAAGTATCTAAGTCAATTCAGAAAGGCAATTTAATCTGGAGATTGAAATGACATGCCTTTAAATCAAGTCTCCAAATTAAATATCTGCATAGCTGAATAGATAAAGCAGCTTTGATATATATATATATGGGGATTAAATGAATTACAGGTACTGAAACATTGTATGCATTTGCTTCAGTTAGAGGCAACTGGAAAATACACTTGAAATGGTCGATTATTAAAGATTTATTAAAAATCCTTTGTATTTGTATTTCTCAGCTTCTATATCATTTCCTTAGCTAAGTGGCAATATCCTAAGTGACTGTGTACAGATGAATCAAAATGAAAATATAATTGAGTTATTATTTCACGCTGAACTTGTAATCACATTTATGTCATATTAATAGTAATCTCCATTTCTTCACTATGATAACTGATTGGTTCTTATCTTAGGGGGAATACTCTATAAAGTAAATGTCGTTCTTACACCATGGCGCTATTTAAATACATCCATCTGAGAACTGTTGCACATAGATCTCACTGTATGACTTGATGTGAATGTGTCAGCCTCTGTCAGAATTATGATCTAACTTAGTGGATAGTGTGCCAATCTATGACAATATGTGCCAGATAAGGCCTGACTAGGATAAAACCATAGGTAACAGAACAAACACAGATGCAGCAATCTAACGATCAGAAGAAAATAAAGCATTTGGTCGAATTAATAGCTTTTGTATTCAGGCACTAGCAAGGATTTCAAAAGATAAAAGCTAAGCACAAATGGTCCACAGATACTTCCTATCAAGAGATCAACATTTCTGTTGGAAAATAAAAAGAAATGAAAGCTGAGAGAAGTTAAAGTCTGGCTGTTAATAAATATATTTTGTGAGCAGAGATTGTAGCATTTTTATCCCTTGTCTTCCAAAAGCATATTTGTTTGTGTGTGTGGAGGAAGATTTAGGGAACTTGGAGAAATTAAATAGGAAAGCACTATAGCAAAGTACTAACTCTAAGCTGTGGTAACAACCTCTAATCCTCTTCCTGAGGAGAAAATAATTGGTTTTAAATCTGGGAGACCTTTGCATCTCATCCATTTTTAACTCCATTGTATGTCCTTGGTTGGTAGGTCCCCATCTCTAGTCCTGGCCTTACATTTCTGAAGTGTGAGCAATTAAAAAAAAGCATTCCTCAGAGGGCTGGAAAATACAATAGATTCTTTGCAAATTGAAAGTGCAATTGAAAATGATAACTTGTTGGAATGAACTGGAATGAGTCTTTAATGTATTATCAGAATGGATTACATATTGTTAATAGAGAGAACAAAAGAGAACACAAACCAGGACTTATTAATTAATAAGGAAGGCCATCTAGCTCATGGGAGTTATTTTCTGGTCTTACTCTCCGAGTACTAATTGGTGGATCAAGACTCTTGTTCTCCTACTTTAGATCCTTTACCTTTAAAAAAAATCCAAAACATTTAAAGGCGTAAATCTCTCTTGCCTAACTACTGCAAAACTACCATGCAGGGAATGCTAAAGATCAATACACTCAACAAATCTGGGGAGAGCACTAGAAAAAAACCTCTTCTGTTGAAATACTAAAACAGGGGTCAATAATCCATAGCTTTGGAGCCGCATATGGCTCTTTCATCCCTCTGCTGTGGCTCCCTGTCGCTGGTCAGCTCCACAATTGATAGTTCTTTTGGTTACAACAGGTGGAGGAAAAAGGATGCCACACTAGGAGGAGACTCTGTGGTGGGGGAACCAGACTTTTGGTCACCTCCATAACTGAATGGGGGGCTTCCGGTTAGGATCTTTGTGGTTCTTTGACTGTTCAACGTTGCCAACTCCTGTATTAAGTCCAAGCAGATAACACTGGGTGAGGTTTGCCCAATGGTTTGACTCATTATTAGATCATAACATAGCAATGGACTAGTTTCATGAACTAGGGTGATTACCTTTTTCCAAACAAATTTACATTTTCTTCAGAGTAAGTTTATAGGGGTTATGTCAGTGATAGGCAGACTATAGCCAAAAGTAGATGTTACTTCCACCCATCCCTGTTTCTGGCATCCGTCTGCTCTGTTTTTTCTCCTGAAGTCCCTATTTTCTTAAGTTTCTATTGGCATCCCAAGTGGATCAGAAAACTCCACAAGATGAATGAATTCTACTTTATTGTAAGACTACATTAACAGAATCTTACAACTCTGAAAGTACAAATATCCCACCATCTCTTTTTATTGGCTGATAAGTTTGGGAGGACATTTCTAAGTTTTTTTCTCTGCCCATTAGTCAGTGGTGAGCCTTGTTTATTTGATCCTTCCTAAGTCAGCATCTCCTCCCTCCTTTTCCAAGATCATTCTCACATTCTATTACAGTTTCTGAGTCATATTCTTTTGCCACCCCGTACATTAACTCCCCCCCCCAAAACAAATGGATGAAAACTTTCAAATGGGCTAAGAACTGGCGATTACAGATTGCCAATCCCAATGTTTGCTGAATGACAAAAATGTCTTAGTTGTATCAATTAAAATGAGCACCATCCTTTCTTTCTCTGTGAGGCTAATGATGAAAAGAGATGATGTCAATGCTTACAGCATGATCCTCTGCAGGCAACAATTTTCATTTGAATGGTTCCACCTGAGCTACAATCCTCCACTGACAGCTTAGAACTCCCCTAAATGGGGCCAATACTGCATTATGTGCTCATGAGTCCTACAAGAAGCAACCAATAATAGAAAGGGCAAAGAAACATGTATATAGCAATCTAAGAATATGGGAAAGAGGAAAATTCTAGGCAGAATCCGCCATTTTTAGCTGCAGACCAGTTTTGACACTGACTAAATCTCCTGCATGAAAGCATCCTTAACTCTACCCATTGTCCATCTGGTATATGCAGGATGTTGCAGTCTTCAGTGGCTTGACACGGTCTTGCTTCTTCAATGAATTTCTATTTCATACAATATTGCACTTGCCCTTTAAGATGATATGCTTAACCACATAACTGAATGGTTAATAAGTTTAAATCTGTTCTTAAGTAAATTTTATGATCCAAGGGTCCAGTTTGAGTTTAATACTTAATTGAGTTCTTTGGCTAAGAACAGGTGGGTGTGTCTGTCTGTCTGTCTGTCTGTCTGTCTGTCTGTCTGTCTGTCTGTCTGTCTGTCTGTCTGTCTGTCTGTCTGTCTGTCTGTCTATCTATCTATCTATCTATCTATCTATCTATCTATCTATCTATCTATCTATCTATCTATCTTCTAGTCTCTTGAAGAATAATGAAAAATTGCTTTATTGGATAAAGATTGTATCTAACTCTAAAGCCTTTCTAGTCATCCAATGATGTATTAAACAATGGTTAATGGTGCAAGCCATTAAAAAAAACCTAGTATGCATTAATCATAGAACAAACTGCTATAAAGGTCTAATTCATATATCCACATAGAGCCACATGGGAAACCATTAATATAAACAGTACCCTTTCAAATACCAAAGAATTTAAACAATGCTGACTCAGGAATTCTTGTTTTTCAGTTTGCAGCAGCAAAGTTAAAATTCACTGGCATGCTCAGTAATTTTAACTATTTTGTGTTGTATTTCTGGTTGGGAAAAATATGGATGGCTAATGTCAATGAACTACTGGAGATAAAGGTAATAGAAGGATGGTTTTGAACAAAGAAGAAATATCTCATTTGACCTGGATTAGATCAGAAGGTAGGAGGTTTTATACATATGTATGGAAAATTTGAAAATTTAAATTTAAAGCAAGCATATAAATGTACAACAGCACCAAATAAAAATAGCTGAGGTCACCAGAAAAACAAGAACGAAAATTTTGTATCTCCCTTGAGATCCAAAGTAGTCAAAAAGGAAGTAAAGAAGAAGAAGGAGAAGAAGAAATAAATGCAACATTCATCCTGATTATTGTAGGGAAGAGTGTAGAAAATGTGGAGATAATCTTGATAAAGGAATGCAGGAATGATTAAAGAAGAAGAAATGACAACTTAGCCTGAGGAAATGAAAAAAAAACATGAAAAAGAAACTCAAAATATTTTCATTTTGATTTTGTTTGGTGTAAGAGAGCAAAGGAAATTCTGGATGGCCTTCAAACTTCTGTTTCTCTACTCTGCAACCAGAAAGTCCCATTCCTATATTCCTTATGGTTTCTATTTCTTGACCTATCTTACCTTAGAGCTGATCAGCAAGAACTCTTCCTAGGAAAAACAAGTTATCATGGACCGAAATAGGAGCAGAGGAAGGAAGGAAGGAGGAACTGTTTCAACTTCAACTGTTTTAACCTTAAGGATAGACCGAATCATTATTAGTGACATAAAACAACAAGGAGGATCAAGTACTTTAAGATGTGTGATGCAGCTTGGAAGGGCTGTTTTAGAGTCCAGTAATACAAGCCGTGGGAAGGCAGACAATTTATGCTTCTAAGCCAACATGAGCTTACCACTCAGGAGAAGCTGATTACACCGGTATGAAGCTGGAAGTTGACCAACATCTTCTAATCTATGGCTCATTACCCGTGAAAGGTGACCAGTGTGAGAGAGACTTCCCACAATAATGCTATGCAAATATACTGGCTCGATGAAGTAGCTAAGAAGTGCGCCTTGTAACCCAAGGACATTCCATCTGGAAAAGAAATTCAACAGTGAAAAAAATGTTCTGCAAGGCAGGAAATTAGAGGTGAATTACATTGCGGGTAACAAAATAATATTCAGAGAGATGGCAAAGTTCATTAGGTGGATGCATAGGTTTATTTTTAAGGAAAAAAAATCTTGAGTGGATGCAGGGGGTATGTCTGGGATGGATTAAGGTTCCCCAATCTGATGCCATCCAGATGTGTTGGAACAACTCCCATTATTCTAGATATCTGGAAGACACCAAGTTTTGGGAACTGAAGTTGGTAAGTTTTAGAAGTAATACTACAATGGAAGGAAAAATATGACCCTGGTTAAAACAAAAAAAAAACTTTTGGGGGATACTTCATGATAGGCAAGAGTCAGATATGTGAAATATATTATTTCATGTCTCTCTGTGTCTATGGACTGCTATTAATATTTAGCTGGCCTCCAAAACCTTAAACTGCTGGGATCCATGGTATCATAGAGAGCATCCTTTTCATGTCTCCTGTTTATAAAATGATTGAGCTGGAGTTCATCCTGGAAGCCCTCCTTCATTGAGATCAGAATGTTACAGGACTTTTCTTCAACAATGGCACCTACCTTGTGCAATGTCTTTCTTTTCTAAGTTGTAGAAGGGTGAACACTAATACCTACCTGCCTTTTGAAATGAAGGCTAGGCTTCTCTATTTGGTCAGAGAGTTTGGGGGTTGCCTACAATTAACATAACAATTCTCCTTGTAGACAGTTTATCGATACAAATTTCCCTCCTAGAGAGTTTATCCATATTCCTAACACTCCATTCTGTTCTTGAAGAACACGCCATAAGAAAAACTGCCACACAAACGTTGTCTTTAGTGGGTTTAATGATGATGAGCTGAAATATGGGAGACATTTTAGAAAAGGTTAGAGAGATTTTGCTATTTAAGGCAACATCCAGTGGTTGCTGTGCTGGAAAAAAAAGCATTTAAAGTGCAAATCTGTACCAGCAGGAAGCATTATGTAGCTAATTTCTTACATCATTGTTCTTTTCATTAATTAACATTTCTCAACCGTTAGTGCTATAATTGCGGTGCCTCTGTGCCATACGTCGCTTTCCATGATTAATAAGGAGCCATTATACTTCCCTTTCCTGAAGCAGTCAATTAACACGAAATACTTTCCATTAATTACTGAATGTTTAAAACCAGCATGCTGTACCTGGAGAGCAATCTGCTCAAGGAACCTGTGACAAAGATTGCTTTCAGAAGTTCCTTTTAAATTTTATTCCTCCCTCCCTCCTTCTCTCTATCTCTCTCTCCCTCCCTCTCTCTCTCTCTCTCTCTCTCCCCCCCCCTCTCTCACACACACAAAAGAGCAAACCACAGGCAATTTAGTTGGCTATATTAATTTGCTTTAGAAGCAAGGGTCTGCGAATGAGAAACATCTTTTAATCTCATGGAAGACAAGGCAGCCATCTGGCTGCTAAGGATTTCTGCGTGAGGCTGCCCCTCTCTTTCTCTCTAAAATGCAGGTCATTAAAGTAATGTGTTCATCCTACATAAAACTCAAATGGAAGATAAAAGGTAATATTTATATACAAACAATTTAGTCCCACCATTTAAACAGTCATTGGTTTTATGAAACATTTACTTTAGTCTATCAGATTTGCATATTTTCATTTGGGTCTGTGTGTTTGGGGGGAAAAATGCAAGCATATATGGTCATTTCTGCAGATTATCCGCCTATTTACCAACCAATCAACTTATTATGTTTAAAGGCTACTCTGTACTAAAACAAATCAGGAATGAAATCAAAGGAAACTGGCAAGCTTTGAAAACGTTAAACAATTTTAGATTTATTTAACAACAGAACCGATTTCTCATCAGAGATTCTGTTTTGGTAGAAATACATATATTATCTCAAAATTGTTTCTGGAGTAATTTAGAACAGACTCCAAAACATCTAAGACAGAACCTTATTTATCTTATTATTAATGAGATATGCCCTGTCTAATCTTACAATGGCCATCCTGTGATGATGATCCTTTCCATTAACCATTTTACTGTATTCAGACTTATATACTCTGACTAAACATGGAATATAGCAGCTTAGAATCTCTGCTGTAAAAAAAAAAAAAAACAGAGTTGGAAGGGACCTTGGAGGTCTTCTATTCCAACCCCCTGCTCAAGCAGGAAACTCTATACCATTTCAGACAAATGGTTGTCCAAACACTTTTTAAAAACCTCCAGTGTTGGAGCACCCATAACTTCTGGAGGCAAGTTGTTCCACTGATTAATTAATTAAGTGATGCAGCTTGGCTGTTCAAAATTGCAGGGCGTGGTATCTGACAGGTTCATGAAGGATCAGACTAATGTATTCTTGTCTTTGGGGACACTTTGCATTCCTGGAGTCTCATGCAAACTATCTTGAATAGCAGCTGTTAGGAAGCAACAATGGAGGAAGACTGTTAGTCCATGTTTATGACCTTCTGGAATACAAATGACTATAGTGCAGAATATTTTAAATAAGATAGGCCATTAGACTCATTCAGACGTACTTGTTTTAGGAATGGGCCCCAAATATGGACTGCAATATAGCAATAGCAATGCCACTTAGACTTCTATACTGCTTCACAATGCTTTACAGCTCTCTATAAGTGGTTTACAGTGTCAGCCTATTGCCCCCAACAATCCTCATTTTACTGACCTTGGGAGGAGGAAACGCTGAGTCAACCTTGTGCCAGTAGGACTTGAATTGCCAAATTGCAGTCAACCAGCAGTCAGCAGAAGTAGCCTGCAATACTGCATTCTAACCATCGTGCCATCATGGCTCTGAGATCAATAAAATATATGTCTGAAGATCAATTGAATCAGTTCATGTTGCCTGGCCAGTAAATTCCAAAATATGTAGAGAATGCCTTTCTGCAAAACGTTCTATTTGTTTTCAAGAAGCAAAATTCCCTGCTGCTTCATATTCATTCAACTGACATTAAATTGAATAAATTCAACTGGCATCGAATGAATTAAGGATTTCATGATAAGGGACATGGTGGCTCATTGGCTAAGATGTTGAGCTTGTCATCAGAAAGGACGTCAGTGGCAGTTTGAATCCCTAGCGCTGTATAATGGAGTGAGCTCCCGTTATTTATTCCAGCTTCTGCCAATTTAGCAGTTTGAAAGCATGTAAAAAATGCAAATAGAAAAATAGGAACCACTTTTAGTGGGAAGGTAACAGTGTTCTGTGCACCTTCAGTGTTTAGGTATGCCAGCCACATGACCACGGAGACCTCTTAGGACTGCGCTGGCTCTTTGGCTTTGAAATGGAGATGAGTACTGCCCCCTAGAGTCAGGAATGATTAGCACATATGTGCAAGGGGAACCTTTACCTTTACCTTATGTAGATTCTACAACCACACCTATCCTTACTTGAATTAGTTGGGGTTTTTTTTGTCTCAGTTCATCACTTTATCAATAAGAGGGATCACAACCAATGGTTTGCATTTTAAAATCCCCCACTCATACAATAGTAATTTATCAGGTAGAAAGGTAAATTAGTTTTTCCCCCCACATAGAATTCCATCTGTGTCTCTCAGTCCAAAGCCCAGAAACAGTTTTATTAACATAATTGACAATTGACAGTTGCTTTTGTTTTTTTGTTTTTTTGTATCGATAGAAAGTTGTAGTTAAAATTCCACTGATTTTCCCCATGGATAGCATTTTCAAAGTTAAAAAATTTGAAATATTAACCTGATTACAGAAAGTGAAAGCACCACTGCATTCCAGGCATTCAATACATCAATGTGACTTGTCTGGCTAAGAAGGAATATGATGGATAGATTGATATTTTCTTTTAATGTACAGAACATTGGGAGTACACCTTTCAAGGACACAACGCCAGCTGAAGTAACTTCATGAAGAGGAAAATGGACTCATCCACTTAAGACAGGGGTGTCCAAACTTGGGAACTTTAAGACTTGTGGACTTCAACTCCCAGAATTCCCCAGCCAGCTATGCTGGCTGGGGAATTCTGGGAGTTGAAGTCCACAAGTCTTAAAGTTCCCAAGTTTGGACACCCCTGACTTAAGAGGAGCAGGCTCTTCGATTAATAATTTAAAAAAGTATTTTTTTAAAAAGATATTTTTCTTCTCACCCAAGAAGCTTCTTCAGAATTGAAGAAGCTTCTTAGATAAGAAGCAAAACATCTTCAAGAAAAATAAAGGGAGCCCAGCTGCCTCTTGAAAAAGCACATTTGGGACTTGGATGATTGAGAATCTCCATAGATACTTTAAAAAAAATTTTTTTTAATTGAGTTTTGGTTTCTATTGCTATTGTGAGCTGTGCCGAGTTGTGTTTGGATGAACAACCATGCATATATTTTAAATAAATAAATAAATTTAAATAAAGTATTTATCCTGATTTATCCTGAATTACATTGAAACCAGGGAATCTTGATGGGTTTAAGTCCTTGGGACTGAATTTTAGTGCGAACGTGGCAATCTGTTCTCACTGTAATAAGAAAACATAATGAACTAAAGGAACATGTTTCATTGCAGCTATTTCTGCTTATCGGAGCACAATAATTCTTGTTAAAACATACAGGGTTTTCCTTTGTCAAGAACTGAAGTGCCAGATTCAAAATGGAAGGAATCTAAAGAAAGCCAGCCGTTGGCTCTCTGTAAAATATATTTAGAAGCAACAAGAATTGTACATAGTCAATATTCAATTCAACACCATGATTGAAAAATGGAGCTTATTTATTTATCTTAGTTGCTGAGAGCCAATTCTGGAGTATTGGCTTTGAGGAGCAGTAGGTGGTATCCTAGAATCTCCCCCCCCCTTTTAAAGTAATCTTCCTTCTCAACCTTAGTATGCAATAAACCTCAGATTGTTCTTTCTTCCTGCCATAACTTTAGGCTGTCTTTAATTCCTTGTGCCTGATTCTTTTCAAACTATATTGAAAAGATTCACATTGAAGCTTTAAACCAAAATTTTAGTAAAAATAAAAATTTTCTTATCATAAAGGGAAAGATAAAAGTTGCCCTCACACATATGTGCTAGTCGTTCCTGACTCTAGGGGGCATGGCTCATCTCTGTTTCAAAGCCGAAGAGCCAATGCTGTCTGAAGACGTCTCCATGGTCGTGTGGCTGGCATGACTAAACACCAAAGGTGCACTGAACGCTGTTATCTTCCCTCCAAAGTGGTTCCTATTTTTCTGCTTGCATCTTTACATGTTTTGAACTCTTAGGTTGGCAGAAGCTGGGACAAATAACGAGAGCTCACTCCGTTACACGGTGCTATGGATTCAAACCGCTGAATTGCCAACCTTCTGATTGACATGCTCAACATCTTAGCCACTGAGCCACCATAATACCGTGTAAACAAAAATTATACATAGCTTTGAGAGAATGGGCTCTCATCAGTGCGCTGAAAACAAATAACTGAGCCATAAATTGAAAATAACTAATTGACAACAGAAAGTGAAGGAGAATAAAAAATTAAACAGAGAATTGTCAATATTCCAATTTTAAACTTTTATCTTCCTGTCTTGTTCAGTATAATATTACTGATATTAATTCAAATGGTTTGCTTGTTTTCTACACCTGACATATCAGCTTAGTTCTAATCACTGAACCTGGTTTTTTTCTTTTCCAGCAAAAGTTGAATTACTGAATTTTAGAACAGTGAAACTCAGCTGTGCAAATAGAAAAGTTATACTTAAACAAAAAAGAGAGAGAGGGCCCAATGTAGCATCCTTAGTTTAAAAAGAAATATTGGAGCAAAAATCTTTGCAAGGTCAGATCTTTCCTCAAAATTATGTTGTGCCATTGCAAGCCAAATCCTGTCCTGTTCATATATACTTGAAATGTCACAAGTTCAAAAGGGGCGGAACTTGTATCATCAGAATGTTCTGCCAAATTTGGCAGTCGTTTGCTTTCTCTAGATCCCCTTCTCCCATCAATACCTCTGCTTAGGAAAATAGGATTTGAAATACTTTAGCTTTCCTATTTCCCTGAAAATAAGACTTCCCCAGATAATAATTAGGCTTTTGAGTGTATGTGGTAAAATAAACCCTTCCCACAAATAAGCCCTCCCCAAAACTATTGCAACACAGCAGCAGCTGTGAGGTGACCATGTTTGCCGCCTCCTGCACCTCAAAAATAATAAGATCTCCCCAAAAATAAGCCCAAGTGCTTACTTCAAGGGTCAGAAGAAAATAAGACTCTGTATTATTTTTAGGGAAATACGGTATAATTTTGGAACACCAGTCCAGGAAAAGAGCTTTGAAAGAAATAAATTGTCATCAAAATTTGGCTCAGTCAGTTTTTCTCAGACCAAAACATTTTACGAGAAAGAGAAAAATAGGAAGAGGAAGGAGTAATTTATGTGTGTTTGCCATTTGTGTTACTTGCAGGTAGACATCGATGTGTAACCACATTTGAGTCCAAAATTTCCATGGCTAAGCGAGATGGTTGTTAAGTGAATTTTGTCCTATTTGATGATCTTTCTTGTTGTTAAGTGAATCTTAAGTGAATCACTGCTGTTGTTAAATTAGTAAAATGGTTAAGTCAATCTGGCTTTCCCAATTGACTTTGCTTGTCAGAAAGTTGTAAAAGGTGATCACATGACTCGGGGACACCTCAATCCTCATAAATACATGCCAAGCATCCGAATTCGGATTCAAATAGTGACTGTGGGGATGTTGAAACAGTTTGAAGTGTGAAAAACAATCATAAGTCACTTGTCATTGTAACTTTAAACGTTCACTAATTAAATGCTTGTAAGTCGATGACTACCTATAAGTTCAGAGTTGAGGAACTTCCTATGTGAATCAGACATGGTTCTAAGATCTATTACTTTTGCCAAAATGTCAAATATTGCAACCCGAGCTGTGCTCCTTACACACATGCGTACAGAAGATTACCACATTAAGTGGTGAGTTCTCCTTTACTGTGGTCTTCAAACAGAAGCTAGATGTTTTAGTAGATCCTGCACTGAGCAAGGGTTTAGAGTAGATGACCTGTGAGTCACTTCCAATTCTATGAGTCTACAAAGAAATATGTTACACAGGAGGAAAGATAGACTGGCTGTGGCCGTCCGCAGCAAATCTAATGAGCATGGTGGTAGAGCTCTGTAATTTACAGTCCCGGAGAGTCAATTATCAAAGCTTCCTCTTATATTTCACACAATAAGGATAGCTCTTCATGGTAGTCTTGAACTTTCCAGGACACCTGGTGCTTTTCTCATTATATCACGCCTTGGCTATTATGTTTTGGAAACAAGAGCTACTGCAATGGTGTTTGATCAGTATTTTAGCAGTGGGGGTAAGTCGACTTTTTGTATCTGATAGTGAAAGACACTATCAATCTCCAGTCAAATAAGATTGTACATATTGTCTTTGGTTGGGGAGCTGGCCTTGTTAATTGATTTCTGCTCCCATTAGTTTGTAGCTCATTTTCAAAGTGCCAAATTCTAGAATTAAACCTTTCATTGCTAACAGATGAAAATCCCAACAGTCTATCACTGAAAAGACTTGTTAAAGCTGCAACGGGGTTTTTAATGCAGCTTTCTCCCTACTTGTTAATAGCTTGCTTTGCCTTAATTGCTGTGTATATAGAAGCACTTCCTTTTTAGCACTAATGTTTCTGCAGAAGTGGCATTGAGGTTGGGAGTGTCCCAGAGAAAATGAAGGGAAATGCTTGGGCACCCTAAAACTATTATATCCATAAATTATCTTGCTAAGGTATTTTAAAATCTCAAGACGATTAATATATTTTGTTTTCAAGGAAATAAAAATGAAGATGAGGTTGGGTAGCTGTTTAAAATGATACTCTGGCTAGCCATTTGAATTTGTCCAATATGTAACAGGAATTACAATTCCATTTTCATTTCCAGGAGAGTGGTGGGTTGCAGGAGATACGCCCCAGTATGGGCGTACCAGAGCCTGTCTGGAGCACTGGGTACTGTTCCGGTACAGTGTTCCAGAGGGCCCACCCACCCGCCCGAGCTCCTTACCGGTGTTTTAAAGCTTTTGGTGCTTATGTGCATGGCGCGTACAGCACCTGCGCAATGCTCCACCGAGCAGCTGGAGCGTTGCGGAGGCTTATGGAAGTGTCACTGGCAGCTACAACACATGCGTGCACTGCATGTGGGTGATCCCAGGCCTGTTCCAACCAGACCGGTTGGAACAGGATCCGGAACCCACAACCGTTCCAGGATCTCCTATAGGTCATACTGCCTTTGGAGAAACATAAGAGCCAAAGTAACTGCTGGCTGTTATGATGCCTACCGTTGCCCCTAAAGTTGGACACAACTGGACAGGAAAACCTTTACCTTTACCTCACCTGTGTTATGAGTTACATGCAAAGTCTCATATGTGATCTAGAACAAGAAACACTTAGAAATTTAAAAGACTGATTCTCCTAGATAAACTATAGGCTTTTGAATATGAGATTGAAGATAGCCAAGAACTCCCTTGCCATGACAGAGTAGCCATCTCAGATTCCAGAAGCTGGACTGTCTGTTAAAATCTAGAATGCTATCACAAGATAGCACATTTACAAATCTTCAAAGTCCTATAACGCTGCCTAGTCCTTTGAACGGTAATCAGATTGTTGAAACTGCTTTCTTGCTTCCATATCTTGTGAGTGCAGAAAAATGATAACAGCTGTTAGATAAATTATTAACTGTGCATTATTCACCAGGCTTCAGTAATTCTTTCTAATCTATTAGAAAAATACTATTCTGATTCTCTGTACGTCAGGCAAATAGGTTGCTTTAAAGCAACTACGATTGATGATCTGAAAGGGGAATTTTCTTCATATCTCTAAAAAGTAAATGGAATGAAAGATTCAATTGTCAATAAATTTATTTAGGGAAATGGGAATATTTAGATTGTTACAGCCTATAAAGAAACAACTACTGTAGTATATATTCACATGAAGAAATACTGAAATGCCTCCTTGCCAGCAATCAACACCTACCTAAGCAGAGATCAACAGCAGATTAATACCAGAAAAACTATCAAGCAGTAAATAATATCCAATCAAGCAACTACCAACTCAGACAAACAATCAAACAGTAAACAACAGCCTAATTAAGGAACTAGTGTGAACCCACCAACACTTACAGGGTTAACAAAGAGCAAATTCTATTCCATTCTCGCGTTGATGATGTCACTTAGTTGGGTACTGAAACATCTGCAAAAAAGCTAGCAAGTACCAATGATGTCAGAGACATTTATTTATCAAATTTGGAAGACTGTTCAAGTCTACAAAGACTCTGGCCAGGGCACAACATTAAAAACAGCAGGAAGCAATATAGCACAGACATATTTTAAGTGACCATCCCTTCATGTGCTCTACTGATTTTACAGTGAGCTGTCATTAAAATAAATTGTTAATACTTTTGAAAGTTTTCAGCTTATTATGCATCCATAACCAACTTTCGTATATGGTTAGTGTGTTTTTACCACCGTGCACATACATTTCTTCACATTTCACTTCTGATGGTTTTTAAACATAGACATAATTATGGATGCATATTGATAGGGGACATATTTGCTGGTTCTTAGTTTAATACTACCGATAACCCGGTGTTGTCTGGGTATTTATTTATCCTAATTCTGTATTAGGTCGGAGCCCCCTTGTGGAGTACTTTGAAGCCATTACCATGGCAACTCCACTGTGCTGTACAGTAGACGTCATCTTAAGGCACAACAGGCTGTATCCTAACACTATCACACTAATGCACACTATCACTGTCAAAAGTACTGTGATTTGACCCTGTAGATATCCTTCATTCCTTTTCATTTCAGCGTCCCAGGCATTCCAGAGTTATGTTGGAATACACACACATAGACACACACACACACACACACACACACCAAGGGTGTTAGGGTGTCTTACCCTTACAGTGTTTGTTCCCAGAGAATAAGTCATTTGTGTACCAAGTTTGGTTGAAAATGCTAGAGGCATTCCAGAGTTGGAAAACACACACACACACACACACACACACACACACACACACACACACACACACACAGATTATACTAACACTGTAGCTAACTTTGGCTGTTCTAATAAAATCCAGAAGATGGTAGACTTGCATTTCATGGTCAGTTCTTTAGATGGTGTTAAATTTAGTAATTTCTAGTCAGTAGGGCTAATGGACAGAATCCTGAAAAAAATGTTGAGATTTATACAAAGGAGGAGAAACCACAATATGAGAGTAACCTCAGCTATATGTCATCTCTTCTCTGATTTTAACAGCTGTAAAACTGACTAAGAAGCCCCATGACATGATTATATTAATATGTAATAAATAAATAAATATATTAGCCATTATAATTTTTGAATATTAAGTTGGCGGATTGTCTTTTGATCCTGGAATCAATCATGATAATATATCACAGTATTTTGCAGCAGTCTGTGGGAGAAGTACAAGTTTCATTTGGTTTTCATTAGTTGAAGAAAATGCAACTTTATACACTCAGTACTGAAATTGACTTTTTCATCAATATTAAAATATAATCTGATTCTTGAGTTGATATTTAATTTATTATGTATTGACACAGAGAAAAACAGAGACAGCAACATTTTGTCAGGGAAGCCATAATTGATTTACTTGTCCTCTTCCTCCTGAAATCTCATTTTAGAAGTTGGATTGTATTCAGATGCAATGAAGGAATAGCACAAGGGGCTTCTTCCTTACCTATCTGATTAAATGTTAGAGAAAATGTTGATCTAATGCCATTATTTTGAGATTGTTTCATTACCCATGTGCTCCATTATTTTGATGTAGTGTCATTAGACTCCTGCATAATTGTTAGAGTTGGATCAATTAGGTGAAGACATATCCTGATTGGGCAATACCATTGATTTTACACAGATTATTACTTTGTAAACTTTTGCAAACTTTTAAAGTAAATATTTTTGTGCTGCTTACAGCAAAATAACATTTTTTCCCTGTAATGCATCACTGCTCTCTTCTGCACAAAACTTAATGCATGTACATTAGTGTCCCACCCAAATTGTTAATTTAGCTTTATCTGGATAAAGGCTAATGTAGGAAATAAAAAAAAGGAAACTTTCTTTCACTGAAGTAGTGGAATACCATTTATTGGGTCTTATCGCCTTATTGTAAATTGTATAATTGTAGAAAATGTATAAGTAAAAATTACACATATACATGTGCGTGGTTGATTACTTATTTATATATTTTTAGACTTTTTATCTTGCCCTTATTATTTTTATAACTAATTCAAGGCAGCAAGTGTACCTAATTTCTAGTGTTAAATTTATGTTTTACCAACAAAGAAGTAAAGGGATACTAGTACAGATTTATTTCAAACTATTTAGCTCTCATCAGCTACCCATACCCTAGTCAGTAAAACATTAATTTAACACAAAAATAGTTTGTCGTGAAATGACTGCCAGTGAAGGCCCTTGGATTGGGGCTGAAAGGCGAAAATGGAAGCAGTATGCTCCATCCCATAATTGGGTAGAACAGGTTGCCCTGATAGACCGGTCCCACTGGAGGGTAGAGTGGGGGGGGGGGGGAAAGAAACATTTTACCTAATTTCTATTTTCTCCATAACTCTGTGAGATGAATTGGGTTAAAACACAGAGTTTGGCCCATAGTCATCCAGTTGGCTTTCATGCCTAAGCATGACTAGAACTCAAAATCGTCTGGTGATTGTCCCAAAGTCACCCAGCTAGTTTTCATGCCTTTACATTATTGTCAAAGAACCATATATTCCAATGAACCATATATTCATTTGTTAGTAGGGTGCTATTTTTGTGACCTGTAATTAATGTCATCTGCAGAAACATGTAAGTATCCAGTATTGTGCTGAACCAGAAGTAGCGTTTAGATTAGCTGAACAAACTTTAGCAAAAATTCAAATTTAGGTTTTTTTATTTGTACCAAAAGGGACAACTGGATGTATTTCTCAGCATAAGAAACACATTACTTAGTCAGATAAGAAGAAATGTTTATAACAAATAAATATTTAGGTAGCCAATAGCTTTTTTATATAACTGTGATTTATAATAGCAATATCGCTTAGACTTATATAACGCTTCACAGTGCTTTACAGCCCTCTCTAAACTGTTTACAGAGTCAGCCTATTGCCCCCAACAATCTGGGTCCTCATTTTACCCATCTCGGAGGGATGGAAGGCTGAGTCAACCTTGAGCCTGGTGAAATTCGATCTGCCAAATTGCAGGCAGACGGCAGTCAGCAGAAGTCACCTGCAGTACTGCATTCTAACCACTGCGCCACTGCAGCTCATGAGTAGAATGTTTTGTTTCAATGGAACTTTTGGGGTTTTTTTTTCTCATCAGGATTCAAACAGACAGTTGGGGGAGGGGATACCTCCTACCTCTTAGCCTGGATAGATGATCTTCCCCTGTTTCAGCATAGATTTATCACAGTTCAACACAGTTTCTCAGTTACAACTATAAGGTCACTTAATTCTGAGGGACATATTGGCAAGTGTTCAATATTTCTGTATCGGCTCCGTAGCGGGCACATACTGTTGTGCGCATTCTAAAACATACATCAGAAATGTCTACAGTGCATAAGGACTACACAACTAGTGTCACTAATTCCTTGGTAGGTAATTCAGAATATAAAATATTCAGATGAGTCTGAAAAGTCACCTAACCACAGGTGATCTTTCTCCTAAGGAAAACATACATTACTGACATGTAAACCTATGAAAAGCATATTAGTCCTGATCCAATTGCTATAATAACATTGTGTGTGTGTGCGTGTGTGTGCGTGTGCGTGTGTGTGTGTCATATATACTGTATAAGACGCACCCAGGTTTTGAAGAGGCCATTTTTAAAGTATATAAGTAGGTAGAGGGAGAGAGAGGGAAAGAGAAAGAGAGAGAGAGAGAGAGCGCGAAAGAAATACGGTAGGTAGGTAGGTAAGGAGAGAGAGTGTAGATAGGTAGGTAGGTAGAGGAATAGAGAGAAAGAAATAGAGAGAGAGAGAGAAAGAAATACAGTAGGTAGGTAGGTAGGGAGAGAAAGCATAGATAGGTAGGTAGGTAGAGGAATAGAGAGAGAGAAATAGAGAGAGAGAGTAGGTAGGTTGGTAGGTAGAGGGATAGAGAGAAAAATAGAGAAAGACAAATACAATGGATAGGTGGGGGAGAGAGAGATAGGTTGATAGATGGGGGGGGGGCGAAAGAGAGAAATACAGTAGGTAGGTAGGTAGATGTTTCCAGATGTATTTACCCATGTGTTGGAGAAGGAAATCGCTGACAACCTGTAGCACCTAAAACTGCTGGCCCAGCACTTGACCAATGTAATTTTCACCAACCATTGTAAACAGCTTTCCGAAAGGGAGAAAAAAGTTTTTGCACTCTGCAAACTTCCCCAAAACAGCCCGTTTTTTGCTAAAAAGGGCACTTTTTTTTTTTAAAAAAAAGGTATGAATATCCTTTGGGGGGGGGCTTGCAGAGTGCTCCTTGGCAGGGGGGAGACAAAAGCAAGCAAAAAATGGCCTGCTTTTTTGCTCATTTCTGCCCTCCCCTGCCCCCAGGAACTCTTTGAAAGCCTCCATAAGGCTATGCATGGCCATTTTTGTGAAGGGGCGGGGCTTCAGAAGGCAAACAAATGCTGTATTCAGTGTATAAGACACACCCAGATTTTCAGCCTCTTTTTAGAGGAAAAAAGGTGCGTTTTATACTCCGAAAAATATGGATGTGTGTGTGTGTGTATGACGTACTTGTATACATATACATACACCAACCCTAACACAATGGTTTAAAACAATGCAATTATATGGCAACACTAAAGAGGTTCCTTAGGATTTATTTAGGATTTATTTAATTAATATCTTATCCACGCTCACTGCTTCCTGCTGTTCAGTTTCATTAAAATATTACCTGGCAATTTTGTCCGTGCAAGACATTGTGATTAGCTGTTCCCCCAGTAACACACCATCCCATGTCTGAATTCCATTGGTACATCGAGCTGGAATGGTTCCTTCTCCAGATTCAATCTTTGTTCGAAGATGCCCACGGTACTTTCTTACTATGTGCTTAACGCTATTCACTAGGTTAAAAAGAAAAAAAAAGAAAACAGCAGTGAGAAAGTAACAACAGAATTACCATTTGCATTTCATTTCCTAAAATCTCCAAATATAAGCAGGCACAAAAGACAATTGTGTCTCTTAACAGTGTTCCAACTTGTGTACTGAATCTCTCTCATTCTTTGTGACATCTGCCTGATAGTAAATCTCACTAAAGATAGAAGGCTAGTTTCTGAATAAGTGTTGTGTTGATAAAGTCAAACTCTCTCTTCACCTCCCACTTTTATTTCAAATCTCTGCAATGCTCACAGGAAGATTGTGTCATATAACCACAGTATCCAGCAGACTATTATGAGAAGTGCTATTCCTTGACAATCCATATTTCTGGGACACCAGCAATAGGAGTTTCTTAGGAAAACATTAGCATCTTCAAATGAGGACCAATATAATTGTATTGAGTTAAACTTTTATCTGCACCAGATAAAATTCTTCTGCACCAGATTAATTTATAGAACATCTTCAAAAGCTATCCTAAACTCATAGCATGGTATTCTAAGGATGCAATCCTGAATACATTTACATGAATTTGTGTCATTTAAAAAAAAAGGTTTGGAAAAGCATGAATTTTGTCAAAGCATTGAGCAAAAAAGTGCTTGTTATTGAATTTATCCCTCAACTATATTGCTGTCTTTCTTCTATTCCTCCCCCCCCCAAAAAACTTTTGGCTTTGTTATATTGTATTTTTAAGGACATGTTAGCAAGAATTGAAGCAATTGATTGACTCTGAATGATGCCAACGAATGATTTACAAGAGAAAAAAAATGTAATGGGAAAAAATAAATTGCTTTAGTAACCTGGGATTATTAAGAACAAATTCATGTGGAACAGTCAAGTCAATTCAGTTCTGTTAACTTCTCTGTCAGCTCAGATCTGGTCATCACCTCCTTCTGTAGTTAAGGATTAGCAAATGCTATTTGCAATTTAATTACTAAGCATAAATCAATTTTTACATACAAAATGCATCATTGTAGTCTGTTATATTATTCATACTTTGCACAAGGTAGCCTACCATTATTTGTGTTTTATAGAAGAACATGGGCGCAGTTTAATATGAATTCCTGTGGCTTAAGCCCTAAACGAATAATGCTAGCCCTAATCTTTCCAAACCTGGAAATATATGATTTCTATTTTCCTGAACATAACTCTCAGACAGGAAAATTTGGGCTTCCAGTCATAAGCATTCAAAAAAGACAACTACACAATACAAAGAATTAGGAGATCAGGTTAGATTAGAACCCATAAAAATATCTTCAATTCCCGTTTGAAGGTTTTAGTGACCATCTTTAAAGCGCTCCATGGCAGCAGGCCTGGTTATTTGCAGGACCGCCTACTACCACATACCTCCATTCGACCTGTCCGCTCCCACAGGGAGGGCCTCCTTAGGGTGCCGTCCGCCGGACAATGCCAGCTGGCGACGCCCAGGGGAAGAGCCTTCTCTGTGGCAGGCCCCGCCCTCTGGAATGACCTCCCCCCCAGACCTTCGTACTATCACCGACCTTCGCCTCTTCCGCCGGACACTAAAAACATATCTCTTCCATATGGCCGGCCTGGCATAGCTGCTACAGCTATGTTATTATTAGAGTTGGGTTTTAAATTAATTGTTTTCTTTTTTAGCACGGGCTAAATTATTTAATTTTCGTTTTAACTTTTGTAGAATTTTGTATTGTTTGTATTTTTAGATTTTTAAATTCCTGTGCGCTGCCCTGAGTCCCATTTTGGGAGATAGGGCGGGATAGAAATCTAATAAAGTAAGTAAGTAAGTAATTCCCAGCAAAGTAATGCCATGAGCTTGACTACTGGATCTCCGTCTGCTAAGAAAGACAAAGATGGGGATCAACTTGTTCTACCCTGATCTCCTAATTCTTTGTTTTGTGTAGTCGTCTTTTTTGAATGCTTATGACTGGAAGCCCAAATATTCCTGTCTGAGAGTTATGTTCAGGAAAATAGAAATCATACATTTCCAGGTTTAGAAAGATTAGGGCTAGCATTATTTTAATACCTGGAAGTTTTAAGATCACCCTTTACCTTCCTTGGTCTCAAGCAAGTTAATCACTGTCAGAAACTGTCCATTGTAAAAATTATTTTTACAAGGCATGCAAGATATATTTTGCTTGGGACCTCTGCAGGTAATACAAGAGGATTCTACAGATCTTCCATATTACCTTCCCGCACATACCTGAGTTGTGAAAATCTGAACTCCCTGAGCTGCAAAATGATCAGATGTTTTAATAGCTTGCTTAATTTTCTGTTTGTTCCGTCCTTATCAACACCCCCCCCCCCCCGAATATAGGCCTTCAAGCCTATATTCTCCTTTATCACACTGAACTACTTTTCGAATTTCAGATCTCAGATTGTTACCTGGACCTCTGCCTTCAATTCTGTATTTCAAAGCTTGAAAAGCAGAAATTGTAGAAAGGGCAGATGTGAGCATGCAGAAAAAAAAAGACACTGTCTGAAAATACCAGCAATTCTGGAACCAATTGCACATACTGTAATTTACATGACTTTGATTATACTAAGTAAATGTTAGCTGCCAAGAATCAAAGCCCGAGCAGAGGTACACTGACAATCATAATTGCCAAATGCAAACTTGATTCAGACATACTTTTGTTAGACATTTTTCAAATCCACTCCTATTTTAGGCCTATTCAGAGGTATCTGAATCCTCCGTTTTCATGCTTCATATTCATTCTCTTTCATAAAAAGCTATGTGGTTGAAAATAATTCAATATTTTTTCAGCTCCAAATCTGTCCTGAGGTTAGGCTGAAGAAAGATGCCACCTTCTCAGGTGCAATCAAGAAATTTGATTCTCAGCATCACCATAATAAACAAAGAATTAAAACAAATTCTTTGCATCTTCGCAAAATCTTACCTCCGAAATTTCTCTCTCTCATACAAAAATAGGGAAATCTCTTAAGAGAAAGCAAAAAGTATTGAGGGATGACATAATCTTGCAAAGTCCATCATTTTTAATTAAAATGTAAAAAAAAAGTTATTTCATTTGGGGAGTTTATAGATGCAACCTTAGCATCCAGCCTTGCTGCTGAGTCCTTCATATAAATATTACAGAAGAGAGCCCTTGGGAATTGCCATTGCTTTTGCAGCTGGGAAAACTTGGCCATCTTTGAAAGGCTTCTGACTTGGGATCTTGATACACAAGTCTAAAGCATTACCGCTGATATTAGTGTAACTCTTGTCCTGCAGTGATTTATCTCATGGCCAGTTGGCCATGATGAGCTGAACCATGGTGAGTTAGCCATGGCAAATTGGCTGTGGAAAGTTGGCAGTGGAGAATTGCCATACATTCGCTTGAGGTTGCTGCAGGCATGCTTCCTTGGAGCACTGAATTCCATGCTAGTTTGGCTTGGACCGCAAGGGGGAATCTGCCCCTTTGCAGCTTTGAAAAGAGCACAAGATCAGTTTCTTAAGCATAGGCTGAATGGTCTTTGGGAAGGTTGCTAGACCTAGATTTAAAAAACAACAACAACCTTATGCAGTGAGCTTAAAGAATCAACTTAAAATGGAAAGAGAGCTTGGCTCTGTTGGTTGTGTGCTACTGGTGTACTGCATACTGCTGACCAGGATAGGAAGCATATTGGATTCAGAAATGTACAGGGACCCTGATTTGGTTAGAACTACGGGAAAAATGGAGGAGATAGGTGAATTTCACCACCTGTCCCCTTTCCTCCATAATTCAAATGTCAGTGTATATGAGAGTTCATGCCTGGAAGAGACATGACAACAAGGTCAGCCAATGAAGAGACATGGAAATTGGGTCAGCCAATGAGGGCTCTTTGGAAACTGTAACTGTATTTGCTGTATGAGCAACAAGGAGACAGCAAGGAGCCTGGGCGTGGTTTAGCTCAACTGTTCTGTACTACAGATGCATGCCAGTGTGCTGCTCTGACCTGAAACTGAAACTGTTTTCTCTCTGCCTGTGTTTGTACCTACTTAACAATCTCTTCTCTCTACCACGTTGAAAAAACTGCTTTTGGTATTGTATATTTACTTTATGTATTACATTATATATAAAGAGAATTAATGAATCCTGCTGAAACAGTTACCTGTGTGTACTTTATGGATGTGATTGCTGCTGCAAACTCTGACATCAATGTAGTTCAAATTATTGAGATTCTGCAGACTGATATAAAGCTGGTTTGGATATGAGTAAATAGCTCAGCAGAACCACAGAGATGCACCAAAAACATGTGCTAAATAACCCAATAGACCATTTGCACTTCTTGAAAGCTCCATTTCTTTTGGAATAATTATTTTGAGAGAATTTGTTCCAAAATATATTTTTCAAAGATGTCTAGAGCTGTATCATTGCTGCTTAGTCAGAGGTTCTCCTTTCCCCATGCTTGTTTCTGCAAAAAATGGTGAGATTGATTTGGACCTCAACGGATCCTGAATCTTTGTGATTTTTGTGTGATTTATTATCCCTCTTAATTATCTTCACTAATGGTGGGTGGTGGGGGGAAGAAGAAGAAAAAAGACAGGAGAAGCAGAGAAACGGCAGCCAAAGATATGATTTCATCCGAAACCAGGTGTTAGTCTGACCTAAGCATTAGAGAGGACCAATTTAAAAATCATTTGGTATAAGTTTATGGTGTATGCCTGACTAGACCTTAGATGTGTAAATCACTGCTCGGAGTTTCAGAGAAAGAGGCAAAGACAAAGAAAAAGTGCCAAATTACTAATATCAGCGAAATACTTTAAATGTATAGAGATAAATCCTCCCCTTAAAAATGCAGTACACAGTCAGTTCAATTATTTCTGTAATAATCTGCAACGAGTCAGCCTTTTTTTTTAAATCATGACAGACAATGCATTTTTAGTAAAAGGAAAATTAAAAATCTTCCTGTTTTTAAAAAATGCTGGAAATGAATGGTGATTAAACAGAATCATATGAGTAAAAACCTGTCTGAAATTCACATGTGGCTGACTCAGAAGTTCATTTTCTCTTTCTCACTTCACTGATTCTTGCCTTTCCCCCCTCTGTCAAGGGGGTGAGGAGGGGGGGGAGAAACTATCTTTCATTTTACCCCTTATATACTGGCCTCTGAGTTTATCATCACAGTTTATAAAGAATTGGAAGGATGCGTCATGACCACAGCAAGTTCAAATAGCAATAAAATACGCTATAAGAAGATTTCAATGCACTCTTTGGTTGATTCATTGGGGAACACCACTTTTTAATACATACAGTTTCAAATTATTTTTGAAAGCTTATTTTGAGATTCTTCAGATTACTGCAATCTCTCTCTCTCTATAAACGTGTGTTTTTGTGTGTGTGTGTGTTCCAGCATAACTCTGGAACACCTCAAGCAATTTCAATCAAAATTAGTACAGATGATTTACCCTCTAAAGAAAAATATTGTGGGGGTAAGACACCCCTAAAACCACTCAGGGTGTGTGTTCAGTTAAGATACAGCCTTTTGTGCCTTAAAATGGATTCTACTGTGCAGTGCAATGGAGTTGCCATGGTAATGGCTTCACAGTACTCCACAAAGGGTCTCCCTCTGGTAAGGGGGAAAATCCAACATTAGAAATTAACTTTGGTTTGGACATTTCCCCCCCTATAAATAAATACTCTGGCAACACCAGTTATTGGCTAATACAGAATAAAAAGCAGTGCAGTCATGATTCTGAGGCAGCAAATAACAATCATGCAATACTGTAAAGATTAAAGAATATGTTCTGGAATACCTTCATAAACAATTCATGCATTAAATTTGTGGGTCAGGAAAGTTGTGCCAAGGAACCTATTTGAGACTGTTTCAGATCAGAGGTAGGATTTGAATCCTGCAACTGTAACCGCCATCTTGACTTTTTCTTTACAGTCTCTTCACATGGAAGATTCTGATTTCAGAGGTACTTTTTGACTTGTTCACTGCAAATGCGCATGTTGTTATATTAAGTAAAGTACATGGAGCTTATGAGAATTATCGCATGGAGGAAGTCAGTTCAGAAAGCTAAAGAATGGTCAAGCTCAGAATTGGACAACTCACCATGGCCAACCCAAAGGTACTTTTTCAACTGGACTTTCTGGTTTTTCTTTGAAGACATCTTGTTTCTTATCCAAGAAGCTTCTTCAGCTCTGAGCACCTTTGGGACAACCATGACTTGGATGGTTGACTTGGGTAACTGAGAATCTCCATAGTCATCATGGCCAAATTGCCATGGCCAATTTCCCACAGTTACTTGCCATGGGACAACTTGCTGTTGGATTCAATTAATTCCTTTTATTTTTGTTGATCATGATTTTGTCAACATTATTTTATTTCTTGAATCAAAGGAAATTATTCCTATTTTGTAATGCTTAATAAAAGGAGCTAATTCTACATTGAACTGTCCCTTGGCAAGTTGTCCTGTAGAAAATTAGCTACAGTGAGTTGATTGTGGTGAGTTGGATGTGGCAAGTTGGCCAGGGTGAGTTGTCATAGATTAGTCAAGCATCCAATTAATTTCAACTAAAATTCTAGTATGTTCTTGACATAATTTGATTCCAGAACAGCTAGAGTCCTAGTTCTGATTTTTTTCCAGATCCAGGAGTCAACTTTCAATTCAGAGCTTTTTAATCTTTTTGTGTGGCCTGAACTGCTGAAAATCTGGTGCAACCTATGGACCCCCTTCTCTGAAAAATGTATTTCAATGCACAAAATAAAATATATGGATATAGATTATCTTACAGAGGAAACTAATTCTGCTGAAATACAGTTATCAGAATATTATCACTTCAATTGTCACATATTGAGGACAAAGCTTGCTCACTACCACTAGATTTCTCTCATCATACCAATAAACAATCCTGGGGCGCAATTCCACTCAAACTAATTCTGTATAGCTAAGCATTACTTCAAATGCTATGCAGCGTTCATCTGTCAGACAGCAATCCATACAGTTGTGATATATTAAAACAAGGTGTGTATTTTTTTGTTAAAAGGCCTGGAGTTTTTAAGAATCAGGATAGTTCATGAAAAGAACCTTATTGTACAAAGTTGAGGATTTGAATTTTACCTGTCTCATACTCTTCAGCATGAACACACCTAGGTGCTGGCTGATAGAGCTAATGTACTTTTTCTAGTTATGCTATATTTTTTGATGTTGGCTCTGTATCCTACCCAGCCAACAACTGAGACAACTTAAAAAAACTTTTAGCTGCTTCACTTTTTAAGTGGTGTTTTTGCTGTTTTCCCAATTGAGGTTTTGTGGTGGCCATGATGTAGAATCCTTGGTGAAGAATGTAATTGACGTGAACAGAGACTAGGATGTGCCCAGCTTCTATTAGCCAATAAACAGCCAATATAGGCCCGCTTCCTTACTTCTGATTGCTGAACAATATCCTGATGGTCATTTACAGGCAGAAGATGTCAACTGGCTTCTACAGATGCAATTGTCTATGTAATGCTAGATAGCACTTTTCAACTTGCAAGATCTTGGACAGGCTCCTAATACACAAAAGTTTAGTACTCTATCGAAACAGTGCTAGATCTATGTTTGGAAAACAGGAGGGTAGTGCTGGTTCATTTTCGCTCTTTTTATCCAACCAAACATGCTGCCAGGAGGAGGAACCAGGCTCTCTTGCCAAAGATTTAATAGCTTCAAGATGGTCATAAAATTAGGCCAAGAGCTTCTATGCAACCATTTGGCCACTGTTTGTGGACATTTGCAACCCCGAGAACGTAAATCAGCTTCTACAAAAACAAGGCACTGCAAACTTCTGATATGGTTATTTCAAAAGATATAGCAGAGCATTATTAAATGTAGAATATCTTTTTGTTTAAGTGAGGTGAAAAATGTCTTTGTAGCAAATAGAATGACAAAAATGGCCCAATATTTTCATCCTCCTTGTTTTTTCTCTTTGGGGGTAAAACAACATTTCTGTTTCTTGTCTTATCTTTAGGTTTGAATGTTGATGTAGAAATAATGCAAATTAATCAGAGGAATCAAAATTCTGCACAGGTGGCTTGCTTAGAGATACCAATCAAAACAAGCACAGCTTCAAGGTTTTCAAGAGTATTATTTTTAATTACTAATTGCACAGTTCATCTATAATTAACACTTCAGACCCACCATTTTGAAAATGCTGCAGGCCCCATAGGGGAAAACATGGACACCTGAGGAGAAAATGCTCACAGAATGAAAAATATAGTGTGATTAAAATAAACAAAACATGACAAAAAAGGAGGAAGAAAAAAGAGAAAAAACCCCATAAAATAATTATAACTACTGTTATAAAATTAATTCAGTCTTTAAGATTATCATTATATTTGTATAGAATATATAGCTTCATCTTCATATGTTTATAACAGAGAAGCTTACCTGAAAAGACCAGATAATTTCTTACAATGTTAACAACCACCACAACAAAAATTAAAGATCTATCTCTTTTCAAAAATTATTTGAAGAATCCAATAAAACACAACATAATAAGTATTGTTTACATTTCTTAATATCTGGACCTACTTATTCTCCAATACAGGATTGCCAGGGTTCCGACCAATGCTCTAATTAAAACATGAATCTCAAGCCAAGGTTCAAAAGAAATTCAGTTATTTATTAGGAGGGTCATGTTGGCAAGTACCAAGAACCAAGAAGCTAACTCTGATCTCATTTAATTGACACCCCAGCCCTGACCCTGTTTTCCCCAATGTGTGTCATTAGTCACATTCCCCAATGAAACAATTTTGAGTTGTAGAAATCCCTCCCTTCATTCCAGCCACTGTGGATCTCCGTGGAGATGGCCTTGATATTTGCCAGCTGGAATGTGTTTTATTTTGACTGAGGTGCAAACTCGTTGACACAACTGCGAGGCTTAATTCCTCATCCCTCTACCTATGGCAACTCAAGAGCAGATCGGGAAGGCTTCACGAGTTGACAAGTGGATATTCCAATTCTTCATTCGACAATTCAGATATTTTGTTAATTCAAAGTACCCAAGCTGGCATTATATACCATTAAAGGGAACTGAAGTTTCTTCTCAGATCGCCCAATGTGCTAATCAAAAGTCCAATACAAGTAGTCCTTGACTTACGTTCAACCGTTCATTGAATGACCACTTGAAGTTACGACAGCACTGAAAAAAGTGATTTATGACCAGTTTTCACCGGTATGACCATTGCAGCATCACATGATCAGAATTTGGGCAGTTTGCCAACTGGCATGTATTGCTCTAATAATTCATGTCCATGTGATCACCATTTGTAAGCTTCCCAGCTGATTTCTGACAAGCAAAATCAAAGTGGGAGCCAGATTCATCTAATAAGCACACGATTAACTTAAAAACTGCAGTCACTGGCTTAACAACTGGGGCACAAAAGGTCATAAAATGGGGCACAAGCCACTTAACAGTTGTTGTATCTTGCTTAGCAACAGAAATTTTGGGCTCCATTTTGGTCATAAATAAAGGATTGCCTATATTGAGGTCCATGTAAATTCAAATATAGAAAAGGCTAATATTAAGCTCCACAAACTAAGGAATCTGAGTGCAGAGAAGAGCAACAAGGATGATTTAGGGGACTGGAGGCTAAAACATATGAAGAATGGTTGCTGGGTATGTCTGGGAATGGAACTGGGTATGTCTAGTTTAATAAAAAGGCGGACTAGGAATGACAGGATAGCAGTGTTCCAATATCTCAGGGGCTGCCATAAAGAAGAGGGGATCAATTTATTTTGCAAAGCACCAGAAGGCAAGACAAGAAACAATGAATGGAAACTAATCAACGAGAGAAGCAACCTAGAACTAAGGAGGAATTTCCTGACAGTTAGAACAATTAATCAGTGGAACAACTTGCCTCCAGAAATTCTGAATGCTCCAACACTGGAAGTTTTAAAGAATATGTTGGATAACCATTTGTCTAAAGTGATGTAGGGTTTCCTATCTAGGCAGGGGGTTGGACTAGAAGACCTCTGAGGTGCCTTCCAACTATTCTATTCTATTCTATTCTATTCTATTCTATTCTATTCTATAAGGTTTTAGGTTTTAGGTTTTAAAAAAATAAATAAATAGAATAGTTTCTCAATTGGGTTATATATTTGAACAACTGATCTGACTTGTTTCTTACATCAAGTTCATCTATATACTGTTTTGGTTGGTTATGCTTTAAATCTGTAGTATCACAGTGCTTAGATAATGTTTAGCGTTCTAAACATTAGATTGCTAAATAGAACTTTCTGAAGTTCTATTTCAACTGGGCAAGGATAGCAGCTACATAACGTCCAAGGATAACATCCCAGGCCCTAAATCGCTGCTCACCAAATGTTTTCCTTTATTACGTAACACTGCCTATCAGAAAATCCTTTTTACTCAAACAGGTAAAACACTTTAAGTCAGTTAAAATGTCCCTGTTGTGATTGGGTAATTTCTTTGCGTGTTGTTACCCAAAGAAAAATAACTTTTATCGGATTTTGGAGTAATTTATCAGGTTTGGAAAGCACTGCTGTAAATTATAGACTAGATCCATATGGCTAGTGGAAAAGTTACGTAAAATTCTTCTGTAAGGAACAAGATGAATGTGAAGAAGATACAGCATCAAACCCAGGAAATCATATCCTGCTGATACCCAAACAAAGTCCTTGCAGTTGTTCAATGGATCATGCCAAAAGAACCAGATGACTGAGGAGTCTGAAAACTAACTCTTATCAAAAACGAAAGATCTGGGAATATATCAACCTTCAGAACAGAAGATTAAGGACACACAAGTCTTCAAATATCTGTCATGCAGAAGATGGAATCTACTTGTCCTTTGTTACTCGAGAGAACAGGACTAGAACTAATGGATGGAAACTACAAGGAAGCAGAGCAGGACTGGAACTAATGGGAGGAAACTGCAAGGAAGCAGATTTTGACCAAACTTTAGGAAAAACTTATCTCACAGCAAAAGCTGCTTGGCAGAAGAATAAACTGTCTCAGGAGATGAGATGCGGAGATGAGATGCTCTTGGTTGCTGGCAGTGTTGAAGCAGGGGCCTGTTGACCATCTGGCAGGGATTCTATACAACTTCATACATTTAACAAGAAACTGCCCCATGTATAGCCTTTTTGAGTCTAAAATGTTGTTTTCATTTCATCACCCAGGCTTGAAATTACACATAGTCAAAGCTGATACTTCAGCTCTGCAGGCCACCAAGACAAACAATTAGAGTTAAGTATCAATGTTCCTCTATTATCATGTTTCTGACTCCTACATGGAGACAGGCCCCCATCCAATGTCACCAATTCATTGAGAAGAGTTAGGAGTAATTTTCCTATTCCCTTGCAAAGGATGTTTATATGGCCCTGCTCAATTTCTGGAAAAAAACCCCAAACAAAGAAGTTTCTTGGTATGTGGCCAGTTCCTTCCATTTTATCTGTGGCGGGGCCTGCCCTCTGGAACGACCTACCCCCCAATCTTCATACCATCATGGACCTACGCCTCTTCCGTCAGGCATTAAAGACGTATCTATTTCAAGTAGCCGGCCTGGCTTAATTCTAATTTTAATGGATAAAGTTTTAATTGATTTTTAACCTTTTTTACTCCAACTTTTCTGCACAGACCCTTATTTAATTCCATTTTAAACTATTATATATTGTATTGTTTTGTATATGTTTTTATATTTCTGTGCACCGCCCTGAGTCCCTTTGAGGAGATAGAGCGGTATACAAATTTGATAAAATAAATAAATAAATAAATAAATAAATAAATAAATAAATTTAATATTTTTTTTATTTGTTCAATGAATTTACAAGCAGCCATTTCTACTTAGTCATCCCACAGTGGAGAATAAAATGTAATAAAAACAATATAGGTAGTCCTTAACTTATGACAACAACGGAGCCCAATATTTCCATTGCTAAACAAGATAGTTCTTATGTGAATTTTGCCCCATTCCATGAACTTGATTGTCACAGTTGTTAAGTGAGTCACTACAGTTGTTAAGTTAGTAACATGGATATTAAGTGGATCTGGCTTCCCCATTGACTTTACTTATTCAGAAAGTCACAAAAGGTGACTCTGGGATAGTGAAACCATCATAAATACATGCCAATTGCCAAGCGGCCAAGTTTTGATCATGTGACCATGGGAATGCGGCAATGGTCATAAGTGTGAAAATGGTCATAAATCACTTTTTTTCAGTAAGTGCTATTTTAACTTTGATTTTGCCCAATGAACAATTGTAAGTTAAGGACTATCTGTACATGTCAAATACCAAGCAGATAATATAATAGTAACCTCTCAGAAGAAGAGCCTGCAACTTTCCCTTATGGGGAGAATAGCAGTTATTAAAATGTGTATCCTCCCCAAATGGCTATTTTTATTTCAATCGGCCCCTGTAAAATTGGATATTTTTTTTAAAAATGAAATGAATAGAGCCGTCTCAAAATTAATCTGGCAAGGTAAAAAGCCTAGAATTAAACTTAAAATGATGCAGGAACCTAGAATCAGAGGAGGATTTGGCCTCCCGAATAGGCAGCTTTATTACCAGGCGGCTTTATTAATTTGGATAAAAGAGTGAATGACCCTGAGAAGAACGCAGCTCCTGACAATTGAAGGCTATACTGGAGCCTCCAGTATAGTTGGCATTATTATATTTGGCCCAGTTCTGAGTGACCCAAACACTTCTATGACCATCTTGTTTGTAGGACCTTGAGCTATATTTGGGAGAAGTTGAGGAGGAAGATATATTTGAAGGTGCCGTGTTGGATCTCTACTCAGGAACCCCTTGTCTACCCAACACTATATAGAGGGGAGAAAATCTTGACATATGAGGAGATGCCCAGGGGAATGTGAAGACCAGGGAAATATTAGCCTCGCAAGGATACAATATGGATTGGTGGCCATACTCCCAGATACTCTCAAGATACAAAAAAGATCAGAAGGCTGAAGGGATATATCCCTATAAACAAGAATTGGACATGGTTCTTTTTGGGAAAGAGAAAGGGATGCTCTCCAAGTGTTACCATATCTATTGTTATTAGATGTAGTGGAGGAAGTGGTCAAAGATTGTATGATTTGCTTGGGGATGGAGCATAGGACGTACACTGGGAAGAAATTTGGTTTAAAAACATGAAATTGACAATGGCAGCTTCGTATAGGGAGAATATATATAAAATGATATATCGGTGGTATCTACCTCTGGCAAGACTTGCCAGAATGTTGCCTGGGACCACGCCTAACTGTTGGAAATGTAGCCACAGGGAGGGGACCTATTTCCATCAGTGGTGGACCTGCCCAGTGGCGATTAAATACTGGAAAAAGATCAGGCAGTGGCTAATAGAAATTACCCAACATCGATTTGAGTTGAAACCGGAAACCTTCCTTTTAGGACTTAAACCCCCAGATATCAATATGGAGATATGGTTTCTGGCATTGCACATAATTATTGTGGCAAGATTGGCATTTGCCCAAGAATGGAAAAGTGATCAAATACTGATGGATAGGGCAGTAATAAATAAAATAAAATAATGAGTGCGCAGAGTCGGATAGATTAACAAAATTAATTAAAGGGAAAAAGGATTCAGAATTCTATAACTCGTGGAAGAGGTGGTATAATCGGATACGGGAACGACCGAATAGTAACAACTGAAGCAATAATATATGTTTAATTCGGATATTGGTGAATAATACCAATAAGAAATTTAATGATGAATAAGAATTGACGAAGTAGGTGGTTTAACTAGATGGGCTGTATATAGTGTAAATGCTGGTGTTAAATATTAGGCCTACTATTAGGATTTTATTGTTAAATTTGGTTACTTATATGTTGCTGCTTTCTCGCGTTGTGATGGTAAATGTGTTTAAAATTATGTTTGTATGATTTTTTTTATAAGAATAAATAAATTTTGGAAAGAAAAAAAAGAAGCATCTTTTACAGATACTATAGAAGCAGAAGACAATAACTAAACTAACTACAGAATAAGCCAAAGGGAGCCATTTAGATCAATGTTAACCAATCTCAGCAACTTCCATATGTGTGGAGTCCAACTCCTAGAATTCCCAGGTAGAAAATCTAACACCCTTATACAGTCAGGCAACCAAATTAAAACAATTTGAAAATAATTTGTAAGGCCTATCATCACCTCTCTGGGCAACTGGTTTCATTGCTAGGATGCTCTTACTGTTTAAAAGCATTTGGCTGGAATATGGTTTCCTGTTAGAAATCCCTTTATCCCATATCCATTGGTCTGGATTTTTGGCCTACTTTTGTGTGATACATACTTTTAAATCAGGGATACCCAACTACTGGGCCATGGATTGGTACCCATCCATGGTGTATTAGAAACTGGTCCACACAACTGGAGGAGTGTGGAGAGCGAGCAAATGAAACCAAAAGCACACTCCCCGTTCTGTGGAAAAAAATGTTTTCTACAAAACCTTAGCACCAAAATATTGGGGACCATTGTTTTAGATGATATATCTGAAATGGGGTAATGGTTAAAGTTTTGAACTGGTACTAAGGAGGCATAGATTATAGTTTTTCCTTAACCATGGAAAATGTCCTGGATGACTTTGGGCCATATACATGGTGCGCGTTTCATAGAGTTAGTTTTGGTAGAAGGGATGCTATGTGTGCTGTCGTGAGCTTCTGAAGGAAAGATGGAATAGACATTTACTAAATTAATGAAAAAAGAAAACTTCTCAATCTTTATCTCCCAAAGCCAGACATTCCCAATTTTTTCAATTTCCTTTAACAGGAAGACAATTTCTCTTAATCATCCATGTTGTCCTTCTTGAACCTATTTTTTATTTCATACTCTTAAAGTGTGGTACCTGCACAGAATTGAATATAATATTTGGGGTGTGGGAGCAGCCAAATCAGAAACATGTGGAATTATTACTTCCCTTGATTTGAAAATAACATTTTTGTTGATGAAGCTTAAGATTATATTTGCTGTTTTAACTTGTACATCCCTCCGTTGATACACATTCAGGTCGTAGTGTTATTCAAGCCAGGATTTCTCATCTTATGCCTGTATGTTTCATTTCTGTTTCTTAAGCAATGAACTTTGCACTGACTAACCACCGTAGGATAAAGCAGAAGTTGGACGCTATTGGTTCAGTCCTTTTTTTCATCAGACAAGACATATCCAGTTCGTGCAACCGTTCTTCCTGTGTTTTAGTCTCCAGTCCCCTAATCATCTTTGTTGTTATTCCCTGCACTCTTTCTAGAGTCTCCACATTTTTTTACATCCTGGCGACCAAAACTGAATGTTGTATTCCACGTATGGTCTTACCAAGGCTTTATAAAGTGGTATTAACAAATAATCCTATCTTTTCTGAAGTAATTTCACCACAGGATCTAAAGTCTGAGGCGATATGCAAGTTCACTGATAACATAGACACTTAGATATAGCAGACATGCTTTTTGGGCTATTGATTTTAAGGAACGCATAATTATTTACATTTAGAAATCATTCAATTATTCCCAATCTTATTAGGTACAATCCTGATCATCCCCAATCCTTGGCCAGGTTGTGTTAAGATATTTGCATTCTGATTAGACCTGAAAATGGGTGGGAGAAGCACTATTCTTGCCCATTCCTGATTTAGATGTTTCTTCTAAAGATGGCGGGATAATGGATCTTTTTCTTGAGTTCTTATTGGGGGAACAGGAATGATACGTCTGTTTCTTACTCCTAGATTACGCATGAACCCAATGACCCAGCTGCCAGTGCTGCATGCTGATCCTGCTGAGATGGAAGTACCAGAGAATGTGTCTATATCACAACTTTGGCACAGCTGTAGGTTAATAGACAACCAGGAGGAAGGCTGCATGCCGTGAAGATGAAATGGTGTGTTTCAGACCTAACGGGACTGTGGGATAAAACAGGAGTTGGGCTATCAGGAAGTCAATGGCACAAGGCAATACAACATGTTAGCAAAAAGATAGAAAAGCCACCCAGGGGGAAGGCAGGAGAAACAGCCCAGGGCAGGTTTGTATTCATTTTCTTTACCAACCTGTCTAAGGTCAGCAAATATTGCAGACCAGGGAAGGAAAAATGGATTGAGAACAAAGAAAATCAAAAACAGGAAGACCAGAATAAACTTCTTGATGGGTTTAACTAAAACGATTTTTCCCATTTTACAAAAAAAGCAATGAAAGGCCTAAAAATGTAATGTTCCTATTACTACAACTGCCACTATCACTAACAACATAGTCTCCATGATCTATAGACCATGTTTTTGGAATGTGTAAGTGGTACATACTTGAGATCAAATTAAAAAATATATAGAGTAGGATGATTTTTTTCTTATTATTTCAGTCGGGAAGGCTAGAATAAAAGCAATAAGTTAGAATGCAGTACCGCAGGCTAATGATACTGACTGCCAGCAATTTGATTCTCACCAGCTTCAAGGTTGACTCAGCCTTCCATCCTTCTGAGGTAAAATGAGGAGCCAGATTGTTAGGGGCAATACGCTGACGTGGTAAGCAAACTCTGTAAAGCACCATGAAGCTGTATATAAGTCCCTTTCTCTTTTGAAAGAACTAAAGCAGTGTTGGGAATGATGAATTCTATAGTGGAGCTGATGCTCTCTGAGCTTGGTTGTTTATCTGCAGACATTTCATTACCTGACTAAATAACATCAATGCCTGGGAGTGTGGAATTCATTCTCTGTTTTTTTTTTTACTGTATATAGCACAGTAGCTTGCCCTGCCAGTGTTTGTGGAGGGTGTGATTTCCTCCTTGGTAGTTGATTGTTGATTGATTGAGGCATTGTTTCCTGCTTGATTGTTTGTCCGGTATTAATTCCTGCTTATCTGGGTGTTGGTTGCTGGAGAATGCATTCTGGTCTTTTTGTTTCCTTCTTAGCTTCTCATTGTCTCTTTTGAATGGTGTGTAAATGTGGTTTCTCTCTACGGTCCATCTGAATGCTAAATGTCCAGAAATTCCTTAGTGGTTTTGGATTCAGCTTGGTCTAGGATGCTCAATTTGCCAGTTGAAGCTATGGTTGAGTCTGTTCATGTGTTTTGAGATTAAGAAGTTACAACACATGGTCAGACTGTCCAAAATATATGGACTGGACAGATGTCAAAGGAACAGAATGGACAGAATCACAACACATGGATTGACTGTCAACAACACATGAAGAGACTTGCAACACGTGGATAGACTGTTCACAATCTAGGGACAAATCACAAATACATGGACTGACTCATATTACTTTTTGTTTCTTTGTTAACTGTATAAAAACATATAAAGGTTCTGTACTTCTCTTGGAGAATGTAGAGTTCAGCCTACTTACTGAATGGGGGAAGAGACTTGTGCAACACATCAAAATTTCTCAGGTCCATTATGTAAATTCTCAAAAGAAATGGGCCTCAGAAACCTGTGCCCTAGTTTCTTGAAACAATGTCATCTATATATTTCACCTCATGATTAAAAGTCTAGGGAGGAGCCTTGATTATCTGGAGGGATTTTAAATGTGTCATTGAAATACTGAGGTGGTACATTAACATATCCTAATTTACTGGATAATGCCTTTAAATCACTGCTTCACAAAAGGAAGGAACCATTCTAAACTAAGAAAGCAAAACTTCCATTAACTAGCCATAGACAATTCAGAGGACTCATGAATGTAAAGCATATCTTCATAAAAGCAAATTACAAAGAAAATGGTTTGCCAAAGGAAAATATGCAAATGTGAGTTTTAAATGCTGTTAGTGAAATCTGCGTGGCAAAGCTGGCTTCATTCAGTGGAATGAGAAGAAAACCTGGTTTCACATTGGGGTAATGTCAAGGATGTGAACTATATCCTAGATCAGAGGTCCCCAACCTTTGCAACTTTAAGTCTGAAGGACTTCAGCTCCCAGACTTCTCCTTCAGACTTAAAGTTGCAAAGGTTGGGGACCCCTGTCCTAGAGGGCCTAAAATATTTCTTTTAAAATCTTTAACTATACAAATCCAGGTGACTACAAAAATTGTGGTGTTCTGTATGAATTTGCATAAGCTTTACTAGCCATAAGAAGTAAGAGAATTGCTGTAATAGTAACAAAACTCTGGATTTCTGGATTTTCCACTTGCTCTAATTCAATGCAAAATCTTTCGCCATCAAGTTATCTTGCTTAGGGTTAATTTTGGATAATAGTAATATAGATGTGCCTAACAAAAGATCTGAGACTTAATTTAAACCTTTTGAGTCTGAATTAAGGACCTAGTTGATTAAACATACCTGTAGTTCATTCCAATTCTGAGAAATTAACTTGAAGGTGCAAGTAGCAAAATATATATTCTTTTCTAGAATCTGTTTCTCAGTTTCACAACTAATTTTACGTTATGTTTATACACTGTGCTAAAACAGAATGTGGTTTATTTGACTTTTGGCCAAGGGAAAGCCAATTAATATAATGTATGAAGCCAATCTATTATGGTTTATTCTTATTTATATAAAAACATATTTATATGGTAAACAAACCACAGGTTTGTTTACAATTGTAGGAATTTAGCACCCACCTCTCTCCTAGAAGATGAAATATTTTGGGAAATATTAAAAGAGTAGAATATTTCCTCCTAAACGGGAGGCAGAAACACATCCTTCCACCTTTGTCAAGGGACCATTAAGGCCTGAGCCAGAGAAACATGTTTTAGGCAGGAAACAGACTCACTCTTATTTATTTATTTATTTTATTAAATTTATACCCCACCCTTCTCCTTGTTAGAACCCAGGGCGGCGCACAGGCATTATATAAAACCATAAATACAATATACATCTATTAAAAATATATTAAATTAACTCACCCGTGCTAAAGCTACTCTACTCTTAATAGCTCCCCCTTTTTGTCAATGGGCTATTAAGGCGTGAGCCAGTCTATTCTACATAATCAAGATCTACCTCATCTCACTGTCCTTCATTGCACCATCCACTAAGTTTCAACCAAACTTAGCACATAACCTATAAAGCTAGCTATGACCTCTGAAAGCAATCAATCAGGCTACTCTTCATGTGCCCCAGGACGTTCAAAGCCCAGGAGAGGGCATAAATCCAGGGACTTTCAGCATCTTTGCCCTTTCCTGCTCAGGAACTCAAGCCATGTGATCCTGTACACCATTAAACCATCATTCCAAACAGCCTCCATGTTTCTAGTGTCTTTCCCCCCACTTGGAACTGAACCCAGATGGACATTTCTTCCAACACCATATAGGGGTGGATCAAGCCTATGTCTACCCCAATCCACTGAGAGAAGTCAAGTTGTATTATATTCATAAGTTGTGCCTACTTACAGAACAGAAATGTTGACAGAAGACAGAAGTGGCTATCCACATATCTATAAAGATAGAAAAACGGAGAACAAAACTAGAGAAATACAGGTCTTACAGTCAGATGTGATTTCATAGGGGGAATTGAGGCGTGCATCTCCACAAGGTGATGTGCTCACGTATAAATGGAACAGAATGTTCTCTTTTAGCCTGTAGCCTCCCTCTTTTAACCGCACAAAGATTGATCGCTCGCTGTCTTCTTGTTGTCTGCTAAGATCACAAAGAAAGGTTGCAGGTTATTTTTTACATTCCAAATCAGAACTAATTCTTTTCTCCCTATGGGTTAGCTTTCAGACTCTTTGTTATATTCTCTTTATGATATCTCATATAAGTTCTCTCTAGCAGATGCTTTTAATGAACACAATATCACAGGGATTACAAATCTTTAGCAATCAAACTGATAAACAAGTCAACAAACAAAAATGATAAGAAATAGCAGAAAAATTGTCATTATTAATTCAAACAGTCATAATCACTTCTGTGCCTTTTACAATGCAAAATGTAAATGTTGAATGAGCTTCAACATTCTATTGCAACAGTTAAATCTAACACAACCATCACTGTTTGCCACTGATTTCAGCTTTAGTATAATCTGTAGAAGCATTACATACTGGTCAGTTGTTTTGCAAATTCAAGGAGAAAGTTGGTTCAAAGAGATGAGTGGTAAAATGGTTCTGCTCCTTATTAAAAATAAAAAATATTTTATATTTACATCTGCTGCTTGGCCTAGAGGTGGAGCTCTTGCCTCACAAGGAGGAGGTTGTGAGTGTGATCCTAGGTAGAGGCAGATGTAGGGTCTTCTGCTTGGGCAGGGGGTTGGACTAGATGACCTGCAAGGCCTCTTCCAACACTCTTCATCTGTTAATGAAAGTAGTGGATGGGAACTGGGAGGCTGTAGATAACCTAAAATTTCTCCTTTTCTGTTTCTTTAAAGAGAAGTTTGATAAGATAACTGATAACTATTATTTTTATGAATAGAATGGTAATAACAGCAATGTTCAAGTGTCATAATGAATGACAACAGATTCCCATGATACTAGCAAACACATCTAGACTTCAATGTACACATCAGAATGATGTCATTAGAATAGCAACACTTGCCATGTGGGTCATCGCTTGCCTCCTTGCCTATCTCCTTGATGCCTATAGACCCGTAAATTCTATACTTGAGGCATGTGATAGGGTAATTTTCTTTAAAGGTTTATCAAATCAGTTTCATTAACTTCAGCCAATCTCCTGGGTTGAGTTTATCATGTCTTGCCATCAGTCTCTTGTTATAGTTTTTTTAAAAAAGTTATTTTTATTCTGCTTATAAAGCAATTATTACAAGCACAGCTCTTAAATGGAGCTGAGCAGGATATCCAGAACACCAGGGAGAAAAATACAATTTGACAAAAAAGAGAATACTGTATATGTTTGATACAGATGATGAGTAAAGCATTGTATAAATGTTCTCAAATCAATTAAAATAACGTTTAAAAAAAATCATCAGTCCTTTCTATTTCTTCCTTTTGGGCCCAGAATTTGCATCAACTTTTAAGTTATTACTAAATTATACATTCATTATGATTAGAAGTAGAAGACCATTATAAGAGCCATCCTGAATTATGTACTTTCCCCATATGCTTATCCTGTGGAATTGGGCAGGTTTCAATTACACAAGTTTAGCTTAACTTTCTTGAGATGGTGTAAGTTCTGATTAAATGTACTGATGATATTAATAACTTTCTAATTATGCTAGGAAGGACAGTGAGGAAAATGTAGAAGCCTACCGTATTTTTTGGAGTATAAGACACACCGGAGCATAAAATGCACAAAGGTTTTGAAGAGGCAAATTACAAAAAAAAGTAGGTAGGTAGATAGAGGGATAGAGTGGGAGATGGAGAAAGAGAAATACAATAGGTAGGTAGGAAGATAAAGGGATAGAAAGAGAGAGAAATACAGTAGGTAGGCAGGTAAAAGGAGAGACAGAGAAATACAGTAGGTATGTAGGGAGAGAGAAAATGTATAGATAGGTAGGTAGAGGGATAGAGAGAAATAGAAAGAGGGAGAAATACAGTATGTAGGCAAGGAGAGTGAGTGAGTGTGTAGGTAGGTAGGTAGGTAGATAAAGGAATAGAGAGAGGGAGTATAGAGAGAAATACAGTAGATAGTTAGGGAAAGAGGCGTATAGAGGTATGGAGGCTTATAAAGTGCTGCTGGGGGGTGAGGGTGGGGCAAAAGGCCCAATCTAGGCTAATTTCTGCCTTCTCCAGCCCCCAGGAGCTCCCTGGAGGCCTCCATAAGGCTACGCACAGCCATTTTGGTGAAGGGGCGGGGTTTCTGGAGGCAAAAAATGCTGTATTCGATGTATAAGATGCACCCAGATTTTCAGCCTCTTTTTAGAGGAAAAAAGGTGCGTCTTATACTCCAAAAATACAATAAATCCTACCAGACTTAGTCTCAGCTACAAATCTAAGATCTATGTAACAAACCATGATGACTGCTCAGATTGTTTTTCTTTTCTTTTGTGTTTTTGGTGTTTCTGAGCTTGCCAATGATATATAATGTCCTCATGCCAGTTTGGAACTGTTTGCTTCAACCAGCAGCAACTCTTTGATTTCTTGTATACTGTAAACACCTGGAATTGGAGCTGTCAGATGTTTCCTCTGTGTGGTTTGAAGTTTCATGGATTTGAAGAAACATGGAATACAACCAAAAAGAACGTAGACCAAAATTTCATTAGTTCTCTTCTTAGTAATTCTCCAATACATATACAAAGGCCTGGTGTATGGAAGGGAGCAAGGGTCAAAAAATCAAGAAGGTTGCCAGAACTTCCAAATACCCTGTAAAGTAATATGATGGTTTGTCTATGGAGATTCTCAGTCATCCAGGTCATAGTTGTCCCAATGGTGCATTTTCAAGAGGCAATTGGACTTTCTGGTTTTTTCGTTGAAGATGTTTTGCTTCTCATCCAAGCAGCTTCTTCACCTCTGACTAGATGGTATTTCCCACGATCTACTCAGAGCTGAAAAAGCTACTTGGATGAGAAGCAAAACATATTCAAAGAAAAAACCAGAAAGTCCAGTTGCCTCTTGAAAAAGCATCTTTGAGACATGGTTTATTTGTCAAAACAAATCAGAGACTTGAAGTTTCTCATGTGTTGGTGGTAGAACTATACAAAGCCCAAGACAAATGTATAGAAATATATTCTTATACTCTCTTCTCAAATCATATCTTTACTTTTTTTTCCTCTTGTAAATTTCTCACACCTGTACTAAGTATTTTCTGTAGGACAGCCATTGTTCTTGCTGTCTCTGAAAGTAGTTAAATATTTTTCTTCTTCCACAAGACCAGTCAAGAATCTCAGCAACATCTTGCATTGCATTTCTGACCAGCTTGTCTTTGAGTTGAAACCCAACCTCCTTGTTCTAAGTGCATAAAGTCTGCATGCTGTTAAAACCATTGGGCTGTCACTCTTCCACAGCTTTTTTGCTTTTATGCTATGATGCATTTTCTGTTGAGGGAAATTTATGGTCAGGTTCCCCCCCCCCCCGACTAGAATATTGAGGCCCTTGAGAGAAGGTAGATGCATACAGTTGCCCCATTTCCCTACTTTTCTTTTCAAAACCTCCCATCCATTTAATTTGCATTATCACCAAACCTTTAAAACAAAAACCCTCCTGAAGATCTTGCCTCTCTAAAGCAAGCATACTCATTTTGAAGTAAAGATATAGAGGTAGCCCTTGACCCAAGACCACAATGGAGGCTGAAATTTCTGTTGCTAAGTGAAACATTTGTTAAGTGAGCTATCTCAGAGGGTGCCACAAAGAAGAGGGAGTCAAACTATTCTCCAAGGCACCTGGGGGCAGGACAAGAAGCAATGGGTGGAAACTAATCAAGGAGAGAAGCAACTTAGAACTAAGGAGAAATTTCCTGATAGTTAGAACAATTAACCTCTGGAACAGCTTGCCTCCAGCAGTTGTGAATGCCCCAACCCTGGAAGTCTTTAAGAAGATGTTAGATAGCCATTTGTCTGAAATGGTATAAGGTTCCTGCCCACGCAGGGGTTTGGACTAGAAGACCTACAAGGTCCCTTCCAACTCTGCTATTGTATTGTATTGTATTGAGTTCTGCCCCAGTTTGACAAACTTTCTTGCCACGGTTGTTAAGTGAATCTCTGTGGTTAATAATTTAGTAACTTGGATGTTAAATTAATCTGATTTTCCCAGTGACTTTGCTTATCAAAAGGCCACAAAAGTGGATCACATGATCTTGGCAACTGGCTGATACATATGAGCCAGTTGCCAAGCATCTGAATTTTGATGACATGTGTCAACTTCGAACTGAACTTGGCACAAGCCATTTTACTGTTCCTCAGTTGCCACACGGAAGGAGAAGGGGGAAGACATAACAAAAAACTGACTCATGGAAACCAAGGTCATCTTCATAGGGAATGGATAAGGTTGGGGAAGGAGTAACTGTAGAGCCCATTAATTCACCCAATTGGCCAATATGACCTGTAACACTTGGGGATTGGGTTATTTCTTCTTTTAATTATACTGAAACCGCGGGAATTATTTAGAGTTGGTTTTGTTTTATTCCACGCTGATATGATGTACTCAGTAAAGTAGTTCTTTGAGGTGGATTTGAGGTACTTCTAAGTTGTCTAAGCCCAAAGTTTCAAGCCTAGTGGTAGAAGGTATTCTATTATGAGCAGAGGAGTGGAGGACTCTTCTTATGAAATACCTCTGGAGTTGCTCAATTGTATTTATGTCCAATATACAGTGTGGATTTCAGACAGACGAGATTTATTCGAGAATTGGTCTAACAAATGTTTTTTATGCCCTAGTTTGCAGTACAATATTATTGGAGAAGAAGCTTTGCAAGATTAGATGAACAACTCTTATTGCCTTTTTGGCAATGCTGTTACAGTGAGCTCTGGCACTTAGAACATTAAAAATCAGTACACCCAGGTCCTTGGCAGAGTGAGGGTCATCCATGAGGTTGTATCTGCCCAGCTTGTATTTGGTGTTCTGATTTTTTTTTTTTGCCAGCGTGTAAGGTAGAGCATTTGTTGGTTGAGATTTGGAGTTGCCAATTGTTTGACCATTCTGACACATAGTCAAGGGCTCAATCAACCAGCCTTTTGCTGTAACTTCTTTGGATTCTAGGAATGGGGAGGGAAAGGAAGAGGAAGGGGAGGACCAAATGTCACAGAGGCAAGAAAATGAAAGAGAAGGAATCCCAGACAAGAGCAGATGTGATTTCTTCCTCTATTCCATCTTCCTTCCAGACATGTAATTGCATAATTTGTCATGAGATATGGAGAAGATAAGATGTTTTCCTAATTTAAACAATAATTGCTTGGAAGACTATTCTTTGTGGTAAGAATAAGGTATATTGGACCAATCCTAAAATAAATGCATTGGGAATAAGATTAATCTCTCACTCTGCAATACTTTGACTTTTGAAATACTTTTTTATTTCAGGATGAATTATGGTTCTCTTTGTGTATGTATGTGTGTGTGTGTGCACGTATATCTGGGTCAGCACAGGAAGAGCTTTGGCTCCTGGCTAAACAGAGAGAGTCATATGGACGAGTTGTTGTGAGCAGAATTTTCTGCTGTTGGGAGAATTTCACCACAAAGCAACATAGCATTGATCCAAATAACATAATAACATAACTGAACGTGCTATGAAACTGGATCAATACAGAAGCATAAAAAACAATGATTACAGTTTTATCCTTAGAGGCATGGATGCCATGCTTAACACAAAGCAAGCAAAGGGACTGCTAAATGAAGAAAATAATTTAACATAAGCCCAAGATGGGGTTGAGGAGGGCTGGGCTGAGTGGGGTTCACAGGTTATGTAAACAAAACAGTTGGATATGTAGACCGGCTTTGTTCTAGCTTTGTCCCTTTGTACTTTTGAGATATGCTTATCACCTCTTTTAGTACCATGTGAATTTCCAGTGTATTTATATCCAGTGTTATCAGAAAACCATCTAGTTTTAAAACCCCTTTCCCAAACAACACCAAATGTAACCTTAGGGGTGCCACCCTAAAGACATTTCTATTTGATAGGGCATTTTAAATGCTTTCATCACCATTTGGTTCTTAGGTTTTCTGACTCTCCATGGGCTGCTTTTATTGAACTGTATCTTATGTGGGGGAAAAATGTCTTCTTTACACTGTCCTGCAGTTCCACTCAGTTTGCTTAAAGTCAAGATGGCAGCACAATCAATAGAAGCAATGTATAAAAAACAAACACAACCAAAAACACCCCAGGCAGATCTTTCTTAGCATCCAACCTGGATATTTTCGTCTAGAAAACTATACTGTCAAAATGATGACATATTTTAATATCATTATTGCATCTATGCTGCCATTATGTACTTGTGTCTTGGTGTCTGAGACAAATATGTAAGTTACAGCATTTGCGTTATGATAGTGTCACATGTATATTGTTATTTGTCTGCTGTGCCTTCTCACAGACACACTTGCTTGTTTGATAAAACTCAAAATGATGTTGGTTGAACACAGTATCCATTTAGGTACTAGGGCTGTGATGGCGAACTTATGGCATGAGCCGTTGCCCCACTTCAGCTCTGCCATACATGTGCGTGCTCCTACTGCTGGCCAGCTGGTCTTTGGTCTTTAGCGCCGGGTGGGGGGCATGTTAATATTAATATTAATATGTACTCGAAGCTAGACCTACTACGACTGCGAGAGTCCCCACTCTCGCAGGTTTGGCCCTCCGCTCTAACGAGGGCCCGCCTTGATGAGGGATTTATTAATCCGGAGAGGTGGACGAAGCGTGGTCTCAGGGGTTTTTTAATTTCTAAATTATTGTCTATTTTAGGGGGTACCAGGGAGGGGGGAGGGCACATTTCCTCTCGTTGAAATGTGCCCACCAGGCTACCGCGCATTTCATCAGCCGCGGGCCCTAGGCAGGGGTGGTGGGGTAGCGGTCATTATCAAGGAAGGCCTGGAGCCGAGAGAGACCATTGTGCCGCAGACCTCCGGCTGTGAGTCCCTTTGCATGAAGTGGGGCCTAGGGAGGCAGTTGGGCTTGCTGGTTGTATACCTGGCTCCCCGCTATGTAGCAGCAGCCCTGCCCGAGCTCCTGGAGGTGATCGCCACGGTGGCAGTGGAGACCCCCAGACTTATGGTTATGGGGGACTTTAATCTGCCATCGTTGGGCGAATCATCCGCGGTAGCTCGGGAGTTCATGGCTTCCATGACGGCCATGGACCTGACCCAAGTAATTCAAGGCCCCACTCATGAGGGTGGACATACGCCGGACCTCATCTTCGTCTCGGGCCAATGGAAGAGTGATCTGGGTACAGGGGACATAGACATCATACCCTTGTCATGGTCAGACCACTCACTTCTCCGACTCGACTTTCCGACCGCTGCTCCCCTCCGCGGGGAGGCGGAACCAGAGTTACCAATCTGGTACCGCCCCAGGCGCTTGATGGACCCGGATGGGTTCCAGACAGCGCTTGGGCCATTTCCTGTATCCCTGACCCGCGCCCCGATGGAGGACCTCACGGCCGCATGGAATAGTGTGGCCGTGGGAGCCTTGGATCGGGTCGCGCCCTTGCGGCCTCTCTCGCGGCGGCGAACCACCCTGGCTCCTTGGTTTACTGAGGGGCTGCGGGTGATGAAACGCCGCAAGAGATGCCTAGAGAGAAGATGGAGGGCTAGCCGCTCTGAATCTGACCGGACACAGGTGAGAGCCCATTTACGGACTTACATTGTGGCGCTGAGGGTGGCCAAACGTCATCATTGCGCCACCCTCATAGCATCCGCAGAAAACCGCCCTGCCGCCCTGTTTAGGGTGACCCGTTCCCTCCTTCAACAGAGGGAGCGGGAAGCCCCGTTACAGGGTAGGGCAGAGGAATTTGTGATTTTTCTGCAGGAGAAAACCGCCCAGATACAGAGTGAGCTAGCCACCATTCATGGCCCAGTGGGATGCCACGAGGGAGATCTTGTTTGGGAGGAGTTTGACCCCGTTACTTCCGAGGATATGGACAGGTTACGTGGGCGACTGCGAGCCACCACATGTTCATTGGACCCGTGCCCCTCCTGGCTTGTACTGGCATCCTGGGAGGTGACACGAGGCTGGCTCCAAGAGGTTATCAACGCATCCTTGAGTGAGGGTTCCTTGCCTGCCTCCCTAAAAGAGGCTATGGTGAGGCCCCTCCTCAAGAAGCCCTCTTTGGACCCAGCTCTTTTGAACAACTACCGTCCAGTCTCCAACCTTCCCTTCTTGGCGAAGGTTGTTGAGAGTGTGGTGGCACAACAGTTTCCCCGTCACCTGGAGGAAGTTGACTATCTAGATCCGCGCCAGTCCGGCTTTCGGCCCGGGCATAGCACCGAGACGGCATTGGTCGCGTTGGTAGATGATCTCTGGAGGGCCAGAGATGGGGGATGTTCTTCCATCCTGGTCCTATTAGACCTCTCAGCGGCTTTCGATACCATCGACCATGGTATCTTATTGCATCGGCTGGGGGGGTTGGGGGTGGGAGGCACCGTGTTGCGGTGGTTCTCCTCCTACCTCTCTGGCCGATCGCAATTTGTGCGTGCAGGAGAGCAGAGGTCGACCCCGAGACCACTCACATGTGGAGTGCCTCAGGGGTCGGTCCTCTCGCCTCTCCTGTTTAACGCATATATGAAGCCGCTGGGTGAGATCATCCGTGGTTTTGGGGTAGAGTACCACCTGTACGCTGACGACACCCAGCTGTACATATCTACCCCAAACCACCCCAACGATGCCGTAGCGGTGATGTGCCAGTGCCTGGAAGCCGTGCGGATCTGGATGGGAAGTAACGGACTTAGGCTCAACCCGACCAAGACCGAGTGGCTGTGGTTTCCGGCTGCCCGATTCAACCAGCTTTCTCCAACGCTGGCCATAGGGGGCGAACATCTTGCCCCTGTGGATGGGGCGCGCAATTTGGGTGTCCTCCTGGATACCCGGCTGTCTATGGAAGAGCAAGTGACAGCCGTGGCCAGGAGGGCGTTTTACCAGGTTTGCCTGGTTCGCCAATTGCGCCCCCTATTGGATCGGGACGCCCTTCGCACAGTCACTCATGCCCTCGTGACATCCCGACTGGACTATTGTAACTCTCTCTACATGGGGCTCCCCTTGAGGTGCACCCGGAGGCTTCAGTTAGTTCAGAATGCAGCCGCGCGAGCAATTATGGGCACCTCTAGATTTGCCCATGTAACACCGCTCTTGCGCGAGCTGCACTGGCTACCTGTCGTCTTCCGGGTGCGCTTCAAGGTGTTAGTCATCATCTTCAAAGCGCTCCATGGCTCGGGACCTAGCTATCTGCGAGATCGGATCCTGCCCCACACATCCTCACGACCGATTCGCTCCCACAGAGAGGGGCTTCTCCGGGTGCCGTCCACTAGACTTTGTCAGCGGGCGACGCCCAGGGGAAGGGCGCTCTCTGTGGCGGGCCCGGCCCTCTGGAACGACCTTCCCCCTGATATTAGAACGACCACCGACCTCCGCTCCTTCCGTGTAAAACTGAAGACCCATCTCTTTCGACTGGCCGGCCTTGAATAGTTCTCTCTGTCTTTTAACGATAAATTTTAATGGGTTTTTTAATTGTATTTTTAGCACGGGTAATTTATTTAATTCTATTTTAGTAATGTTTGTATTATTGTATATTGTTTTAATTATGCCTGTGCACCGCCCCGGGTCCCTGTGGGGAGAGGGTGCGGTTAATAAATTCTAATTTATTATTATTATTATTATAGACAGGTAGAGACGGACGAGGAAAGAGAGGGCCAGGACAGCAGGCGATGGAGGGAAGCAGAAGGATCCGTTAGGGAGGGGGGGAAATACGAGTCGTCCCGGTGGAGGGCACTTCTATCCAGAAGGTCGTGGGGAGAGGCAGGTCCGAGGGGAGACAAGTTCTATCCTCCCGGTTGAGGGCACAGAACCGTTGGTTGCAAACGGTGAAGTGCCACAACCCCCGCAGGCTAGGTGGTCAGGGAGTACAGAGCCAGGGCCTGTGGCTGGTGTTTTGCAACACCAGGTCCGTGGTCAACAAAGCCCCCCTCGTCCATGACCTTGTGACTGAGGGGGAGCCGGACCTGGTAGGAATTGCGGAGACCTGGTTGGGCCACGAGGGTGGACTTCCCCTCATTGAAATGTGCCCACCAGGTTACCGCGCTTTTCATCAGCCCCGGGCCCTAGGTAGGGGTGGTGGGGTAGTGGTTATTGTTAGGGAAGGTCTTGAGCCGAGAGAGACCATTGTGCCACAGACCACCGGTTGTGAGTCCCTCTGCGTGAAGTGGGGCCTAGGGAGGCAGTTGGGCTTGCTGGTTGTATACCTGGCTCCCCGCTATGTAGCAGCAGCCCTGCCCGAGCTCCTTGAGATGATTGCTACAGTGGCAGTTGAGACCCCCAGACTTGCAGTCATGGGGGACTTTAATTTGCCATCGGTGGGCGAATCATCCGAGGTAGCTCGGGAGTTCATGGCTTCCATGACGGCCATGGACCTGACCCAACTAATTCAAGGCCCCACCCACGAGGGTGGACATACACCGGATCTCATCTTTGTCTCAGGCCAATGGAAGAGTGATCTGGGTATAGGGGATATAGTCATCACGCCCTTGTCATGGTCAGACCACTCACTTCTCCGGCTCGACTTTCCAACCGCTGTCCCCCACCGCGGGGAGGCGGAACCTGAGTTGCCTATTTGGTTCCGCCCCAGGCGTCTGATGGACCCTGATGGGTTCCAGGCGGCGCTTGGGCCACTTCCTGTACCCCTGACCCGCGCCCCGATGGAGGACCTCGTGGCCGCATGGAATACTGCGACCATGGGAGCCTTGGATCGGGTCGCGTCCTTGCGGCCTCTCTTGCGGCAGCGAGCCACTCTGGCTCCTTGGTTTACCGAGGAGCTAAGGGTGATGAAGCGCCACAAGTGATGTCTAGAGAGAAGATGGAGGTCTACTCGATCTGAATCCGACCGAACACAGGTAAGAGCCCATTTACGGACTTACATTGTGGCGCTGAGAGTGGCCAAACGCCATCATTGTGCCACTCTCATAGCATCCGCAGATAACCGCCCTGCCGCCCTGTTTAGGGTGACCCGCTCCCTCCTTCAACAGAGGGTGCGGGAAGCCCCGCTACAGGGTAGAGCAGAGGAATTTGTGACTTTTCTGCAGGAGAAAATCGCTCAGATCCATAATGAGCTAGTCTCCATTGATGGCCCAGTGGGAGTGCACGAGGCGGATCTTGGTTGGGAGAAGTTCGACTCTGTTACTTCCGAGGATATGGACAGGTTACGTGGGCGACTGCGAGCCACCACATGTTTATTGGACCCGTATCCTTCCTGGCTTGTACTGGCATCCTGGGAGGTAACACGAGGCTGGCTCCAAGAGGTTGTCAACGCTTCTTTAAGCGAGGGTTTCTTGCCTGCCTCCCTTAAAGAGGCCATGGTGAGGCCCCTCCTGAAGAAGCCTTCTTTGGACCCAGCTTAATTAGCCAACTATCGTCCCGTCTCCAACCTTCCCTTTCTGGCGAAGGTTGTAGAGAGTGTGGTGGCACAACAGTTTCCCCGTCACCTGGAGGAAGTTGATTATCTAGACCTGCGCCAGTCTGGCTTTCGGCCCGGGCATAGCACCGAGACGGCGTTGGTCGCGTTGGCAGATGATCTCTGGAGGGCCAGAGATGGGGGTTGTTCCTCCATCCTGGTCCTATTAGACCTCTCAGCGGCTTTTTATACCATCGACCATGGTATCTTATTGCATCGGCTGGGGGGGTTGGGGGTGGGAGGCACCGTTTTACGGTGGTTCTCCTCCTACCTCTCCGGTTCGATTGCAATTTGTGTTGGCAGGAGAGCAGAGGTCGACCTCGAGACCCCTCACATGTGTGGTGCCTCAGGGGTCGGTCCTCTCGCCTCTCCTGTTCAACACATATATGAAGCCGCTGGGTGAGATCATCCATGGTTTTGGGGTAGAGTACCATCTCTACGCTGATGATACGCAGTTGTATATATCTACCCCAAACCACCCCAACGATGCCGTAGCAGTGATGTGCCAGTGCCTGGAAGCCGTGCGGATCTGGATGGGAAGTAACAGACTCAGGCTCAACCCGGCCAAGACCGAGTGGCTGTGGTTTCCGGCCGCCCGATTCAACCAGCTGACTCCATCACTGGCCATAGGGGGCGAACACCTTGCCCCTGTGGATGGGGCGCGCAACTTGGGTGTCCTCCTGGATACCCGGCTGTCCATGGAAGATCAAGTGACAGCCGTGGCCAGGAGGGCGTTTTACCAGGTCCGCCTGGTACGCCAGTTGCGCCCCCTATTGGATCGGGATGCGCTTTGCACAGTCACTCATGCCCTCGTTACACCCCGACTGGACTATTGTAACTCTCTCTACATGGGGCTCCCCCTGAGGTGCACCCGAAGACTTCAGCTGGTCCAGAATGCAGCCGCGCGAGCAATAATGGGGACCGCAAGGTACACCCATATAACACCTCTCTTGCGTGAGCTGCACTGGCTGCCTGTCGTCTTTCGGGTGCGCTTCAAGGTGCTAGTTATCATCTTTAAAGCGCTCCATGGCTCGGGACCTAGCTATCTGCGGGATCGGATGCTGCCCTATACATCCTCACGGCCGATTCGCTCCCACAGAGAGGGACTTCTCCGGGTGCCATCCACTAGACTTTGTCAGCGGGCGACGCCCAGGGGAAGGGCCTTCTCTGTGGCGGGCCCAGCCCTCTGGAACGACCTTCCCCCCGACATTAGAACAACTACGGACCTCCGCTCCTTCCGTCAGAAATTAAAAACATACTTTTTCTGCTTGGCCGGCCTAGATTAGTCTCTACCTTTAGGGTTTAGGGAACACTAGTTTTAATATGGGGATCTTAGTGCAGGGACAATTAAGTTTAATTTGTTTTTACTCTATTGTATTTATTTTTGTATCTCTCTCTCTCTCTCTCTCTCTCTCTCCCTCCCTCCCTCCCTCCCCCCCCCTCTCTCTCTCTCTCTCTCTCTCTCTCTCTCTCTCTCTCTCTCTCTCTCTCTCTCTCTCTCTCTCTCTCTCTCTCTCTATATATATATATATATATATATATATATATATATATATATATATATGTTAAATTTCTTTAAGGGATGATTAATAATAATTAAATAATGGTCTCTGGATGGTCTCTAGGTTGAGTCGAAGGACAGAGAAGGATGACAAGTTTGTCTCCTCCCTTGAATAGGCCTAACAGGAAGCTGTAACAATATATCCACTTCATATATATATATATATATATATATATATATATATATATATATATATATATATATATATATATATATATATATATATATATATATATTGTGTAGATGTCACACCTGTGCCAGGTACATGCAATGGAAATATAAAAAAGGTAGGTATATGGCTATAGAGAGAGCAGTGGGCCACAGGTATTAGGTCATCCTTAATGACATAAAATACTGTCCATAAGATTCAAAGAGAAATACAGTAGGTAGGTAGGTAGAGAGAGAGAGAGAGAGGGAGATGGAGAAACACGGTAAGTAGGTAGGTAGGGAGAGGGAGAGAGGGAGAAAAACAGTAGGTAGGTAGGTTGGGGGTTATACGGTGGTTATATGTACGTGTTTGTGTGTGCAGGTGTAGATCTACACACAGATTGGTTGGCCATTTAACCAGACTGGGCCACAGCAATGCGTGGCCGGGAACAGCTAGTGCTAAACTAAAAAAAAAATGCCTGTCTTTCTATATATAAAATAGCTACTGAAAATTAAAGAGCTTTTTTATTAGTTTGTTGCATCTGAAATGATTTTCTATATAAGTAATCCACACATTCACAGGCAAGTTACTAAACAATATTTTATTGAATGATATATGACAGGGATGGCTAAACTTTTTGTTTCTGGGTGCCAAATATGCGAGCGCAAGTGCGTGATAGCACACATGCGTGCCAGCACCCATAATGTAAAGCCTCCACTGGCCCCCCGGAGACCCTCCGGAAGCAGGAAACGGATCATTTCTGAACTTCTGGTAGGCCCATTGGATCCATTTTTTGCCCTCCCCATCCTCCATAGGCTTTCCTGAAACATGGGGAGGGCAAAAATGGCCTCCCTCATCTCTCCAGAAGGCCAAAAATCAGCTGGCCAGCATGTGCATGTGTGCTGGAACTGATGGCTCATGTGCGGACAGATATGGCTCCACGTGCCACCTGTGGCACGCATGCCATAGGTTAGTCATCACGGATATATGAGCTTGGATTTATCTACTTGATATAATTATCTTGGGAAGACATAAAGATATAATGGCTCAGGACCTAGTTATATGCGAGACCGTCTCCTGCTCCATACATCCCTTCGTCTGATCCGCTCCCACAGAGAGGGCCTTCTCAGGGTGCTGTCGGCCGGGCAATGCCGACTGGTGACACCTAGGGGAAGGGCCTTCTCTGTGGCGGGCCCCGCCCTTTGGAACGACCTACCCCCTGAACTTTGCACCATCTTGGACCTCCGCCTCTTCCGCCAGTGTCTAAAGACACATCTCTTTCACCAAGCTGGCCTATCGTAACCTTCCGCTGGGACTATTTTAGACAGTTTTAATTTGGGGATTTTAATTGGATTTTAGCATAGGATGGGAATTTAATATATCTTTTAAATTTTGTATTTTGTCATTTTGTATGTTTTTTAAATTCCTGTGCGCCGCCCTGGGTCCTCTCCGGAGAAGGGCGGGGTATAAATTTAATAAAAATAAAAATAAAATAATAATACATGATGCAATGTTGCCATTTATATAGTTACATCATGTTGCATCTTTCTTATCAGTTCAGAAGCCCATGCTACTTAAATTTCAGTTTCCCATATTGCCTTCCCCCACTTAATAGAACTAAACCAGGTATAGCGTTAATTGTATTAACATAACTAATTTAGTTAATTTTTCTTTTCTCTATCATGGCCCTCCCAAAAGAAACAAAGAAATCAATCAACCAATTCCATTTCTTTTGTAGTTCAAGAGCTACCTCTATTGATGCTAATAGGCCATTTTTTCCATCATCATCAGCAATTGTTCAAAGACATTTAGGGCTGTAGAGATGAAGAAAATTCTTTCCCTAATCTGAACTTTGATTCTGCTATTTACATAATAAACAAAATACAACCAATCGTACAACTGAAGTCATGTCTAGTTTTCGGCCAAGGCTGTCAAATTCATGGCCCACGGCTGAATGCATCATGCGCTGGCCACACCCAGTTTAAGAAAAAAGTTGTGATATGTTATAGGATGCCACTGTGACAATGTGAGTTTGACACCCCTGCTTTAGACAGTCCTTGTTGATGAACTTGAAATGATCTTGGGGAAAAGCAAATGTGGTGCTCCAAATGTTGCCAAATTTCAATTCCCAGCAGTTTCACCCAAACTGAGCTAAATAAATTTGTAATTCAGCAATAAATGGACTCCTACAGGTTGCTTTCTTCTGGCCTCATTAGGAAGAAAAATAAAGTGTTATGTTTCAACTAGCAAAAAGGTTGTGTTGTGGCTTGCCAGAGTCGGACAGTGAGGAAGTTGGGGAGAAGCATGGGCCAGTCTTGGAGGCTGGGGAAGGCTCGGATGAGGGCTCTGAGTCGGAGGCAGAGATGGGTCCGAGGCTGTCTGGCAGTGATCAGGTGCCTATAGAACTAGACAGCAGTGAGGCAGAGGAATATCTGGAGCCTGTTCCCAGTGTGCGCATGCACACAGCTGCCAGAAGAAAAGAACAACTCAGAAACCAGGGTCGACTTGGGGGGTAAAGTCACAGGTAGAAGGTGATTGGCCCCTCCCATAGGAAATAAGAGAGGAGTGAAAGGGGAGTGGGGTTTTACAGGAAACAATTAATTCCTTCGGTCATTAGATTCACTTTAGGAGTGTAAAAATCTGTCCGTGAATCTCAGAGACTCTGGGTCCAAACTTTCCTTCATTTGGAATATATTTACATGGAAGCTCTCCAAGATAGGTAAGGTCTGTAGTCTTGCTGAATGTGAATGAGAGGGATTCATGTTTGTTTAATAAAAGGGGTTTTGTCGGGATCAGGACTCTGCTTTGTGCTTTTGGGGAAGTCTAGGTCAGAACAGGCTGGGATTACATTTCCAAGAATCATCATCCACAGAAGGAAGGTGGAGGCATGATTAAATATTCCATTGAATAACATGAAACTGCATACCTGGAGATATGACATATAATACCTCTTTCTCTGACAGTTTGAGGAAAGATAGACTCTGTGTGATTTTGATAGATTTTATACATCCCTTTTTGTCACACTGCTAAGCACCGAGACTTGGATAGGGCCTAAAGTTATACCCATTTAAAATGCAATGCTCCATGAACACAATTCCCACTAGAGTATGAATTCCATAAAAAGATCTAGCCACAAATTTCTGATGATCTCAAAAGAGAACAAAACTGCTAATGTTCTGCTTCCTGATAGTCTATCTAAGTCAAATAACATGAACGATACAAGGTTAGGGTAGACTGGGTTGCAATAAGGCATTAACAGTCAAGAAACATTTAGGCCAGATTAATGCTCTGATTACTGTCTTATGCTGTGAATTTTTCACAGACAGAGGGGAGTATTATTATGCACTATTGAACCCAAAGGACTGTTATCTGTTTCATGTGCCAGTGGAGAGATATTTTATGCCCAAAAGTGCCTTAATGACAAGCTGAATACAAGAAAGTGTATTCATTGTAAATAGCTTTCCCAATATGAGTCAGCCAGACTGAAGGAAAAAATGTCCATAATGAGAAGGTAGTTAGTTTTTCATTCTCGGCTATTCCCTGTTTTTATCAGGTCTTGATGAGCACGTTAATCAGATACAACCAAGAGGCTTCATGAAACATGACTTTATTATAAATATTTAATCACTGCTGAAGAAAAATGGGCCAACATAAAAGAATTTTAGGCAGCCTTGTATAATTACATAGCTCTGAATAGTTACATAGGATTCTCAATACTTTATTAAAAGGGAGGAGACTCCAAAATAGTGAATCAGTGATGGTGAGTTAAAAGACAACTGAAAAATTTGCATTAGAACTTTCTTATTTCTATCTAATTTAATCTATGGTTCTTGTTGTCTGAATTTAATAGATTGCTACTATGAATCCAATGATGCAATGTAGTTACATCAAGCTAAAATTAATCCACTATCAGACAAATGCAAGAAGGATGATAGTGGTGGGTTGAGGCCTTGAGGAAATTCCTTATGCTGCCTCCCTGAGGTTTCCAAATTCAGGGGTTGTCAAAGCTTGGCAGGCTAGAATAATTGGTTTCTGAACTTGTAGTATTTATAATGATCAATATTTTATTGTCTACCCAAGGCTACAGACGAATGGCAAGCCTGTGAAATTAGAGCACTTAAAGAATCAAATATATTTCATGCTGTTATTTCTCATGCCATCATCCTATTTATATTTACCAATCAATCAAGAGCCATTTTATCTATATCATGGATTGAAGATGGTGAAGCAAGAAAGTTAACGTTGGTTCTTTTACAACTACTAGAATTGAAACGCAGCTGCAAGTTGGATGTTTCAGAGGATGAGAGTTGGGCTTCTTTCTAAATGGTAGTCTTGTAAGTTGTATACCCACAAATACTAGCTGAATATCACTGGGAACATACTCAGTGGTGGGATTCAGCCAGTTCGCACCACTTTGGGAGAACCAGTTGTTAACTTTCTGAGCAGTTTGGTGAACTGATTGTTGGAAGAAATCATTAGGACAGAGAACCATTGTTAAATTATTTGAATCCCACCACTGAACATCTTGCATATACAATAACATTTAGATAAAGTCTGACCTTGCTGACCAGCAAAGCTATTTTGTGAATAACAACTGATATTGTAAGCAGGCCAACTGGTTGGTTAACTGGCAAGCCTTTGCTGCTGTTTCCTGTTTTTTTTACTTCTTGTAAACATCCGAGAATTGGAAATAATGACCAGAAGAAGAAAGAAGAACAATGGACGTAGAACTTGCTACTACAAAATGGAGCAGTTGTGGGCATGAATCTGAATATCTTTAAATGCAGAAAAGATTAAAATCATATCTGCCTGTCAAGGGTTGCTAGTTATGATTATGTGCCATCAAGTTGATGACTCTTAGCAACCACATATATTTTTCCCAGGAGCTAGATTATTTGGATTAATATTCACAAATATTCTAGTAAGCTTTTAAGTATGGTTGCTGTAGAACACACACGAAGATGTTATTACCATGATATGGTGATGAGTTTCTCACGAGCCCATATTGGTTTGCCTGGATGCAGAGAATGCTGGACGAAGCAACCTGATCCAACTTTATCAATTTTGACTGTAGTGTGTTTTTTGTGTCTAGGCTGATCATTCCTTTGCAACTTTTGACATACTCTTTCCAAAATGCAGTTTTGTTTTCTAAAATTCATTTTAAACTCCTTGGATAATCCCTTCCCCCCTGACTATTATGTAAATGAAACTTACCTCAAGTGCAGCTCCAACTGTGAGTAAAGGAAGTGAATGAAAGCTCTCCTAGCCACAATTTCTGCATGGCAATCGTTGACAACGAGTCCTTGATCATTTAGGTATTCTCCATTTAGGCATTTGGTGCCTGAAGAGAGCACAATAACCTGAGCCTGCTGAATGTCCATGCCTATGAGGAAAAAAACCAGCACACACAATCAAAAGTTCATAATGGTTTGAGATCATGCTTTCGTGTAGCACCAGAGATAGTTCTAAATGGGTGAGTGATAAACAGCAATCATTGTTTTCATCATATTGTATGGTGCAATAATGTATGATCTCTTTTATTATGGACCACTAATTCCCATATCCAAGTCAACCAGAAAGTTTACGTTCAAATCATTAGCCAGAGATGATATATCCCATAAGGAAATAATAAGACATTCCAGCAACCCATATGAACAATAATCTTCCAGGGAACTTTATTTTGTTGTTATCACGGTTGTTCCTTTTTTATGATAGAAACATACATCCTACATACTGTGAGCTTTCATTTCCTTGGGATTGCAATGACTAATAAAAAGTGAGTTTTAGAGTGTCTTTACTTTAAATATTTTGATGCATAAATCTCTAGTTCAGCTACTGAACATGCATTTCTTTTCTTTTTGAACCACAAGAGGTGGTCTAAGCCAGGGGTCCCCAACCCCTGGTCCGCGGACCGGTGCCGGTCCGTGGTTTCATAGCAACCGGGCCGCAGGGCCGGAGAGGAGGAGGAGGGAGGAGGGGGCAGCCCCCTGGGCAGAGTGCGTGCCGGATGCGGGAGAGCGCATGCGCGGCCATTCGCACCGTTGGAGGCCCTAGAGCAGTGGTCGGCTCTTTGGCCCCTCGGGTGCGGCTCTTCCTCTCTCCCTCTGTCCCTCCCCCCCAGGCAGTGGGGGGGCCGGCATGTCGGCTGGGGGGGGGCTGCAGCTCCCTCCTCCTGTAGCGAGCAAGCGGGCAGGGGAAGCGCCCGGGGCCGTCTGGGCGCCGCTCACCCACCTCCATCCCAATCCCTGGAGGGCACGCCTCAGTGGCTGTTGGAGGGAGCTGGTGGAGACGTGCCCCCCCGTCCCCCCGTCCCCCGCTCCTCCTCTACACCAGCCGGTCCGCAGAATTTACTTTAAAATGAAACAGGTCCCTGGTGCAAAAAAGGTTGGGGACCCCTGGTCTAAGCGGAAACTAAAGGGGTTTTTAACTAAATTTTAATCCATGTTTTAAGGGGTTCTAGGGAGGGGGAGGGTCAAACTAGAATTAGGGTGGTGGGTGTGAGGGAAAACCCACTGGGGACTTTGTTAGACCGGCTAGGGGCCGTGGCGGGGAGGGTATAGTGTCTAGTACTGGGGTGGGGGTGAAGGTCTGTCCAAAAGAGGGTTATTCCATCAATACTGTGAGTGGGAGGGGCAGGTATGGCGGGAGCCAAGGGCCATATCATGCAAGGGGAGGGCGCACTCGCTGTCTTCGAGCGGTGGCGCGCTCCGGCCCTCAAGGGGTTTAGGGGGTTTAGGATCTCAGGGCCTGGGTCTTCGGCTGATGTGATGTAACGTCAGGTCCATGGTCAATAAAGCCCCCCTCATTCACGATCTAGTTTTGGAGGGGGTGCGGACCTGGCGGGTATTATGGAGACCTGGTTGTGCCAAGAGGGGGGTGCCCCTTGTTGAAATGTGCCCGCCGGGTTACCTGGCATTTAATCAGCCAAGAGCCCAGGGTCGGGGTGGGAGGGTGGGGGTTGTCATAAAGGAGAGTCTTGATCCGAGAGAGACCACTGTGCCTCAGATAGCCGGATGTGAGTCCCTCTGTGTGAAGTGGGGTCGTGGGAGGCAGTTGGGCCTGCTGATTGCATACTTGGCTCTCCACTACGTATCAGCAGCCCTGCCCGAGCTTCTCAATGTGATAGCCGAGGTAGCGGTTGGCACCCCCAGGCTGTTAGTCATGGGGGATTTCAACCTGCCATCGGTTGGTGAGACATCGGAGATGCCCCGGGAGTTCATGGCTTCCATGACGACCATGGACCTGACCCAGTTAATTCACGACCCCACCCACATTGGAGGACATACTCTGGATTTAGCTTTTGTCTCTGGCCAGTGGTTGCGTGATCTTGGTTTAGGGGGAATAGTCATCGAACGCTTGTCATGGTCAGATCACTCCCTCCTTCGACTTGACTTTCCAACCGCTGCACCCCACCGCGGGGAGGCAGAACTGGAATCGGTGAGATGGTTCCGCCCCAGGCATCTGATGGACCCTGAGAGGTTCCAGACAGAGCTTGGGCCGATACCTGAGACCCTGACCCACGACTCGACTGTCTATCTGGACTCGCGCCAGTCCGGCTTCCGGCCTTGGCACAGCACGGAGACGGCATTGGTCACGTTGATCGATGATCTCTGGAGGTCTCGGGATAGGGGCTGTTCCTCTATCCTGGTCCTATTAGATCTCTCAGCGGCTTTTGATACCATCCACCATGGTATCATGCTGCACCAGTTGGAGGGGTTAGGGGTGGGGGGCACCATTCTACGGTGGTTCTCCTCCTATCTCTCTGATTGCACACAGTTTGTGTTGGCAGGGGGGCAGAGGTTGACTTCGAGGCACCTCACTTGTGGGGTTCCGCAGGGGTCAGTCCCCTTGCCCCTCCTGTTTAACATCTATGTGAAGCCGTTGGGTGAGATCATCCATGGTTTTGGGGTAGAGTTCCATCAGTACACTGATGATACCCAGCTGTACATCTCTACCCCTGATCACCCCAACGATGCTGTGGAAGTGATGTCCCAATGTCTGGAGGCCATGTGAGTCTGGATGGGGAGGAACAGGCTTCGACTCAACCCATCCAAGACCGAGTGGCTGTGGCTTCCAGTGTCACAGTATCGCCAGTTGACGCCATCCCTGGCTATTGGGGGCGAGTCACTGGCTCCCACAGAGAGGGCTCGCAATTTGGGTGTCCTCCTGGACTCTTGGCTGTCTTTAGAAGAGCACATGACGGCCGTGGCCAGGGGGGCCTTTTATCAGGTTCACCTGATATGCCAATTGCGTCCCTTTCTGGATCGTGATGCCTTAGGCACTGTTACTCAAGCTCTCGTCACCTCCAGCCTGGACTACTGTAACGCTCTCTACATGGGGCTTCCATTCAGATGCACCCGGAGGCTCCAGTTAGTTCAGAATGCAGCCGCGCAGTTGATTTTGGGAGCATCTAGATGGTCCCATGTGACACCTCTCCTGCGTGAGCTGCACTGGCTGCCTGTGGCCTTTCGGGTGCGCTTCAAGATTCTAGTGACCACCTTTAAAGTGCTCCATGGCAAGGGATCTGGTTACCTGCAAGACCACCTCCTGCTGCCAAATACCTCCCACCAACCAGTCCACTCCCACAGAGAGGGCCTCCTCAGGGTGCCGTCGGCCAGACAATGTCAGCTGGCGACCCCCAGGGGGAGAGCCTTCTCTGTGGCAGCTCCTGCCCTCTGAAATGACCTCCCCCCTTAATTACGCACGATCACAGACCTATGTCTCTTCCGTCGGGCCCTGAACACACATCTATTTTGTGCATAGTCTTTTAATTGGGTTTTAGTATTGGGTGCTATAATTTAAGAGGCCAAACTATTTAATATTTATTAATCTGCTATTTTAACTCTTGTATTTTTTCTTTTTATTGTGGCTGTTTACTGGCCTGAGTCCCGAGAGGGAGAAGGGCGGTATATAAATCAAATAAATGAAATGAAATAAATGAAAATGGGAACAGTTATCAGGGCTGTGGCCACTTGTTTGGCAATATGACTGAAGACCCAGATAGCCTTGAAAACATCCTCTTCAAGTGGAATTTTTCAGTTCAGAGAGATATGAGAAGCTGTGTTTCCTTCATAGTCATACCTCTCTCAGTGCACCCCAGATATATTTTGCACCAGTTGTAGCTTCCAAATAACTCTTCAAGGGAGCTTCATGTAGAGTGTATTGCAATAATCCAGCTGAGCTAGGGTGGGATTGAAATTTTTTAGCAACCGGTTCTTTGCCCGGTTCATGGGAAGCATGGCCATGGGGGGCATGGCCTACTCAGCCTCCTGTATCATGATGGGGTTGTGTATGTGTGTGTATGCTTTCACCCTCCCCAGGCTCCAGAGGCTTTCCTCAAGTGTCCCGGATGGCAAAAATGGCATTCCCTGGGCTCTGGAAGCCCTCCGGAATGCCGGGAACAGGCCCTCCTCAGGCTCTGCAGAGGCCCTGCACTTATCTGGCATGATGAACAGGCCACGTGGAGATTCCTGGGAGAGGAGGGGTGGGCAGTGCCAGCCAATCTTTTCAACTACCGGTTCGGAGAACATGATGTAAAATTAGCATGTGGTTCACCTGAACCGGTCCAAACTGACTGAATCCCACCCCTGCAGCTAAGAGATGATGTATCTACTCTACTTGAGAGCTACGGGCATTCCCAAATTCCAGGCTCTTCTTGAGATCTCATTGGGTGAAGTAGGACTAAGAGGCCAAGGTTCAAAGTCATAGCTAGGGAATAAACCAGTGTCTTAGATCAAGCTACTTCACTGAGGCATTTTGTGAGAATAAAATTTGAGATACACATCACTGCAGCAGTTGTAGCATACATAGGTAGGAGCTTTATATTTAAACATTTCACAAAGTGTGGTTAGAAAAAAGCATAGGATGTTTAGATGCCCTCAAGTATTTAGCTATAAATGGTTGAAAGTAATTTGCTCATAATCTCCTTCAGCAAACAATTGCTTTGTTTTATTCATGTAAACTAGGTGAAGGATGCTGTAGCCTAAGTAAAACCCAAGTAATTAAATAACTATTAAAAAGAATTAATCTCAGGAGACGTGCTGCTTTAATACTACATGTGCTTGCACTCACATACACGTTTTCTATTTTTATCTTGCTTCAACACAATATTTGCTTATTAAAAGACTCACTTTCCCCAAAATCTTGCCCCTGTGGATGGGGGGCGCAATTTGGGTGTCCTCCTGGATACCCGGCTGTCTATGGAAGAGCAAGTGACAGCCGTGGCCAGGAGGGCGTTTTACCAGGTTCGCCTGGTTCGCCAATTGCGCCCCCTATTGGATCGGGACGCCCTTCGCACAGTCACTCATGCCCTCATGACATCCCGACTGGACTATTGTAACTCTCTCTACATGGGGCTTCCCTTGAGGTGCACCCGGAGGCTTCAGTTAGTTCAGAATGCAGCCGCGCGAGCTATTATGGGGACCACCAGGTTCACCCACGTTACACCGCTCTTGCGCGAGCTGCACTGGCTGCCTGTCATCTTCCGGGTGCGCTTCAAGGTGCTAAGTATCATCTTTAAGGCGCTCCATGGCTCGGGACCTAGCTATCTGCGGGATCGGATCCTGCCCCATACATCCTCACGACCGATTCGCTCCCACAGAGAGGGACTTCTCCGGGTGCCGTCCACTAGACTTTGTCAGCGGGCGACGCCCAGGGGAAGGGCTCTCTCTGTGGCGGGCCCGGCCCTCTGGATCGACCTTCCCCCCGATATTAGAACGACCACGGACCTCCGCTCCTTCCGTACGAAATTAAAGACCCATTTCTTTCGACTGGCCGGCCTTGGATAGTCTCTCTGTGTATAGATTTTAAATGTATTTTAATGGGTTTTAATTTTTTAGCACGGGATAACATTGTTTAATTGTGTTTTAAAGTATATATTTCTGTATTTATTGTTTATATTGTTTTTAGTCCTCCTGTGCACCGCCCCGGGTCCCTGTGGGGAGAGGGAGCGGTTAATAAATTCAAAGTTATTATTATTATTATTATTATTATTAAAATAATGGTAATTAAGCTTTGGAAATATCCTTGTTACAGCCTTGATGTCTATTTGGAAAAGAATTTTGAATATGTCTTCTGTAACTATTTTTATGAAACAACTTAAGGGATGATGAAAGTAGGTGGGAGGTGGACATAAAGAAACAACTAGGCAATAAGTTTAAAACTGGAATGGGCTTTTAACATTGGACTGAATTCTTACAAAAAATTCTAATCCAATCACATTGCAAGAGAATGAAAGAGAAAAAAAACTGAGACGGGGTAAAAAACCTCAGACATTATCTGTGAGTAGCATCACCTGCAAATGACCAAGCATATTCCCCCCCAAATATATTTCTGAAAAACTGAGAGCAGCAGGCTAAGAATTGCATTATTTTAATGGAAATATTGAAATATGACAATGGTGCAGGAAGAACCAAGGGAAACAAAGAAGGTAATGGAGACAGAGAAGAAGATGGTATTTCCTTGGGTTCCTATAGAACAGGGGTGTCAAATTTGATTTCAATGAGGGCCACATCAGGGTTGTGTTTGACCACAGGGAGTGGGTGGGCAAAGAGGGCATGGCCAGAGTGGGCATGGCCAGCTCGATGTAACTCATGTCAGGGGCACCTGTGATGGCCCAAGCACTCTGCCAGAGAAAAAAGGGCTCCTGAACTCCATTTTTGGCTGCGATGGCCTCCTGTAACTCTCTGCCAGGGAAAACAGAGCTTGGGAGGGCCCCCAGCAGCCCTCCCAAGCTCCATTTTCATTGTCAGAGGTACCGCTGGCCAGTTCTTCCCTGTTTCCAGGGCAGTCTTGCGGGCCAGATCTAAGCACCCCATGGACCAGATCCATCCCCCGGGCTTTGAGTTTGACACCCCTGCTTTAGAAAGTTAGTGACTTAAATGTGCATTTGGAAACAACATCTGCCCCCAAGGTATTTACTAGGTAGAGATTCCAGAAAAGGATTTACTAAACATAATTTGCATGCAAAGAATATATTCTATCGATCAGTTATTGGCCTTGCATTATACTTTTGACTTTTAGGATAAGATGGCAATTATGATCCCCACTAGGTAGGAAGAATGATCAAAGTGGGCTTTTCCAGAATGTATCTTCCTTTTCATTATGACTGATTTCTTTGCAAGCACGTATCTTCAAGAGGCTGAATTGCCATTCAAGGGTTAATGTTTCCTTTTTTTGTTACCATTTATTTCCAGTAAACCCAACTGTCTGTAACCCTCCAGTGAATACTTGAGTAAATTGCAAAATGTTTTCAGATACTTGTAACCAGCTTTGCAAATAGACTATCAGCAATGCAAATGTCTTCAGCCATGCAAATAGACCGTTATCAGCTTGGCAAATTTTTTAGTATTCTCGTGTAACCTAATTTGCTTTTTTGCTTGATCTACAACTGTCAGCTCTTCTGTTGTTCTACCTAATGAAGAGATCTGTGAAAGCGAGCTTATGTACGGCCATTCTTGCCACTATTAAAATACCATGCATGTATGTTTGCACACACCATATTGTATCCCTTAGTGATTTTGGTGGTGTGTGTGTTTGTATGTCCAAATTGGCAAGATGGTGGACAAAGCATTGTGAGGCAAAAGATGTTCAAAAGATGTAAAGCTTGCGTACAACTCTCTAATGTTAACCATCTTCATTTATTTTTCTGTTAGGAAATGTAAATGTAAAGGTTTCCCTCTCCTACTCTAGGGCACAGTGGTTATGTCTTTTTCTTAGCTGAGGGAGCTAGCATTGTCTGGAGACAATTTCCGTGGTCATGTGGCCAGCATGGCTAAAACACACAGAATGCTGTTACCTTCCCACCAAATGGGAAGGTATTCATCTTCTTACATTTGCATGCTTTCAAACCCCTGGATGGTCAGGAGCTGAGCCAAGTAATGGGAGCTCACCCCATTGCACGGAGCTCAGGTCTCAAACTTGAGCTATCAGCTTTCCAGTTGAGAAGCTTAGCATCTTTTAACAGCTGAGCCATCATACCCCTGGTGTTAGGAAATAAAGTATTGGATTATGCTGAACAGCCTAGGACCGTGATGGTGAACCTATGCCACATGTGCCACAGGTGGCACGCAGAGCCTTCTCTGTGGACATGTGCACCATTTCCAGCTGCTCTTTTGGTTTCTGGTGTGCCAGCCAGCTGGTCTTCACAGACGCTGGAGCAGCTGAAAACGGCCAAAGAAATGGGCCATTTCTGGGTTGGTTTTTTTTGGGCCATTTTCAGATTGATGTTTTGGGGCATTTTGGGGGCATTTTAAGGTCATTTGGGGACCATTTTCCAGGCCATTTTTGAGGCTATGTTTGCCCCCCCCAAAAAGCTCAAGAATGACTGAAAAACAGTCTGAAAATGGCCCCAAAACAGCTGGAAAATGGCCACAAATGCCCCCCAAATAGGCATGCATGCACCGGCCAGCTGGTCTTTGGGTTTTTGGTGCTCAGGTGCATGCAAAGCCCAGCTGGCTGGCACACATGTGTGTGCTAGAAACCCAATGACCAACTGGCCAGTGCACATATGCACACACATTCTAGTTTGGGCACTCAGTGCTGAAAAGATTTGCCATCACTGGGCTAGGACATTGAGGCAGAACATTCGCTGTATATTTTGATTCTGTACATATTGATTATCTTCATATCTGAGGATTGCACTGAGTGAATCATCATCACTCAGTCAAAATGTCCTCTTTTAGAGATCAAACACTATGGGGGAGAATTTTGTGACCTGCTTTAGCTCATGGGAAGAATGGCATTAAACTGTAATAAATACACAAAGGAAAAATATGTATATTCTGGGATCGATTGATTTACTCATTGGGATTTAAATACTGCTTTAATCAAGCATTTGTAGGCTTTTTTTGAGATCACCTTGAGATGTCCTTTTATTACGGAAAAGAAAAGGCTTTGCATAATCCCTTTCTATGGGATGGGACTCATCCTACTTCCTATGAGAGTAGGAAATGAATCAAATGAAAAAGTAAAGAAACTATTTAATGAAATATTCCTCTTTGCAATAAATGGCAACTCTGGATATTATGTACTTTTTAAAATGTGTCTCCATCGATGTACTGGGCAGCTTCTATTCGGAGTATAAGAAAGAACTGTCTTTTTATATGGAATGCAGAAAAAAAAACCATTTATGAAGCCTTTGAGCTAAATCCATTGCTGCCATGTCTAAGACAAGTCAGAATTTGATCCAAGAGATTCCCAGCTTGACTTGTGAAAATCCAGTAAACCCTGCTCCGGTTCTTTACCCTTATTCTGTATCAAAGTAGACTGGGAATAACTATGGTTATTTTTTATGTAGTTTTTTTTAGTTTAGTTTAGTTTTATTTGATTTATGTCCCGCCCTTCTCCAAAAGGACCCAGGGCGGCGCACAGGAATTTAAAATAACATACAAAATAATACAAAAATACAAAAAATTTAAAAACCTATTAAATACCAAGTCCTGCGCTAAAACCAATTAAAATCCCCAATTAAAACTATCTATACTAGTCACAGCGGAAGTTATGTTAGGCCGGCTTGATGAAAGAGATGTGTTTTTAAACACTGGCGGAAGAGGCGGAGGTCAGTGATGGTACGGAGTTCAGGGGGTAGGTCGTTCCACAGGGCGGGGCCCGCCACAGAGAAGGCCCTTCCCCTGGGTGTCGCCAGTCGGCATTGTCCGGCCGATGGCACCCTGACAAGGCCCTCTCTGTGGGAGCGTATCGGTCTAAGGGATGTATGGGGCAGGAGACGGTCTTGCATATAACTAGGTCCCGAGCCATGGAGCGCTTTGAAGATGACCGTCAAGATCTTGAAGCGCACCCGAAAGACCACACTAAGCCAGTGCAGCTCGCGCAGGATCGGTGTTATATGGGAGCATCTAGAGGCTCCCGTAATCACCCACGCGGCTGCATTCTGCACTAACTGTAGCTTTCGAGTGCACCTCAAGGGAAGCCCCATGTAGAGAGCATTGCAGTAGTCGAGTCGGGATGTCACGAGGCCCTGAGTGACTGTGCAAAGGGCAGCCCAGTCCAGTATGGGGCGCAATTGGGGCATCAGGCGTACCTGATGAAATGCCCCCCTGGCCACAGCCGCCACATGGTCTTCCATGGACAGCCGGGAATCCAGGAGGACACCCAAATTGCGCGCCCTCTCCACAGGGGCCGGTGTTTCGCCCCCAATGGCTAGAGTTGGAGTAATCTGGCTGAACCGGGGTGCCGGAAACCACAGCCACTCAGTCTTGGACGGGTTGAGCTTGAGTTTGTTACTACCCATCCAGACTACTAGTCTGTAACCAGACTATCCTTTCCAAATGCACAAGTGATTTAACCTAGAATACTTTGAGTGTCTGATCGGGGAAGTCTTCCCCATCCCCATGCATAGTACCACGTTTTCCCGAAAATGAGACAGGGTCTTATTTTCTTTTCACTCCCGAAATAAGTGCTTGGCCATATCTTATCTTATTATTTTTGAGGTGGAGGTCTCTTAATCTTGGCCCATGGCCTGCGGCCCATGGATCAGCTTCCGAGAAGGTTGGAAGTTCTGTTTCTGGCACACTCTTGCCAACCTTAGTGTCTTTGGGCCTGCCCCTCTTTTTGCAGCTAATAATAATAATAATAATTATTATTATTATTATTATTTATTTTTATATACCGCGTCCTCTCCCCAAGGGGACTCGGAGCGGTGTACAGGGAAAAATTAAAACACATAAAAATATACAAAAATAGATACAATAAATAAAAGCAAATTAAGGGGACTCGGAGCGGTGTACAGGGAAAAATTAAAACACATAAAAATATACAAAAATAGATACAATAAATAAAAGCAAATTAAATTTAATTGTCCCTGCACTAAAATCCCCATATTAAAACTAATATTCCCTAAACCCTAAAAAGGTAGAGACTAACCTAGGCCGGCCAAGCAGAAAAAGTGTGTTTTGAGTTTTTGACGGAAGGAGCGGAGGTCCATGGTTGTTCTAATGTCGGGGGGAAGGTCGTTCCAGAGGGCTGGGCCCGCCACAGAGAAGGCCCTTCCCCTGGGCGTCGCCCGCTGACAAAGTCTGGTGGACGGCACCCGGAGAAGTCCCTCTCTGTGGGAGCGAATCGGCCGGGAGGATGTATGGGGCAGGATCCGATTCCGCAGATAGCTAGGTCCCGAGCCATGGAGCTGCCACCAAAAATAAGTGATGTGGTAGCTCTGTGAGGCTGTTTTGCATGGATGGTAGGTGCATGTGGGGAGCATAGGACATATTCCCCCCAGGAAATGGTGGGGATTGGCTGCGCATGCAGTTAAATGTTTTAGTGAGGGCTTATTTTAGCACATGCGCTGAAAAGCCCAATTGGGCTTATTATCCAGGGAGGTCTTATTTTCGGGGAAACAGGGTATATCAGCATCAAAACTGCTGATCTGGAAGAATGTGGCAGACAATGCAAAGAGAGAAAACAGAGCCCCACTTTTAGAAAGGAAAAGAAAAACAATACTTTGAAGCTCTTAGTAGTGAGCAGCAATTTCCTAATTTTTTTTTTGAAGGAGTGAGGAGTATCTTAGAAGGTTTGTGGGGTTGCATCTCATTTAGGTGTGATTAGAACATTCACTGATCTAATGTTTGAGGGGCTCCTGCAAAGACGAAGGGGTCAGATTATTTTCCAAAGCATCAAAAGGCAAGGCAAGAAACAATTGGAAACTAACCAAGGAGAGAAGCAACTAAGAACTAAGGAGAAATTTCCTCATGGTGAGAGCAATTGACCAAAAGAATGCCTTTGCCTTCGGAAATTATGGGTGCTCCATCATTGGAGGCTTTCAAAAAAAGGCTGGACAACCCTTTGTCTGAAGTAGTATAGAGAAGGGGGCTGGACTGGAAGATCTCTGAAGTCCATTCCAACTCTTTTATTCTATGTTCTATGCCAGGGGTCTGCAAAGTCGGCTCTTTTAAGACTGGTGGACTTCAACTCCCAGAATTCCCCAGCCAGCTATGCTGGCTGGGGAACTCTGGGAGTTGAAGTCCACCAGTCTTAAAAGAGCCGACTTTGCAGACCCCTGTTCTATGCCATTTCTTAGAAAGCTTATTTGAAGGCCACCACTACAATTCTGGTGCATTTCCAAGCTAGTATAAAATATAGTGGAAAAATAGTGATTATTCACACCTGATATTTTTACAAGGAGATGTTAATAACCACTAAAACATACTAAACAGCTTTTTCTCTTTTTCCCTATTGAGAAAAAAAAGTATTTGAGAAAACAGGAGGACCAGTAATTGAAGTAGCTATCATTTGGTTGACTTTCTTGACAAAACTATATGAATAAGGCAGTTATTGATGAAAATAGAACTGTGAAACTTTAATAAGTCCCTGATGATCCAAATTTTCAAGATTGGTTATTAAAGCCCTGCATGTCATGGATCCAGGTTACTTGGGGAACCATCTCACCCCAATTGGACTGGCCTACCCCACCTGTGCCAGCAGAGAGAGCATGTTGGGGGCCTCATCAATCAGGCAATTTCAGCTTGTGGGGTCCAGGAGAAGAGCATTCTCTGCCCATGGAACATCTTTTTGGAACATCTTATCTGTTAGGTGAGATTGGCTTCTATAAGGGTTTGAAGACCTGGTTCTGCCATATGGCATTGGACCAACAGGACAGCATCACATTAGAAGTGGTTGAATTAGGAGAAAATCCCACCTACTTCCTGCCACAAATCCCACCTACTTCCTGCCACCCTCCCTCTCCATCTGTTAACTGCAATTGCACTTGTATTGTAATAGCAATAGCACATAGACTTATAAACCACTTCTTAGTGCTTTACAACCTTCTCTAAGTGGTTTTCAGAGTCAGCTGGGTCCTCATTTTACCTGACCTTGAATGGATGGAAAGCTGAGTCAACCTTGAGCCAGTGAGAATCGAACTGCTGAACTTCTGGCAGCCAGCAGCCAGCAGAAGTAGCTTGCTGTACTGCAGATTTGTCTTTTATGGTTTCATTGCTTTTAATGCTGTAAGCCACCCAGAGTTAGTTCAAAGTTTAGATGGGTGGCAAATACATTTAATAATAAAAATATTAAATAATAAATAAGTAAATAAAGTCTCCGGGTGTTTAAAGAGAAATAGGGAGATGGTGTCATAAACAGAAGCATGGGCAAATGCAGACTTTCTGTCCTCTCGTTCATGTCAGAGGGAATTCTGGAATTGGCTTTTCATTTATTTCACTGTATATGCCTTGGTTCAAGGGATGCGGTGGCTCAATGGCTAAGACACTGAGCTTGTCAATCAGAAAGGTTGGCAGTTCAGCAATTCAAATCCCTACTGCCATGTAATGGATTGAGCTCCTGTTACTTGTCCCAGCTTCTGCCAACCTAGCAGTTCAAAAGCATGCACAATGCAAGTAGCAAAATAAGAACCATCTTTGGTGGGAAAGGAACAGTGTTCCATGCACCTTCGGTGTTTAGTCATGCCAGCTATATGACCATGGAGACGTCCTTGGACAGCACTGGCTCTTTGGCTTAGAAACGGAGATGAGCACTGCCCCCTAGAATTGTGAACTTCTAGCATACATGTCCAAGGGGAATCTTTACCTTTATCTTTACCTATGCTTTGGTTCATCCCTAATTATGAGAATCATGCAACCCCAACATGATCAGAGTGGGCAGACCAGGTATAAAATCAGAATGGCAATAGAACTAATTAAACATTTTCAAGTGAAAAAGACATTGAAAAGAGGAAAGATTGATAATACATAGATTATTCAGGAACAGTAGAACAGTCTGCCTGATTCTGAGAGGTAAAAAACAAGAGGAAGAATGAAAATCAGAAGTCAGGGCAATATGAACGATGAGGTTACAATTAACCTCTGGAACAGCTTGCCTCCAGAAGTTGTGAATGCCCCAACCCTGGAAGTCTTTAAAAAGATGTTAGATAGCCATTTGTCTGAAATGGTATAAGGTTCCTGCCCACGCAGGGGGTTGGACTAGAAGACCTACAAGGTCCCTTCCAACTCTGCTATTGTATTGTATTGTATTGAGGTGAAGAATGCTTCAATAAAGATCATAGGCAGAAAAATAGACAAGCAACAATAGAATCATTATTAACAACTAAAGAAATTTAGAATGAATAGATCCCTCAGACGAAGTGCCGAAACCTACATGATATAATTTTGATGCAGAAAAGAAAGGCACTCTACAATGCACTATAGGGAGTAATTGGGCACTGATAGATACATAAATGTGATGACTTAGCATTCCTTTTTTGCTCTAATTTCCATGGTTCGTTACACTTACTTCCTGCTGTGAACAAGGGAGAAAAGTGCTTCCAAGAGCCTGCTTCTTCCTTGTTCAACATATTATGGGCCAAAAATAAACATATGCTATCCTGGACCAATACACAGATTCCATATCTGCAGCCCCCTAGATGTCAACTGATTTGAAAAATTTGGGTTCAGTACACTTATGGGGCAATGTTAGGAAGAACTTCCTTTATTAAGATCTTCTTGTAAGTTCAGACAAGCCAATCATACTGTCCTGCAAAGACAGACCACAAGAAATTCACACATGCTCTTTAAAACAATTCCAGGTACAATGTATTTTTGTTTTTAATTGAGCTGTCTTCTTACAGGCAAGGACTTCTTATATTTAATATGATATGGACACTGTATAAGATAACTATTCTCAAAAGGCTTCCTTAGAGTGCTGTATGAGCCTAGTGTAGATTACTATTTCTATCTATCTTGAATTTTACTTTTAAAAAATCACATGACAGTTGGACACTTGTATTTTTCTTCTGGTGTATACAAGATGATCTGAACCTTACAGCTATATTTCCAAGCATAGACAAGTACAGGTAGTCCTTGATTTATGATCACAATTGAGCTTAAAATACCTGTTGCTAAGTGAGACAGTTGTTAAGTGAGTTTTGTCCCATTTTACAATCTTTCTTGCCATAGTAGTTAAGTAAATCACTGCAGTTGTTAAGATAGCAACATGGTTGTTAATTGAAACTGGATTCCCCATTCACTTTGATTGTCAGAAGATCTCAAATGTGCACAGAAGTTATGTGAGGCTGGTCGGTATGCTATCTAAAGCAGGGGTCCCCAACCCCCAGTCCACGGACCGGTGCCGGTCCGTGGCTTGATAGGAACCGGGCCACAGTGAGTGGCGCAACTCTTAGAAAGGGCCAGAGAGGAGGAGGAGGGAGCAGCCCCCTGGGCAGAGTGCGCATCGGGGCGGGAGAGCGCAGGCACAGCTGCTCGTGCCATTGGGGGCCCGAAGAGGGGTGAGTGAGCCGATTCACCCCCCCTCTGGGCACGCGCATGCGCCACCTCTTCCCCCTCCCCCCTCTACGTCGGCCAAGCCATGGCCACTGGTCCGCGGATTATTTTTAACATGAAACCGGTTCCTGGTGCCAAAAAGGTTGGGGACCCCTGATCTAAAGGATACAATGTAGAGTGATGACTTTTCCTTTTCCTTTTTATTTTTAATTTTGTTCTTTTCTTTCTTTTTTTGTCTGTCTTGTTGGTGGAATGCCATTCTATACTTTAGTTTTACATATAGAAGGATGTAAAGACAATCAATTAAATTGAGGTTGAGATATAATAATTGCAAAAATCGATATGGAAGAAATGTATGGCATGTTGTGATTAACTGATACAATTTTTATGATTTGTAATTTGTAATGGAAGATGGCTTTTTATGCTTTTAAAAAAAATATGTCTGCTTTATTTGTGTTTTTTCAAAAATAAATAAAAAATTATTTTTTTAAAAAATATCTCAAATGATGATCACATGATCCTGAAAATTTCATAAATGTGAATCAGTGGTCAATCACCTGAATTTTGATCATGTGACCATGGGGATGCTGCAAAAAATAGTTGTAATTCATTTTTTTCCCAATGCTGTTGTAACTTTGAGCGTATACTAAATGAACTGTTGTAGGTTGAGGATTACCTGCAAAGATTTGTGGCTGTAACATGTGGAAAGAACTCCCAGACTTTGTTCAACATTCAAGAGTTTTGCACAAAGATGTTTGATTTTGCTGATTTCAAAGATGGTTCAAAGAATTACCAAATTGGAAGGGTTCATTTTTGCCATTAGCCCCACACTGTCTGCTCAGTATAAGAATACAAATTAAAGGACCCTTGAAAGTTGGCTCCCTGCCTCCTCTCATACCATCTAGTGAAAGAAGTCTACCTGTGTAATTGATTTTATTCGAAAGGCATCTTGGTTGGATCCTTAAACCGACAAACTATTGCATCTTTCTGCAAACATATTTTACCAGCTTCCCCACTATGGGCCAGAAGTAGATTGCCCATTAATATTCCTTATTCCTTTTAGGTGTCATGCATTCTAAATCTTAAAACCACTAGAAGGATCCATGGAGACAGATTGTCAACTTTTACTTTTCTCCAGCTGCCCCACTTAGTGATGATTAAGATCCATTTCAAGCAATATGGACTCTAATTTTCCAACTTTTATCACAGCATGAAATTGCTGTTTAGAGCCCCTTTCGTCCACTTCATCTTTATTTCATATAAGATAATAGAAAAGGCATCCCTGCTTGCTTTTAAGATCAAAGTGATTGTCAGGTTCATAAAAAGAGGGAAAGTGACAGCCTGCAAGAGAAAAATGAACTCTGATGCAGAGAAAAGGAATCAGGGTCTATCACTCTTCTGAAGGCATCCTTGCTTTCTCTACTGAAGATGACTACATTTTTTAGATTGTGCATTTGAAAAGAAAAGGAGACAGAAAACATTTCTATGCATTGTTAACTGTCCAGATGCATCACCCTTAAATAGGAAAAACAGTATTTAAATACCTGCCATCTTTTATCCAAGTTAAGCGTGGAAGTGTTTTTACTCTTTAATAAGATGGGCCACATAATGAATGACTGCAGTTCTTTATTCTATCCAGTAATTGCCAGTTAAGAGGAAAGGTGGTATTACAAATTCCAGCATTCAGTTTTTAAAATTTATTTTTTTTCTAATAATTGAATTCTAAACTTTAAACAAGGTGTTGGTCACCATGTTTAAAGCGCTCCATGGCACAGGACCTAGTTATTTGCGGGATTGTATCTTGCCCCATACATCCCTTCCGGCGATTCGCTCCCACAGAGAGGGACTTCTCCGGGTGCCGTCCACTAGGCAATGCTAGCGGGCGACGCCCAGGGGAAGGGCCTTCTCTGTGGTAGGCCCGACCATTTGGAACGACCTACCCCCCGATATTAGAACTACCACGGACCTCCGCTCCTTCCGCCAAAAAGTTAAGACCTATCTGTTCCATCAGGCCGGCTTGACCTAATTTATGCTTCTTGCCCCAGTCTGTAATTTAAATTGTTTTATTTGGTTTTATTTATTTATTTATTTATTTATTTTATTTTATTAAATTTATACCCCGCCCTTCTCCTTGTTAGGACCCAGGGCGGCGCACAGGCATTATATAAAACCATAAATACAATATACATCAATTAAAAATATATTAAATTAATTCACCCGTGCTAAAACCCATTATTAAAACCGTAACCAAATTATAATTTATATTTAAAAGTCAGACGCGGGGGGCTATCCTAGGCCGGCTTGTTGGAATAAGTACGTCTTAAGACGTTGGCGGAAGAGGCGGAGGTCCGAGGTAGTGCGAAGGTCGGGGGGTAGGTTGTTCCAGAGGGCCGGGCCCGCCACAGAGAAGGCTCTTCCTCTGGGTGTCGCCAGCCGGCATTGTCCGGCCGACGGCACCCAGAGTAGGCCGGCTCTGTGGGAGCGGACCGGACGAAGGGATGCATGGGGCAGGAGGCGGTCTCGTATATAGCTAGGCCCCGAGCCATGGAGCGATTTAAAGATGGTGGTCAACACCTTGAAGCGCACTCGAAAGGCCACAGGCAGCCAGTGCAGCTCGCGCAGGAGAGGTGTTACGTGGGCTTGCCTTGAGGCACCCATAACCACCCGCGCGGCCGCATTCTGCACTAACTGTAGCTTTCGAGTGCACCTCAAGGGGAGCCCCATGTAGAGAGCGTTACAGTAATCCAGCCGAGATGTCACGAGCGCTTGAGTGACTGTGCGAAGGGCCCCCCGGTCTAGTAAGGGGCGCAACTGGCGTATCAGGCGTACCTGATAGAATGCCCCCCTGGCCACGGCCGCCACATGGTCCTCCATGGACAGCCGGGAATCCAGGAGGATGCCCAAGTTGCACGCCCTCTCCACGGGGGCAAGATGTTCGCCCCCAATGGCCAGTGTTGGATTTATCTGGCTAAACCGGGGTGCCGGAAACCACAGCCACTCGGTCTTGGACGGGTTGAGTTTGAGTTTGTTACTACCCATCCAGACCCGTACGGCCTCCAGACACCGGGACAGCACCTCGACGGCATCATTGGGGTGGTTTGGGGTGGATATGAACAGCTGAGTATCATCAGCGTACAGATGGTACTCCACCCCAAAACCACGGATGATCTCGCCCAGTGGCTTCATGTAGGTGTTGAACAGAAGTGGCGAGAGGACCGACCCCTGAGGAACCCCACATGTGAGGGGCCTCGGGGCCGACCTCTGCCCTCCTGCCAACACCCATTGCGACCGACCAGAGAGGTAGGACGAGAACCACCGTAAAACGGTGCCTCTCAGCCCCAACCCCCCCAATCGGTGCAATAAGATACCATGGTCGATGGTATCAAAAGCCGCTGAGAGGTCTAACAGGAACAGGATAGAGAAGCAACCTCTATCCCGAGCCCTCCAGAGATCATCCACCAACGCGACCAATGCCGTCTTGGTACTGTGACCGGGCCGGAAGCTGGACTGGCGCGGGTCTAGATAATGGGATATAGTTTTAATGGGATATAGTTTTTAATGTTTTATAAATTTTAGTACAGGGTTATTTAATTTGATTTTAATTATGTATGTATCGTTATGTTTTTTAGATGTTTTTAATTTTTCCTGTACACCGCCCCGAGTCCCTTCTGGGAGAGGGGGCGGTCTAGAAATTTAATAAAATAAAATAAATAAATAAATAAACTGACAAGAAATGGGCATAAATTGGGCCCATAACTAGCAAAGGTTAGAGCTTGATCTGATGTGATGAAACCCTCACATTGCATAGTGCCTCCTTTTTTCCTTTCATTTCTTTTCTATCTCTCACACTTTATCAAATCCTACATGCCTATTTCCCACTAGAATCCACATGAGAATTTCTGGAATGGTGAATGATCCATGGATGGAGAATCAGTCCTTCTTTCCTGTGTGCAGAGTTGCACTTTCAATGCCGCTTGGGGATATACTTATGGATCTCCTACCTTGAGATGTAAGGATATAATAGAATGGTTCCCAAGAGTACAAATATTATTGTAACTATCCTATTCCAGGTCAAGTTGGCAAATGGAAGAATCAACAAGAGACTTGTTTAGCTATGGGTTTTATAATAATAATAATAATAAATTTATTTATAGACCGCTTCTTCTCCCCAAAGGGACTCGGAGCGGTGCACAGGGAAAATTAAAAAATACCAATAAATATACAAATAAATTAAATAAAAGGCAAATTAAACAATGATTATCCCTGCTCTAAAATCCCCAATTTTTAAAATTAACTAAAGTCCCCTAAGCCCTATTAAAAGACGGGAGACTAACCTAGGCCGGCCAAGCAGAAAAAGTGTGTTTTGAGTTTTTGACGGAAGGAGCGGAGGTCCGTAGTTGTTCTAATTTCGGGGGGAAGGTCATTCCAGAGGGCTGGGCCCGCCACAGAGAAGGCCCTTCCCCTGGGCATCGCCCGCTGGCATAGCCTAGTGGACGGCACCTGGAGAAGTCCCTCTCTGTGGGAGCGAATCGGCCGCAGGGATGTATGGGGCAGGATGCGATCCCGCAATTTCCCAATTTCCTGGGCTTTTTTTTAAATAAATCACCTAGAATCACAAAAAGGGTACTTGCAATTAAGGAGGCATATCAATGTATAACCAGCAAGTCAATCAAGAGCCAAAGTCAAATTAGTCAAAAGCCTACTCAAAGTCTCAGAGTTAGTTCCAGGCACAAAGAATATTGAGATTAGAGAATTCAGTCAGCCAAGGTTCAATGCAGAGAATAACTGTTTATTCTAACAAGTTCAAGGGAATTTTCAGGTATGAGCTGCTCTCAAGTAAATTTTCACACTGAAGCCTACAGCTTTGTTGCCTGAACCACCAGGTGTCTCTTCAGTTCCTGCAAGAATAAGCCAATGAATGAATGAATGAATGAACAAATGAACAAATGGATGGATGGATGAATAACTCTCTGCTGAGACATATTTTGGCTGTAGGATGAACCAAACTATTCATTAGCATACAATTATAAGAGAGCCCAACATAAGGTGCTCTCTCTCTCCTATAACTGAATACTCTTCGCCATCCAGTTGCTAACAGTACTGCTTTTCCTATACAGTAATCCCTCGTTTTTCGCGGCTTCATTTTTTGCGGCTTCAGTGATTCACGGAGTTGTAAAAAATACGGAAAAAATAAAAAATTCATTGGTAGGAGGCAAGCTCCCCCTAGTGGTTGCTTTAAACATGTCCACCAATTCAAGTTTCCTAGCGAATCCTACTTCGCGGATATCCGGTTTTCGCGGACGGGTGCGGTCCCGATTAGCCGCGAAAAATGAGGGATTACTGTATACTGGGTGATTTTACAGGTGAAATTTGATCAAGAAGCCAGATAGGGGACTTCCCTTCTAGTGAAGGCCCGCTGGGGCACGTGACTTCCATTCTGCCAGGACAATCCTCCATCCTAGCTTCTGATCCCCCCCCCTTTTTCTTCCACCCATTACCTCATCCCCTTCCTACTCACCCAATAAGCCCGAATGAGAGCTCTCCTACCCTAATCTATAATCTATACCTATTTATACCACCATTGTATGGACTGTTTTACCACCCGAAATTTTTAGAATTTTTAAGAGCTTAATTATTTCTTACTGGAATCAAACGAACTATTTTAACACTCTATGCAGCCAATGCGGTCTCCGCAATAATTATCTACTCAACATATACTCAAGGGCAGACCTCATCTTACTGCGGGAGTCCCCCCTCTCGCAGATTTGGCCCTCCATTTTAACAAGGGCCCACCTCAATGAGGGATTGATTAATCAAGAGAGGTGGGCGAAGCGCAAACTTAGGGGTTTTTTAACAAAATTTGTAAATCGGATTTAGGGGGTCCCAGGGAGGAGGGTGGGTTTATTCAGTCTGATTGTGGGAACAGTGCCAAGCCGGCCGGCGGAGTTAATAGGGAAGCGAGCAGGTCCGATAAGGGGGGTGAACAGGGGTCGATCCTACAGAGGGTTTTCCTATCAGAACGGTCCTGGGGAGGGGTAGGTGTGGTGGGAGACAGGGACTCCACCACCTGTTGGGGGAACGTGGCTGCTGGTTACAAGTGGTCATATGCCCCAACTCCGTGAGCTCCCCCGCAATCTAGGAGGTCGAGGATCACAGAGCCGGGGCCCTAGGCTGATACTATGCAACGCCAGGTCCATGGCCAACAAAGCCCCCCTCATTAACGACCTTGTGTCAGAGGGGGAGCCGGACCTGGTGGGTATTACGGAGACCTGGTTGGGCCACGAGGGAGGACTACCCCTCGTGGAAATGTGCCCACCAGGTTACCGAGCATTTCATCAGCCATGGGCCCTAGACAGGGGTGGGGGGGTGGCGGTCATTGTCAGGGAAGGTCTTGAGCTGAGAGAGACCACTGTGCCACAGACCACCGGCTGTGAGTCTCTCTGCATGAAGTGGGGCCTAGGGAGGCAGTTGGGCTTGCTGATTGTGTACCTGGCTCCCCGCTACATATCAGCAGCCCTGCCCGAGCTCCTTGAGGTAATCGCCGATGTGGCGGTTGAGACCCCCAGACTGCTAGTCATGGAGGATTTCAACCTGCCATCGGTAGGCGAGACATCCGAGGTAGCTCGGGAGTTCATGGCCTCCATGACGGCCATGGACCTGACCCAAGTAATTCAGGGCCCCACTCATGAGGGAGGACACACACTGGATCTAATGTTTGTCTCTGGTCAGTGGATGAGTGATCTTGGAGTAGGGGATTTAGCCATCGTACCCCTGTCATGGTCGGATCACTCCCTTCTCCAGCTCGACTTTCTTACCGCTACATCCCACCACAGGGAGGCGGAGCCAGAAACTCCACGATGGTTCCGCCCCAGGCACCTGATGGACCCTGAGAGGTTCCAGATGATGCTTGGGTCACTACCTGCGACTTGTCCCACGGCCCGATTGAGGACCTAGTGGCCACATGGAATATTGCGGCCACGGGGGCCTTGGACCGGGTCGTGCCCTTGCGGCCTCTCATGTGGCGTCGAGCCACCCAGGCCCCTTGGTTTTCTGAGGAGCTGAGGGTGATGAAATGCCTCAAGAGATGCCTAGAGAGTAAATGAAGAGCCACTCGGTCCGAATCTGATCGATCACAGGTAAGATCCCATTTGAGGACATACCTAGTGGCGATAAGAGTGGCCAAACGTCATTATTGTGTCACCCTTATCGCATCTACAGATAACCATCCTGCCGCCCTGTTTGGGGTGACCCGCTCCCTCCAGAGACCGCGGGAAGCCCCTCTGCAGGGCAGAGCAGAGCAGAGGAATTTGGAGAGTATCTGCAGGATAAAATCGCTCAGATCCGGAGCTGAGTTGACCCCCATGGAGAGTAGTCTGGAGGGATCATCCGAGGCAGGTCTTGAGACAGTTTTATGGGATGAGTTTGACTTTGTTACTTCTGATGATGTGGACAGGTTACCGGGGCAACTGAGAGCCACCACATGTTTATTGGACTCGTGTCCCTCCTGGCTTGTACTGGCATCCTGGGAGGTTACATGAGGCTGGCTCCAGGAAATAGTGAATGCTTCTTTGAGTGAGGGGTTCTTGCCGGCCACATTGAAAGAGGCAGTGGTGAGACCCCCTCCTCAAGAAGCCTTCCCTGGACCCAGCATTGTTAGTAAATTACCGTCCGGTCTCCAACCTTCACTTTTTGGTGAAGGTTGTAGAGAGTGTGGTGGCACAACAATTCCCCCGTCACCTGGAGGAAATTGACTATCTGAACCCATGCCAGTCTGGCTTCCAACCTGGGCACAGCATCGAGACGGCATTGGTCGCGTTGGTGGATGATCTCTGGAGGGCCAGGGATGGAGGTTGTTCCTCCATTCTGGTCCTATTAGACCTCTCAGCGGCTTTCGATACCATCGACCATGGTATCCTATTGCATCAACTGGAGGGGTTGGGGGTGAGAGGCACCGTTTTACGGTGGTTTTCCTCCTACCTCTCCGGCCGGTTGCAATTTGTGTTGGCAGGGGGGCAGAGGTCGACCTCGAGGCCCCTCACGTGTGGGGTACCTCAGGGGTTGGTCATCTCGCCTCTCCTGTTCAACACCTACATGAAGCTGCTGGGCGAGATCATCTGTGGTTTTGGGGTAGAATACCATCAGTACGCAGCTGTACATATCTACCCCAAACCACCCCAACGATGCCGTTGAAGTGATGTCCCAGTGTCTGGAGTCCGTACGGGCCTGGATGGGAAGCAACAAACTCCGACTCAACCCGTCCAAGACCAAGTGGCTGTGGTTCCCGACATCCCGGTACAGCCAGTTGACGCCATCACTGGCCATTGGGGGTGAACAACTAGCCCCCATGGATAGGGCGCGGAACTTAGGCATCCTCCTGGATTCCCAGTTGTCCATGGAGGACCATGTGACGGCCGTGGCCAGGGGGTCTTTTTACCAGGTTCGCCTGGTACATCAGTTGCGCCCCCTACCGGACCGGGACGCCCTCTACACTGTCACTCAAGCACTCGTGACATCCCGCCTAGACTACTGTAATGCTCTCTACATGGGGCTCCCCTTGAGGTGCACCCGAAGACTACAGCTAGTTCAGAATGTGGCCGCGCGGTGTATTTTGGGAGCCTCACAGCATTCCCACGTAACACCGCTCCTGCGCGAGCCTGCACTGGCTGCCTGTGGCCTTTCGGGTGCACTTCAAGGTGTTGATAACCATCTTTAAAACGCTCCATGGCACGGGGCCTAGTTATCTGCGGGACCGTATCCTACCTCATACATCCCCTTGTCCAATTCGCTCCCATAGAGAGGGACTTCTCCGGGTGTGGTCCACCGGCCAATGCCGGCTGATGACGCCCAGGGGAAGGGCCTTCTCTGTGGAGGGCCCAACCCTCTAGAACGACCTACCTCCCCAAACTTAGGACTATCGCGGACCTCCGCTCCTTCCGCCAACATTTGAAGACACATCTCTTCCATCTTGCCGGCCTGTCCTAATCCTCACAACCATGTTTATAGACTGAATTTTAAATTGTTTTAATTGGATTTTAAATGGGTTAATAGTATTAGGGAATTTTTAGCACAGGGCATCTCGTATTTAATTGGATTTTAGCTTTAAATTATATTTATTATTGCTATGTTTTGTACTTCCTGTTTTAATTTCCTGTGCACCGCCCTGAGTCCCTTCGGGGAGAGAGGCGCGGTTATATAAATTTAATAAAATAAAATAAAAAATAAATTAAAAATAGTGGGGATTTTTTCTGCCTTTTTTCTGTTGACATGTCATTTCCCCTTCTTCAGCAAGGACCTCAGTATTTGTCTAGTTGTATCGCGGAGGATCTCTATTCTGTTATTTCCTGTCCTGGAATGGTCATTTAGAACAGGCTTTTCTTAAACCAAGATGTGGCTCAAGATAACTCAGCTAATTTTCACTGCATTCTTCTGCTGAACTCTCAAGTACCCAAGGAATACCATATCGAGAGTAGGCCTTTGGTTTACTATGGTTTACTTCTGTCTAGTGATCTAGTTGGAGCTGCTAGCAGTTAACATATTGTATAGCCTCAATCTACAGCATAATGCCAGTTTGTTCCAGATAATTTAGCAAGCTCCTCTGAATATGCATTGGATACCTCCTGCTTTCTCTGAAAAATTGTCTGTCAAACTCTAAACATATGCATATGAGGTTACTGTCTACATTTAATACACTAATTCAAGCCTTTATACTCTGTTTGGAGCTGGAATCAAACTTTATGTAGGAAAGGGAGAAAAAAAACCAGCTGGAATTAGATCATGCTCCTACATTTCATCTATGCAATTCTGGGGCATAATGAAAAATGCCTTTCTTAAACTGTTGAAAAGCCATAATAAAAGATAGGAAATTAGACTCATAGTTCTATCAAGGATATCTGCAGGATATGGTTAAAAAAAATATCAAGATGGCAATCACAATGATGGGATCAAAATGTGACAATTTTTAACGTTTGCTGCACATAAAAACAGGTAAAGCTTCTATCTCCATGGATACTCTCTTAATGCTTTGCAGATACCCCAAAGTGCTATGCTGTAGTACAATCCCAATGATGGTCTTTGTTAGCTAATATGTTAAAGAATATATTTCAGTCTGCAGCTAGAATAGATGTTAAGGTAATATCCCTACTGATGTAGTATTCAATAAAACACATATAAGGGAAATATCCATTATTCTTACCAGCAACTTTCTGTACTCAAACATAATTGGTATGAGGCAATGTTTCCCTAGCAGAATGTGTAAATGAAATAAAATGGAATAATTATAGGAATAACAGTTTGGTTAAGAGTTAGATAAAACAATGTCTATGGGTGTGTGAATGTGAATACAGGTAGTGTTGTGGCCTGCCAGCAGCGAGCAGAGCTGACAGCAGATTCAGACAGTGAGGAGGTTGGAGAGGAACATGGGCCAGTCCTGGAGTCTTGGAAAGGCTCTGACAAGTGTTGGAGGCAGAGATGGGGCCAGGGCCTTCAGAGCTGGACAGCAGTGGGGCAGAAGAACAGCTGGAGCCTGTTTCCAGTGTGCACATGTGCAGAGTTGCCAGATGAAGGGAACAGCTAAGGTTGACAAGGGTCAACTTGGGGAGTAAGGCCACAGGTGGACAGTGAATGGCCCCTCCCATAGGGAATAAAAGAGGAGTGGAAGGGAGGGGGTGTTTGCAGGAGACAATTAGTTCATTCCTGCATTCTTACCAAGTATTATAGCACCTGAAAGATATCGGCCTGGCCACTCTGCAAGCCCGATAAAGGTCAGTAATTGTGAACTATCTTGAAAGACCACTGGGAGAGGAAAGACTTTGCTGGAGAGAAATTCACTGTGAATTAAATAAAAGGGGTTTATTGGGAGGAGTACTCAGCTTCGTGCTGCTGGGGAAGCCTAGGTCAGAACAGATAGTCCTTGACTTATGACCACGATTGAAGTCAAAATTTATGTTGCTAAGTGAAAAGTGAATTTGCCTCATTTTATGGCCTTTCCTGCCACAATTGTTAAGTGAATCACTGCGGTAGTTAAATTGGTAACAAGATTGTTAAATGAATCTGGCTTCCTCATTAACTTTGTTCATCAGAAGGTTGCAAAAGGTGATTACATGACACCGGCACACTGCAACCATCATAAATATGAGACAGTTACCAAGTATCTGAATTTTGATCAGATGACCACAGGGTTGCTGCAATGGTTGTAAGGGTGAAAAACAATCATAACAGTCACTTTTTTTCAGGTCCGTTGTAACTTCAAATGGTCACTAAATGTAAGCTGAGAACTACCCATATACATAGAAACCTAAGAATTAAAGGATTTGGAAAGAAGGTGGTGTGGATTTGTTCTCTATTGCCCCAGAGTGTAGGACTGGAATTAATAGGTTGAAATTACAAGGATGATGATTTAGGGCAGGGGTGGGATTCTACAGGTTCAGACCAGTTTGGGAGAACTGGTAGCTCTGAAGATTAGCTGGGAGCAAACCGGTTTGCTCCCACTAGCAAGTGGGCCTGCCCACCCACCCTTGGGCTTTACCTACTGTATTTTCGGAGTATAAGACGCACCAAGATTTTGAAGAGGTAAATTTAAAAAAACCAGTTTTTGCACTCTGCACGCTTCCTAAACTCTCTACATGCCTCATTTTCTGTGAAAAATGAGGCATGCAGAGAGTTTGAGAGGCCTGCAAAGTGCTCCTGGGGGTTGGGGGAGAAAAATGCCAGTTTCCCACAAAAATGGGCCAGTTGTTTCCAAAAAAACAGGGCATGTATAGACTTTGGGAGGCTTGCAGAGTTTTCCTGGGGGTGGGATGGGGGGCAGAAATGAGCAAAAAATGGCCCATTTTTCATTTTTGCCCTCCCCAACCCCCGGAGCATTTTGTAGGCTTTCCAAAACCTCTGTATGTCCATTTTTTGCGAAGGGGGCAGGGTTTCAGGAGGCCAAAAATGCTGTATTCAGTGTATAAGATGCATCCAGATTTTCACCCTCTTTTTGGGGGGAAAAAGGTCTACCTTATACTCCGAAAAATATGATACCTTATCTTCTTAGCTGAGTCATAAGGCAGAGCTTTAATGGGTATTTTAGCACAGGTATTGTTTAATTTATTTTTAATATGAAATGTTGTATATAGTTATTGTTTTTATTCTCCCTGTGCACCGCCCCGAGTCCCTGTGGGGAGAGGGTGCGGTTTATAAGTATTAAAATTATTATTATTATTATTATTATAGAGTAGATTGCCGCACCTCAGCTATTTTCCTTCCCAAGCAGTAATTGGGAAGGTAAGTCCTCTCTAAACTGCGTGCGCGCTCAGCAAACCGGTTGTTCAACCGGTAGGATCCTGCCCCTGATTTAGGGCAGGTGTCAGGGAGAAACTTCCTATTTTATGAACTATCAGTTAAACATTTCCATGTTGCAACTTTACAAATAATCCTGATACTTTGCATCTGACACCTTGACTAATTTATGTACCGAGGGAAATTGTTTGGGTTATATATTTTATATATACAATACAATACAATAGCAGAGTTGGAAGGGACCTTGTAGGTCTTCTAGTCCAACCCCCTGCGTGGGCTCCTAGGAACCTTATACAATTTCAGACAAATGGCTATCCAACATCTTCTTAAAGACTTCCAGGGTTGGGGCATTCACAACTTCTGGAGGCAAGCTGTTCCACTGATTAATTGTTCTCACTGTCAGGAAATTTCTCCTCAGTTCTAAGTTGCTTCTCTCCTTGATTAGTTTCCACCCATTGCTTCTTTTTCTGCCCTCATGTGCCTTGGAGAATAGTTTGATTCCCTCTTCTTTGTGGCAGCCTCTGAGATATCGGAACACTGCTATCATGTCTCCCCTGGTCCTTCTCTTCATCAAACTAGACATACCCAGCTCCTGCAACCGTTCTTCATATGTTTTAGTCTCCAGTCCCCTAATCATCTTGGTTGCTCTTCTCTGCACTCTTTCCAGAGTGCATAGTTTTTTTTTTTAAAAAAAGAACAAAACATATTAGCATGCAGGAAAGTCCTCTTTCAATTGTTAGAGCAGCTTTTATATACATCTTTTGCAGGATCTGTATGGCTGTTTTGAAAACTATCCCCCCCCCCCAGTTTCCACGTGTGTATGTACAGCTCCTTTTCTTTACTAGCAAGCAGTTCCACAGGTGGGGTTATATGCACATGAACAGGCAAACTGGAACAGCTTTTGAAGCAGATGCGTGCAAGTGCTGCACAAGATGTGGCTGCTTTAATGACTGGAAAAGGAAGACATTTGCATCCCATCATTCCTCTGAAATGGGACTTTATCTTCGCCATAACATTGTAAAAAGGATGAGGTGCTTGCATGCTTTATTTATATGCTTATTTAAAGCACATTATCTCACTTTCCTGCTTGCATTATGCGAAGCTCAAAGCAGCTTGGAGAGTTCAACGTAAAAGCTTCCTACCTTACTGGGGATTCAGGCAGGTGAACTTAATATTGTAGCCACATTTCAGAATAATGTCACCATCGCACACACTTTTAATTACGAAGTGCAGGTAGAATGGGGCACATACAGATATTATCTATATTTAAGTAACTAGGGGAATCAATGGACAGGCTTTTCTTAGAATAAATAAAACTATAGGCTAAGCAAAAAGCAAGAAAATTGGACGCTTACCTCTAGTCATTACAATTCCTGCAAGGGATCTGTGACATGCATGGAGGGCAGCAAAGTTATCCGTCACCTCCTGAAATTTCTCTGTAATTATTTGGTACACGGAATCCGCAAATTCCTGGAAAGACATAACCAGAAATTGTTCTTTTAACTTGGCATGATCAAAGCAGCGGATTGTATCTTAAGAATTTTTTCTTTTACTCATAACAGCTTGTGCCATTAACTACAAAGAATCGCCAACTCTGAAGTTCATTTCTTTGCATTCACGTGGTCTGCAAATAGAAAACACCTTCCAACTGAGGATTGTCCTGGAATAGAAGACACAGCCTTTGGAACATGGCTGCTAAGCCATATTACATGACTTTCCTTGATCCTACTGGTGCTTTTCAGACTGTGATTGCCTATCAAATCATTGTCAGCCGATTCAGTTTCTTGCATTTCACTTTCATTTTGACCATGATTTGTTGTAACTCATTCCTGGTTTGAGTTTTGTTTTCACCCCTTTAGGTAACAATAGCACTTAGACTTATATACCGCGTCATATTGCTGTATAGCCCTCTCTAAGTGATTTACAGAGTCAGCCTATTGCCCCCAACAATCTGGGTCCTCATTTCACCAACCTTGGAAGGGTGGAAGGCTGAGTCAACCTGGAGCCCAATGTTATACACATTGTTATGTTACTCATGACATATAAGCTATTTCCTCAGTATAGAATACAGCTAACTAAAGAACCATTGACTGATATGGGTGGCCCTAGAAATTGAACAAACAAACAAACAATAAATAAATTTATTATTTATAAATAAATAATAAATAATATTTAATCATGGTTATTGTCTCTATTTCATCAGAAAGTGCAAATTCAATCTTGCAAAGACCTGTCATTTATTTCAGAGTCCAAGAAAAATACAGCAAGAAAGGCTGAACGTTAATGAAGGCTAAGTACAGATAGTCCTTGACTTACGACCACAATTGAGCGCAATGTTTCTGTTGTTAAGTGAGACATTCGTGAATTTTGCACCATTTTATGACCTTTCTTGCCACAGTTGTTAAATGGATCAATATAGATGTTATGTTAGTGATATGATTGTTAAGTGAATCTGGCTGCCCCATTGATTTTGCTGATTGGAAGTTTGCAAAAAGAGGTCACATGACCCCAGGATCTGACTGCTTACCAGATGTCCAGGATGGGTCTAACCCCATGATGGTGGACCTGTGGCATGCAGAGCCTTCTCTGTGGGCACATGTGTTGTTGCCAATTGCTCTTCTGGGATCTGTCATGCACATGCATGCTGGCCAGCTGCTCTCTTTTGGGTTTCTGCATGTGCATGAGCACTGGACAACTTGTCTTCCAACTGGTCGGCATGCATGCATGCACTGAAACCCAGAAGAGAGCAGCTGTCTGGTGTGTATGTGCTCCAGACCAGTTGTCCAATGTGGATGCATGCGATGGAATCCGGAAGAGCAACTGGCTGCCACATACATGTGCACTGGCCTACTGCTCTGTTTTGGGTTCCAACATGTGCATGCGCACTGGACAGTTGGTCTTCCAGCTGTCCAGCATGCATGCATGCACTGAGAACCAGAAGAGAGCAGCTGTCCAGCATGCATGCACTCGACGGAACCCGGAAGAGCAACTGGCTGTTGCGCATGTGCACATTGTGCTCTTTTTCAGGTTCTGGTGCTCTGATGTGCACATGCTCCAGTTTTGGCACTCAGTGCTGAAAAGGTTAAACATAATTGGTCTAACCTATTGGAACTGAGCTATATCTTCCTACACCACACACTTCAATACCGTAGTTATTTCTGGACTGTGTAGTGTGTGGAAGGGGCACATATGCCATGGCTTTGATCTGTCATGCAGCTGAGCAGATGCCATCTCCAGATTTTTTTATCATCCCATTATCTTCACTGCTTCTCCTACGTCCAATAGGTGTAAGATCTGGCCAATACCTGCCAGCAATATGTTGAAACAAGAGCCTGAGCAGAAGAGAACAGAAGTCCATTTAAATGAAGACCTGCAAGTAAACACTCCATGCTGGGAAAGCACCTCGCCTTCTGCTCTAAGAAAAAGTAGCTAAATCAGAACACGCTTCCACTGAGTGCTTTGTCTCAAAAGATTTGTTCACATCCCGCATGCCATATGGTTTTAGAGCAGCTATAATAATAAGTGTTCATTAATTATTAAGCTTTGCTGTAAATAAATACCGAAAAGCTGTCTTGTTTTTCACAGTATGAGGAACAAACCGTGCCTGCACAGATGTAAGTCATGCATTCTTTTTCCTGTTGACATCTCCCCCGATTCTCCCTCCTTCTCCCCATGTCTTTTTAAAGTGAATATAATCATCACCCATTTGAGGGCACCAAGATATGATCCCTCCTGCCAGTGCATAGACAGCAGAAACACTCTTGTGAACTTATCTTATCTCAAGCACTTGTGACGTCCCGGCTGGATTACTGTAATGCTCTCTACATGGGGCTTCCCTTGAGGTGCACTCGAAAGCTACAGTTAGTACAGAATGCGGCCGCGCGGGTGATTATGGGTGCCCCAAGGCAAACCCACGTAACACCTCTCCTGCGCGAGCTGCACTGGCTGCCTGTGGCCTTTCGAGTGCGCTTCAAGGTACTGATGACCATCTTTAAATCGCTCCATGGCTCGGGGCCTAGCTATATACGAGACCGCCTCCTGCCCCATACATCCCTTCGCCCGATCCGCTCCCACAGAGAGGGTCTTCTTCGGGTGCCGTCGGCCGGGCAATGCCGGTTGGCGACACCCAGAGGAAGGGCCTTCTCTGTGGCGGGCCCGGCCCTCTGGAACGACCTACCCCCCGACCTTCGCACAATCTTGGACCTCCGCCTCTTCCGCCAACGTCTTAAGACGTACTTATTCCAACAAGCCGGCCTAGGATAGCCCCCCATTTCTGACTTTTTAAGGAAATTTGTAATTTGGTAGGGTTTTTAATATTGGGTTTTTTAGCACGGGTTAATGAATTTAATTATATTTTAATTGACATTTATTGTATTTTGTGTTTTTAAGATGCCTGTGCGCCGCCCTGGGTCCTAACAAGGAGAAGGGCGGGGTATAAATTTAATAAAATAAAATAAATAAATAAATAAATCTTCTCTATGACTATGGTAGTCTCTTGTGTCTCTTAAATATGCCTTATGTCATGTTCCGGAAGGATCCAACTTCAATGAAACTCCAAGACAGGCATTTTCTCAAAGCTCCCATTTACCGTGTTTCCCCCAAAATAAGACAGGGTCATATTTTCTTTTGACCCCTAAAATAAGGCCTTATTTTCAGGGTTTTAAAATTATTTTTGATGTGTAGGAGGCAGAGAGCATGGTCACCTCATGGCTGCTGCTGTGTTGCAATATTTTTGGGGAGGTCTTATTTTTGGAGAGGGTCTATTTTAGTGCATGTGCTCAAAAGCTTGATTGGGCTTATTATCCGGGGAGGTCTTATTTTCAGGGACACAGGGTATTAGAGTACAGGCACATCTAGGAAAACCCAAATCTGTGATACTGTAAGTCAAAAGCCCAAACCCATCCCATCTACCCATCAGTCCATCATATGTTCCAATCCCAACCCATCCCAACTCAAGACATCACTCCAACCACTCCTCCCCCAAGTGCAGGAATACCATGACCTTGACTGAAAAGAAGAATGCTGTTATGTCTAACTACATTCCCTCTACTAAATCCCTCCCTCCTACTTTCCCAAGCACAAGAATATGGCAGCGTGGAAGCTTCCAGTCTTAATATGGCTTCCAAAGCCGACACCTACTTTGCAATGACTTTCAACTACTTGAACCTATTTTTTTTTAATGGACTTCAATACTCTATGAAATACACCTATGGAAAAAGGGAATGCTTTTGGTCTTTAGGGCCTAGGCTTAACAATCTGGCTGTATCTTAAGGATCAGCTGATCCTGCTTTGGGGACACGCAGAAGGGGGAGAGGGGATGGTTCTTCATGAGTGGGGATGAGCGGTGTATACATAGCTCCATTTGCACAAGTGGTGTGTGTGTGCTTGCCCACCCACTGCTTCTGTGATCCAATTTTGAACAGGCCCTGGCCCAGTGGTGGGTTGCAAGTGGTACACCCTGGTATGGGTGTACCGGAACCTGCCCGGAGCACCAGATACCATTCCGGTATGGCACATGGCACGTACGGTGCCTGTGCGATGCTCTACCGAGCAGCTGGAGCATTGCGGAGGCTTGCGGAAGCGTCACAGGCAAGTGGGTGATGCAGGGATGTTCCAACCAGTACGTTCCAATCTGGAACCCACCACTGCCCTGGCCCATTAGTGGGCCGTAACCTGGAGGTTGGGGATTCCGTCTATAAATCGCCAGGGATGTTTTATTTAGATTTTATGGTTAATTCTTATATTCTAATTAATTCTAATTATAACCAATTTCATTGTAATTTTAGTACAATGACAATATTATTATTATTAATTTTTAATTCTTCAGTTTTCATGGATCTCCCAGAGAAACTCTACAGTCCTTGTTCAGCGATCTTGATCTGAATGGGCTTTGACTGCCACAGAATATGGGCATATGTTGTTGGTTTTCTTGAAGTAGAAATACAATAGTGAATCTGATAACTAATGATTTACTGACCTTTTCTCACCCCTCCGAGTAGGGTGCCTGTTTTTCTGATTGGGTTTGATCTGACCTAGTTGTCTTATGAAATGTTTTATTCTTTTGTTTTGTTCTAAGAAGAAAGCTCTATTTGTTGGTGATTTTAATGTTGACAGCATAGAATCTCTGTTGGAAATGTGACTGTTTCTGAATCTGTTTTTCTGAATATTTCTTGATAGGCAACAATTGGAAAAGTCCATTCACTTATTGTTCGCCAATCACTTTTATTGTTTATTTGTTTGTATCCTTTGTTATTTTTTACAAATAAGTCAAGATGGCAAACATATCCAACACATCTTAGTCCTCCTATTTTCCCGACAACAACATTCCTGTGAAATGGGTTGGGCTGTCAGTAAGTGATTGGCCCAAAGTCACCGAGGTGGCAGGACTATAACTCAGTGTCTCCTGCTTTCTAGGCCAGCTCCTTAGCTGCTAGACCAAACAAGGTCTCTTTATTTATTAGATTATTAGTCCATTTAATTTACAATCATTTGCATTAATTACAATGCTCCACTGTTTCAAATAAAAGGCTCTGAACCAAGCATTTTCTTGTGCTCTAGTACAAAGCAATGGGCCCTTCTCTAAGGGAAATCCTTACACCGTAGACTCCACTGAGTCTGCGGCAGTGGTGGGATTCAAATAATTTAACAACCGGTTCTCTGCCCTAATGACCAGCTGAGTAGATGGGGCTTGGTGGTCATGTGACTAGGTGAGTGTGGCCAATTCAACATCACTCATGTCAATGGGTGCTTTGCCTTCGCTGTTATAATGCAATAAGGGTTAACGGGAGAGATGGTTTCTGTAAGCAGGGCAATAAAGATTAGGCTACAAACAACACCAGGTTTCCTTCCTGCCTTCCTTACAGGATTAGCCCTGTAAAGTAGGAAAAAAACAAAAGGAGATTTCTTCCAACAACCAGTTCTTTGAACTGCTTAGAAAGTTAACAACCAGTTCTCCCGAATAGGTGCGAACTGGCTGAATCCCACCACTGGTCTGATGACAACCTTGATGTCTAGAGTAGAAATTGGCACAAGAAGAAAAATATACCCCATATAGAAGCTGAGATAGGTCCAATCCTTGGACACATAATTTCCTTTCTCTCATGATGGGCTTGCAAGACTGAGCACTGCCAATTCTGTTAATGCCACATTGTTGTGCTAAATGAAGCATAAGCCATGATACTCTTCAAAAATGACACTTGTTTAATTATACTGTTAAACTTACACTCTAGAAGAGGGGAAGTATTGGGAGTTTGTGATAAAAAAAGCAAGGAACAGGAAACACAAGAGAAAAGAGAAATGTCTATACACCAATGCACAGAGTATGAGGAATAAACAGGGTGAATTAGAAATTCAAGTAAATGAGGGCAGATACGATATTGTTGCCATTACAGAAACTTGGTGGGATGAAACCCACAAATGGAACATACAGCTAGAAGGATTTAAATTATTTAAAAGAAATAGACCAAATAAAAGAGGAGGTGGAGTTGCACTATATATAAGAAATAATTACATCTCTACAGAAATAGAGCACAACAATGATGAGAACTATCTTGAATGTATTTGGGTCAATATTAAAGGTTGGGGGGGGAATGATATTGTCATAGGTCTATACTACAGGCCACCCAACCAAGCAGAGGAAGTGGATGTACTTTTTGCTAACCAGCTAACTAAGGTATGTAGGAAGCACACTGCAATAGTAATGGGAGATTTTAACTACCCTGACATCAATTGGGAAACAAACTCTGCACCAAGTGGAAGATCCAACAGGTTCCTAACAAACCTAGCAGACAACTTTGTTTCCCAAAAGGTAGAGAAGGGAACAAGGGGATCAGCAATATTGGACTTAATTCTCACTAACAGAGAGGAAATGATAGAAGGTGTAGAAGCTACAGGAACTTTGGGGGCAAGCGATCATGAAATACTGGAATTCAACATTATGCAAACAAAAGTAGTTGAACAAAGTCAAACTAGAGTCTTAGACTTCAAGAGAGCTAATTTCAACAAACTCAGAGAGAGCTTGGGAAGGATTCCATGGATGAGAATCCTCAAGGGGAAAACAACTCAAGAAGCTTGGGAAATTTTGAAAAATGAGATTATAAAAGCCCAGTCCAGCGCAATACCAATGAAGAAGAAAAATAACAGTTCCCAAAAGAAACCAGCATGGCTGCATAAAGAACTCTCTGACAAATTGAAAGACAAAAAGGATAAATATAAAAAGTGGAAAAAGGGGGACATAACCAAGGCAAAATATCAGCAAATAGCCCGAGCCTGTAAAGATGAAGTGAGGAAAGCTAAGGCTCACAATGAAGAAAGGCTTGCCAAAAAAGTAAAAAATAACAAAAAAAGCTTCTTCCAACATGTTAAAAATAAGAAAAAAGTTAAGGAAACAATTGGTCCACTGCTGGGAGAAAATGGCAAGAAGATGATAAGCAACAGGGAGAAAGCAGAACTATTTAACTCTTTCTTTGCATCTGTCTTTACACAAAGGGATAAAACAGTCCAATCAATCAAAAACAGCACCACAAATATCAGATTAGGAACACAAGTTGAAATAGAGAAGAAAATGGTAAGTGAGCACCTGTCTGCCCTGGACGAGTTCAAATCACCAGGACCGGATGGATTACACCCCAGGGTTCTGAAGGAACTGGCAGACGAGATCTCAGAACCACTGAACTATATCTTTCAGAGATCCTGGAGCACCGGGGAACTGCCAGAAGACTGGAAAAGAGCAGATGTGGTTCCCATCTTCAAAAAAGGAAAAAAAACAGATCCAGGAAACTATAGACCCATCAGCCTGACCTCAATACCAGGAAAGATTCTGGAAAAGATAATTAAACAACAAATAAGTGAACACCTAGAAGCAAACAAAGTAATAGCCAAAAGCCAACATGGGTTTGTCAAAAACAGATCATGCCAGACGAATCTAATTGCATTCTTTGACAAAGTAACAAAATCAGTGGACCAGAGGAATGCTGTTGATATAATTTACCTGGACTTCAGTAAGGCATTTGATAAAGTAGACCATAACCTACTATTAGATAAAGTAGAAAATTGTGGGTTAGACAGCACCACCACCAAATGGATTCGTAACTGGCTGACCAACCGCACTCAACGTGTAGTCCTCAATGGAACTGCATCTACATGGAAGGAAGTATGCAGTGGAGTCCCCCAAGGCTCTGTTTTAGGCCCAGTACTCTTTAACATCTTCATCAACGATTTGGATGAGGGGATAAATGGGGAACTCATCAAATTCGCAGACGACACCAAGCTGGCAGGAATAGCCAACACTCCAGAAGATAGGCTTAAGATACAGAAGGATCTAGACAAACTTGAACATTGGGCACTGTCTAATAAAATGAAATTCAATTGTGAAAAAAGTAAGGTCCTACATATAGGCAAGAAAAACCAAATGCACAAGTACAGTATAGGTGGTACCTTGCTCAATAGTAGCAACTGTGAGAGGGATCTCGGAATCCTAGTGGACAACCATTTAAATATGAGCCAGCAGTGTGCAGCAGCTGCCAAAAAAGCCAACACAGTTCTAGGCTGCATCAACAGAGGGATAGAATCTAGATCGCGTGAAGTGTTAATGCCACTGTATAGTGCCTTGGTAAGGCCACACTTGGAATACTGCATACAGTTTTGGTCGCCACGATGTAGAAAAGACGTGGAGACTCTGGAAAGAGTGCAAAGAAGAGCAACCAAGATGATTAGAGGACTGGAGACTAAGACATATGAAGAACGGCTGCAGGAACTGGGTATGTCTAGTTTGATGAAGAGAAGGACCAGGGGAGACATGATAGCAGTGTTCCGATATCTCAGAGGGTGCCACAAAGAAGAGGGAGTCAAACTTTTCTCCAAGACACCTGGGGGCAGGACAAGGAGCAATGGGTGGAAACTAACCAAGGAGAGAAGCAACTTAGAACTAAGGAGAAATTTCCTAACAGTAAGAACAATTAACCTCTGGAACAGCTTGCCTCCAGCAGTTGTGAATGCCCCAACCCTGGAAGTCTTTAAAAAGATGTTAGACAGCCATTTGTCTGAAATGGTATAAGATTCCTGCCCATGCAGGGGGTTGGACTAGAAGACCTACAAGGTCCCTTCCAACTCTGCTATTGTATTGTATTGTATTGTATGTCTACTTTGCCTTTTTGCTAACTTGATATTATGGGTAACCATTTTTATTTTGTACAGAATGAATCAAGGGAATAATTTTATTTTTTTCCATGCAATTCTGTAATCCACTAAAAAAATAATCCTTAGAGTTTTATTTTTTAAAGGGTTTGGTTTTATTTGCTTTAAAAAAACTACTGCTTTATTTACATGCAGGAAAAAAACGCCTCTTAAAAATATCTACATATTATTTACATTATCGTAATCAAGATCTATATTATAACGGAATTTTGCATACAATAATGTAGTATTGTATGTTGGGGAAACATGTTGGGGAAAATTCAATAAGCTCAAAATGAATTCTTGCATAGAAATCATATCCATGTCACTAGATTAATTGGTCTTTGTTTCTGATTCAGGAAGCCTCTCCTTACATTCTTTATTTTTGAGTGCCATCTCAGCGAACCTCTGATGAGAACAAATAATTAAATTATGGATCTCAATGCTGGATCATCAGCAAAAAGTAACATTTATTCACATCTTACTGCTTATTTCAAATGGCATAAATAAATGAAATATGCTCTATTTGCAATGGCAGTCTTTGGGGAAAAACTGACATTCAACAGGAATTTTGAATGGATATTAAAATCAATAGATTATTAGGGGAAAAAGTCTTTAGTAAACATTTTCTGTTCAAATCCTGTCTTTGGGCTTATTGGACTCAAATATTAAAAAGGTTAGATTTGCATACGGGCGGGATAAAATATTCTCCTAAATAAGCACCATCAAAGACTGCTGTGGCTTTTTTTTGCTACTCCAGCGCTTTCTGTTGACATTTGGAGGCAAATGTAAAGCATAGCAAATGGAAAATTTGAGGAATATCTCCCCATTGGCAATAAGGGATTTATGCTGGTTTAAATACACAACCTCACCCTCATCTCCAGCCTTTTTACACCAAATAGGAAAAAGAAACACTGGTTCTTTTATTTCAAAAATCAATATAAACCTAGGATTTCTTGCATTTCCAGCTTTTTAAATTTAGCTTTCACTGTTTGGTGTTATGAAAAATTTTCTCGTCTTGGGAACAGCTCTTTTTTCTCCTGACATTTTAGCATACTTTCCCACACCTTGAAGCTTTCCAGAGGTGCTCTCTCCCTCACTCAATATTACAAATGATTGCTGTCTGAGTTTCATAAGGACATAGCAAAATGTCCCTAACTATTAACTAACTAAAGGTAACTACTTTGGAAGGGCAGATGAGTTATTGAGGAACAAGAGTTTTTTTTGTCTTCAATTAAGAGGTATGATAATATTATTCACTTTTTAATTAGTAGTGAACATACCTACTTGACAAGAAACTAATCTGCCCATTGATTTATATCACTTCAAGAGAAGGTGGTAACTTTCTTCCAGACCTCTTTGATAGGTCATTTGTCCTGGAATTGTTTTGAAACGATCAAAACACGTTTCTGCTCGTGCTTCTGATGTAAATTATTTCTGGGAATGGGAGGTGGGGGGGGGAAGTGTCTTGTTCACTGCTGGAGTGATTATAATTCTCCCTGATATTTGCTTCATAAAACATTTTGCAATCCATAAAAGTTATTTAACAACCGCCATCACTGGCTATCAGCAGACCAATCAACCAGCAGGAAGGCACCACATAAATGTGATTCATAGAGCACACATTCCAGTAGAGAGAAATTCCCTGACGATGGGCTCCAGCATGAGGCCGAAAAGCTTGGAAGAGTAAACCTCTGGTCCTGATAACCGATCCAGGTTGGATCTTGCATAAAAGTTATTTGTTTGGCTTGTTTCAGATCTACTGAAATTTAATTTAATTTAATTTATTCGAATTTATAACCCGCACCTTCTCCTAAAAAAGGACCCAGGGTGGTGCACAGGAAAATTTAAAAACAATACAAATATACAAAAATACCATTTTAAAAAACTATTAAACCCGTACCCTGTGCTAAAATAGTATAAAATCCCCCTAATTAAAATCTAGCTAATAACAGTCAGGAACTGGAGGTTATGCTAGGCCGGCTTGTTGGAATAAGTGCGTTTTAAGACGCTGGCGGAAAAGGCGGAGGTATGAGATGGTACGTAGTTCGGGGGGCAGGTCATTCCAGAGGGTAGGGTCCGCCACAGAGAAGGCCCTTCCCCTGGGTGTCGCCAACCGGCATTGCCTGGCCGACGGCACCCTGAGAAGGCCCTCTCTGTGGGAGCGGATTGGTCGAAGGGATGTATGGGGCAGGAGACGGTCTTGCATATAGCTAGGCCCAGAGCCATGTAGCGCTTTGAAGATGGTCGTCAACACCTTGAAGCGCACCCGAAAGGCCACAGGTAGCCAGTGCAGCTCGCGCAGGAGAGGTGTTATATGGGAATGCCTAGAGGTTCCCATGAACCTCTAGGCATTCCCATGCAGCGCGGCTGCATTCTGGACTAACTGTAACCTTCAAGTGCACCTCAAGGGGACCCCCATATAGAGAGCATTACAGTAGTCAAGCCGGGACATCACGAGTGCTTGAGTTTATTTTATTTATTTATTTTATTATATTTATATCCCGGCCTTCTCCACAGAGGACCCAGGGCGGCGCACAGGAATTTAAAAACATACAAAAAATAAATACATAATTTAAAATATATTAAACTATTCTAATCCTATGCTAAAACCAAATTTTAAAATACCCAATTTAAAATTTAAAACTCTCTAAGATAATAATAATAATAATAATAATAATAATAATAATAATAATAATAATAATAATAATAATAATAATAATAATAATAGTTGAATTTATTGACCGCTCCCTCTCCCCACAGGGACTCGGGGCGGTGCACAGGGAGAATAAAAACAATAAATATACAGAATACATACCAATTTAAAACAGATTAAATTAATTCCTGTGCTAAAATGCCATTAACTAAAAATCCCCACTAAATATAGATATACATTTAAAAACCCATAGAGAGGGAGGCCGGCCAGGCGGAAAAGATAGTCCCCATGGGAGGTTAGGCTAGTGACTGTGCGGAGGGCAGCCCGGTCCAGTAAGGGGCGCAATTGGCGTATCAAGCGTACCTGATGGAACGCCCCCCTGGCCACGGCTGTCACATGATCCTCCATAGACAGCCGGGAGTCCAGGAGGACACCCAAATTGCACGCCCTCTCCATGGGGGCCAGTATTTCGCCTCCAATGCCCAGTGTTGGACTTACCTGGCTAAACCGGGGTGCCGGAAACCACAGCCACTCAGTCTTGGACGGGTTGAGCTTGAGTTTGTTACTACCCATCCAAACCCGTACGGCCTCCAAACACCAGGACAGCACCTCGGCGGCATCATTGGGGTGGTCTGGGGTGGATATGTATAACTGAGTATCATCAGCGTACAGATGGTATCCCACCCCAAAACCACGGATGATCTCACCAAGCGACTTCATATAGGTGTTGAACAGGAGAGGCGAGAGGACTGACCCCTGAGGAATCCCACATAAGAGGGGCCTCGAGGCCGACCTCTGCCCCCCTGCCAACACACATTGCGACCGACCAGAGAGGTAGGACGAGAACCACCATAATACGGTGCCTCTCATCCCCAACCCCCCCAGTCGGTGCAATAGGATAACATGGTCGATGGTATCAAAAGCCGCTGAGAGGTCTAATAGGACTAGGATAGAGGAACATCCCCTATCCCGCGCCGTCCAGAGATCATCCACCAACGCGACCAATGCCGTCTCGGTACTGTGACCGGGTCGGAAGCCGGACTGGCGTGGGTCTAGATAATCAATTTCCTCCAGGTGCCGAGGAAACTGTTGAGCCACCACACTCTCTACAACCTTCACTAAAAAGTTAAGGTTGGAGACCGGACGGTAATTTTCCAACAATGCTGGGTCCAGGGAAGGCTTCTTGAGGAGGGGCCTCACCACCGCCTCTTTCAAGGCGGTAGGCAAGTACCCCTCACTCAAGGAAGCGTTCACGATATCCTGGAGCCAGCCTCGTATGACCTCCCAGGATGCCAGTACAAGCCAGGCGGGACATGGGTCCAATAAACATGTGGTGGCCTTGAGTCTCCTCGACAACCTGTCCATATCCTCGGTAGTAACAAAGTCAAACTCCTCCCAAGATGGTGTCTCAAGAACAGCCTCGGACAATCCGACCAGACCACTTTCAATGGAGGGCAACTCGTTCCGAATCCGAGTGATTTTATCCTGCAGATATTCACCAAATTCCTCTGCTCGACCCTGTAGAGGGGCTTCCCGCGGCCTCTGGTGAAGGAGGGAGCGGGTCACCCCAAACAGGGCGGCAGGGCGGTTATCTGCAGATGCGATAAGAGTGGCACAATACTCATGTTTGGCCACTCTTATTGCCACTAAGTCCTAATATGGGCTCTTACTAGTGTTCGGTTGGATTCGGACCAAGAAGATCTCCATCTGTTCTCTAGGCGTCTCTTGCAGCGTTTCATCTCCCTCAGCTCCGCGGTACACCAGGGAGCCTGGATGATTCGGTGCCGCATGAGAGGCCGCAAGGGCACGACTCGGTCCAAGGCCCCCGCGGCCGCACTATACCATGCGGCCACTAGGTCCTCAGTCGAGTCGTGGGGCAAGGCCACAGGTATTGGCCCAAGCTCCCTCTGGAACCTTTCTGGGTCCATCAGGCGCCTGGGGCGGAACCATCTAGGAATCTCTGGTTCTGCCTCCCCACGGTGGGGTGTGACGATTGGAAAGTCCAGCCGAAGGAGAGCGTGATCTGTCCATGACAAGGGTGAGATGGCTAAATCCCCTATTCCCAGATCACTGCTCCACTGTCCCGAGACGAAGATTAAATCCGGGGTGTGTCCTCCCTCGTGAGTGGGGCCAAGAACTACTTGGGTCAGGTTCATGGCCGTCATGGAGGCCATGAACTCCCGAGCTACCCCGGAGGCCTCGCCTACCGACAGCAGGTTAAAGTCCCCCATGACCAACAGTCTGGGAGTCTCAACCGCCGTCTCGCCTACCACCTCCAGGAGCTCGGGCAGGGATGCTGTTACATAGAGGGGAGCCAGGTATACAACTAGCATGCCCATCTGCCTCCCCAGGCCCCACTTCACATAGAGGGGCTCACACCCGGTCATCTGAGGGATCATGGTCTCCTTCGGCTCAAGACCTTCCTTAAACCATAATCGCCACCCCCCACCCCTACCTAGGGCCCTAGGCTGATGAAAGGCTTGGTAGCCTGGTGGGCACATTTCTACAAGGGGTAATCCTCCCTCGTGGCCCAACCAGGTTTCCGTTATACCCACCAGGTCCGGGTCCCTCTCTGACACAAGGTCATTGATGAGGGGGGCTTTGTGAACCACGGACCTGGCGTTGCATAACATCAGCCTAGGGCCCTGGCTCTGTGATCCTTGACCTCCTAGCCTGCGAAGGGAGCTTAGGGGGTTGGGGCACGTGACTGCCTGTAGCCAGTGGCCATGATCCTCCAACAGATAATGCACACCCCGTCTCCCACTGCCCCTGCCCCTCCCCAGGACTGATCTGATGGGAAATCCCTCTGTAGGATTGACCTCCCCCCCCTCCATTTCCCTACTTCCGCCGGCCGGCCCTATACTAGACAACCTGTGATTCCCTGGCTCATCGTTTCAGAGATATTTCCTCAATGCCTTAAAAAAAATGGGAGAACATCTAATCTTGAAAACGTCTAAAGAATTCAGCAAGATATTCAAAGAAGTCTGCCTTGAAAGTAGTCCATGCTGAACTGCATAGCACAATCAAACACGAGGAACTGATCCCAGAAAATGTTCTATGATATTTTGTATTATGTCATAAAAGTTTTTCAAAACTTTCCAATTTCTTGGAAGTTGTAGGTCCTGGATTTTGGACATATTCTGTAAGTTAACCCATTTGAAGTATCTTGGTTCAAAAAGAGGGATGACATCTCTTGCTGCATTTATTATATGCAGACAAGAGGAAGCAATAGGATTTGATAGCCGGACACCAGAAAGAAGAAAGCACATAATAGTATAACAGAGTTGGAAGGGACGTTGGAGGTCTTAGGACAGTGATAGTGAACCTTTTCAGCACCAAGTGCCAAAAAGGGAGTATGCACCCCTGGGCCATAACCCAGAAGAGGAGCTGACCATGTGCATGCCGGAAAATGAACTTCTGGTTTCCAGCCTACACATACACGCCACTCAGCTAATCTTCCAGTTACTGGCATGCATGCATGCATGCTGATCAGATGGCTGGCACACATGATCATGCCGGAAAATGGAAGACCAGCTCTTCCAATTTCCGGCACTGCCACATGCATGAAGGTCAGCTAATCATCACATGCACATAAACCTGGAAGAGGAATGGGTGACACCACGTGCACCAGGCGACATGGCTCCATGTGCCACTTCGGACATCTGTGCCATAGGTTCACCATCATTTGTCCAAAAATGTATACCTTTTTCAACAAATGGCGCTCCAGTTTGTTCTTAAAGACCTCCAATGATGGAACACCCACACTTTTTGGAGGCAAATAATTCCACTAATTGATTTTTTTTCATCCTCAGGAAATTTCTTCTTAGTTCTAGGTTGGATCTGTCCTTCATAGGTTTCCATCTGTTTCTTTTTTGCCTGGCTCTCAGGTGATTTGGAGAATAGGTTCACCACCTCCTTTCTGTGACAACTCCTCAAATATTGGAACACTGCTATCAAGTCAATCCTATCAAGTCAACTCCCTTCCTTAGACTAGACATACCCTGTTCCTGCAACCATTCATTGTGTCAAGTTCCCAAGAGAAAACCTAACAAATTTACAAGCCTCGAGACAAGGTTCCTAAGAAATCCAATCATTTATTAGGATTTAAATCCTGGCATTATTTTCGTTGCAGATATCTTTTTTGCTTTGTATATCTGCTTCTGAACTTTGCCCGCATTACTGTCCTCCCAACAGCCTTCATCATAAATCACAGCCAATGAGAGATGGTAGTTTAGATATGCACATTCACAGGCCAGTTTGAGATTCCTTTTTGACCACAAGAATGTATGGAATGCCCTTCTGTATGGCAGTTTGATAGTAGTCATAGAGATGGCTCACAAACTGATACATTGTATGTTTTTCCTTCATTCCCCTAATCATCTTTGCTGCTCTTCTCTGCAGTCTTTCTGGAGTCTCAACATCTTTTTTGTATGTTGATAACCAGTGCAGCATAAAGGGAAATTAACTAACCAATTTTGTTGAATACATGATGTACAATGACAATAAAGGCTATACAGTGATCCCTCGTTTTTTGCAGCTTCATGTTTCGCGGCTTCAGTGCTTCGCGGGTTTTTCAACAATACAGAATAGAAAAAAAATGCATCGGTAGGAGGCAAGCGCCCCCTAGTGCTTGCTTTAAACGATGTCCACCAACTCAAGTTTCCGGTGCGATTCCTACTTCGCGGTTTTTCAGCTTTCGCGGAAGGTTCCGGTCCCCATTAACCGCGAAAAACGAGGGATCACTGTACTATAAAACTATTTCTTCACATGATTTTGATGCTATCCCTTTGTCAGGTATTAGACTAGGACTGCTTGGATTTTTTGCAGCTATACCAGGGGTTCCCAAACTTGGCAACTTTAAGACTTGTGGACTTCAGCCAAGAATAGCTGGCTGGAGAATTCTGGGAGTTGAAGTCCACAAGTCTTAAAGTTGCCAAGTTTGGGAACCCCTGAGCTATACTTAAGTGGTTGACTACTAGGACAAAACTTCCAAGATGTCAAACTTTATTTTTTAACTTTGTGGACAATATTTCACAGCTAACATATCAAGACAATATAAATGGCAAGATATTTATATCTTGAACTTAATAATGGATAGGCATTTATTACTTTATGTGAAAATGACTTCTCTCTCCCCAAATTATTCATCTTTAAAATTGGTGTTTCACTGAGAAATGAAGAGTGAACCATTAAAAAAAAAACTATTTTAAGGTGGAAACGTTTTTAATTGATATAAATATAGCATTAATACATTTGTGAAGTATTTATTGAATAATCCCATAGCACCGGCCTCTGTGTAGGTATAAATTGGCTAGTGAGAAAAGGAAGATATGAAACTTATATAAAAGCTAAAGGATACTACTGTATCCTTTATTCATTTCTTGTTTTCTCAATATTCTTTTTCAAAATCAAGACATAATTGTTGCATCCATATGGGATGATTTTTAATAATTCCAAGAGCAATGATGTTTGGCCACTTTTGATTAAATTGTAAAGAATACTTTGAGTCATGTTTCCTCTGTTTTCTTCTCATTGACATTATTCACTGCAATTTCTCTAGTTTGTTGCAAAGCCAGAAGTTGCAATAGATATCCTGCTATTTCTTCTCATTTGTAGGGACTTCCTGTAACTATTCACATGAGTGTCAAGGATTTACAACTTTCTGCCCTATTCTTATTTTCTTCCACTTAAGCAGAAATAGGAAATATTTTATTAAGTCCACTGGAACCCATGAATTGACAATGTTGAAGGCATTTGACATGGGGATTTTCAAGTTAAGCAAGCCAACCACAGTTGAATGCTTAGAGAGAGAAAAGATAGACTGAAGAACCTTATCTGATGCCAATCCAGATATAGTCTTGAGTTCATACCTGGATATGTTTCTGCCTCATTTTCCTAAGATTGATCAGCAGAATCAATCTGCTTTTGGGAAGATTGGGAAGCCAGGCACTGCCTGTCATAAGCCAGGACAAAGAGTGAGTGATGGAGGAGTAACACCTCCTTAAAAAAACTTGTTCCAGCTGGCCCAGCTGGTAACACTTCGTAAGGGCCCCTTTCCAGGGTTACAGGAGAAGACGGTCAATGGTTTTGAAGGTGGAAAAGGGGTCTACGCCCCAATGGCAGATAAAGCTGCAGAACCATCTTCTAGGAGAAGGGAAACTCTGATTATAAACCTCCACTGCCTTGTGGCTATATTTACTACTGGAAAAGGCTTCAGGAGTCAACCCTGAGGCAACACCCAGAGCCAGAATCCCAGAAGCAGTTCGAGACTTTGTATAACCACATTCTGGTAACTTCTATGATACAGCTGGAACCAATCATATTGGCTCTGCTGTTCCATTGGACTATTTCAGCGATATGGAGAGGGTGGATCTGCTGCTTGGGTAACAGTCTATCCCCCGTATTAATCTACCCAGGCCTCATGCTGGAGAGGACACTCCAGCTTTGACCTCTTTCCAGAGAATGATACCTTTTGCAACTAAAGGATGCCAATGCAATGCAATGAGCAGCAGAAATTTCATTCTGGTGAACATTACAGAATCCACTGCGATGACTAACAATTGCTGAGTACAGACGATAGTATTTTAATAATTCACCTTTCCTGTGATGAGGAAGGGGCACTTACAACATTCAGCCAAAGAGCCTATATTGTGAATAGTACTTGACAGCTACTTTTCTCATAGTCATAGCTTGTGTTGCATTCATTACAATTTATTGCTAACCCTTGAAGAAGAACAATTGTCATCATATCATCCCCACCATCATTATATTTTCTTCTTTGTTGGCACAATGCTGTTTTTCTTTTAGTAATTTTCCTCGGCAACTTGATACAAAGATACCCTCTTTCCCCACTCCCTCCTTTCAAGGGGATTGGAGAGGAAGTAAACATGTAAAATCAGTGGGACCCAAAATGTATGAGTTTTACTGTACAGTTTAAATGTAAAGATATATAAAGACAATGGATCTCATATGGAAAATCCCAACTGTTCACTCCAATTAATGCCATTTATATTAAGTGATCATTTTATAAACAATATAATGTTGCGTTGCAGAAAATCAGGAGACTCGGAGAACGAGATCAAGATAAGCTTTTATTTTTGGCCAAAGGTCCGAGCAGAAAAAAGTTTTGCTAACACCCGGACGAAGATCCATAGAAAAAGCATGTTCTTATATATCTTTCAAAGAGCAGTTTTGAACATGGAAATACCTAAACTATTCTTTACTTTACTTTACTTTAATTCGACTTATTAACCGCCCCCTCTCCCCGAAGGGACTCGGGGCGGTGCACAGGAAATATAAAAACACAATATATCACAATAAATACATAAATATTTAAAACTATATTAAACTAACACCCTGTGCTAAGATCTCCCTGTTAAAATTACCATAAAACCCAATATAAAATTTCTCTACTAACCAAGGCGAAGTACAGTAGGTTAGGCCAGGCCGGCCTGTTGGAAAAGGTAAGTTTTTAATTGCTGGCGGAAGGAGCGGAGGTCCGTGATGGATCTAAGTTCGGGGGGTAGGTCGTTCCAGAGGGTAGGGCCCGCCACAGAGAAGGCCCTTCCCCTGGGCGTCACCCGCTGGCATTGCCTAGTGGATGGCACCCGGAGAAGTCCCTCTCTGTGGGAGCGAATCGGCCGCAGGGATGTATTCCTATTGGTTACCTTGAGGACCAAGCCTTGTAAGGAGTTGGGGTCTTTACTTTTCCTTTTGTCTTGAGCCATACGTGTTTCTAAGCAAACTTTAGCTGAACCTTGTGGTTTTGTGAGAACTATTGAACTCTGTGGTTAGGCACTTACTTTCCTGTTCTTTTGCAAGAAGCAACGGTCTATGTCGCCTTTTAATATAGAAGTAAAAGGGGTCCTAAGAGGCTGTCTAGCCTGACCCAGTAGGTTTCATACTTAAGGTCCAAATCTCACTTTACATCCTGCCTTAGTTGTTTACCTTATTTGTCTAAATGTCTATGAAGATTCTCAGTCATCAAAGTCATGGTTGTCCCAAAGCTGCATTTTCAAAAGGCAACTGGACTTTCTTGGGTTTTTTCCTTGAAGACGTTTCATTTTCCATCCAAGAAGCTTTTTCAGTTTTGCTTCTCAGGCAAGAATTGTCATCAGAACTGAAAAAGCTTCTTGGATGAGAAGCGAAATTGTCTTCGAGAAGAAAAAAAAAAGGCCAGTTGCCTTTTGAAAAAGCACCTTTGGGACTTATTTGCGTTATGACATCATTCACCGGCAGGTGAGTACTCTCAAATGTAATAGTCATTTATTAACAGACATGTGTTCTCCCAAATAGTCCTTTAAATTGAGGATTCACCATAAATTATGCACATACGAAGCATGGTTTTTCCCCCCCACGAACTTTCTTTCAGCAGGTTTCCTCAGTCATGATAGACAAATATTTGTGAGTGTAAGCTGAATTGTACTGGTTACATTCCAATCTTAAATAAAAAGCAAAATATTTTAAGAACAAACTATATAAATACTGTAAAGGAAGTTAGCACTCACCCCTCTCCTGGAAAAATGAAATCCTAGGAAATATTGAAAAGGCAGAGGGATACATGGGGCTTCCCTTGAGGTGCACCCGAAAGCTGCAGCTAGTCCAGAATGCAGCCACGCGGGTGATTACACCTATCCTACGCGAGCTGCACTGGCTTCCTGTGGTCTTTCGGGTGCGTTTCAAGGTTCTGACGACCATCTTTAAAGCGCTCCATGGCTCGGGGCCTAGTTACATGCGAGACCGCCTCCTGCCCCATACATCCCTCAGACCGATACGCTCCCACAGAGAGGGCCTCCTCAGGGTGCCGTTGGCTGGACAATGCTGACTGGCGACACCCAGGGGAAGAGCCTTCTCTGTGGCGGGACCAGCCCTTTGGAACGACTTACCCCCTGAACTCCGCACCATCTCCGACCTCCGCCTCTTCCGCAAGTGTCTGAAGACACATCTATTCCATCTAGCCGGCCTAGCGTAACCTCCATTACTGACTTTTAGATAGTTTTAAATTTGGGATTTTTAGCACAGGATTTTATTAGAATAAGTTTTTTTAAATTTTATTATGTTTTGTATGAATTTTAACATTCCTGTGCGCCGCCCTGGGTCCGTTTGGAGAAGGGCGGGGTATAAATATAATAAATATAATATAAAATAATATATTCCCCTAGATTAGAAGTGGAGCAACATGCTTTTTAGGCAGGAAGCAGACTAAATAGCCCCCACCTTCCTCAATAGCCCACAGCAGATGTCCTTAAGAGATAAAGAGATAGCTAGGTCTATTTATAGGGAAATGCCCTCAACCAAGATTCAACAATGGTAGGATTAGCCCTCTACCCATCTCACCACATGGGACCTGGGAAGATTTCATCAGCCAGCAATGGCTCAAGGAAGCCTGGGACACAAGCGAGCCACCACATGTTTATTGGACCCGTGTCCCTCCTGGCTTGTACTGGCATCCTGGGAGGTGACACGAGGCTGGCTCCAGGAGGTGGTCAACGCTTCCTTGAGTGAGGGTGTCTTGCCTGCTTCCCTTAAAGAAGCGATGGTGAGGCCCCTCCTTAAGAAGCCCTCCTTGGATCCAGCTTCTTTGAACAACTACCGTCCCGTCTCCAACCTTCCCTTTTTGGCGAAGGTTGTCGAGAGTGTGGTGGCACAACAGTTTCCCCGTCACCTGGAGGAAGTAGACTATCTAGATCCGCGCCAGTCCGGCTTCCGGCCCGGGCATAGCACCGAGACGGCATTGGTCGCGTTGGTTGATGATCTCTGGAGGGCCAGAGATGGGGGTTGTTCCTCCATCCTGGTCCTATTAGACCTCTCGGCGGCTTTCGATACCATCGACCATGGTATCCTATTGCATCGGCTGGGGGGGTTGGGGGTGGGAGGCACCGTTTTACGGTGGTTCTCCTCCTACCTCTCTGGCCGATCGCAATTTGTGTTGACAGGGGGGCAGAGGTCGACCGCGAGACCCCTCACATGTGGGGTGCCTCAGGGGTCGGTCCTCTCGCCCCTCCTGTTCAACACATACATGAAGCCGCTGGGTGAGATCATCCGTGGTTTTGGGGTAGAATACCATCTGTACGCTGATGACACCCAGCTGTACATTTCTACCCCAAACCACCCCAACGATGCCGTAGCGGTGATGTGCCAGTGCCTGGAAGCTGTACGGATCTGGATGGGAAGTAACGGACTCAGGCTCAACCCGACCAAGACCGAGTGGCTGTGGTTTCCGGCTGCCCGATTCAACCAGCTTATTCCATCGCTGGCCATAGGGGGCGAACATCTTGCCCCTGTGGATGGGGCGCGCAATTTGGGTGTCCTCCTGGATGCCCGGCTGTCCATGGAAGATCAGGTGACAGCCGTGGCCAGGAGGGCGTTTTACCAGGTTCGCCTGGTTCGCCAATTGCGCCCCCTATTGGATCGGGACGCCCTTCGCACAGTCACTCATGCTCTCGTGACATCCCGACTGGACTATTGCAACTCTCTCTACATGGGGCTGCCCCTGAGGTGCACCCGGAGGCTTCAGCTAGTCCAGAATGCAGCCGCGCGGGCAATTATGGGGACCGCAAGGTCTACCCATGTAACACCGCTCCTGCGCGAGCTGCACTGGCTGCCTGTCGTCTTCCGGGTGCGCTTCAAGGTGCTAGTCATCATCTTCAAAGCGCTCCATGGCTCGGGACCTAGCTATCTGCAGGATCGGATCCTGCCTCATACGTCCTCACGGCCGATTCGCTCCCACAGAGAGGGGCTTCTCCGGGTGCCGTCCACTAGACTGTGTCAGCGGGCGACACCCAGGGGAAGGGCGCTCTCTGTGGCGGGCCCGGCCCTCTGGAACGACCTTCCCCCCGACATTAGGACAACTACGGACCTCCGCTCCTTCCGTCTTAAATTGAAAACTTACTTTTTCCGTCTGGCCGGCCTGGGATAGCCTCCTTGCCTTGGGATTTTATAGAATTGGTTTTAGTTTAATCGGGATTTTAGCACAGGGTTTATTTAATTGGTTTTTAAATTTTGTTGTTTATTTATTGTTGTTGTTATTTATTGTTTTTATGCTACCTGTGCACCGCCCCGAGTCCCCGTGGGGAGAGGGGGCGGTATAGAAATAATAAATTATTATTATTATTATTATTATTATTATTAGATAGCCTACAAAGTTAGCTAAGACCCCTGCCCTTTGGTAGTTTGACAACCAATGAGAATACATTTCTTACACAGGAAGAGGAAGCTCTTAAAATGGGGCCGAGAGACTCTCAGCATCTCTCCCTTTTCACCCATGATCTCCAAGACATTAACCCATCTTTCCAAGCAGTCCCCATGTTTCCAGTGTCTTTCTTCCTACTTGGAACTGAACCCAGATGGACATTTCTTCCAATTACTGTTTTGGGGATTTATATATAGCCATGATGATGAACCTATGGCACACGTGCCAGAGGTGGCACGCAATGCCCTCTCTAATGGCACATGAGCTGTTACCCCAGTTCAGCTCTGCTGTGCATGCATGTGCGCCTTCCACCAGCCAGCTGGGCTTTGGCTCTCTGCCATGCATGCACGAAGGGTGGAGCACAAATGGAGGGGGTCATGTGTATGTGCAAGGGGCATGTTCATAAGGTGACCAGATTTTAAGTTTACTAAAGCGGGACACCATCGATGGGGGGGGGGCAGTGGCCTTTCCCGGCCTCACAGTCATTACAGAGGCTGCCTCGCCGCCCTCTTCCCTCGCTGGCCGGAGGGCATCTGGTGGGGGCGTGCGCAGGCTGACCCCCTCCATCCCTCCCCCCGAGCAGGGCACCTGCAGGTGTAGGCATCTGGTGGGGTGGCGGAGCAGGGCCGGGTGGGCGGCAGGCACTCTGCATGTGCTCAGAGGCGCAGGGCGCAGGCAGGAAGAGGCGGCTGGAGGGGGCTGGTGGGCAGGCGGAAGGGGAGGGCTGGCGAGAGAGGAGCCAGGCAGGCAGCAGGTGGGGGAGGAGGAGAGCTGTGCACGGCGGGGCTCCAGCCAGAGCCCGCATGGCCCTGAACTTTGCACCACTGCCGCGATGTGCTGAAAGCGGCCGGCCAGGAGCCCCACCACCGCCTGCCCACCTGTCCCGCCATGGGTGCCTGGGACGAGCCGGGTGGGGAGGCAGCGGCAGTGGGGCTCCCGGCCGGCCGCTTTCAGCACATTGTGGCGGTGGTGCAAAGTTCAGGGCCACACGGGCTCCAGATGGAGCCCTGCCGCGCACAGCTCTCCTCCTCCTCTGCCGCCAGCTGCCTGCCTGGCTCCTCCCTTGCCGGCCCTCCCCTTCTGCCTGCCCACCAGTCCCCTGCCACCGCCCCAAGCAAAAATCGGGACATTTTTAAGAGGCTGCAGGGTGCAGGACAAATTCTTGAAAAGCCGGACTGTCCCACCAAAAGCGGGACATCTGGTCACCTTACTTGTACATACATGGGGTGGGGTGCATGTGTGGGGAGGTGCGTTGCATTTTGGGAGTTCCAGAAAAGGTTGCATCACTGATATATACTGTAGTTTTGCTTGCATGTTGTGGCTTCTAAACAAACAGATTGGATGGACCCAGTTACCTTGGGGAAGGGTGCCCATTAGGAACCTTTAAAAACAAAATGGCTAAGGATACATGACCATGGAGAAAATCTGTCTAGGGGTCATTAGGAGTTGAAAATGTCTTTATGCTACATAATCAAACAATTAGAAATTTTAGATTCGTATTCATATGTTAATGTGATGATGTTAACAGACGAGTCTCTCCATCTGGGCTCAGTTCATTGCTGTTTGCCCTGTCATATCACTTTAAAAACATGCAAATTGGCCCCATTTCAATGAATTGAGGGAAAATAAGCCTTTTAACTGGAAAAAACCCCCACAGTTGTTCCCTAAAGTAAAACTGAATTGTTGTGCTTGGGGAGTTTGTGAGGGTGTCAATTGTGACATTATTTTTGCATTTTATTGCTTGGGTAATGAAGAACATGACAGCCAATTTTGTAGAATAATTCCTGAAATCAGTCCATTCTCTATCAGCAAGTGTCAGGAGAGAATTAAAAAGAAAGAGATAAACCAAAAGAAGATGGGACTGTTTTAGAAACGGATGGTATTTTACTGGTGTCTAGCTCCTTAACTTGCACCTATAAGAGATAAATGCAAGGTTGGTGGTAAGGAATGAATAATGCAACACAAAAAATGAGACTTTTTTTTTTTACAATTTGTAGTATGTTCCAACTGTGTTGGGACAAGTCTCAGTTGTCAAGCTGTTGTACTACCATAGAGATTATATTAGCACAACTGGGGCTTATGTAACTAGATAAGAGCTCTATAAAATCACTAACACTTGGGAATAGCTAACTTCTAAAACAGCCTTTTATGTGCTACACAAAATAAAATTAGATTTCCAGTTCATATTGCAAACCTGTTCTTGGTAGTAAAAATCCATACTTTGTCTAATCTAAGAAACACCTCAATTTCCCCTCCTTTTCTTTCTCACTTTGTAAATCCATATTAATGATCTTCTCACACACAATAGTACCCATACTCCTCTCCCTTCCTAATTTTTGTTACAAAAGTGCCAGTGATTGAGTTTGGTTGAGGTTTATCCTCTTGTAACAATAACTCTTGACTACATTTTCTAAGCAAACCTTAATGCAGGATTTAACTAATCACCAACTATTTTGATCCTAAACATTTGGATACCTATATTCCCACCAATAATTATTTTTTAAAATATATACATTCAAAAAAGGAAAAGGAAAAATGAGAATGAAGCTCTCAAGCATTATATTATATATTAAACATAAGGTGGTGCTACACTTAAATTTATAATATGCAGTTAAATTATAAATAACTAAGTCAATTTATTCAATTTAGAGAGGAAAAAGGATATTCACAAAATGAAGTAGCATATACTGTCCAAAGTTCCCTGGTTAGATATTTTTGAGCTTATATAAAAAATATCCAAAGAGCTTTATAGTTATTATGTCCAGACCACAGATAGGAAAACAGGAACAATAAAAACATGACAAGTCCAAGGCCATGAAATAATTCAGTGACAAATTAGCATTTGTAACCAACTCTTACTTTACTTACTTACTTTATTAGCTTTATAGACCGCTCCCTTTCCCCGAAGGGACTCGGGGCGGTGCACAGGAAATTAAAAACATATAAACATAACAATTTATTAAATTTAAAACCAGATTAAATTATTATCCCTGTGCTAAAATTTATAAAATCATTTAAAACTATTCAAGTCTTCAAGACTCAATTGCAATACTTCGCTATAAATCTAATTCTAATTCAAGATCATTTGCAGCCTGGAATGAAATCTGTCAAAAGAAAATATTTTAATTTTTCCAATAACTGACATTGTTTTTAATAGCCAAAGGGTTATCAAGAATACTGAACTATGAATCCATGATTACTCTGCACCAGTGGTGGGTTCCTAACCGATTTATTACCGGTTCTCTGATAGGGTGTTTTGGGTGCACGCTGCTTGCTTTGCTTGCAGGCCCACCCGCTATGCACTGCTGCACATGCACAGTTGACTGAAAACTGCTCTGCACATGTGCGGAAACATGCCGGTGATGGCAGAAGAGACCGGGGAACTGGGTTGGGGGTGTGGCAGGCCTGGGCGTACCAGTGACCCAGGTTGCCATACCAGTACCAGTTCGGCCAAACCGGTCAGAACCGGTAGGAACCTACCACTGCTCTGTACCTAACATTGTATTTTACCACATGCTAACAACATTGTTCAATTGATCAATCATCATTGATCACATTAAATGTGGCTGCAAATACTTCCCTTTATCTTATTTCTTAATAATTAATCTAAACCAGACCAAATGGATAAATGAAAGAGCTGGTTTGTATATATTGTTTCGCCAATTTGAAGGATTTCAATGTTGCTTCCTGCCCAGAACCCTTTATAGTTTAATGTCTACTTCCCAAAAACTATCATCATCATCATCCTCTCATTCACCCCATCACCCTATCTCCAAATTATAATTACACCATAATACTGAGACTCTTTTTTTTTTATATTGAAAGAGTTTTATTGGTTTTACATTTTTTCTATAGGGTAGGGTAAGGGATACAAAGAAATTTTGAGAGCATTCACGTCAGAGTCGTCGGCCCTTCCGAGACCTCAAAATACACAATAAAAAAATAACCAAAAAAAAGCATTTTTCATAACACTACAAGGTAAAAGCAAGTACATATACCTAAATTCTCAATTCCATGCTGTCAGACATTTACAAAAAATCCAGATACAAATATTATGCAAAATTGTTCAGAAAAATCAAGGCAAAGTTATTTTTTCGATCTAAGTCTCTTGGCTATTGTATCTTCTTTTTCTCCTCCCTGGCCCCCAGCGGGCGGGGCCGCGGCCCCCTCCGTCCCCCCTGGATCTTCCCCCAGGGCAGAGGAATGTTTTTTAAGAAAGGCTTCCGCCTCAGCAACTGTTTTAATCCTCACTCTTCCTCCTTCCCAGAACACCAGCATCCCTTCGGGTGTCACCCACTTGAACCAAATCCCATGATCAAATAAAATTTTTGACAAGAAGGAAAATTCCCTCCTTGCTTCTCGAATCTTTCTAGGGATCTGCTTCAAGATAGCAACCTCTTTTTGTTGGTAGATTAATGGACTACCTCTCTGCGCTTTCAGGATTTCCTCTCTGGTTGACCTTCTAACAAATTTCACATGTATTTCTCTAGGCACTTCATTTATCCTGGCATATGCTGAGTTAATTGTGTAGGCTAGGTCAATGTCCCCCCTGATCTCATCTTTAGGTTTTTGTAAATAGTCTGCTAAAATTGTGCTCATAAGATCAGGGAGGCATTCACCAGATTCCTCAAGAACGTTCTGAAATCTCAAAAAATATGTCATTCTTTCCATATCAATCCTAGACACATGCCCATTTGTTTCCCCAACCTCTTTAGTAACATTTTTAATCTCTCCCTTAACCCCCACCAACCCCCCTTCCAATTCTTCAGTCTTCTGTGTGTTTTCCAGCACTTGCTTCCGTGTGTCCAATAGCTCCTTCTTGAAATTGATGTTTTCTGCCCTCTGGGCCTGAATTTCTTTTACCAAAGTTTGTATAACAGTTTCAAGAGAAGCCATCCGTTGTTCTAAACTTGTCAGTGCTGTTTCTTGAGCCATGCTTAACTGTTAAAGTCAGTGCCACCAAAATGGCGTTTTCAGGGTGGGGTTGGTGAGACTAACCGGGAGCCAAAAGTTCTGATCAAGGTTGAAACGTTGTAAAATTCAGGAACCAAGAGAGAGACAATTTTCCAACTCAATAGTTATAATAGCGAAGGTACTCCAGAAAGGAAATCACAAATCCAGCAAGAGAAAAATTCTTCATTAATATCCAGAGAGAGTCCCAATTGTAAAGAGACGCTGGGAATTTTCCATAGTTGAAATAGTCAGGCAGGGACAAAGAAAAGCCACCTTCCACCGCCCATCTCAGAGCCCAGAGGAGAGAGTAGAAAAATAAATTTTTTTTATCCAGCCAGACCTAGAAACAATGTTGCAAGTAGCCGCATACCACTTTCCCTTGTTAGAGACAGTCCGGATTTAAGATTTCCGCTTTCTCTTCCAGAGAAGCCATTTTAGAGTGCCGCTTAAGTCCGAGGGTTTTTTTTTGAGAACAAACACCCCCCTCCCAGTCCGTTCAGCCTGGCTGGCAGCAAGGAAAAAAAAGTCTTTTTTAAACTCACTCTCCCTCGCAGCTGAAGCCTCGGCAAACCTTCCGATCTCTCCACTCAGCCCTCTGCATTGAAGTGAATGGCGCCGACAGCCGTCGGCGAAGGGAGAACCCCCCGCAGCATGTTCCTCCTCACCTAGGTCGCGGAGGGGAACGCTCTCCCCACCGCCGTGAGGAAGAACGTCCCCTCCGAGCCGACCCTACGGGAGACCTCCGGTAACCGGAGTGTCTCGCCCCCGTGGGGGGGCAGAAAAGGCAACAAAGCGGTGAGCGAGCGCTAGGCTCGCCCGTCGCCGCTGGAGCCGGAACCGGAAGTCCAATACTGAGACTCTTGAAAGAGTGCAGAGAAGAGCAACAAAGGAGGGGGCTGGAGATTAAAACCTAAAGAATGGTTGCTGGAATTAGGGTTGTCCAGTTTAATGAAAAGAAGGACTGGGTGACATGATAGCAGTGTTCCAATATATCAGGGGTTGCCACAAAGAAGATGAGGGTCAAGCTATTCTCCAAAGCACCTGAAGGTGGGACAAGAAGCAATAGGTGGAAACTATCAAGGAGAGAAACAACTTAGAACTAAGAAGAAATTTCCTGACAGTTAGAACAATTAATTGGTGCAACAACTTGCCTCCAAAAGGCATGAATGCTCCAACACTGGGGGTATTTAAGAAGAAGTTGTATAACCATTTGTCTGAAATGGTATAGAGCAGGGGTCTGCAAAGTTGGCTCTTTTAAGACTGGTGGACTTCAACTCCCAGAATTTCCCAGCCAGCTATGCTGGCTGGGGAATTCTGAGAGTTGAAGTCCACCAGTCTTAAAAGAGCCAACTTTGCAGATCCCTGGTATAGAGTTTCCAGCTTGAGCAGGGGGTTGGACTAGAAGACCTCCAATGTCCCGTCTGTTATTCTGTTGTTCACAAGATCAGTTTCTTGTGTGAATCTGGGTCAAGAGCAACTATTTTCTTTAAATGGATTTGACAGCATTCAAAACTGAGAAAGTCAGTATTTGCTTTCTCTGAAATAAGCTAAGAATTTGTCACATTATAATGAAAATCTGGCAGATAAAAGCCACCATCATCATACAACAACTTTAATTTAACTAAAGGAAATCGAGAAACGGTCTCAGCAGTTTCTTAAAAATTCCAAAAAAGAGAGAAAGAAAGAAAGAGCTAAAGATGATATACTGAGTAATATAATTCACTGTGGAAAGCAACAGAGGCATGTAAATGAAGAGCCATAATATCCACTTTTTATTTTAATCAATTCTCTTCTTTTTAAGGCATGATTACCAATGTTTGCTTATTTTGTTTCCTTCCTATCACAAATGCCTCCACTCTTTCAATTCAAAAACTAGGAAGAGACTAGGAAGGGACAAGAGGGGGAGGTAGGGAAGATGAGAATGGGAATGGTAGAATTGCTTATTTTATATTGAAAAATGTAAAAAAACACCAATAAAAACAGTATGGTCTGTACAAATATTACACTTTTAGCATACTAGCATTTTTTGTTTCTATGCATTGCTTAATGTCTATGGAGATTCTCAGTCATTCTTGTTGTGCTTATTCCAAAGGTGCTTTCTCAAGAGGC